>JAOYRS010000098.1:445000-1103763 GCA_032432895.1 Dryadula phaetusa | reverse complement strand
CAACGAGACGTTTCGAATTGATCCCAACCATACAAAGACAGTGTAAAAATAAAAAAAATATAAATAAAGAGGAATTTTCAAACAGGATTCGAACATAGTAACATACTGATATCTCAATAATAATGATAAGGCGTCCTACAGTGAGAGCAAAGGCCCGTACGAATATAGACGCGACAAAAATAATGAATTTCTTTATTCAGAGTTAGGTCGTAATGTATTGGCTATGGTAGTTGAAGAGTTTTGTAATAGGAAAGGAGGTATATAGGAGAATTTTCAAACAGGATTCCAATGTTGTTTACATATTTTAGATATATAGTGGAAATTGACACTTTGAAAACCCTCCGCTCACCGATAATCAGCTCGTCTCCTTCGAACAACTGCCCCCTCGCCAACAAACCCCCGACCACCGGCCCACTGGACTCGCCCACGTGGAATATCTCGTCTATTTGAAACTCGCACGTCTCCTAAAGAACACACAAAATTCATTCCAACATTACAACGACGATGTGTGGTATGAGTGATAGTGAGCAGTAGTGGCGGGCACTGACGTCTGGCGTGGCGGCGTCGCGGTGCGGCGGCTGCAGCGCCAGCAGGTAGGCGTGCAGCGCCGCCAGCCCCGCGCCGCGCACGCAGCTCACGGGAACACGGCCGCGCGCTGCAAGCGACTAGCTAGCATGACAGGAGCGGGAGTGACCGACTGACTGATCTGAAGCGACCGCAACTGGACCTGCTGCCTTGTGCTTTAGGAGTGACGTTTGTTGTGTTCAAACACTTTTACAACGAATTTTACTTACAAATTTCATTTAAACTAATAAAAAATTAAAACAATACTTTTTTTCTTACAAAAAGCATTGATAAGGCGGTGAACAGATACTTGTGAATTTGATCAGCCAACAAACCCGTTGCCATGGCGACGTGTACCTCACTATGCACACAAGTGTACGTCGAGCGTATGGTAGTGAGTGTGTGTGTGTGTGTGAGAGGTGTTTATTTTTTTAATTTAAGGGGAGACAAAACGCGGCGTTAAGATCCGCGAGATAAAAGCGTGAAACAAAAAGACATTTTGGTATAAAGTTTTTTCTTTATTTATAATATTTTCATTAATACAATGTCAATTTTCAATTATTTATATAAAAAGAAAAAAAATATTAATTTTAAAGATTTATTTTTTTAATTTGAATTATTATATCAAAGTTTTGACAGATCACGTACGTACATATGTACATATACAAACGGCATTGAAAAAAACACAATCAAAACACAACATCCACCATTACTCCCGAGGTGCTTCAATAACAACACCTCCGACGAGCACCGAACCCCATACGTCTGTTTATTGTTGTCAGTTTTACACCACAATATCAGAACAAACGAATCGGTTAAAACTATGAAAAAAATACATTTTTTAATACTTATTTTAATAATTTCCTAACTTTAATAAATCACACACAATATTCGTCGATGATAAAAAAACAAATAGAAACACACACACACACAGTGTGTAATACACACACGTTGTTAGTAAACAATTTACACATTAAAAAAAAGGAAAAAGGAGAGTGAGAAAGAGAGACACACACACACATATACATATATTTGCATTAACAAAACAATATATCTTCTTTTAGAGTAAAAATACTCTAAAAGAAGAAACCACTCGCACCAAAAGGTAGTGGGGTTCAAACTTTGGAGAGAAAATGAATGTTTTTAAAGGTGTCTTCATCTCCTTTATATTTGTTTCTTCTCCTTCAAGGTACATACGGGAAGGTTTGTGTGACGCGGCCTATGGCCCTGGAACAAACGTTACACAATGAAACAGGCGCCGGACTCGAACCTGCTACTGTGGAAAGTATTCAGCATTTGTAACAATGGAGCAATTGTTTAGGAAGAAATATACAAAAAATATACACATTCTTTGTCTGACTGTCTGTTTCCATTTATATATAAGGAAGGTGTGTGAGGAAGAATATTGTTGGTAACAATTTATCTATATGTAATACAATGCAAAGCGATTATTTCGAAATCTGTTTGTCTGTGCGTTTGTGCACACACGTCACGTGGTATAGTTACAATAATTTTAAATATTATTTTATTATTTTGAAGCCGATCGGTCGAGGGTTCGATTCCCACTCGGGGGAGTGATTACATTGGAATAAAGAAAAATCAATATTATTAAATGAAAAGCGAACTCACCTGGTCCCCAGCCCCGCCGTGAATAACAACCTGCGACCCCTCACCAGGTACTCCGGGCATCTCGCGAACCTGAACAGCACCGATGCGGCTTCACCCGCTCTGAGGACGCTGTTCGGTGACATGATGCCCTGCAGCACGACAGTGTACATATGTATATACAGACACACATGTGCGTGTTTGTATATACATACATACATACATATATATATAATAAGCAACCGCTCACCTCGATGATGGCGGTCTGCCGCACGTTCCCCACATGCACGGAGCACTGGAAGCCGGGAGAGATGCAGGTGGAGTGCCTCAACACGTGCACCGACGCCTGTGGGACGACACGAGCGAAGCGCGATGTCAGTTCGATTCCCGGATTGCGAAAAACAAACGTTTAAAAGACATACCCATGTACCGACCTGAAAATAAATACAACCCCTCGGGTCGTTGGGGTCCTCGAGGAACACCAGACCCTCGCACTTGCACTTGTCAAACTCCCTATCCTCGTTCCTCTCCCTGTCCGTCTTGCAGGTGTACTGGCTCTCCAGGTACAGGTTGGTGTTCCTCGCGTCCAGGGGCTTGGCGAGGCTGTTCTGGACGTTGGCTATGTCCTGGAGGATGTTTTTGTTCTGGCGTCTCGCGTTCTTCCTGTTTTTGTCCGTCTGTGGAGACGCCATCGACTCCTTCGTCTGCTATAAGAAGTTGTATAGCGAATGGTGCATGGTGAAGAATAAACAACAAAAACAGCAATGAAGTGTGAAATTTGAATACTTATGACTAAATAATCTTTAAGAAAAACGTAAAAAAAACATTAAATAATCTTTAAGAAAAACATACAGCAATCGATGGCTCGATTCCATTGCGTCTAGAGTGGCGCAACTCAACGCCGCACTTTGCCTTATCTTAGACCGAAAGTGAAATCAAACAAACAAGCGCGACCTCACCTGAGGGCCGCAGCCCCCCGCGCAGGAGCCCCACGCGGGGCGGCCGCGCGGGGGCTGCTGCGGCGGCGCGAGCAGCACCATGCCGGCGCGCAACGCCGGCGGCGCGGCGCTCAGCCCCAGCGACGCCGAGTGTCCGGCGCGCGCGGCGCCGCACCGCACGCGGTTGCGGTAGATGGTGCACACCGAGATGCTCACGAACTCGCCCGTGTCGAGGGGGCCTTGTTGGGTGCGAACAGACGCGTGTACAGACAGACATACATGCGTGCGAGAGACGAGAGGAGCAAGTGTGATAAATACGGTGTGTTAGCGTGTTAGCTTTTAAATAGCTTTTTTTGTCTTTTCTGTTTAAATTAAGTATACCTAGGTTTTTTTATTCTGTACGTATTTTTGTCATTTTTTTTAAAAAACGTTATTTAAAAAAAAAATGAATGTAATAAATCAGCTAATTGTATCGGAAAATATATATATTTGTAATTTTTTTTTCTTTAAATGCCGCGGGAGGTGTAGTGTGGTAGCCTGCGGCATTACTCCAGTGCGGGTTTAGTGTATGATGATCGGAGTAAATCAGAACCCGGTACCAACGAGACGTTTCGAATTGATCCCAACCATACAAAGACAGTGTAAAAATAAAAAAAATATAAATAAAGAGGAATTTTCAAACAGGATTCGAACATAGTAACATACTGATATCTCAATAATAATGATAAGGCGTCCTACAGTGAGAGCAAAGGCCCGTACGAATATAGACGCGACAAAAATAATGAATTTCTTTATTCAGAGTTAGGTCGTAATGTATTGGCTATGGTAGTTGAAGAGTTTTGTAATAGGAAAGGAGGTATATAGGAGAATTTTCAAACAGGATTCCAATGTTGTTTACATATTTTAGATATATAGTGGAAATTGACACTTTGAAAACCCTCCGCTCACCGATAATCAGCTCGTCTCCTTCGAACAACTGCCCCCTCGCCAACAAACCCCCGACCACCGGCCCACTGGACTCGCCCACGTGGAATATCTCGTCTATTTGAAACTCGCACGTCTCCTAAAGAACACACAAAATTCATTCCAACATTACAACGACGATGTGTGGTATGAGTGATAGTGAGCAGTAGTGGCGGGCACTGACGTCTGGCGTGGCGGCGTCGCGGTGCGGCGGCTGCAGCGCCAGCAGGTAGGCGTGCAGCGCCGCCAGCCCCGCGCCGCGCACGCAGCTCACGGGAACACGGCCGCGCGCTGCAAGCGACTAGCTAGCATGACAGGAGCGGGAGTGACCGACTGACTGATCTGAAGCGACCGCAACTGGACCTGCTGCCTTGTGCTTTAGGAGTGACGTTTGTTGTGTTCAAACACTTTTACAACGAATTTTACTTACAAATTTCATTTAAACTAATAAAAAATTAAAACAATACTTTTTTTCTTACAAAAAGCATTGATAAGGCGGTGAACAGATACTTGTGAATTTGATCAGCCAACAAACCCGTTGCCATGGCGACGTGTACCTCACTATGCACACAAGTGTACGTCGAGCGTATGGTAGTGAGTGTGTGTGTGTGTGTGAGAGGTGTTTATTTTTTTAATTTAAGGGGAGACAAAACGCGGCGTTAAGATCCGCGAGATAAAAGCGTGAAACAAAAAGACATTTTGGTATAAAGTTTTTTCTTTATTTATAATATTTTCATTAATACAATGTCAATTTTCAATTATTTATATAAAAAGAAAAAAAATATTAATTTTAAAGATTTATTTTTTTTAATTTGAATTATTATATCAAAGTTTTGACAGATCACGTACATATGTACATACATATACAAACGGCATTGAACAAAACACAATCAAAACACAACATCCACCATTACTCCCGAGGTGCTTCAATAACAACACCTCCGACGAGCACCGAACCCCATACGTCTGTTTATTGTTGTCAGTTTTACACCACAATATCAGAACAAACGAATCGGTTAAAACTATGAAAAAAATACATTTTTTAATACTTATTTTAATAATTTCCTAACTTTAATAAATCACACACAACATTCGTCGATGATAAAAAAACAAATAGAAACACACACACACACAGTGTGTAATACACACACGTTGTTAGTAAACAATTTACACATTAAAAAAAAGGAAAAAAGGAGAGTGAGAAAGAGAGACACACACACACACATATACATATATTTGCATTAACAAAACAATATATCTTCTTTTAGAGTAAAAATACTCTAAAAGAAGAAACCACTCGCACCAAAAGGTAGTGGGGTTCGAACTTTGGAGAGAAAATGAATGTTTTTAAAGGTGTCTTCATCTCCTTTATATTTGTTTCTTCTCCTTCAAGGTACATACGGGAAGGTTTGTGTGACGCGGCCTATGGCCCTGGAACAAACGTTACACAATGAAACAGGCGCCGGACTCGAACCTGCTACTGTGGAAAGTATTCAGCATTTGTAACAATGGAGCAATTGTTTAGGAAGAAATATACAAAAAATATACACATTCTTTGTCTGACTGTCTGTTTCCATTTATATATAAGGAAGGTGTGTGAGGAAGAATATTGTTGGTAACAATTTATCTATATGTAATACAATGCAAAGCGATTATTTCGAAATCTGTTTGTCTGTGCGTTTGTGCACACACGTCACGTGGTATAGTTACAATAATTTTAAATATTATTTTATTATTTTGAAGCCGATCGGTCGAGGGTTCGATTCCCACTCGGGGGAGTGATTACATTGGAATAAAGAAAAATCAATATTATTAAATGAAAAGCGAACTCACCTGGTCCCCAGCCCCGCCGTGAATAACAACCTGCGACCCCTCACCAGGTACTCCGGGCATCTCGCGAACCTGAACAGCACCGATGCGGCTTCACCCGCTCTGAGGACGCTGTTCGGTGACATGATGCCCTGCAGCACGACAGTGTACATATGTATATACAGACACACATGTGCGTGTTTGTATATACATACATACATACATATATATATAATAAGCAACCGCTCACCTCGATGATGGCGGTCTGCCGCACGTTCCCCACATGCACGGAGCACTGGAAGCCGGGAGAGATGCAGGTGGAGTGCCTCAACACGTGCACCGACGCCTGTGGGACGACACGAGCGAAGCGCGATGTCAGTTCGATTCCCGGATTGCGAAAAACAAACGTTTAAAAGACATACCCATGTACCGACCTGAAAATAAATACAACCCCTCGGGTCGTTGGGGTCCTCGAGGAACACCAGACCCTCGCACTTGCACTTGTCAAACTCCCTATCCTCGTTCCTCTCCCTGTCCGTCTTGCAGGTGTACTGGCTCTCCAGGTACAGGTTGGTGTTCCTCGCGTCCAGGGGCTTGGCGAGGCTGTTCTGGACGTTGGCTATGTCCTGGAGGATGTTTTTGTTCTGGCGTCTCGCGTTCTTCCTGTTTTTGTCCGTCTGTGGAGACGCCATCGACTCCTTCGTCTGCTATAAGAAGTTGTATAGCGAATGGTGCATGGTGAAGAATAAACAACAAAAACAGCAATGAAGTGTGAAATTTGAATACTTATGACTAAATAATCTTTAAGAAAAACGTAAAAAAAACATTAAATAATCTTTAAGAAAAACATACAGCAATCGATGGCTCGATTCCATTGCGTCTAGAGTGGCGCAACTCAACGCCGCACTTTGCCTTATCTTAGACCGAAAGTGAAATCAAACAAACAAGCGCGACCTCACCTGAGGGCCGCAGCCCCCCGCGCAGGAGCCCCACGCGGGGCGGCCGCGCGGGGGCTGCTGCGGCGGCGCGAGCAGCACCATGCCGGCGCGCAACGCCGGCGGCGCGGCGCTCAGCCCCAGCGACGCCGAGTGTCCGGCGCGCGCGGCGCCGCACCGCACGCGGTTGCGGTAGATGGTGCACACCGAGATGCTCACGAACTCGCCCGTGTCGAGGGGGCCTTGTTGGGTGCGAACAGACGCGTGTACAGACAGACATACATGCGTGCGAGAGACGAGAGGAGCAAGTGTGATAAATACGGTGTGTTAGCGTGTTAGCTTTTAAATAGTTTTTTTTGTCTTTTCTGTTTAAATTAAGTATACCTAGGTTTTTTTTATTCTGCATGTATTTCTGTCTGTCATTTTTTTTTAAAAAAAACGTTATTTAAAATAAAACTTATTCCCAAAAAATGAATGTAATAAATCAGCTAATTGTATCGGAAAATATATATATTTGTAATTTTTTTTTCTTTAAATGCCGCGGGAGGTGCTAAAATATAAATAAAGAGGAATTTTCAAACAGGATTCGAACATAGTAACATACTGATATCTCAATAATAATGATAAGGCGTCCTACAGTGAGAGCAAAGGCCCGTACGAATATAGACGCGATAGAAATAATGAATTTCTTTATTCAGAGTTAGGTCGTAATATATTGGCTATGGTAGTTGAAGAGTTTTGCTATAGGAAAGGAGGTATATAGGAGAATTTTCAAACAGGATTCCAATGTTGTTTACATATTTTAGATATATAGTGGCAATTGACACTTTGAAAACCCTCCGCTCACCGATAATCAGCTCGTCTCCTTCGAACAACTGCCCCCTCGCCAACAAACCCCCGACCACCGGCCCACTGGACTCGCCCACGTGGAATATCTCGTCTATTTGAAACTCGCACGTCTCCTAAAGAACACACAAAATTCATTCCAACATTACAACGACGATGTGTGGTATGAGTGATAGTGAGCAGTAGTGGCGGGCACTGACGTCTGGCGTGGCGGCGTCGCGGTGCGGCGGCTGCAGCGCCAGCAGGTAGGCGTGCAGCGCCGCCAGCCCCGCGCCGCGCACGCAGCTCACGGGAACACGGCCGCGCGCTGCAAGCGACTAGCTAGCATGACAGGAGCGGGAGTGACCGACTGACTGATCTGAAGCGACCGCAACTGGACCTGCTGCCTTGTGCTTTAGGAGTGACGTTTGTTGTGTTCAAACACTTTTACAACGAATTTTACTTACAAATTTCATTTAAACTAATAAAAAATTAAAACAATACTTTTTTTCTTACAAAAAGCATTGATAAGGCGGTGAACAGATACTTGTGAATTTGATCAGCCAACAAACCCGTTGCCATGGCGACGTGTACCTCACTATGCACACAAGTGTACGTCGAGCGTATGGTAGTGAGTGTGTGTGTGTGTGTGAGAGGTGTTTATTTTTTTAATTTAAGGGGAGACAAAACGCGGCGTTAAGATCCGCGAGATAAAAGCGTGAAACAAAAAGACATTTTGGTATAAAGTTTTTTCTTTATTTATAATATTTTCATTAATACAATGTCAATTTTCAATTATTTATATAAAAAGAAAAAAAATATTAATTTTAAAGATTTATTTTTTTTAATTTGAATTATTATATCAAAGTTTTGACAGATCACGTACATATGTACATACATATACAAACGGCATTGAACAAAACACAATCAAAACACAACATCCACCATTACTCCCGAGGTGCTTCAATAACAACACCTCCGACGAGCACCGAACCCCATACGTCTGTTTATTGTTGTCAGTTTTACACCACAATATCAGAACAAACGAATCGGTTAAAACTATGAAAAAATACATTTTTTAATACTTATTTTAATAATTTCCTAACTTTAATAAATCACACACAATATTCGTCGATGATAAAAAAACAAATAGAAACACACACACACACAGTGTGTAATACACACACGTTGTTAGTAAACAATTTACACATTAAAAAAAAGGAAAAAAGGAGAGTGAGAAAGAGACACACACACACACACATATACATATATTTGCATTAACAAAACAATATATCTTCTTTTAGAGTAAAAATACTCTAAAAGAAGAAACCACTCGCACCAAAAGGTAGTGGGGTTCGAACTTTGGAGAGAAAATGAATGTTTTTAAAGGTGTCTTCATCTCCTTTATATTTGTTTCTTCTCCTTCAAGGTACATACGGGAAGGTTTGTGTGACGCGGCCTATGGCCCTGGAACAAACGTTACACAATGAAACAGGCGCCGGACTCGAACCTGCTACTGTGGAAAGTATTCAGCATTTGTAACAATGGAGCAATTGTTTAGGAAGAAATATACAAAAAATATACACATTCTTTGTCTGACTGTCTGTTTCCATTTATATATAAGGAAGGTGTGTGAGGAAGAATATTGTTGGTAACAATTTATCTATATGTAATACAATGCAAAGCGATTATTTCGAAATCTGTTTGTCTGTGCGTTTGTGCACACACGTCACGTGGTATAGTTACAATAATTTTAAATATTATTTTATTATTTTGAAGCCGATCGGTCGAGGGTTCGATTCCCACTCGGGGGAGTGATTACATTGGAATAAAGAAAAATCAATATTATTAAATGAAAAGCGAACTCACCTGGTCCCCAGCCCCGCCGTGAATAACAACCTGCGACCCCTCACCAGGTACTCCGGGCATCTCGCGAACCTGAACAGCACCGATGCGGCTTCACCCGCTCTGAGGACGCTGTTCGGTGACATGATGCCCTGCAGCACGACAGTGTACATATGTATATACAGACACACATGTGCGTGTTTGTATATACATACATACATACATATATATATAATAAGCAACCGCTCACCTCGATGATGGCGGTCTGCCGCACGTTCCCCACATGCACGGAGCACTGGAAGCCGGGAGAGATGCAGGTGGAGTGCCTCAACACGTGCACCGACGCCTGTGGGACGACACGAGCGAAGCGCGATGTCAGTTCGATTCCCGGATTGCGAAAAACAAACGTTTAAAAGACATACCCATGTACCGACCTGAAAATAAATACAACCCCTCGGGTCGTTGGGGTCCTCGAGGAACACCAGACCCTCGCACTTGCACTTGTCAAACTCCCTATCCTCGTTCCTCTCCCTGTCCGTCTTGCAGGTGTACTGGCTCTCCAGGTACAGGTTGGTGTTCCTCGCGTCCAGGGGCTTGGCGAGGCTGTTCTGGACGTTGGCTATGTCCTGGAGGATGTTTTTGTTCTGGCGTCTCGCGTTCTTCCTGTTTTTGTCCGTCTGTGGAGACGCCATCGACTCCTTCGTCTGCTATAAGAAGTTGTATAGCGAATGGTGCATGGTGAAGAATAAACAACAAAAACAGCAATGAAGTGTGAAATTTGAATACTTATGACTAAATAATCTTTAAGAAAAACGTAAAAAAAACATTAAATAATCTTTAAGAAAAACATACAGCAATCGATGGCTCGATTCCATTGCGTCTAGAGTGGCGCAACTCAACGCCGCACTTTGCCTTATCTTAGACCGAAAGTGAAATCAAACAACAAGCGCGACCTCACCTGAGGGCCGCAGCCCCCCGCGCAGGAGCCCCACGCGGGGCGGCCGCGCGGGGGCTGCTGCGGCGGCGCGAGCAGCACCATGCCGGCGCGCAACGCCGGCGGCGCGGCGCTCAGCCCCAGCGACGCCGAGTGTCCGGCGCGCGCGGCGCCGCACCGCACGCGGTTGCGGTAGATGGTGCACACCGAGATGCTCACGAACTCGCCCGTGTCGAGGGGGCCTTGTTGGGTGCGAACAGACGCGTGTACAGACAGACATACATGCGTGCGAGAGACGAGAGGAGGAAGTGTGATAAATACGGTGTGTTAGCGTGTTAGCTTTTAAATAGTTTTTATTGTCTTTTCTGTTTAAATTAAGTATACCTAGGTTTTTTTTATTCTGCATGTATTTCTGTCTGTCATTTTTTAAAAAAAAAACGTTATTTAAAATAAAACTTATTCCCAAAAAATGAATGTAATAAATCAGCTAATTGTATCGGAAAATATATATATTTGTAATTTTTTTTTCTTTAAATGCCGTGTGAGGTGCTAAAATATAAATAAAGAGGAATTTTCAAACAGGATTCGAACATAGTAACATACTGGTATCTCAATAATAATGATAAGGCGTCCTACAGTGAGAGCAAAGGCCCGTACGAATATAGACGCGATAGAAATAATGAATTTCTTTATTCAGAGTTAGGTCGTAATATATTGGATATGGTAGTTGAAGAGTTTTGCTATAGGAAAGGAGGTATATAGGAGAATTTTCAAACAGGATTCCAATGTTGTTTACATATTTTAGATATATAGTGGAAATTGACACTTTGAAAACCCTCCGCTCACCGATAATCAGCTCGTCTCCTTCGAACAACTGCCCCCTCGCCAACAAACCCCCGACCACCGGCCCACTGGACTCGCCCACGTGGAATATCTCGTCTATTTGAAACTCGCACGTCTCCTAAAGAACACACAAAATTCATTCCAACATTACAACGACGATGTGTGGTATGAGTGATAGTGAGCAGTAGTGGCGGGCACTGACGTCTGGCGTGGCGGCGTCGCGGTGCGGCGGCTGCAGCGCCAGCAGGTAGGCGTGCAGCGCCGCCAGCCCCGCGCCGCGCACGCAGCTCACGGGAACACGGCCGCGCGCTGCAAGCGACTAGCTAGCATGACAGGAGCGGGAGTGACCGACTGACTGATCTGAAGCGACCGCAACTGGACCTGCTGCCTTGTGCTTTAGGAGTGACGTTTGTTGTGTTCAAACACTTTTACAACGAATTTTACTTACAAATTTCATTTAAACTAATAAAAAATTAAAACAATACTTTTTTTCTTACAAAAAGCATTGATAAGGCGGTGAACAGATACTTGTGAATTTGATCAGCCAACAAACCCGTTGCCATGGCGACGTGTACCTCACTATGCACACAAGTGTACGTCGAGCGTATGGTAGTGAGTGTGTGTGTGTGTGTGAGAGGTGTTTATTTTTTTAATTTAAGGGGAGACAAAACGCGGCGTTAAGATCCGCGAGATAAAAGCGTGAAACAAAAAGACATTTTGGTATAAAGTTTTTTCTTTATTTATAATATTTTCATTAATACAATGTCAATTTTCAATTATTTATATAAAAAGAAAAAAAATATTAATTTTAAAGAATTATTTATTTTAATTTGAATTATTATATCAAATATTTGACAGATCACGTACGTACATATGTACATATACAAAGGGCATTGAAAAAAACACAATCAAAACACAACATCCACCATTACTCCCGAGGTGCTTCAATAACAACACCTCCGACGAGCACCGAACTCCATACGTCTGTTTATTGTTGTCAGTTTTACACCACAATATCAGAACAAACGAATCGGTTAAAACTATGGAAAGAATACATTTTTTAATACTTATTTTAATAATTTCCTAACTTTAATAAATCACACACAATATTCGTCGATGATAAAAAAACAAATAGAAACACACACACACACACACAGTGTGTAATACACACACGTTGTTAGTAAACAATTTACACATTAAAAAAAAGGAAAAAAGGAGAGTGAGAAAGAGACACACACACACACACATATACATATATTTGCATTAACAAAACAATATATCTTCTTTTAGAGTAAAAATACTCTAAAAGAAGAAACCACTCGCACCAAAAAGTAGTGGGGTTCGAACTTTGGAGAGAAAATGAATGTTTTTAAAGGTGTCTTCATCTCCTTTATATTTGTTTCTTCTCCTTCAAGGTACATACGGGAAGGTTTGTGTGACGCGGCCTATGGCCCTGGAACAAACGTTACACAATGAAACAGGCGCCGGACTCGAACCTGCTACTGTGGAAAGTATTCAGCATTTGTAACAATGGAGCAATTGTTTAGGAAGAAATATACAAAAAATATACACATTCTTTGTCTGACTGTCTGTTTCCATTTATATATAAGGAAGGTGTGTGAGGAAGAATATTGTTGGTAACAATTTATCTATATGTAATACAATGCAAAGCGATTATTTTGAAATCTGTTTGTCTGTGCGTTTGTGCACACAAGTCACGTGGTATAGTTACAATAATTTTAAATATTATTTTATTATTTTGAAGCCGATCGGTCGAGGGTTCGATTCCCACTCGGGGGAGTGATTACATTGGAATAAAGAAAAATCAATATTATTAAATGAAAAGCGAACTCACCTGGTCCCCAGCCCCGCCGTGAATAACAACCTGCGACCCCTCACCAGGTACTCCGGGCATCTCGCGAACCTGAACAGCACCGATGCGGCTTCACCCGCTCTGAGGACGCTGTTCGGTGACATGATGCCCTGCAGCACGACAGTGTACATATGTATGTATATACAGACACACACGTGCGTGTTTGTATATACATACATACATATATATATAATAAGCAACCGCTCACCTCGATGATGGCGGTCTGCCGCACGTTCCCCACATGCACGGAGCACTGGAAGCCGGGAGAGATGCAGGTGGAGTGCCTCAACACGTGCACCGACGCCTGTGGGACGACACGAGCGAAGCGCGATGTCAGTTCGATTCCCGGATTGCGAAAAACAAACGTTTAAAAGACATACCCTATGTACCGACCTGAAAATAAATACAACCCCTCGGGTCGTTGGGGTCCTCGAGGAACACCAGACCCTCGCACTTGCACTTGTCAAACTCCCTATCCTCGTTCCTCTCCCTGTCCGTCTTGCAGGTGTACTGGCTCTCCAGGTACAGGTTGGTGTTCCTCGCGTCCAGGGGCTTGGCGAGGCTGTTCTGGACGTTGGCTATGTCCTGGAGGATGTTTTTGTTCTGGCGTCTCGCGTTCTTCCTGTTTTTGTCCGTCTGTGGAGACGCCATCGACTCCTTCGTCTGCTATAAGAAGTTGTATAGCGAATGGTGCATGGTGAAGAATAAACAACAAAAACAGCAATGAAGTGTGAAATTTGAATACTTATGACTAAATAATCTTTAAGAAAAACGTAAAAAAAACATTAAATAATCTTTAAGAAAAACATACAGCAATCGATGGCTCGATTCCATTGCGTCTAGAGTGGCGCAACTCAACGCCGCACTTTGCCTTATCTTAGACCGAAAGTGAAATCAAACAAGCGCGACCTCACCTGAGGGCCGCAGCCCCCCGCGCAGGAGCCCCACGCGGGGCGGCCGCGCGGGGGCTGCTGCGGCGGCGCGAGCAGCACCATGCCGGCGCGCAACGCCGGCGGCGCGGCGCTCAGCCCCAGCGACGCCGAGTGTCCGGCGCGCGCGGCGCCGCACCGCACGCGGTTGCGGTAGATGGTGCACACCGAGATGCTCACGAACTCGCCCGTGTCGAGGGGGCCTTGTTGGGTGCGAACAGACGCGTGTACAGACAGACATACATGCGTGCGAGAGACGAGAGGAGCAAGTGTGATAAATACGGTGTGTTAGCGTGTTAGTTTTTAAATAGCTTTTTTTGTCTTTTCTGTTTAAATTAAGTATACCTAGGTTTTTTTATTCTGTACGTATTTCTGTCTGTCATTTTTAAAAAAAAAACGTTATTTAAAATAAAACTTATTCCCAAAAAAAAAATGTAATAAATTAGCTAATTGTTATCGGAAAAAATATATATTTGTAATTTTTTTTTCTTTAAATGCCGTGTGAGGTGCTAAAATATAAATAAAGAGGAATTTTCAAACAGGATTCGAACATAGTAACATACTGGTATCTCAATAATAATGATAAGGCGTCCTACAGTGAGAGCAAAGGCCCGTACGAATATAGACGCGACAAAAATAATGAATTTCTTTATTCAGAGTTAGCTCGTAATATATTGGCTATGGTAGTTGAAGAGTTTTGCTATAGGAAAGGAGGTATATAGGAGAATTTTCAAACAGGATTCCAATGTTGTTTACATATTTTAGATATATAGTGGAAATTGACACTTTGAAAACCCTCCGCTCACCGATAATCAGCTCGTCTCCTTCGAACAACTGCCCCCTCGCCAACAAACCCCCGACCACCGGCCCACTGGACTCGCCCACGTGGAATATCTCGTCTATTTGAAACTCGCACGTCTCCTAAAGAACACACAAAATTCATTCCAACATTACAACGACGATGTGTGGTATGAGTGATAGTGAGCAGTAGTGGCGGGCACTGACGTCTGGCGTGGCGGCGTCGCGGTGCGGCGGCTGCAGCGCCAGCAGGTAGGCGTGCAGCGCCGCCAGCCCCGCGCCGCGCACGCAGCTCACGGGAACACGGCCGCGCGCTGCAAGCGACTAGCTAGCATGACAGGAGCGGGAGTGACCGACTGACTGATCTGAAGCGACCGCAACTGGACCTGCTGCCTTGTGCTTTAGGAGTGACGTTTGTTGTGTTCAAACACTTTTACAACGAATTTTACTTACAAATTTCATTTAAACTAATAAAAAATTAAAACAATACTTTTTTTCTTACAAAAAGCATTGATAAGGCGGTGAACAGATACTTGTGAATTTGATCAGCCAACAAACCCGTTGCCATGGCGACGTGTACCTCACTATGCACACAAGTGTACGTCGAGCGTATGGTAGTGAGTGTGTGTGTGTGTGTGAGAGGTGTTTATTTTTTTAATTTAAGGGGAGACAAAACGCGGCGTTAAGATCCGCGAGATAAAAGCGTGAAACAAAAAGACATTTTGGTATAAAGTTTTTTCTTTATTTATAATATTTTCATTAATACAATGTCAATTTTCAATTATTTATATAAAAAGAAAAAAAATATTAATTTTAAAGATTTATTTTTTTAATTTGAATTATTATATCAAAGTTTTGACAGATCACGTACATATGTACATACATATACAAACGGCATTGAACAAAACACAATCAAAACACAACATCCACCATTACTCCCGAGGTGCTTCAATAACAACACCTCCGACGAGCACCGAACTCCATACGTCTGTTTATTGTTGTCAGTTTTACACCACAATATCAGAACAAACGAATCGGTTAAAACTATGGAAAGAATACATTTTTTAATACTTATTTTAATAATTTCATAACTTTAATAAATCACACACAATATTCGTCGTCGATAAAAAAAAACAAATAGAAACACACACACACAGTGTGTAATACACACACGTTGTTAGTAAACAATTTACACATTAAAAAAAAGGAAAAAAGGAGAGTGAGAAAGAGACACACACACACACACATATACATATATTTGCATTAACAAAACAATATATCTTCTTTTAGAGTAAAAATACTCTAAAAGAAGAAACCACTCGCACCAAAAGGTAGTGGGGTTCGAACTTTGGAGAGAAAATGAATGTTTTTAAAGGTGTCTTCATCTCCTTTATATTTGTTTCTTCTCCTTCAAGGTACATACGGGAAGGTTTGTGTGACGCGGCCTATGGCCCTGGAACAAACGTTACACAATGAAACAGGCGCCGGACTCGAACCTGCTACTGTGGAAAGTATTCAGCATTTGTAACAATGGAGCAATTGTTTAGGAAGAAATCCACAAAAAATATACACATTCTTTGTCTGACTGTCTGTTTCCATTTATATATAAGGAAGGTGTGTGAGGAAGAATATTGTTGGTAACAATTTATCTATATGTAATACAATGCAAAGCGATTATTTTGAAATCTGTTTGTCTGTGCGTTTGTGCACACAAGTCACGTGGTATAGTTACAATAATTTTAAATATTATTTTATTATTTTGAAGCCGATCGGTCGAGGGTTCGATTCCCACTCGGGGGAGTGATTACATTGGAATAAAGAAAAATCAATATTATTAAATGAAAAGCGAACTCACCTGGTCCCCAGCCCCGCCGTGAATAACAACCTGCGACCCCTCACCAGGTACTCCGGGCATCTCGCGAACCTGAACAGCACCGATGCGGCTTCACCCGCTCTGAGGACGCTGTTCGGTGACATGATGCCCTGCAGCACGACAGTGTACATATGTATATACAGACACACATGTGCGTGTTTGTATATACATACATACATACATATATATATATAATAAGCAACCGCTCACCTCGATGATGGCGGTCTGCCGCACGTTCCCCACATGCACGGAGCACTGGAAGCCGGGAGAGATGCAGGTGGAGTGCCTCAACACGTGCACCGACGCCTGTGGGACGACACGAGCGAAGCGCGATGTCAGTTCGATTCCCGGATTGCGAAAAACAAACGTTTAAAAGACATACCCATGTACCGACCTGAAAATAAATACAACCCCTCGGGTCGTTGGGGTCCTCGAGGAACACCAGACCCTCGCACTTGCACTTGTCAAACTCCCTATCCTCGTTCCTCTCCCTGTCCGTCTTGCAGGTGTACTGGCTCTCCAGGTACAGGTTGGTGTTCCTCGCGTCCAGGGGCTTGGCGAGGCTGTTCTGGACGTTGGCTATGTCCTGGAGGATGTTTTTGTTCTGGCGTCTCGCGTTCTTCCTGTTTTTGTCCGTCTGTGGAGACGCCATCGACTCCTTCGTCTGCTATAAGAAGTTGTATAGCGAATGGTGCATGGTGAAGAATAAACAACAAAAACAGCAATGAAGTGTGAAATTTGAATACTTATGACTAAATAATCTTTAAGAAAAACGTAAAAAAAACATTAAATAATCTTTAAGAAAAACATACAGCAATCGATGGCTCGATTCCATTGCGTCTAGAGTGGCGCAACTCAACGCCGCACTTTGCCTTATCTTAGACCGAAAGTGAAATCAAACAACAAGCGCGACCTCACCTGAGGGCCGCAGCCCCCCGCGCAGGAGCCCCACGCGGGGCGGCCGCGCGGGGGCTGCTGCGGCGGCGCGAGCAGCACCATGCCGGCGCGCAACGCCGGCGGCGCGGCGCTCAGCCCCAGCGACGCCGAGTGTCCGGCGCGCGCGGCGCCGCACCGCACGCGGTTGCGGTAGATGGTGCACACCGAGATGCTCACGAACTCGCCCGTGTCGAGGGGGCCTTGTTGGGTGCGAACAGACGCGTGTACAGACAGACATACATGCGTGCGAGAGACGAGAGGAGCAAGTGTGATAAATACGGTGTGTTAGCGTGTTAGTTTTTAAATAGCTTTTTTTTTGTCTTTTCTGTTTAAATTAAGGATACCTAGGTTTTTTTATTCTGTACGTATTTCTGTTTGTCATTTTTAAAAAAAAAAACGTTATTTAAAATAAAACTTATTCCCAAAATATGAATGTAATAAATCAGCTAATTGTTATCGGAAAATATATATATTTGTAATTTTTTTTTCTTTAAATGCCGTGTGAGGTGCTAAATATAAATAAAGAGGAATTTTCAAACAGGATTCGAACATAGTAACATACTGGTATCTCAATAATAATGATAAGGCGTCCTACAGTGAGAGCAAAGGCCCGTACGAATATAGACGCGACAAAAATAATGAATTTCTTTATTTAGAGTTAGGTCGTAATGTATTGGCTATGGTAGGTGAAGAGTTTTGCTATAGGAAAGGAGGTATATAGGAGAATTTTCAAACAGGATTCCAATGTTGTTTACATATTTTAGATATATAGTGGAAATTGACACTTTGAAAACCCTCCGCTCACCGATAATCAGCTCGTCTCCTTCGAACAACTGCCCCCTCGCCAACAAACCCCCGACCACCGGCCCACTGGACTCGCCCACGTGGAATATCTCGTCTATTTGAAACTCGCACGTCTCCTAAAGAACACACAAAATTCATTCCAACATTACAACGACGATGTGTGGTATGAGTGATAGTGAGCAGTAGTGGCGGGCACTGACGTCTGGCGTGGCGGCGTCGCGGTGCGGCGGCTGCAGCGCCAGCAGGTAGGCGTGCAGCGCCGCCAGCCCCGCGCCGCGCACGCAGCTCACGGGAACACGGCCGCGCGCTGCAAGCGACTAGCTAGCATGACAGGAGCGGGAGTGACCGACTGACTGATCTGAAGCGACCGCAACTGGACCTGCTGCCTTGTGCTTTAGGAGTGACGTTTGTTGTGTTCAAACACTTTTACAACGAATTTTACTTACAAATTTCATTTAAACTAATAAAAAATTAAAACAATACTTTTTTTCTTACAAAAAGCATTGATAAGGCGGTGAACAGATACTTGTGAATTTGATCAGCCAACAAACCCGTTGCCATGGCGACGTGTACCTCACTATGCACACAAGTGTACGTCGAGCGTATGGTAGTGAGTGTGTGTGTGTGTGTGAGAGGTGTTTATTTTTTTAATTTAAGGGGAGACAAAACGCGGCGTTAAGATCCGCGAGATAAAAGCGTGAAACAAAAAGACATTTTGGTATAAAGTTTTTTCTTTATTTATAATATTTTCATTAATACAATGTCAATTTTCAATTATTTATATAAAAAGAAAAAAAATATTAATTTTAAAGATTTATTTTTTTAATTTGAATTATTATATCAAAGTTTTGACAGATCACGTACATATGTACATACATATACAAACGGCATTGAACAAAACACAATCAAAACACAACATCCACCATTACTCCCGAGGTGCTTCAATAACAACACCTCCGACGAGCACCGAACTCCATACGTCTGTTTATTGTTGTCAGTTTTACACCACAATATCAGAACAAACGAATCGGTTAAAACTATGAAAAAAATACATTTTTTAATACTTATTTTAATAATTTCCTAACTTTAATAAATCACACACAACATTCGTCGATGATAAAAAAACAAATAGAAACACACACACACACAGTGTGTAATACACACACGTTGTTAGTAAACAATTTACACATTAAAAAAAAGGAAAAAGGAGAGTGAGAAAGAGACACACACACACACACATATACATATATTTGCATTAACAAAACAATATATCTTCTTTTAGAGTAAAAATACTCTAAAAGAAGAAACCACTCGCACCAAAAGGTAGTGGGGTTCGAACTTTGGAGAGAAAATGAATGTTTTTAAAGGTGTCTTCATCTCCTTTATATTTGTTTCTTCTCCTTCAAGGTACATACGGGAAGGTTTGTGTGACGCGGCCTATGGCCCTGGAACAAACGTTACACAATGAAACAGGCGCCGGACTCGAACCTGCTACTGTGGAAAGTATTCAGCATTTGTAACAATGGAGCAATTGTTTAGGAAGAAATATACAAAAAATATACACATTCTTTGTCTGACTGTCTGTTTCCATTTATATATAAGGAAGGTGTGTGAGGAAGAATATTGTTGGTAACAATTTATCTATATGTAATACAATGCAAAGCGATTATTTCGAAATCTGTTTGTCTGTGCGTTTGTGCACACACGTCACGTGGTATAGTTACAATAATTTTAAATATTATTTTATTATTTTGAAGCCGATCGGTCGAGGGTTCGATTCCCACTCGGGGGAGTGATTACATTGGAATAAAGAAAAATCAATATTATTAAATGAAAAGCGAACTCACCTGGTCCCCAGCCCCGCCGTGAATAACAACCTGCGACCCCTCACCAGGTACTCCGGGCATCTCGCGAACCTGAACAGCACCGATGCGGCTTCACCCGCTCTGAGGACGCTGTTCGGTGACATGATGCCCTGCAGCACGACAGTGTACATATGTATATACAGACACACATGTGCGTGTTTGTATATACATACATACATACATATATATATAATAAGCAACCGCTCACCTCGATGATGGCGGTCTGCCGCACGTTCCCCACATGCACGGAGCACTGGAAGCCGGGAGAGATGCAGGTGGAGTGCCTCAACACGTGCACCGACGCCTGTGGGACGACACGAGCGAAGCGCGATGTCAGTTCGATTCCCGGATTGCGAAAAACAAACGTTTAAAAGACATACCCATGTACCGACCTGAAAATAAATACAACCCCTCGGGTCGTTGGGGTCCTCGAGGAACACCAGACCCTCGCACTTGCACTTGTCAAACTCCCTATCCTCGTTCCTCTCCCTGTCCGTCTTGCAGGTGTACTGGCTCTCCAGGTACAGGTTGGTGTTCCTCGCGTCCAGGGGCTTGGCGAGGCTGTTCTGGACGTTGGCTATGTCCTGGAGGATGTTTTTGTTCTGGCGTCTCGCGTTCTTCCTGTTTTTGTCCGTCTGTGGAGACGCCATCGACTCCTTCGTCTGCTATAAGAAGTTGTATAGCGAATGGTGCATGGTGAAGAATAAACAACAAAAACAGCAATGAAGTGTGAAATTTGAATACTTATGACTAAATAATCTTTAAGAAAAACGTAAAAAAAACATTAAACAATCTTTAAGAAAAACATACAGCAATCGATGGCTCGATTCCATTGCGTCTAGAGTGGCGCAACTCAACGCCGCACTTTGCCTTATCTTAGACCGAAAGTGAAATCAAACAAGCGCGACCTCACCTGAGGGCCGCAGCCCCCCGCGCAGGAGCCCCACGCGGGGCGGCCGCGCGGGGGCTGCTGCGGCGGCGCGAGCAG
Source organism: Dryadula phaetusa (assembly GCA_032432895.1). Lineage (NCBI taxonomy): Eukaryota > Metazoa > Arthropoda > Insecta > Lepidoptera > Nymphalidae > Dryadula > Dryadula phaetusa. The sequence continues at coordinate 1,082,436 of JAOYRS010000098.1, read as the reverse complement.
CACCATGCCGGCGCGCAACGCCGGCGGCGCGGCGCTCAGCCCCAGCGACGCCGAGTGTCCGGCGCGCGCGGCGCCGCACCGCACGCGGTTGCGGTAGATGGTGCACACCGAGATGCTCACGAACTCGCCCGTGTCGAGGGGGCCTTGTTGGGTGCGAACAGACGCGTGTACAGACAGACATACATGCGTGCGAGAGACGAGAGGAGCAAGTGTGATAAATACGGTGTGTTAGCGTGTTAGCTTTTAAATAGTTTTTTTTGTCTTTTCTGTTTAAATTAAGTATACCTAGGTTTTTTTTATTCTGCATGTATTTCTGTCTGTCATTTTAAAAAAAAAAAAAACGTTATTTAAAATAAAACTTATTCCCAAAAAAAAAATGTAATAAATTAGCTAATTGTTATCGGAAAAAATATATATTTGTAATTTTTTTTTCTTTAAATGCCGTGTGAGGTGCTAAAATATAAATAAAGAGGAATTTTCAAACAGGATTCGAACATAGTAACATACTGGTATCTCAATAATAATGATAAGGCGTCCTACAGTGAGAGCAAAGGCCCGTACGAATATAGACGCGACAAAAATAATGAATTTCTTTATTCAGAGTTAGGTCGTAATGTATTGGCTATGGTAGTTGAAGAGTTTTGCTATAGGAAAGGAGGTATATAGGAGAATTTTCAAACAGGATTCCAATGTTGTTTACATATTTTAGATATATAGTGGAAATTGACACTTTGAAAACCCTCCGCTCACCGATAATCAGCTCGTCTCCTTCGAACAACTGCCCCCTCGCCAACAAACCCCCGACCACCGGCCCACTGGACTCGCCCACGTGGAATATCTCGTCTATTTGAAACTCGCACGTCTCCTAAAGAACACACAAAATTCATTCCAACATTACAACGACGATGTGTGGTATGAGTGATAGTGAGCAGTAGTGGCGGGCACTGACGTCTGGCGTGGCGGCGTCGCGGTGCGGCGGCTGCAGCGCCAGCAGGTAGGCGTGCAGCGCCGCCAGCCCCGCGCCGCGCACGCAGCTCACGGGAACACGGCCGCGCGCTGCAAGCGACTAGCTAGCATGACAGGAGCGGGAGTGACCGACTGACTGATCTGAAGCGACCGCAACTGGACCTGCTGCCTTGTGCTTTAGGAGTGACGTTTGTTGTGTTCAAACACTTTTACAACGAATTTTACTTACAAATTTCATTTAAACTAATAAAAAATTAAAACAATACTTTTTTTCTTACAAAAAGCATTGATAAGGCGGTGAACAGATACTTGTGAATTTGATCAGCCAACAAACCCGTTGCCATGGCGACGTGTACCTCACTATGCACACAAGTGTACGTCGAGCGTATGGTAGTGAGTGTGTGTGTGTGTGTGAGAGGTGTTTATTTTTTTAATTTAAGGGGAGACAAAACGCGGCGTTAAGATCCGCGAGATAAAAGCGTGAAACAAAAAGACATTTTGGTATAAAGTTTTTTCTTTATTTATAATATTTTCATTAATACAATGTCAATTTTCAATTATTTATATAAAAAGAAAAAAAATATTAATTTTAAAGATTTATTTTTTTTAATTTGAATTATTATATCAAAGTTTTGACAGATCACGTACATATGTACATACATATACAAACGGCATTGAACAAAACACAATCAAAACACAACATCCACCATTACTCCCGAGGTGCTTCAATAACAACACCTCCGACGAGCACCGAACCCCATACGTCTGTTTATTGTTGTCAGTTTTACACCACAATATCAGAACAAACGAATCGGTTAAAACTATGAAAAAAATACATTTTTTAATACTTATTTTAATAATTTCCTAACTTTAATAAATCACACACAATATTCGTCGATGATAAAAAAACAAATAGAAACACACACACACACAGTGTGTAATACACACACGTTGTTAGTAAACAATTTACACATTAAAAAAAAGGAAAAAAGGAGAGTGAGAAAGAGACACACACACACACATATACATATATTTGCATTAACAAAACAATATATCTTCTTTTAGAGTAAAAATACTCTAAAAGAAGAAACCACTCGCACCAAAAGGTAGTGGGGTTCGAACTTTGGAGAGAAAATGAATGTTTTTAAAGGTGTCTTCATCTCCTTTATATTTGTTTCTTCTCCTTCAAGGTACATACGGGAAGGTTTGTGTGACGCGGCCTATGGCCCTGGAACAAACGTTACACAATGAAACAGGCGCCGGACTCGAACCTGCTACTGTGGAAAGTATTCAGCATTTGTAACAATGGAGCAATTGTTTAGGAAGAAATATACAAAAAATATACACATTCTTTGTCTGACTGTCTGTTTCCATTTATATATAAGGAAGGTGTGTGAGGAAGAATATTGTTGGTAACAATTTATCTATATGTAATACAATGCAAAGCGATTATTTCGAAATCTGTTTGTCTGTGCGTTTGTGCACACAAGGCACGTGGTATAGTTACAATAATTTTAAATATTATTTTATTTTTGAAGCCGATCGGTCGGGGTTCGATTCCCAATCGGGGGGAGTGATACATTGGAATAAAAGAAAAATCAATATTATTAAATGAAAAAGCGAACTCACCTGGTCCCCAGCCCCGCCGTGAATAACAACCTGCGACCCCTCACCGGTACTGGGCATCTCGCGAAAATGAACAGCACCGATGCGGCTCAACCCGCTCTGAGGGACGCTGTTCGGTGACATGATGCACTGCAGCCGGACAGTGTACATATTTATAATACAGACACACAGTGCGTGTTTGTATAATACAAGAATAAATACCTATTATATAATAAGCAACCGCCTCACCTCGAATGATGGCGGTCTGCCGACACGTTCCCCACATGCACGGAGCCACTGGAAGACGGGAGCGATGCAGGTGGAGGGCTCAACACGGGCACCGACGGCCTGTGGGACGACACGAGCGAAGCGCGATGTCAGTTCGATTCCGGGGATGCGAAAAACAAACGTTTTTTAAAAGACATTACCAATGTACGAATTGAAAATAACTACAACCCTCGGGTCGTTGGGGTCCTCGAGGAACACAGGACCTCGCACTGTGCACGTGTCAAACTTCATATCATCGTTTCCTCTCCCTGTCCGTCTTGGCAGTGTACGGCTCTCAGGTACAGGTTGGTGTTCCTCGCGTCCGGGGCTTGGCGAGGCTGTTCTGGAAGTTGCTTGTCCTGGAGGATGTTTTTGTTATGGCCGTCTCGAGTTCTCCTGTTCTTTGTCCGTCTGTGGAGGAAAGCCAGCGACTCCTTCGTCTGCTATAAGAGAGTTTGGTATAGCGAATGGTGTTGATGGTTGAAGAATAATTAAAACAACCAAAACAGCAATGAAGTGTGAAATTTGAAATACTATGACCTAACTAATCTTAAGAAAAAGTAAAAAAAAACATTAAATAATCTTTAAGAAAAACATACGAAATCGATGGCTCGATCATTGCGTTAGAGTGGCGCAACTCAACGCGCACTTTGCCTTATATTAGGACCGAAAAGTGAATCAAACAAACAAGCGCGACTCACCTGAGGGACGCAGCCCCCCGCGCAGGAGCCCCACGCGGGGCGCCGCGCGGGGCTGGCTGCGGCGGCCCGCGAGCAGGACCATGCCGGCGCGCAACGCCGGCGGAGCGGCGCTCAGCCCCAGCGACGCCGAGGTCCGGAGCGCGCGGCGCCGCACCGCACGGCGGTTTGCGGAGATGGTGACACGAGATGCTCACGAAATCGCCCGTGTCGAGGGGCCTTGTTGGTGCGAACAGACGCGTTGTACAGACAGACATCATGCGTGGCGAGAGACGAGAGGAGCAAGTGTGATAAAATTCGGTGTGTTAGCGTGTTAGCTTTAAATAGCTTTTTTTGTCTTTTCTGTTTAAAGAACAATACCTAGAGTTTTTTTTATTATGTGTACTATTTTTGTCATTTTTTTTTAAAAAAAGTATTAAAAAAAAAATATGAAGGTAATAAATCAGATAATTGTATCGGAAAAATATATATATTTGTACTTTTTTTCTTTAAAATGCCGCGGGAGGTGTAGTGTGGTGGCCGCGGCATTTACTCCAGTGCGGTTTAGTTATGATGATCGGAGGTAAATCAGACCCGGTACCAACGAGACGTTTCGAATTGATCCACCCATACAAGACCGTGTAAAAATAAAAAAAATATAATAAAGAGGAAATTTTCAAACAGGATTGAACATAGTAAATACTGATATCTCAATATAATGATAAGGCGTCTAACAGTGAGAGCAAAGCCCGTACGAATATAGGACGCGACAAAAATAATGAAATTCTTTATCAGAGTTAAGTCGTTACTATTGGCCTATGGAGTTGAAGAGTTTTGTAATAGGAAAGAGGTATATAGGAGAAATTTTCAAACAGATTCCAATGTGGTTATATTAGATATAATAGTGGAAATTGACATTTAAAAAAACCTCCGCGCCGATAATCAAAGCTCGTCTCATTCGAAACAACTGCCCCATCGCCAACAAACCCCGACCACCGGCCCCACTGACTCGCAACGTGGAATATCTCGTCTCTTTGAACTCGCACGTCTCAAGAACACACAAAAGTATTCCAACATTACAACGACGATTGTGTGGTTTGAGTGATAGTGAGCAGTAGTGGCGGGCACGACGTCTGGGTGGCGGGCGTCGCCGAGGCGGCGGCTGCAGCAGCCGCCAGCAGGTAGGCGTGTGCAGCGCCGCCAGCCCCGCGCCGCGCACGCAGCTCACGGAACACGGCGCGCGCTGCCAAGTTCGACTAGTGCATGACCGTAGGAGTAGGGGAGTGACGACTGACTGATGAAGCGACCGCAAACTGGAATGATGCCTTGTGCTTGAGGAGTGACCGTTTGTGTGTTTCAAAACACTTTTACAAACGACTTACTTACAAATTCATTTGAAAACTAATTAAAAAAGTAAAAAAAATACTTTTTTTCTTACAAAAAGCAGTGATAAGGCGGGGTTTCTGGTCGTGAACAGATACTTGTGCATTTGATCAGCCAACAAACCCGTTGCCATGGCGAGTGTACCTACTATGCACACAAGTGTAGTCGGCGCTCTGGTAGTGAGTTGGTGTGTGTGGGGGAGGTGTTTATTTTTGTTAATTTAAGGGGGGAGACAAAACGCGGCGTTAGATCCCGCGAGATAAAAACGTGAAACAAAAAGACATTTTGTATAAAGTTTTTTTTTATTTATATATTTTCATTAAGACATGGAATTTGCAAATTATATATAAAAGAAAAAAAAAAATATTAATTTTAAAGATTTATTTTTTTAATTTGAATATTATATCAAAGTTTGCCAGATCACGTACATATGTCATAATATACAAACGCAGGGAACAAAAACATTCAAAAACACAACATCCACCATACTAACGAGGTGCTTCAATAACCACCCCTCCGACGGCACCGAACACCCATACGTCGTGTATTGTTGTCAGTTTTACACCACAATATCAGAACAAACGAATCGGTTAAAACTATGGAAAGAATACATTTTTTAATACTTATTTTAATAATTTCCTAACTTTAATAAATCACACACAATATTCGTCGATGATAAAAAAACAAATAGAAACACACACACACACAGTGTGTAATACACACACGTTGCTACTAAACAATTTACACATTAAAAAAAAGGAAAAAGGAGAGTGAGAAAGAGACTCACACACACATATACATATATTTGCATTAACAAAACAATATTACAGAGTAAAAATACTCTAAAAGAAGAAACCACTCGCACCAAAAGGTAGTGGGGTTCAAACTTTGGAGAGAAAATGAATGTTTTTAAAGGTGTCTTCATCTCCTTTATATTTGTTTCTTCTCCTTCAAGGTACATACGGGAAGGTTTGTGTGACGCGGCCTATGGCCCTGGAACAAACGTTACACAATGAAACAGGCGCCGGACTCGAACCTGCTACTGTGGAAAGTATTCAGCATTTGTAACAATGGAGCAATTGTTTAGGAAGAAATATACAAAAAATATACACATTCTTTGTCTGACTGTCTGTTTCCATTTATATATAAGGAAGGTGTGTGAGGAAGAATATTGTTGGTAACAATTTATCTATATGTAATACAATGCAAAGCGATTATTTCGAAATCTGTTTGTCTGTGCGTTTGTGCACACAAGGCACGTGGTATAGTTACAATAATTTTAAATATTATTTTATTATTTTGAAGCCGATCGGTCGAGGGTTCGATTCCCACTCGGGGGAGTGATTACATTGGAATAAAGAAAAATCAATATTATTAAATGAAAAGCGAACTCACCTGGTCCCCAGCCCCGCCGTGAATAACAACCTGCGACCCCTCACCAGGTACTCCGGGCATCTCGCGAACCTGAACAGCACCGATGCGGCTTCACCCGCTCTGAGGACGCTGTTCGGTGACATGATGCCCTGCAGCACGACAGTGTACATATGTATATACAGACACACATGTGCGTGTTTGTATATACATACATACATACATATATATATAATAAGCAACCGCTCACCTCGATGATGGCGGTCTGCCGCACGTTCCCCACATGCACGGAGCACTGGAAGCCGGGAGAGATGCAGGTGGAGTGCCTCAACACGTGCACCGACGCCTGTGGGACGACACGAGCGAAGCGCGATGTCAGTTCGATTCCCGGATTGCGAAAAACAAACGTTTAAAAGACATACCCATGTACCGACCTGAAAATAAATACAACCCCTCGGGTCGTTGGGGTCCTCGAGGAACACCAGACCCTCGCACTTGCACTTGTCAAACTCCCTATCCTCGTTCCTCTCCCTGTCCGTCTTGCAGGTGTACTGGCTCTCCAGGTACAGGTTGGTGTTCCTCGCGTCCAGGGGCTTGGCGAGGCTGTTCTGGACGTTGGCTATGTCCTGGAGGATGTTTTTGTTCTGGCGTCTCGCGTTCTTCCTGTTTTTGTCCGTCTGTGGAGACGCCATCGACTCCTTCGTCTGCTATAAGAAGTTGTATAGCGAATGGTGCATGGTGAAGAATAAACAACAAAAACAGCAATGAAGTGTGAAATTTGAATACTTATGACTAAATAATCTTTAAGAAAAACGTAAAAAAAACATTAAATAATCTTTAAGAAAAACATACAGCAATCGATGGCTCGATTCCATTGCGTCTAGAGTGGCGCAACTCAACGCCGCACTTTGCCTTATCTTAGACCGAAAGTGAAATCAAACAAACAAGCGCGACCTCACCTGAGGGCCGCAGCCCCCCGCGCAGGAGCCCCACGCGGGGCGGCCGCGCGGGGGCTGCTGCGGCGGCGCGAGCAGCACCATGCCGGCGCGCAACGCCGGCGGCGCGGCGCTCAGCCCCAGCGACGCCGAGTGTCCGGCGCGCGCGGCGCCGCACCGCACGCGGTTGCGGTAGATGGTGCACACCGAGATGCTCACGAACTCGCCCGTGTCGAGGGGGCCTTGTTGGGTGCGAACAGACGCGTGTACAGACAGACATACATGCGTGCGAGAGACGAGAGGAGCAAGTGTGATAAATACGGTGTGTTAGCGTGTTAGCTTTTAAATAGCTTTTTTTGTCTTTTCTGTTTAAATTAACAATACCTAGGTTTTTTTATTCTGTACGTATTTTTGTCATTTTTTTTAAAAAACGTTATTTAAAAAAAATATGAATGTAATAAATCAGCTAATTGTATCGGAAAATATATATATTTGTAATTTTTTTTTCTTTAAATGCCGCGGGAGGTGTAGTGTGGTAGCCTGCGGCATTACTCCAGTGCGGGTTTAGTGTATGATGATCGGAGTAAATCAGAACCCGGTACCAACGAGACGTTTCGAATTGATCCCAACCATACAAAGACAGTGTAAAAATAAAAAAAATATAAATAAAGAGGAATTTTCAAACAGGATTCGAACATAGTAACATACTGATATCTCAATAATAATGATAAGGCGTCCTACAGTGAGAGCAAAGGCCCGTACGAATATAGACGCGACAAAAATAATGAATTTCTTTATTCAGAGTTAGGTCGTAATGTATTGGCTATGGTAGTTGAAGAGTTTTGTAATAGGAAAGGAGGTATATAGGAGAATTTTCAAACAGGATTCCAATGTTGTTTACATATTTTAGATATATAGTGGAAATTGACACTTTGAAAACCCTCCGCTCACCGATAATCAGCTCGTCTCCTTCGAACAACTGCCCCCTCGCCAACAAACCCCCGACCACCGGCCCACTGGACTCGCCCACGTGGAATATCTCGTCTATTTGAAACTCGCACGTCTCCTAAAGAACACACAAAATTCATTCCAACATTACAACGACGATGTGTGGTATGAGTGATAGTGAGCAGTAGTGGCGGGCACTGACGTCTGGCGTGGCGGCGTCGCGGTGCGGCGGCTGCAGCGCCAGCAGGTAGGCGTGCAGCGCCGCCAGCCCCGCGCCGCGCACGCAGCTCACGGGAACACGGCCGCGCGCTGCAAGCGACTAGCTAGCATGACAGGAGCGGGAGTGACCGACTGACTGATCTGAAGCGACCGCAACTGGACCTGCTGCCTTGTGCTTTAGGAGTGACGTTTGTTGTGTTCAAACACTTTTACAACGAATTTTACTTACAAATTTCATTTAAACTAATAAAAAATTAAAACAATACTTTTTTTCTTACAAAAAGCATTGATAAGGCGGTGAACAGATACTTGTGAATTTGATCAGCCAACAAACCCGTTGCCATGGCGACGTGTACCTCACTATGCACACAAGTGTACGTCGAGCGTATGGTAGTGAGTGTGTGTGTGTGTGTGAGAGGTGTTTATTTTTTTAATTTAAGGGGAGACAAAACGCGGCGTTAAGATCCGCGAGATAAAAGCGTGAAACAAAAAGACATTTTGGTATAAAGTTTTTTCTTTATTTATAATATTTTCATTAATACAATGTCAATTTTCAATTATTTATATAAAAAGAAAAAAAATATTAATTTTAAAGATTTATTTTTTTTAATTTGAATTATTATATCAAAGTTTTGACAGATCACGTACATATGTACATACATATACAAACGGCATTGAACAAAACACAATCAAAACACAACATCCACCATTACTCCCGAGGTGCTTCAATAACAACACCTCCGACGAGCACCGAACCCCATACGTCTGTTTATTGTTGTCAGTTTTACACCACAATATCAGAACAAACGAATCGGTTAAAACTATGGAAAGAATACATTTTTTAATACTTATTTTAATAATTTCCTAACTTTAATAAATCACACACAATATTCGTCGATGATAAAAAAACAAATAGAAACACACACACACACAGTGTGTAATACACACACGTTGTTAGTAAACAATTTACACATTAAAAAAAAGGAAAAAAGGAGAGTGAGAAAGAGACACACACACACACACATATACATATATTTGCATTAACAAAACAATATATCTTCTTTTAGAGTAAAAATACTCTAAAAGAAGAAACCACTCGCACCAAAAGGTAGTGGGGTTCGAACTTTGGAGAGAAAATGAATGTTTTTAAAGGTGTCTTCATCTCCTTTATATTTGTTTCTTCTCCTTCAAGGTACATACGGGAAGGTTTGTGTGACGCGGCCTATGGCCCTGGAACAAACGTTACACAATGAAACAGGCGCCGGACTCGAACCTGCTACTGTGGAAAGTATTCAGCATTTGTAACAATGGAGCAATTGTTTAGGAAGAAATATACAAAAAATATACACATTCTTTGTCTGACTGTCTGTTTCCATTTATATATAAGGAAGGTGTGTGAGGAAGAATATTGTTGGTAACAATTTATCTATATGTAATACAATGCAAAGCGATTATTTCGAAATCTGTTTGTCTGTGCGTTTGTGCACACAAGGCACGTGGTATAGTTACAATAATTTTAAATATTATTTTATTATTTTGAAGCCGATCGGTCGAGGGTTCGATTCCCACTCGGGGGAGTGATTACATTGGAATAAAGAAAAATCAATATTATTAAATGAAAAGCGAACTCACCTGGTCCCCAGCCCCGCCGTGAATAACAACCTGCGACCCCTCACCAGGTACTCCGGGCATCTCGCGAACCTGAACAGCACCGATGCGGCTTCACCCGCTCTGAGGACGCTGTTCGGTGACATGATGCCCTGCAGCACGACAGTGTACATATGTATATACAGACACACATGTGCGTGTTTGTATATACATACATACATACATATATATATAATAAGCAACCGCTCACCTCGATGATGGCGGTCTGCCGCACGTTCCCCACATGCACGGAGCACTGGAAGCCGGGAGAGATGCAGGTGGAGTGCCTCAACACGTGCACCGACGCCTGTGGGACGACACGAGCGAAGCGCGATGTCAGTTCGATTCCCGGATTGCGAAAAACAAACGTTTAAAAGACATACCCATGTACCGACCTGAAAATAAATACAACCCCTCGGGTCGTTGGGGTCCTCGAGGAACACCAGACCCTCGCACTTGCACTTGTCAAACTCCCTATCCTCGTTCCTCTCCCTGTCCGTCTTGCAGGTGTACTGGCTCTCCAGGTACAGGTTGGTGTTCCTCGCGTCCAGGGGCTTGGCGAGGCTGTTCTGGACGTTGGCTATGTCCTGGAGGATGTTTTTGTTCTGGCGTCTCGCGTTCTTCCTGTTTTTGTCCGTCTGTGGAGACGCCATCGACTCCTTCGTCTGCTATAAGAAGTTGTATAGCGAATGGTGCATGGTGAAGAATAAACAACAAAAACAGCAATGAAGTGTGAAATTTGAATACTTATGACTAAATAATCTTTAAGAAAAACGTAAAAAAAACATTAAATAATCTTTAAGAAAAACATACAGCAATCGATGGCTCGATTCCATTGCGTCTAGAGTGGCGCAACTCAACGCCGCACTTTGCCTTATCTTAGACCGAAAGTGAAATCAAACAAACAAGCGCGACCTCACCTGAGGGCCGCAGCCCCCCGCGCAGGAGCCCCACGCGGGGCGGCCGCGCGGGGGCTGCTGCGGCGGCGCGAGCAGCACCATGCCGGCGCGCAACGCCGGCGGCGCGGCGCTCAGCCCCAGCGACGCCGAGTGTCCGGCGCGCGCGGCGCCGCACCGCACGCGGTTGCGGTAGATGGTGCACACCGAGATGCTCACGAACTCGCCCGTGTCGAGGGGGCCTTGTTGGGTGCGAACAGACGCGTGTACAGACAGACATACATGCGTGCGAGAGACGAGAGGAGCAAGTGTGATAAATACGGTGTGTTAGCGTGTTAGCTTTTAAATAGCTTTTTTTGTCTTTTCTGTTTAAATTAACAATACCTAGGTTTTTTTATTCTGTACGTATTTTTGTCATTTTTTTTAAAAAACGTTATTTAAAAAAAATATGAATGTAATAAATCAGCTAATTGTATCGGAAAATATATATATTTGTAATTTTTTTTTCTTTAAATGCCGCGGGAGGTGTAGTGTGGTAGCCTGCGGCATTACTCCAGTGCGGGTTTAGTGTATGATGATCGGAGTAAATCAGAACCCGGTACCAACGAGACGTTTCGAATTGATCCCAACCATACAAAGACAGTGTAAAAATAAAAAAAATATAAATAAAGAGGAATTTTCAAACAGGATTCGAACATAGTAACATACTGATATCTCAATAATAATGATAAGGCGTCCTACAGTGAGAGCAAAGGCCCGTACGAATATAGACGCGACAAAAATAATGAATTTCTTTATTCAGAGTTAGGTCGTAATGTATTGGCTATGGTAGTTGAAGAGTTTTGTAATAGGAAAGGAGGTATATAGGAGAATTTTCAAACAGGATTCCAATGTTGTTTACATATTTTAGATATATAGTGGAAATTGACACTTTGAAAACCCTCCGCTCACCGATAATCAGCTCGTCTCCTTCGAACAACTGCCCCCTCGCCAACAAACCCCCGACCACCGGCCCACTGGACTCGCCCACGTGGAATATCTCGTCTATTTGAAACTCGCACGTCTCCTAAAGAACACACAAAATTCATTCCAACATTACAACGACGATGTGTGGTATGAGTGATAGTGAGCAGTAGTGGCGGGCACTGACGTCTGGCGTGGCGGCGTCGCGGTGCGGCGGCTGCAGCGCCAGCAGGTAGGCGTGCAGCGCCGCCAGCCCCGCGCCGCGCACGCAGCTCACGGGGAACACGGCGGCCAGCGCCGGCTCGCGCGCCGCGCTGCCAGTGCCGCCGCTCGCCGAGTAACTGTAATATAGACAAAAATTATTCCAAATATAAAATTATAAATAAAGTATAACAACACAATAGGGATTTCTAAACATTCATTCCATAGTTAAACTGTGTTTTAAAAAGGAAATATCTTGTATCTCAATAATATTCATACAACGTAATGTATGGTAAATTTGGCTTCCTTTGTTCTTCATTAAATCTCAGCGGCTTCACTAATTTATACGTCGTAGTTTTAATTGTCACTTTATTTTTTTTTTCTTGATATTATAAGATATTTTATTTAAAATGCACATTTCCACCTAGGTTTGTTACTTATAACACAGTCTACTTCCGGTGTCAGCTGTCAGCTGTCATCAGTCACTTGTCAATTTCATGACATCCGTCATCTATACGCTTCGCGTTTAGTTGTTGCTTCATTTAGTTACGATGTAACTCTTGTCTTAGATAGTTTGATCTTCTTCCTCATTTTTTAAAATATATATATTTTTTTAATGATTTTTGTTATTCACAACGAATTTACTTTAAATATTTTGTTTTTTTTTTACTTTACTGTTTACTGTTGATATATTTTTTTTTGTTTTTGTTTCTTCTTACGGCCAGCTTATGCATAAGAATAGTGTGGATTTGGCAAAAATTATTATTATATATTTTTTTTATTATTATTCATATATTTATTTTTTTTGTAACCTATTATATTATTTTGTTTATTTATTTATTTATTTTTATTATTTTTTTTACGCATATATTTAAATTATTATATAATTTTTGTGATATATTATACAGGTAGAAGACGATTTTTTACTTGTTCATCCGATGATTAACAAGAAAAAAATCATCTTCTAGCAGTAACAATAGCTCATCATCAGACACAGAAACATTGGAAGAAAAGCTTTAAAAAGTTTTTCTCCCGGATAATGAACTCCTTTCCCTTGTGCATATCAACACGCAGAGTCTCTCATCCTTTAACACAGGCGTAGTCGACTGTATTCTGGTTTCCGAAACCTGGTTGAAACCCTCACTCCCATCTACTTGTTGCTCTCTGCCCGGTTCAATTATTCCGCCAGGACCGTACTGGGCGCGGTGGTGGTGGCGTGGGTATCTATCTCCGAGGAAATATTCCAGAAACACAGTCTTGTGCTCCCCACCACATACTTTGGATTCTTTGGTCATCTGTATGGGTGATCTAAATACGTGCCTACTGAAAGATGGTACTCGGACACAAAAGTTGAGCACGTTGCTCTCTTCATTTAATTTAAATATACTCCCCATGTCTTCGCCCACTCATCACTTCTCTAATCGTGTGCCTTCCCTTATAGATCTAATATTTGTCTCTAACCCCAGTTTGTCTCTAACCCTAAAGTTAGAGGCAAAGTTTTTCTTCAGCGCAATTTTAAGCATATCAACATTGAACGTTTGAGAGAGGCTGTCAGAAATATCGACTGGTCATTATTACTACCCACTAATAATATTGATGCCATGATGATATCCATGCTCCAGCAAGACCTATTCGAATGAAACATGCGCCTGGGAGGGTTAACACCAGTGATCAGGAGGACCATGGCAAAACGTGATAAGGCCAAAACCAGGGAGGGTTAACACCAGTGATTAGAAGGACCATGGCAAAACGTGATAAGGCCAAAACCAGGGAGGGTTAACACCAGTGATTAGAAGGACCATGGCAAAACGTGATAAGGCCAAAACCAGGGAGGGTTAACACCAGTGATCAGAAGGACCATGGCAAAACGTGATAAGGCCAAAACCAGGGAGGGTTAACACCAGTGATTAGAAGGACCATGGCAAAACGTGATAAGGCCAAAAATCGGAACAAAAAGTATCCCTCGCATGAAAACCTCGAATCTTATAAAAAATTGCGTAACATCTGCAACAGAATGTGTAGGGATGCCAAATGTCGCTACATTCACTCCACAATTTAAGATCTGTCCTAAGCTCAAGTTTGGAAATTCTTAGGGTCATTGGGCGTGGGCAAAATCTCAGAACATTGTCATAGTTCTGTGGACCTTAATTCGCTAAATAGTCATTTCACCGCCCCTCCCATAAGTCTAGATTCTAATACTAAACTGACTACTCTTTCCCACTTATCATCTCTTGCCCCGCCAGACTGTCCATGATTCTTTTTTCAGCCAGTCTCCGAATACGTTATCAGGAAGTATGTCAACTCCATTTCCACCAAAGCCACCGGCAGTGATAGTTTTAGCCTTGATATGGTTCTTCCAGTGTTAGATGACATTGCTCCAATTCCACTCCATTATTAACTTTTTTCTGTCATGCAATGTCTTCCCGACACTGTGGAAGAAGGCTATCATTATACCTCTTCCAAAAAACAATAACCCAACTTCTTTGAAAAAACGTATAAAAATTTGAACGCAGCGGGATTCGAACCCGCGCCTCTTGGATACCGTCCAAGCGCTCTGACCGCTAAGCCATGCGTTCTACGACCGGCGTCGAAATTCTTATACGTTTTGTTACAACGTTATTTACGTTGTTTAGCATCTCTGTAGAGAGATTTATACAAATTTCTACTACTTAAAGATTATTAAGAAATAATCGTTTAACAAGAGAGATTGCTGTTTTATTTTAATATTTACTATTTTTAAAGTGTTATTCCACACTTAGGATGCTGGTAGTAGAACGCATGGCTTAGCGGTCAGAGCGCTTGGACAGTATCCAAGAGGCGCGGGTTCGAATCCCGCTGCGTTCAAATTTTTATACGTTTCTTCAAAGATGTTTTCTAATCCTAAGTGTGGAATAACACTTTAAAAATAGTAAATAATAACCCAACTTCCCTATCCCAATATCGTCCCATCCATTCTTCCTGTCCTGTCTAAGGTCATTGAATCCATAGTACATGAGCAACTCTATTCATTTCTAACAACTTATAACCTGTTATCTCCATTCCAATCCGGTTTTCGTCCATCTCACCGCACTGCTGGTGCCTTGCTGAAGATAGCAGAGGATGTGCGATGTGCCATGGATAACACCAGGCTCACTGCAATTGTTCTGTTGGACTTTAGCAACGCTTTCAACACTGTTGATTTTGACATTCTTCTTGGTACTCTTCGTGCGGTTAACGTCTCTCCCCTTGTTATTGACAGGTTTTACTCATACCTTTTCGGACGCCAGCAATGTATGAAAACCGACTGTGCTTCTTCAGACTGGTTGGAGTTCACAGCTGGTGTTCCTCAAGGCGGCGTACTTTCAACGTTACTGTTTTCCGTTTTTATAAATAACATCTCATAATAACAACTTCTCCCTTCCATCTGTATGCAGATGACTTACAGCTTTACAGGGATTTTAGTTTGGCTGAGTTGCCCAGGACTGTTGAGTTATTAAATGAGGACCTTGCCGCTATAGAGTCATGGGCTAAATCTTTTGGTCTTCTTGTCAACCCTAAAAAATCTCAGGCTATAATTGTTGGCAGCAGCAGGCTAAGATATAAACTAGACTGGAGGACAGTTCCAGAATTAAAATATGCTGGAATTCCTATCCCTTAAAGCGACTCAGTTAGGAACTTGGCCCTTATTATTGATTGCAATATGTCCTGGGTAGCCCAAGTCAACGAATGAAACCCTCAAACGCCTAGAATATTCTCTCCATTTCAGTATAAAAATTATGCTAGCGCAATCTCTTCTTATACCTATCCTCGACTATACTGATGTGTGTTATTAAGATGTGACTGAGGAGCTACTCAATAAGCTGGAACGTCTCCAAAATCTGGCAATTCGTTTTATTTTCGATTTACGTAAATTTGTCCTCTATAATATTCTCAAAGATCCCAATTCTCCCCATTACCGACGCTCCCGATTTAATCTTCTTCCTATTCCAACTCGTTCTAGACGTTTCTGTATTACTTCAGAGCTGGAAGTACCTAGGAGTAATACAAAATTTGCTTGCAACTCTTTCTCTGTACGTGCAGCTGAACTCTGGAACGAGCTTCCTAAATCTACAGTCTAGTGTTTATTGCTTTAAAAAAAGGGTTAGAGAGCACTTTTTCAAACAACTTTCGTCTTACTAAGCAAATTTTCTATTTTCGACATATTATGTATATATATATATATATATATATATATATATAGATATAGATATATATATATATATATATATATATTTATATATATATATATATATATATATATATATATATATATATATATATATATATATATATATATATATATATATATATATATGTATGTATAAATGTTTAATATAAATGTAATTTATTTATTATTATATTTAATTGATATTTTTCTTTCATTTGTCTTTTGTACTATATATATATATATATATATACTACCTGCTAATTTACACTATCTCTTTTAACTCTGGGATGGCTGGAAGAGATTTCTTATAGAAATAAGCCCGCCTTAGAAAATACCTAGTGTCAAAACACTCCGTGCTCAGCTTTCCATTGAATTCGAAACATTACGTGTACAAGTAGCGAAGCTCAACACCGCACTTTATCTAATAAGAGCAAAGAAATGAAAATTTCAAAATCATTCCCCCCGAATCTTCATCGAACCTACAACCGTTCGCGTTTACACTAAGGTGTTAAACAACACACGACCGACCTCAGAAACATATTATAAAATACCCATTAAAAATAATAAAAAAAAATAAAAAAAAAACAATTTAAAAAAAAGCGAGGAACATCTCTTACTCATCCTCCTCCTCCTTAGCCTCGTGAGTTCCATCATCGATTCTATCCAAAATCGATTTCTGTGGCACAACGCAGTTCCTCGCCAGGCTCTCGTCCGTTATTAGTAGAGGTTTCTGAAAAAAAAAAATTAACATGACATTGACATTGACATTGACATTTGACAGTATACATTTGGAAATACAGATTAGTTATTAACTTAATAAAAACACATTTTGCTATAATTCATTTTCGTAAGGCATCTAACGCGATCTGTTGTAGGTTCGATTCTCATATGGAGAAAAAATAATATTTAAATTTGAAATGAATCTATTTTGAACGGATCAATCGCGTATATTATGGTATTCAAAAATACATTTTTGGAACAATATTTTTCCAACACTCTACAGTAGTCAGTACCTCCCGAATAACAAAGACGTTAAATATTAAAATTTTTGTCATTTCCTCGCTTTGATTAGACAAAGCGCGGCGTTTACGTCCGCCATTCAAAACGCAATTTTTATAATTCGGAAAGCAAAGTACGGAGTGTCTTGACACTGAGTACATATAAAAACCATCCATCGCCAACAACGTTCAAATATCTTACAAAAAAAAAAAACGGAGTGTCTTGACACCAGGTCCTCTTACCTTCTTAGCCGGTTCCAGGAGCTGTGCCAGGCGGGTCACAATATTATTAATATTGTTATTTAATTCACATTTATTTATAACAGCGAAGAAGGGCATGTCCAGAGCCAGAAGTAAGCCGATGTGCTCTTCTGTTATCTTAGTTATTCCCGCTGTGGCTGAAATCTGATACAAACGAACATATATATATATATATATATATATATATATATATACATATATATTAAGTAAGACAAGGAGCGGCGTTAAGTACTACCACTCAACATACAATGTCTCTATTATTGATGGTATAGTAAAACAGTCAACGGAGTGTCTTGACATTAGCTTGACTCTAACCGTAATAATGTACTTTTAATTTGATTGTCTGTCTGTCTATCTGTTTTTTGTTCTGGTTAATCACTAGAACGGCTGGACCAATTTTGAAAGGACTTTCTCTAGCAGATAACCGATGCATTGAGTAACTAAGTCTACTTTTATATTAGAATTTAAAAAAAAAACAAAAATTCCATACACAAGTCTAGTAATTATAATATATATATATATATATATATATATATATATATATATATATATATTTGCTTCTACTGTAGGTGTATAAGTATATTGCATATTTAAATATTGAGGTCGGTCGTGGCGCCGTGTGACAGCGTCTGACTGTAAACGCAATCGGTTGTGGGTTCGATCCCCACTCAGGGGAGTGATTATATTCAAATTATTTTCACTTCCTCGCTCTGGTAAAAGACAAAGTGCGGCGTTGAGTTAAACCACTCAACACGCAATGTCTCGACTTCGGTGGAAAGCGAAGTACGGAGTGTGTTGACACTAGGTACTTTCTGTCTTTAAAAAAAAAAAAAATAACAATGCTGTATATCCCAAGTACATTCTGCCCTTGAGCGTGCAAATATTATTGTAACTTATTTAATTTTTTTATATTATTATAATAACGTACAGCTAAACTAAGACTTATCTAGCAGGAATTGTGTTACGGAATAATGACACTTATTAATATGAAAAATACTTAAATATTAATTTAAATTTGTTTAAATATATATTTCTTATAAATAATCTTTGTATGGCAGAAATTAGTAACAATATTGTTACAAACGTATAGGATATAGAACGTATGGACTAGCGGTCAAAACGCTTGTGGGTTTGGGTTCGAATCTTGAGGCGTTCAAATTTATATTTATATATATTTATATATATACACATACCACAATCATAGCATAATGAGGGGAGTATCCAGTGAGGCCGTGGAGGGTGGTCCTCTGGTACTTGCTGTGGCCGGCCAGGTCCAGGAAGGACACCAGCTTGGCACTCCTCTCGCCGATCCTCTCCGCTGTCATCAGCTCGGAACAGCCGTAATTTATAACGTTGCCCTGGAATTGGTGAAAACGGAAAATTAAATTAAAAAAATTAGACACTTTTCAAAGAGATAATTTTATACGTAATATTTATTAAAGAAAAATATATTAACTTCACGCTTTCATCCCGCATTGCAGGATAGACAGAAAGTACCTAGTGTCAAGACACTCTACACTCCGCTTTCCACCGAATTCGAGACATTGCGTATCGAATTGTGGAACTCAACGCCGCGTTTCGTTTAAAATTAAAATTCCTCTTTAATTTTTTTTTATTATAAATTTCCATCAAAGTCCATAACTAACAAGATAATACGAAATATAAATTATACATACTTTTAAATTTTTATTTATTTACATATAGAAAATTTCAAATTAAATAAAAAAAAATATAACAAATAAATTAACAAAACACAAAAAAAAATCCATATATTTATGTATACAGAAAAATGTATTTTATAAAGAATCTAATAATAATAATAATAATAATAATAATAAAAGTGGAATAACTCTTTTAAAAAAAATACCTCACCTGAGCATCGAACCCAAGTATCTCGTGACTGAGGGACGAGGTCCTGCCACTCTTCACTTCATGCAAATGCCTGAACATGTTCAGGCGGGCGCTGCCTCTGCCATTGTCCAATTCACCTGTTAATAAAAACCACCAAAAAAAATTTAATTATAATCACTTCCTGTTAAGACTCGAATTCAGTGGTAAAGCGTAAAGTACGGAGTGTCTTGACACTAGGTACTTTCTATTAGGGTGTAAAATTTAGTGTCAAAACACTGGGTCTCCTGTTTTCATTTGATTTCAGCATACAAAACCGTTACCTTGAGTCAGTACACCGATGAGGGTGGACTTCCCGGCCTCGTTGGCTCCCATCACCGCCACCCTCAGCTCCACACTCTGCTGTGTGTCCGCCAACTGGGCAATATAAACATTAATATATATAGACAATCGTCTCTGTCTTATATTATATATATATATATATATATATATATATATATATATATATATATATATATATATATATATATATATATATATATATATATATATATATATATATATATATATATATATATATATATATATATATATATAAAATTTTAAATAATAAAATAATATAATAAAAATCCCAAAAATAATATAAAATACTATTCTCTAACGAATTTTAAAAATTACTCTACAATTTATTCAAGAAGTCCTAGAGAAAACCACAAACCAGCACCAAACAACCCTTAAAATACCCACAAAACCCAATTTTTTTTTCTAACTTAACCGTCAACCCTTACTAATATCTCATACAACGCGAGCGCCATGCGGCGTAGAGCGCAGAAAGATCGCGTCACTGACATCCACTACATAACCGACTCCGATAAATTAGAACCCAAAACTCCCCGACAACCCCAACCGACCTTCCTGATCCACACCTCCGCCACGGCGCGGTGCAGCGCCACGCGGCGCACGCGCACGCTCACGAGCACGGCGCCCAGCGCCAGCGCCATGCGGCGCAGAGCGCTGAGCGAGGCGCGCAGCGAGCGCGCGCGCAGCCCGCGCAGAGCGCCGCAGTCGCGCACGCCCACCACGTACACGGCGTTGCCGCCGCCGGACCGCAGGCGCCATTTTAACTGCCGACATTACAAGTTCACAGATTATTGTAATATATAATTAAAATTATTTAAAAAATTTAATTCTTTTTTTTTTCAATATTCCTGAAATTGAATTAAAAAACGTATAACAATTTTTAGAAGTAGCGGAACTCGAACCCGCATTATAATGTATTTTTTTATTGCAAGATAAGCCAAGAGCAATTTAAAAAAACAAACAAAACCCATCACAAGAAACAATAAAAAAATCAAACTACCTATCCATAACGTCCAAATAAAAAAAAACTCATCAGAATCAACCGTCCCCACCTGCGTCACCAGGTGTTGGAACCTCCTCTCGCAGGGGTTCACTAACTGCAACTTGTATTCCACATTCCCGAACCTCGGCTCCGGCGGCAGACTCCCGTAACACTCGTCACCCGAGTCCTCCCCATCAGAATTGCTGGTGGAGAATTGAAGAATCATCAGTGGAAATAGGAAACGCGTAGAAATGTGAACGCGGCAGGACTCGAAGCCGCACCTCTTGGAAACTGTCTGAATATACATTGTAAGAGTCCAGAGCAGTACGCGAGGCAATTCAGAAACAGATGGCGGTAGTGCGATATGATTATTTTTCTATCAATCGATAGACAAATGCCACCCCAGTCTACCCGCAAGTGTGACCACGGTCTACTGTAAAGTGTTCGAAACGTCACTTTTCTAAAAATATATTTTCGAATACCAAAATATACGCGATTAATCCGTTTAAAATAGTTTCAGTTAAAAGCCTCGGTAGCGTTGCAATAAAGATCGATAACTAACAGAGTATCCCGCATAGCAGGGTAGTCAGAGACAACCTAGTGTCAAGACACTCCGGTGACTGCTTTCCACGCGAAAATCACAGATTTGTTGATTATCAGAGAAAATAGTTATTTTTAAATTATTTTTTACTTTGCGCAACTCAACACTGTTTCTATCTAAACAAAAAGGAAACCTAAACTTCTTTCATTTATGTTTGAAACTAAATAATTCATAAACCATAAACCGAAATCACCACCCGGAACACTCACCTGTCATCACAAAACTCCTCCATGTCATCGGAACTGTAAAAGAAGTCACTCTCCAGATCTGAATCCAGATCCCCTGACAAATACATGTCATCTTTGATCCCAACTTTCTCCAACTTATCGATGACATTGTAAATTCTGTCATTATCGTCAAACTTGGGCAGATTTTCTTTCCTCTTGGTCTTTTTGATATCTTTCAAATCGTTCACGTTCTTTCCAATTTTCTCGTCGCACACTTTGGGGACGGACGACTGGTTGTTCAAAGTCTCCGGAATCTCCTCCTGGAAGGTGGGATTCGGCGGAATATCTTTCGCTGGGGAAATTTTGTTCTTTTTCCTGCGATTTTTTCGACCCGAGTTGCGTCTGCGCGGTTTCTTATCGTCTTTGGCATCTGTAATATACTTTTGATATAATACCTTTTGTCAAACATATATTATAAAAATAAAAAAGTGTACATAAAACTTAATTACACGTAAACAAAAAGTACACATTGTACAAAAAAACGTACACACAGTTACTCAAATTACAATGTCAAAAGCTTTAAAAATGGTGTTACATTGTATAACTCCTAGCAGGGTAGTTAGAAACAATATAATGTCAAGACACTCCGTAGACTGATCGAGACATTGCGCGTTGAGCGCTAACTCAACAACACGCTCCATATTAAAAAAGCGGAGAAATGAAACCAATATTCATTGGAACTATTTACTATTTTTAAAGTGTTATTCCACACTAAGGATTAGAAAACATTTTTGAAAAAACGTATAAAAATTTGAACGCAGCGGGATTCGAACCCGCGCCTCTTGGACGGTATGCAAGAGGCGCGGGTACGAATCCCGCTGCGTTCAAATATTTACACGTTTTTTCAAAAATTAATTGGAATTGTTTGTGGTAATTGAACCTACAACATAAATAATAGAACTACTAAAACACAGATCACAATAAGAAACGCCTACCTACTTATTTTTATTAAAAAAAATAATAAAATTGAACTCAACTGGATTCAAACCGATTGGAAACCATTCAAGTGCTCTCAACTACCGCAAAACCAACAGATGTATAAGATGCCAACGGCAACAATAAGTTATAACATCGTGTATATGAGAGAATCGTAAAAATTTCGTTCTTCGGATGTAGAACGCATGGCTTAGCAAACGGAGCACTTGGACGGGGAACAAGACATGCGGGTTCAAATCCCGCTGCATTCAAAATCCCATACATTTATCTTATTCTAAGTGTGGAATAACATATAAAAACAATTAAAAAACACCTACCCTCCTCCTTTTTGTTAACTTCAATATAATTTTCTATATAACTGCAGTCTTTCACTAATATCTCAGTACTGAGGTCCGGCTCGCACAGGAACGAGGACTCCTCGGGCAAAGTTTCATTCTTCCCGTGGGATCGGCGCCCTCTTCTTCTTCCTTAAAATAGATATGAAATATTTTTTTATTGTATATTATATATAAATATTTATTTTTTGCTTCACGCTTCTTTTTCCGCATAGCAGAAAGTACTTAGTGTCAAGACACTCCGTTTTCGCTTTCCACCGAAATGGTGAAAGTTAACGCCGTACTTTGTCTTAGCAGAATAATTGACATATATTCACTCCCCCGAAGGGGTGTCAAACCTATAACCGATTGCGTCAGACTCTATCCCACTGCGTCACGACCGGCCGCAAATAAAATATTTATCTTAAAACTAAAAGGAGTACGAAAGAAATCATCGTCCCTTGACCGTTATTACCGTTACGACTTCAGATCACCAGGTCGGGAGTCGGACACATGGGCAAGTTTTCCAAAAAAAATAAGACTAGCAAGATTTAGTAAAAAGATCGTGGTGTCGTAGGACAGTGTCCGACAGTCGGTTCGATGTCAGACAGATCAAGCTCGACGGGTGTGGGTTCGATTGCCATACGGGGGCATTTCGTTGCTCTGGTAAGACAAAGCGCGGCGTTGAGTTCGCCACTCAACCCAGAGTGTTTTGACACTAGGTACTCTCTGTTTTCCCTGCTTTGCGGGATAGAAACGTGAAGATAACAATTATAAGAGATTAATGGAGATCCTAGTGTTAATTTTAGTTGATGGCGGTTGCACATCAGCTATCTACCAGTGAAAGTACCGTCAAAATCGGTCTAGCTCTTTTAGAGATTAGCCGAAACAAACAGATAGACAAAAATTGTAAAAAAAATCACTTTGGTATATATGCCGTATATACATTCATATGCATTTAGCAAAAATCAAATATTACACAGACAGACTGTGAAGAAATATAGTCTATTTATTATGAATTACATCCATTTCTCTACTCCGGTGATACGCACGGCGTTGAGTTCCGCAAATTAATACATAAATAATCTCACCTTTTGGCGCATCTGGATTCTTCCTCGCATTTTCTTGATCGTTTTTGTGACGCTTTTTATTATGTTGCTTATTTTGATTCCCGTCTGAGGGGTCGAAGAGGCTGAAGAAGGAATCCATGATTTAACTGAAACAAGTGTTTAGTGGGTGATTTCTCCTCTCCGCTTTATTCTATTATGATTGGGGAGAGAAAAAATACAATATGTTGCATACAGATAACAAAAACATATTTGACAGCTACCTAAACGTCAAAACACTATTAATATGGGTATATGTATATAATAATTAATAAAGAGCTTAACTTTTTTTTTTGCTTTACGCTTTCATCCCGCACAGCAGGGTAGACAGAAAGTACCGAACCCACAACCGGTCGCGTTTACAGTCAGACGCTGTCACACTGCGCCACGATATATATATATATATATATATATATATATATATATATATATATATATACATATATATACTTAAAAAACAATACAACTCGTCCATTACTCACCGAGTGGCTAACAAACAAGGCACAAAACTACTGGATGGAAATCTGGAACGTATTGTCTTAATTAGTCTTGGGGAATTCCCTAAATGCCTACGATAATATGTTGTCTCTATGGGTAAAGAGTGCCTTTTACGTTTTACACCTAAAATTATGGAAGGATGTGCAAGTGATATGGGAGGGGTCGTTCATAGGGTTGCGCAAGTCCCGGTGCACAGCCTAAAATCTAAATCCCGGGAATTCCCGGGACTTAGGAAAAAAATTTTGTTTTCTCGGTAAGCCTTGTTAGAATTTTAATTGAGTTAATATAATTAAGAAAATGTATTAAACATTTATCAATTATTAACAATAAAATCTTGAACGTTAATTTCAATCTCAATAACTGCTTTGTTTATCTATTTTAAACGTAAACGTTCCGTTGACGCGTTAACAACGCGTTGCCATAGCAACGTGTATGTCACTTTATATAAACGCGTATGTCAAACAAATGGTAGTGTGTGTTACATTTATTTTATTAATTTAATATATTTTATACATTATTTAAAAAAAAAACATTGCATTCTGCTCCACTTCTCTTATAAACTATATCTATATCTCTCTCATAAACTATATCTCTCTATCTATATCTCTCTCATAAACTATAACTGTGCCAAATTTTATACTTGTCAGTTCGCATGGATTTCGTAAGAATGGGTACAGAAATGTTGTTTCACGTATTTAGATATACAAGTAGATAATTTTTAGAAAAAACGTATAAAAATTTGAACGCAGCGGGATTCGAACCCGCGCCTCTTGGATACCGTCCAAGAGGCGCGGGTTCGAATCCCGCTGCGTTCAAATTTTTATACGTTTTTTCTAAGATGTTTTCTAATCCTAAGTGTGGAATAACACTTTAAAAAGAGTAAACAAGTAGATAATTGACAACTTTTAGATAATTGAATATTATAGCCAGCAGAGGCCGGTCGTGGCGCAGTGGGACAGCGTCTGACTGTAACGCGATCGGTTGTGGGTTCGATCCCCACTCGGGGGAGCGATTATATTTAAATCATTTTCACTTCTTCGCTCTGGTAAGACAAAGTGCGGCGTTGAGTTCTACCACTCAACACGCAATGTCTCGAATTCGGTGGAAAACGAAGTACGGAGTGTCTTGACACTAGGTACTTCTGTCTACCCTGCTACGCGGGATAAAAGCGTGAAGCTAAAAAAAAAATTATAGCTATCACAACCTTCTCCGTGATATCGTTAAGTATATGACAATACCAACCAAAAATTATATACATATTTCAAAAATATTTTCTAATCCAAAGTGCCGAATAACACTTTAAAAACTGTAAAATATTAATCTAAATATCATCCTCTGTCGCCAAACGATTATTTCTTAATAAGAAATTTGTATGGGTATATCTGGGAAGTGTGTTTAGTGGAGATGGAAGATACGAAATGCATGTGGAAAGGCGTATTGCTGCCGGTAACAGGGTTGACGGTGCTCTTGCTGCATTGATGCGACGGCGACGCGTCAGCGTACCTGCACGTGTTGCCGCTCACAATGCAGTACTGATACCGACGTGGGTGTGGCAAAAGAAGAATGAAACAAAGATGAATGCAGTAGAGATGAGATCTCTTCGACGGATATGCGGAGTCAGTTTAGCTGACCGTATATGCAGCGAGGAGATACGCAGAATTGCAGTTGTAAGCGCGAATGTCATAGTGAGAATGAAGAGAAACGTGTTCGGGTGGTTTGGGCACGTTGAAAGAATGAGCGATGAAAGAATGGTAAGAGAGATTTATGAAGCCAAGGTGAGTGGTACGAGAGGTCGGGGGAGACTTCGGTTGACTTTCGAACACAGTATAGAAGATACTAGAGGCAGGTCACGTAAAAAAATGAGGACCCCCCGAAGGACATGTATGAAGAGAATAATGAATGTGGACGTGGCGGAAGAGGTCTGCAGGGACCGTGGCGTTTGGCGCTCCTTACTCTCTGACTACCCCGCAACAGAAAAAAATTTGGTAAAATTAGAAGCGTGTAAATTTGTAAAAAAAACTCTCTACAGAGATTCTAGGAAAGTAAATAACGTTGTAACAAAACGTACAAGAATTTCGACGCAGCCGGCAGTAGAACGCATGTCTTATCGAGTCAGAGCGCTTGGACTGTTTCCAAGAGGCGCGGGTTCAAATTCCGCTGCGTCCAATTTATTACTCGTGTTTTTTAAAAATGTTTTCTAATCCTAAGTGTGGAATAACACTTTAAAAAATAGTAAAATAATAATATCTCATTTCAAGTCTCGACTCAAAATATCCGGGAATAAGAAGAAACTCAAAACAATTAAAATAACTAAAGTTCCTGGGTAGATGGACAGATGGAATTCATAACATAAATACCCTTTCCATAAAGCCCACGCAAACGAAGTCACGAACGACTACTAGTGTTGTATACCCCGTACAAGTTAGCTTGATCTTTTCGATAGACGACCTAGTTTTTTTTAGCTTCACGCTTTATCCCTAGCGGGGTAGTCAGAAAGGACTGCATACATCTGTCGCCTCGTCCACGGTCATTATCCTCTTCCTACATACC
Source organism: Dryadula phaetusa (assembly GCA_032432895.1). Taxonomy (NCBI): domain Eukaryota; kingdom Metazoa; phylum Arthropoda; class Insecta; order Lepidoptera; family Nymphalidae; genus Dryadula; species Dryadula phaetusa. Next base: position 1,055,491 of record JAOYRS010000098.1, on the reverse strand, counting down.
ATTCGGGGGGTCCTCATGCTTTTTACGTGCTTAACTAGTTCTTACTCTTTTTACAATCTCCTTTGTGTGTTCTCCATACAACGTGACATTGGCGAAGTGATTTGTGCTCTACTGGCACGCTCGGAGCGCCATATATAAAGTACAGAACAGAGCAAACGGCCTAGTCATATCGAAATTTTCGGATATTGCTCGATTCTTTAGTGACTCTTGTGTTAAATGTAATAATGTATGCATTTGAGGCCGGTAGTGACGCAGTGGGACAGCGTCTGACTGTAAACGCGATCGGTTGTGGGTTCGATACACACGAGCGGGAAGTGATTATATTTAAATTATTTTCACTTCCTCGCTCTGGTAAAGACGAAGAACGGCGTTGGGTTCTACTACCCAACACGCAATGTCTCGAATTCGGTGGAAAGCGAAGTACGGAGTGTGTTAACACTAGGTACTTTCTGTCTACCCTGCTATGCGGGATGAAAGCACAAAGCTAAAAAAAGTATGTATTTTTAATATTTTTACAATCTTTGAAGTTGTTAAACATCATTGCAAAGTTATGTCGATCGAAAAAACTTACATCTGTCAAAAAGATCAAGCTAACTTGTACAGGGTATAAAAAAAAATCAGATGATTTTCATCCAAAGTAAGAAATAACTATAGAGTTATAACATATTATACACAAAGTAAGAACACCAGTCCAAAAAGAAAGCCAATGAGGTGTTATATCCGTTTCTCTTCCTCATGTGTGGTTAGACAGAGACACGTATAGATTTCTCAACTACCCTCTTTTATTAGTTGTTAGAGTGGCATTCACAGAGCTGTCTATTCTATGTATAATAGTACAATAACGGGTCATCCAGAAATGACGTTACAATAATGTCATGATTTTTGACCCCTCCTCCATCCTTGTCACAGCTGGTCACATTAGTGAGACCACCGATACCAAGCAATATCACACTCTCGAGGGAGTCGAGGGAGAGGCCCTCCCACTTAAAAAAAATATATAAAACTAACACTGTATATGAAAATAACTATATGTTGGAGCCAAATATTGAATTGTCAATGTTGCCAATTTTTCTTATAGAGATTATTTATATGTAACTCGTTCACTCGCAACTGATTTATTTTTGCTATAAGCAGCTTCACGCGCCATCCCGCATAGCAGGGTAGTCAGAGAGAACCTAGTGTCAAGACACTGTGTTGACTGCTTATATATTAGATAAGTGTATCAAATAAACAAGAGAGTTGTACCATGCTCGCATGGAACTAGAGGAGCTCCCTCTCTATAGTCTCTATATAAATACTACATATATATGCAGCTTCACGCGCCATCCCGCATAGCAGGGAGAACCTAGTGTCAAAACACTCCGTTGACTGCTTAAATATTAAATAAGTGTATCAAATAAATAAAAGGGTTGTACCAGGCTCGCGTGGAACTAGAGGAGCTCTCCCTTCTATAGTCTCCTCCTCCTTCTCCTCCCTCTCTATAGTCTCTATATACAGTCAGAGCAAACCTAGTGTCAAGACACTCCGTTGACTACTTTCTGTTTGAAATGGAAACATTGTGTTGAGTGGCGAACTCAATGTCACTTTGTCTAACCAGAGCGGGGAAATGAACATCAATTTTAATTACAATCCTTCCCCCCAAGTGTGTATTGAAGTATGTGTGTTGTGTGTGTGTGATACACACAATATTAAGATTAGACTATGTGAGTATATGAAATATGGCATTGATAGTTCTCTCTATAAATGATTGGTCGTGGGTTTGATTCCTATCGGGAGAAGACACGACCTCTGCTAAGAAACGACGCGGCGTTGAATTCCGCAACTAACGTGGAGAACGGAGTCTCTTGACACTTAAGTTCTCTCTGACTACACTGCTTGTGGAATAAAGAGTGAACATTTATATATAAAAATATTACTTGCAAAACTAAATTTTAGAAATAATAAAATTAAAAAATAAAACAAAGGCTTTATTCTTATCAGTCATTGCTATTGTTTGATAACAGATAAAGGCATTAAATGACGTATACAAGTAAAACTTGTTAAGAATTTGCAAATCACGTGATCTACAAAAATGAAAAAAGCAGCAGACTAACGCTTTATCCTGCATAGCAGGATAGTCAGAGACAACCCAGTGTAAAGACACTCCGTCGACTAGTTTCCGATCGAAAGCAATACATTGATTGTTGAATGGCGCAACTTAACTCCGCATTTTGTCTTACCAGAGCGTGAAAGGGAAAAAAACAACCATTCTCATAAATGCCCCAACCAACGCGTTTACAGCCAGACACACTACACATTCAGTGATTAAATATATTCTATTCGAACCCTAGTCTCTTGCGCACGTCTTAAAGTTCTACACAACTAAACTATACTGAATTGCCGTGATGATAAATGAATAGACGGATAGACGGCTAGACGGATAGAAGGATAGACGGATAGAAGGATAGAAGGATAGACGGATAGACGGATAGACGGATAGACGGCTAGACGGATAGAAGGATAGACGGATAGACGGGTAGAAGGATAGACGGATAGACGGATAGACGGATAGATGGACTGACGGACTGATGGAAAGATGGACAGATAGATCAACAGATACAGGAGACACTAATAAAATAATTTTAAAATATAGATATCTTAAACAAATCAATTTTCTTTGCAAGACACTGTTGCTGGTTTATAATTATCTGTATAATAATATAATTCTATAGAACTCACTTATTTCAATGTATTCAGTGATGTATATATGGAAAAACCATTTTAATAATATTAAAGAAACTTTTATAACAAAAACATTGATTAACTTAAAAAAATTGAGTATTTCATAATAATTATGTAAATCAAAATAACAATTTTACACCAAAAAGTTAATTAAAATAATTTATTATTCATTAAATAATTATAGATAATGAAAAAAGAACAAAAAACACATCAAACAGCAACTCAATCTAAAACTGCGTTGCTTTTATGCTTTTTATGATGCAATCTTTTAACACATTGGAAATTGCAAAAGAACAATTTTAATATGATAAAAATAAACCATAGGAGGAAAATCCCTAGCGGCTTCATGCTTTATCCGGTATAACAACTTTAACTACCCGTTGAAGACAACCTAGTGTCAAGACACTCCTGTTTTCAGCTTAAATTCTAAACATTGCATGCTGAGTGGCAAACTCAACCCACTTTGTCTTACTTCTCAGCAACCTTTCGATTTACGGTGCGGGTGCTGGGGTCATTGTAGCGAAAAGAGCTTGAAACACAAGTGTTAGCGTTGAGGGCCCCTTAATAATGTGCAATAATCTTCACGTTCACTGTTCAAACTCCTTTCTCTACCTAACTAGATTTTAAAATCTAGCAGTGCTATTGAAATATGTTCTAGGGACAAAATACTGATACTAACCAGTCGGAGATATATTAGTGGAAAACAAATATACACAGATAAATAACATATGAAACAAAAAGCTATCAAATAGAATTTTAAAGTGAAGTTGACTACTTATTTTTGCAATAAAAAATGATATAAATTAAATGTTATGTTAAATATATTAAAAGGTACATCAGGCAGACTTATCGCTATCAGCTGTCACCGAGCAACTTTAAGGTCTGAGAGGAGCCAATAAGGGAGCTGGTGAACTAGTGTTATATAAGCATAGATATATATTTTCTTATAAAAAGAATGTTCAAAAAAAACATAACATTATATTTTTAAATATTAAGTAAGCTATATGGACACTTGTTTCTTATACAATTTTAGCGTTCGAGCGTTTTGACACTAGGTTGTTTGTTACAAACTTGGACATAGGAGAGATAAATCACAAACTTTTATACATAAATGGGGAAAATATTAGAAGTATATGTGAAGGTCAATAGAAAATTCTATTTTCATAAATTTCAAGGTGACAAGGTCAACAACTCGAGACTATAAATAAATTATTTTCACTACAAATGCTAAATATAGAAGCATGAAGATTGTTTATGTAATTTAATAACAAAAACTGTTTTTTTTATATATATTTAAACTTAATTTTTTAAATTTAAATAAAAAAAAGTGTAGAATTTATATTAATAGCAATTTAACAGTCTCAAAATGAATTTCAACAATATTTTGACATTATAGTATTATTTGACACTATAACAAAACTTAAAATAAATCAATTTTATTCATCACAAATGCAACATATGCCATAAAACATATAACAATAACCCAAATAAAATCATTATTAAATAATTCTTATAAGAATTAAAGTAATTAATATTCCAAATAACTAAGGAAAAGTATATTTGTAAAGAAACTACTTACTTAACAGCTGTTAGATAGGTTCAAGGGCGAACGGTGTTTCCTTCACAAATGCAACCAAACGAATACACAAACTACAAACAACACATTTCACTGCCAAATTATTTTAATGACGTAATAAAAACAATAATATTTATTAACTAAAACAACAATAATTGTTAGCTCCGATTATATGTCACTGTACTGTGAATTGATTTATGGTTTTTATAATCTAAAAATAAACGTGTATCTTTTAGAAATAATAGAATTAACTAATAAATACTAATTGTTATGAAATCGTATATGTAATATCAGATTTGTGTGATGAAATACTTTGACATTTTTCAGTTTTACTTTTGCGGAATTTTGAATCGATATTTGAGGCGGCAACATTGGTTATTGCGGGTTGTGTTGCCAGAATTTAAATGTTTATTTTTGGTTTTTAAATAATATTATTAATGAATGAACGTTCTTAAATAAAATAACGTTTAGAATGTCGTTTATTTTCTTGTTAATATTTATTGTATATTACAAATATAAGATGTTTCTTCCAAATGTATGTATGTTACATACATTTGGAAGATGATATTAGCGTAATAAATATCACTCTCGTTAATGTTGGTTGAACTATTGCTAAAACCGATTATGTTGTAAGAATTTATGAATAACTATATATATAACATGTCGCATATCAATAATCCAGCCCACTTGCCGGTCGCAAGTCGAGCCCCGCTGGAGGCGCCGTCGTGATTGACACCCTCTCAGACAACCACAGAGGATCCTCTTCCACCTCCTTCCGGTATCGCTGTAAAGATCAACAGGGTCAACAGCGTGTACTCAGATCGAAAAAAAAACATCATATATTTGGCTTAGTAACTGTAGGACAGTCGGAGTGTGTCAGTAATAACTCTCAGGTATAACTCTCGCCAATGATGGGAACAATCGAAACTCATTGGTCCTGCCAACGCACATACAGATATTTTAACGATCTCGCTGGCCAATATACGAGTTAATATACGAAAAATAACTATATTAACGGTTGGCCAATATACGAGTTAATATACGAAAAATAACTATATTATATTGAAAATAATTAGTTTATCTAGGCCATGCCATCTATAATACATTATGCAAAATCGCACACCAACTGATTAGTGCAAAAGTAAATCTGTTTACTGAGACTCGGTTTCGGTTTATTCTTAATGTCGAATTTATTTTGGGTAAATAATATTATTCATTTTATTTTATTTTTAGGAATATATAATATTCTTTATTACACAAGTTACATATATGCACAATATTGGATTATTGATTCTGAAACGTCAAAAAATTGTCTTTATTTTTGTATATTTCTTATTAAAATACTATCTAATAACGCCCATTATATCATTTATATTTTAGACGTTCTATAAAACCGATTTTGCATACAATTTTAAATTATGAATCGTAAGTAATTAAGCATGTTCTGCTAGCAATAGGTCAGTTATCATTATCGGCACCTAAAGCAAGAATAAGCATGATTGACAATATCGAAGCTTCAAAGTTAAGCAGAATTGTTATAATCCAAAGGTAAACAAAACCTGTTGCTTTCTTTTTTTTTAATGTATATTTGCATAATATACAATATTGAATAATATACTTTGTAAAATATATTATTTCAAATGGAAATTAGTTTTTATTTGAATTTTAACCGTGTATCATCATAGTCGATGGTTTGACATGAAAGTTAGGTTCTAAATAATTTTAGCCAACTAGATTAATGAACTATATCTATGAATAACGACTACTTTAACAAATAACCTGTGTGTTTGCTATAACATTATAGATAAGAATATAAATACCTCAAGTTCATAATAAATAAATTAAATATTAAATTTTAAATTTTTATACAAAGATTTATAATTATTAAAAAAATATCTGTTTAATATTATAAATGATTGTTAAATACATATAATTATTTTATGATTTTAAGATATTTATAATTTTCAATAAATTAAATTACCTATCATCATAACACGAATGGACAAATCGATTAAAAAAATTTAAGATATCGATATTTTATAGATAGTCTGTTACTGCTAGCTATCAAAGTCAAATACGAAATTTAAGCGGGAAATTACTTGAAGTGAAGTGCTTTGTAATAATAAATTAATAAATAAAAAATATATAAATATCAATCGAATTTAATTTAAAATGTCGATAACCGTCGAAAATAGCTTGAAAGACACAGAAAACAAGGAAATATTCGAGCAGAGAGCGCATTATATACCGTGCAAAATTGACGAAGATGGTCCAGCCAATGTGAAGAAATATTTTGAGCCGTATGTCGTTGAAAATGAAAATGGAGGTAAATAAACAAGTAAATACGTTAATATAAGCAAGAACAACAAGACTTGTCAATACTAAATCTGGCAATCTATTGTACTTTAATCATTTTGATTTAAATGAAATTATTTTAGACGAATTATTTTTTGAAACCTGACGTTTTGAACACTTTACAGTAATCCGTGTTCACACGTAGGATTTCGAATACGATAATATATGGAATTAATACTTTCAAAATAGTTTCATATAAAATGTGTAAAAATTGCAAAAATCAAAGATCTTATAAATTTTATTTAATTCAGACATTATAATCCATATGTAGTTGCACATTACAATAGTACGATATAATTTTATTTACTTATTTATTTTGTTACTTATAAAATACTAACTTTATCTTATTTATTATTATTATTATTAAATTTAATAATTCATAACATAGCAATGGTAAGAAAACATAATCGGAGCTACAGGACATAGAAAGCTAAAATTTGTCATATCCTGATACTCATAAAGTCCTCGCAAAGGAATTAGTTTATGGTAAACTTGATTAATATATAAAATTACATATATAATTATTAATTTATTTAATCCCTTACAATTGTATCATTCATACACTTCATATCAGACTATTGTGGATTGATATATAATCAGTTATTAAATATAAAGAAACGGGGAGCCGTATTAAAATAGCTTCACCAGGAAACAGTTTAATATGATTTAAATTAGTAATTATTTGATATATATTGGATCTTATTATGTATTTATTGTAAATTAAACACTGGAGTTCACAATAAGTATTGTATTAGCTAGGTAGCGGAACATGATCTGACTTTGACATACATAATTACATCTTACCCACTTGAAATTCACTTTATTTTGATAACAAAGCAATCAAGTACCTACAAACTAAAAAACAATCTTTGGCAATCTATTTACTATTATAATGTATATATTTCAAATGTTTATGTGATTTTAGCCCTTAAATTTGTTCAAAAGATAAAATTAAAAAGCAACCGTAAAATACTCTTTATTGTACTTAAAATAAAAAAAAAAAACACAATCTATCTTTGTATTTAAATAGTACAATAGGCGACCTTATCGCTAAACGAGTGATCTCTTCCAGGTAACCTTTGGGTAGAGGAGAGAATGAATGAAGAGGCGAGGGGCGTACAGAGTGAATACATATCTATATATAAATACATATGGTAACAAACAAACACATACATACATATATATATATACATATCCATATACATATACACACACATATACATACACACACATATTCATACATATACATACACACACATAAACATATACATAGATATGTATCTATATATACATACATTCTGGTAAATAGAAAAAAAATGCAATAGATTTATATCTGTGTTAAATAAAAATCTTTTGAGCTTTTTTTTTTAAAGTTTGTAATGTTTTAACTTGTTTGACTCTCAGAGGTACGGAATTCTATAAGCGAACGGATTTTATAGTGAAGGAATTTGTATAGAATGAAGAATGGCGAGGAATATTAAGAGTTGAGTTAAAGGTAGAACGGAGAGAAAAATTAATAAAAAAGATAATAATTATTAGATTTTTTGATACATTATACACGAATCAGACACAAAGGTTATTATCTATCGAATCATCATAGTCAACATTTTTGAAAAAAACGTATAAAAATTTTGACCGCAACGGGATTCGAACCCGCGCCTCTTGGATACCGTCCAAACGATCTGACCGCTAAGCCATGCGTTCTACTACCAGCTGCGTCGAAATTCTTATATGTTTTGTTACAACATTATTTATGTTGTTATCATCTCTGTAGAGAGATTTTTACAAATTTCTACTACTTAAAGATTACTAAGAAATAATCGTTTAACAAGAGAGATTGCTACGTTTTTTCAAAAATGTTTTCCTATCCTAAGTGTGGAATAACACTTTAAAAATAGTAAATATCATCAAAGTGACTCGTAATAGAGCTCTGGTAATCCGTAACACAAGTTTAATCTAACTATGGGTACCAGACCAAAATTAGAACATAATAAAGTCTATTATAATTTCTATATAGCATACTTTATATATTTTAAGTTAATACACATTAATATTATTATTTATTATATATTTTTTCTTCCATATGTTTGGTGTTTTTTATTAACCAACTATTGTGAGCACACAGCCAAGCGATATTTGGGTGGAATTAATTTAGCAAGAAGATCTAATAGCTGACTAGCATGACTGACTTTATGACGATAAGAATCTCCTTACTGACTGACTGACTGACTGTAAACGGTGCACTTCTATAGTTTCCAGACTTGTGTGTAATGTGGGAGGGATGACTCCTGTACTTGAAAATATTATCGGAATTGTATTGACAAATTGAACTTTCCGTTGGGTTAAGCTCAATGGACAAATCTATGTATTTATTATTATTATGTTTATTTATTTAACATTCTGGGTATATTGCTCCATACTCCATAGTGAAAACCAGAACTGATTTTTAATTATGATTTGGGATACTTAAAAATTTCCCAACTGTTCTGGAGGTGCTCAAAATAACTGCTTTTTGTAAAATGGAGTAGATATTGGGGGCAGTTGTAATGTATCAATAGACTGGTGGAGATTTTTATTTAATAACGCCTGTGATAGAAATAATTACCGGTACTATTGTAATTTTTTTTTAATTTCCACATTCTTATCATTTCACCCTTCAGGTCCTCGTATTTAGTGAGGTTTTCTGAGTAGCTACGTTGCAAATTATGATAATTAGGTATTTTAAATATCAATTATTTGTGCGATTTTATGTTCTGTCGATTAACGTGATATCCGGTCTATTGCATGGTACAGTTTTGTCAGTCAATATGGGTCTATCAAAATATAATTTGAAACATTCATTTTCCAGTACAAATATAGGAGTATATTTGTAATATGGTAGTGGAGGTGCAGAACTGAGCTTGTTTTTTATTATTATTATTATTATTATCAACATAGGCCGCTCGTGGCGCAGTGGCACAGCGTCTGGCTGGTAATCGCGATCGGTTGTGGGTTCGATCCCCAGTCGGGGGAGTGATTATATTAAAAATTATTTTCACTTCCTCGCTCTGGTAAAAGATAAAGTGCGACGTTTTGAGTTCCAACACTCAACACGCAATGTCTCGAATTCGGTGGAAAGCGAAGTACAGAGTGTCTTAAAAAAATCTAAATATGTATTTTGGCAGAAATTAAATAATAGATAAAATTAGTTATGGTTATTGATAATGGCAAAAAATAATGCTATTTATAAAAAAAAATAATTTTATATATTGTTATTCTTGTGCTAGGAACAAGATAAATATTTTAGATATTTCACGCTTTTATCCCGCATAGCAGAGTAGGCAGAAAGTGCCTAGTGTCAAGACACTCCGTACTTCGCTTTCCACTGAATTCGAGACATTACGTGTTGAGTGATGGAACTCAACGCCGCCCTTTGTCTTTTTACCAGAACTAGAAATGAAAATAATTTAAATATAATCACTCCCCCGAATGGGGATCGAACCCACAACCGATCGTGTTTACAGTCCCCTGATATTTCAAAGACATTTCAACATATTAATATGAATAAACTATCTTATTTCGAATATCTCGTTTGTTAACAGAAATGTCAGCTACGTTCAGAGGTCACCAGTTAGATGGAGTAAAAATGGACCTCCCAGAGGGCTACCAGGCAGTTATATTAACGGAAGCGAAAAGACCTCTGTCTGAAGACGCTGAGAGGAAGTTTCAAGTGATTATATAAAATTTTTTATTATTTAATTTTTTTTTTGAATTACAACACTAATATTTCAATGTTTTTAATGTGTTATACCACACTAAGGATTCGAATTTAAAACCACTGATCTAAAAAGTTGGTCTTTTAGATTGGTTCAAAGGAATACAGTTTTGATTTCTGTTGCGTTCAATTTTTTTTGTTTTTTTTTTATTGTTACTATTTTTAATGTGTTTTTTCCACACTTAAGAATTAGAAAACCTTTTTTTTTTAAAAAAACATAATAATTTGAAAGCAACGGGGTTCAAATCCACACATTCTACGTTGAGGGTTCATTGTTATTTATGTTGTTAGCATCTCTGTATAAAGATTTTCACTAATTTCTACTACACAAAGATTATTTTCATTGTATACTCATTTGTTTAGAGAATGATATTTATTTTAAAATATTTTATAATTTTTAAATTGTTATTCCACATTTACTTATCAGAAATAATTTTTTAAGAAACATAAAAATTTTTGAACTCGGCGCGATTCGAATCCGCGCCTCTTGAAAAACCTTCCAAGAGGCCGACTGGTACAAGAGGCACTTCTTGTCCTAAATGTGGAATAATAATTTAAAAAAATATTATAATTTCTCATACAGGTGTCTGGTGGGTTTAAAGAAATCATATATTGGAATTGGGATAAAAAGCCGTCCAAGAATGATAATTTGGTGCGAGCTATGGACTGGATTGATGTAGCGGAGACTGTACGTATATGACCTCTAGATGGGGGGGGGGGGGGATCCTATCCTCTAGATGGGGGCAGAGATTCTTGACTAAATTTAATTATCTTATTTCTATGAGATACATTTATATAAGTAAATAAAACTAAACATATTTTAAAATAATGGAAATTTAATCTGGGTTAATATCGGCCAGGTTTCTTTTTTTCCCAAGATGGAGTCCTTTCCCGCATAGCACCCTGCTAGACTGAATGTACGTAGTGTCAAGACACTCTGTGCTTCATATTCCATCGAACTCGAGACATTGCATTTTGAGTGGTGGAACTCAACGCCGCACTTTGTCTTTACCAGAGCGAGGAAGTGAAAATAATTTAAATCTAATCACTTCCCGCTCGTGTGTATCGAACCCACAACCGATCGCGTTTGCAGACAGACGCTGTCCCACTGCGCCACGACCGGCCTTTCCAGGCCTAATTTTGAATATGATCAGATATTCTTTTGAAATTGAGTATATAAGCATATATACATCTAGATTTTTATTATATAATTCTAAAAAAAAAATAGCCAAGTTACTTCATATTACACTACCTACCTGCTATTGAAAGTAATGTCAAGATCGGTCCAGCCGTTCTAGAGATTAGTCAGAACAAACGAACAGACCGACAGACAAAAATTGTATAAAATATTATTTTGATGATGCTAGTTGCAGTTAGGTTCAATACACACTGGGAAGAATTATTATATTTTAATAATATTAATTTCTCCATTGCTGATATAAACTCCGGCGTTAAGTTGTTCATAATGTCATAAATTTAGTAGAATGTGGTGAACGGAGAGTCTTGACACCAGGCTCTCTGCGTGGAGCTTAGAGAAGAGGGGAACCAAGTGTTTTGATACCAGGTTCTTCCTTCTCTTGAGCATTGTAGAAAATGGTGAACGGAGTGTCTTGACACTAGGTTCACTTTATCCTGAAGTTTAGTAGAAGATAGTAAAGGGAGTGTCTTGACACTAGGTTCTCTTTAACCTTGACTTTAGAAGAAAATGGTGAATGGAGTATCTTGACACCAGGTTCTCTTTGCCCTAGAGTTTAATAGAAAGTATTATAAACAGAGTGTTTTGACACTAGGTCCTTTCTTGCCTTGAGCTAGTAGAAATTGGTGGAGTCTCGAAACCAGGTATTTCCTTCCCTTGAGTTTTCAAAACTATCTTAACTACTGTATTTAAAAAAAAACAACTAATATATTAAAAAAAAAAATTTTTTTTCTTTTCCTTTCAGATACATGGAGACTGATATCTAGACTGAATATTTATATAGATCTAGTCTAGAATGTTCTTCGTTAAAAGAAAAATTATCAGTTTGGCGAAATATAAAAAAATAATATTTTAAAAACCTAAAGAACTGAACTAAATAAGTATAAAATGATTTAAATATCTTTTAATAAATGAATAAAAATGGAATAATAAAGTAAGTATATTTATTTTTTTGTCCATCGCATTTCATCAGTAGTCAGAAGGAAAGGAGTTAAACGCAGCACTACAATAACATATACTAAAAAAATTGAACGCAGCGGGATTCGAACTGGCGTCTGTTGTTTTCCGTCCAAGCGCAATCACCACTAAGCCGTTACGTTAGGTAAAGTCAGCTATATATAGACAATATACATACAAACAAAAATTGCACAAATAAAATTGTACATTTATTTATTTATTTATTCATTTATTCATTCATTCAATCATTCATTCATTCATTCACTCATTCATTTAGTTAAAAAGCAGTTATTTTAATATAACAAACACGAACTTGGTGGATTTCATAGTATTATTATTACTTTATTGCACATAAACAAAATCAAATACATAAAATATTATTTTACAAAAATAAACATATATGTGCAATGGCGGTATTGCTAAAAGCAATCTGTTCAAGGCAACCACCAAATTAAACATACTGTAAGAGAGTGCAGAGAGGTGCATAAAACATTAAATTATATATATATATATATATATATATATATATATATATATATATATTTATATATATATATATACAATTAACTGAAACTTAGATAAATCTATATTACTTACTAAATATTCCTATATAATATACAAGAATACACAAAAACACATACACATACATACATAAATATATATATATATATATATATATATATATATATATATATAAATGTGAAATTATCAAGGTTTATATATAGCTACATTTTTATGTTTTACAATGGGTCTGGCATAATCTACAGAGATTAAAGACCTTCTTTTTTCTGCTTCTAGAATTAAAAAAAAGCAGACACTACAATATTATTTATGTATATACATTTAGGAATTATATATTTAGATCATAGAATGAATAAAAAAAATATATATTATAATCTGTTTATTCAAGTACCATGAGTATTATAAATTATGTTTTTCTAACAATATAGAAATAATTCAAATATATCATCCCTATAGCTCAGTTGCAGTATATATATTATATATATATATATATATATATATATATATATATATATATATATATATTGAGAGAGAAGTTACCGAAATTCCCATGGGAATAATAATAATGGGAAATAATGAAATTTTTCCTTTTACATGTAACACTAGATAGAAATTTAAATAGTATGAGAATTTAAATATTTTTCTATCTTCACGCTGTTATCCCGCATAGCAGGGTAACACAGAAAGTACCCAGTGTCAACACACTCCGTACTCCGCTTTCCACCGAAAGTGGAGTAACTGAACTCAACGTAGTGTTTTGTCTTACCAGAGCGAGAAAATGAAAAATAATTTAAATATAATCATTCCCCCCGAGTGGGGATCGAACCCATACCAACCGATTGACAAATTTCAAATAAATATTTTTACCAATTATTAAAATAAAAAAAGAACAAAAGAGGTACCTTCTTTTTCTCCTCATATCTCAAAAACATAACTACATTATTATAAAATAAATAAAAAACAACACTTCCAAAAAAATTGCACTTTAAAAAAAATCTATTCTTGGTAAAAAAAAACAACCTAATTCGCTAAATTCTTTCGCCTCAAACTTTCAATCATCAGTTTCCTTCTCTCGTGTTCTTTTTTACTAATCAATATTGTTCTTCTAACTTCTATTCTTCTAAGACTATTTCTTTTCACTATATTCTCCGTTCCCACGTTTCCAATGTCTATTTTCTCCATGTTCCCGGTGTAGTTGTGACTCCCGAACTCGTAACGGCCTCGCAGATCTGGAAAATCTCGAATATCTTCCCTGGACAATTTGTTGAATATCTTCAGGAACTGCCAAAACTCAACATCACCGCCTTTCACGTTGTTATTGTAAAACTCTTTCAATTCTTCATCGCACTTGTGCTTATTCACAATCGGTTTGGGATTTTCATATCTATTTCCGCTTATTTCCTTCTGTTTCGCCATTTCTTTTCCATTCTGTTTGTGTTTCCACACTTTCTTTTTAAACGGTTTCGGGTTGTCCTCGTGTTTTCTGACATGCAGTTTCAAAGCGCATAGAGATTGACATATTTTTTCGCATTCCTCACAGGGAAACAGCATCTCCCTCCCACTCTTCTTCACAACTCTATATAACACCTTCAATCTCCCGATATAGTCATTGGACGCCATTATTCCAGAATCCACCATAATATTCTTAGGTATTAAATATCTTTTATAATCTGTATCTGTATTATTTTGAATCATCCACTCCCCGTTCCTCTTCACCAAACTCTTCTTAACTAAACCCATCTCTCTCTTCTCTTTCTTTTCCCTGTCTAACTTGACGTACGCCAGTTTATTCAAACTTTTGACGCTCGGTATGACTTCTATATTATTGTCCTCATCAAAGAAATTAGTGCTGTTCCGTTTCATTTTAAGCCAAGTTTTTAAATTTATCTTGTGCACAGATAACATATGCCTTTTCAGGTTGACATTAGTGACGTGATCGCAGAGCGGGCACTTCTTCAATATGTTCACGTTGCAAACGTCAAAGTGCTCCTGACAGTGAGCTGTCAGTTCATCTTTGGTCGCGTATAGCTGTGGCATAAAAATATTTTAATTAATAAATAATTTAAAAAAAAAATCAGCGCTAAGACCAACTGAAAACCATCCACCTTTAATTGTTAAAACCTATTAGCTTTTTTATCTATCACTTTTTTTATTTCCTATTATTTTTTTTTAGCTATACGCTTTATCCCTTGCGGGATAGTCAGAGAGTACTGAGCGCCAAACGCTACGGTCCCTGCATACCTCTTTAGCCTCGTCCACAGTCATTATCCTCTTCATACTTCCTTCGGGGGGTCCTCATACTTTTTACGTGACCTTTCTTCAGTATCTTTGATACTGTATTTTCGAAGGTCAACCGAGGTCTCCCCCGACCTCTCGTACCACTCACCTTTGCTTCATAAATCTCTCTTACCATTCTTCCATCACTCATTCTCTCAACGTGCCCAAATCACCTGAACACGTTCTTCTTCATTCTCACTATGACATTCGCGCTTACACCTGCCATTCTGTGTATCTCCTCGCTGCATATACGGTCAGCTAAACTGACTCCGCATATACGACGAAGAGATCTCATCTCTATTGCATTCATCTATTATGATTTTCTATTATTATTATTGTTTTTTTAAGATGTAAATAAAAAACCTTAGTTACGCCTTTTTATTTGACTTAGAGGCCGGTCGTGTTGTGTGCGACAGTGTCAGATTGTAAACACGATCGGTTGTGGGTTCGATTTCCACTCGGGGAAATGATTATATTAAAATTATTTACATATCCACGCTGGTGAGAGAAAGCGCGGCGTTCAGTTCCGCCACTCAACACAACTACCCTGCTAGGTGTAATAAAAGCGTGAATATAAAAAAAATGTTTTAATATTATTAGATAATACTTAAAAAAAATAAAAAGTAACATTTTTGAAAAAAAGTATAAAAATTTGAACGCAGCGGGATTTGAACCCGCGTCTCTTGCATACCGTCCAAGCGCTCTGACCGCTAAGCCATGCGTTCTAATACCAGCTGCGTTCAAATTTTTAAACGTTTTTTCAAAAATGTTTTCTAATCCTAAGTGTGGAATAACACTTTAAAAATAGTAAATATAAAAAGTAACAATTTAAATAACTTTAAAATCATTATTATATATATATATATATATATATATATATATATATATATATATTTCAACTCACCTTAAAACACACATAGCATTGGTGAGTATTTATAACCAATTTACTGTCCTGTTTACGAATTCCCCTCTCAACATTCACATCATCAACTTCATCGTTTCCATCGTTATCTTCTGCGTTTGCTTCATCAAAATTCATGCTTTCATTAAAATCATTATCATTATTTTTACTAACACTTCCTTCAATTCCTTCATTAACTTCATCATGTTCATCGATAATGACATTTTCTTTACAATTTTCTTTATATACATCATTCACTTGTTCAGTATTTTCCATTCCATTTCTACAGTTATTTTGTTTTTCATTGGATATCTTATTAATATCAACAATTTTCTCGTCTTTTTCATTATTTGTGTTAATTTCATCATTGCAATGAACATCGTTATCATTCGATTCATTTTTATCATTATTATTAACAATGTTTTTAACGAATTTAATTTTGGTTATAACTGTAATTGGAATGAATAATTAAAAAAAAAGCTGTTACACGCTCTATATCCGCTTATAATGATAATCAGAGCTAGTGTCTAGACACTCCGTTGACTGCCACTGTTGAGTAGCGAACTCAACGCCGCGCTTTGTCTTACCAAAGCGGAGAAATGAAGAGCAATTTTAAATATTGTCATTTCCCCCCGAGTGGAAATCGAATCCACAACCAATATCGTTTACAGCTTCTTAAACAAATATTACATGGTTGATTCAAACGTAAAACAAATAAAATAAAATATACATTAATAATTATAATATTTTCATAAGTTAACAAAATAGGTAGCGCGTAACTTAACGCCGTAAAAAAACATTTTTAAAACCAAAACTTCCTATACATACTTTTAGTGTTACTCATCTTCTTTAACCTTCTATTATATTCTCTTCTCGTCTTCTCCATTTCTATCATCTCTCTCTTACGTCTTTTCTTCTCGATTAGATTGTTCATAAATGTTTTCGCTTCTTTTTGACATTTAACGTCAATTTTGATGTTTTTATCTTTTTTTTCTATGTAAAAAAAAATTAAAACATAAGGTTAAACATAGCAGGGTCTGCACCCGCGTTTCTCGTTCCCCGTCCAAGCACATTCACCACTACGCCACACGTTCTCTATCCTATACGTCTTACTAGAGCGAAAATAATTTTAAATATAATCACTCCCCCGAGTGGGGATCGAACCCACGACCTATCAAGATTACAGTCAGACGTTGTGACGCAAGACACGACCGGCCTCTTTTTTTAAATAATAGTATGTTTTTTTTTATAATATATAAAATGCATAATATATAAAATTATTAAAACAAACACTACACACACTACTGTACGTTTGACATACACTTGCGTATAAAGTGACATAGACGTTGCTATGGCAACGCATTGTTTACTTAAAACCTCTAGTATTAAAAACAGTACCTGCCACAACAGACGATCCAGGTCTTATAATTAACTCCTTGTAATATTTATTTAAATTTTTATTCAAATTTCTCACAAAATCCGTTGTTTTCTCTTCTGAATCTATAAAAAAAAACATTTTTTTAAAATCTATAGTCGTAATTATAATCAGAAAGAACGTAGTGTTAAGACACTACGCAGTTTCAAGACACGACGTTGTCCACTATAGGCTGAAATTGAATGTAAGCACGACTGGTGGTGGGTTCGATTCCCACTCGGGGTAATGATTATACATAAATTATTTCCTATTCTCCGCTCTGGTAAGAAGAAGCGCGGCGTTGAGTTCCGCTATTTAACACGTAATGTCTTAACACTACGTCACTTACCTTGACCGTGACGTGACGTGGGATAAAAGGGTGAAATTGAAGACGGTGGCGGAACTCAACGAGAATTTTGAAATTCTCGATATTTTAGTAAATTTGAGAAAAAACTTATTTAATGGCAATTTTTTATTTATTTAAAATAAAATAAACACTGTGTGTGTGGTTACAAAATTAACAATTGCAAAAACTACATTTGAATCGATTGATTTTAAGGCCGGTCATGGCACAGTGGGACAGCGTCGATCGGTTGTGGGTTCGATCCCCACTCGAGGGTGTGAATAATCACACAAAATATTTACACTTCCTTGCTCTGGTAAAAGCACGCGTCTCGAATTTGGGGGGAAAGTGAATTCGCGTTTTTATCTTACCAGAGCGGAGTATTGAAAATAAATTTTAAATATAATCATTCCCCCGAGTGAGAATCGAACCCAAAAGCAACGTATAGTTAGACTATTTTTTTAAATTAATTCTTAAATTATTATTAACTTTAGTTATCTATTTTTCATTCAAAAAACATTTTATTTATTATTTTAATTAATTAATAGAGATTATCAAATCAAAATGTAACAGCGGGTTCGATTCCCATTAGGGGGTGCGATCAAAATAAAACAAAAAAAACCACTTGGGGTCGCTACACTTCACACACACTAACTAACTAACTAACACGGAGAGTTGAACAAAAGCTTGTAAAAAAAAAACAACTCACCACTCTCCACTTCCAACTTAACCTCATCCACAAACTCTCCTTCGATAAACTCGTTCGGTTCTTCTTTTATTATAACATCTCTTTTCTTTGGTTTTCTGAAAAAAAAAAACACCGTAAAAATCTCTCTAGAAAACGTTTCAAAGAACAAGTCGCGTACAAACACGGTTGCTATAGCAACGTGCATATCCACTTAGTACGAAACTGAATTCTCATTCAAAAATATTGTATTACAATTATAACAAATCGCGGCGTTAAGCTCCGTGAATGTCTCGAATGCATGTGAAAAGCGGAGAACGGAGTGTCTTGACACTATTATAATATTATTTAATACTAACTTTTTCCTTACAGTCATGTTGTATCTTACACAATGTGTTTTCCAATAATGTGCTTTTAAATATATGTGTTTTTTATATATTTTATTGCAAATTTTGCATTGTCTGTCCTGAAATTAAAAAAGTAAATAAATATAAAACAAAAAATATATTAAAAAAGATTTTTTTTCCATTGTATAAATGTCGTCGGTTATGAGAGACAAAGCGCGGCGTTGAGTTCCGTCACTCAACCCGCTACGACGCGAATTCGTCCGAAAGCGGAGTACGGAGTGTGTTGACACTAGGTATTTCCTGTCTACCCTGCTATGCGGGATAAAGGCGTGAAGACAACAAAAATATATATAATCCGCCATTTTGTGACGGCGGCCATTTTATATTAACAACAATACAGATGCTATACAATTGTATTATCATCAGGACTGAACATGTTTTCCATATTTCATTTATTACATAATTTACTTAGCGGTGAAATTGCTCAATCGGTATCCAAGAGTTGCGGGTTCGAATCTTTGTATGTCAAAAACTTAAAATTACACACACACACACGTTTATACACTCGGGGAGTGATTATATTTAGATTATTTTCACATCCTCGCTCACGTAAAACAAAGTGCGGCGTTAAGGTCCACCATTCATCAAACAATGTCTCGAATTCGGTTCCTGTCTAAAACATACATAAAAACCGTAAAATAATATATATATATATTAACCAATTCCGAATCATGCCCCGACTTGATATGCATCACTAGACTGGGTTTATTGAACGTTTTGAACCCGCACTCGTCGCAGTTGAACTCTATTCTATTCAAATGTTTCTTACTAATGTGACTTACAAGGTAGTTTTTATTGTAGAAACTGAAAAAATAATATAAAAATGTAATAAGATCTTTACTATTTGTAAAGTGTTATTCCACACTTAAGAATTAGAAAACATTATTCGTATATAAAAATTTGAATGCAGCGGGATTCGAACCCGCGCCTCTTGTTTCCCGTCCAAGCGCTCTGACCGCTAAGCCATGCGTTCTACTACCAGTTGCGTCTAAATTTTCGCGATTTGTACACATTTCTAATGAAACTATTTCAAACGGATTAATCGCGTATATTTTGGTATATTCGAAAATACAATCTTCTACCAAAATAAGTCTACCAAAATATACGTGATTAATCCACTTAAAATAGTCTCATTTAAAATTTACAATGTCTTTTTAAATATACCCAAAGAAAATGGGACAGCGTCTGACTGTATATAAGATAGTTTGTTGGTTCGATTTGTACTAGGTAGGAAGAGTGGTTATATATAAATTATTTTCGTTTCCTCGGCCCGGTACAATACAAAACACGGCGTTGAGTACCGCCATTCAACACGCAACGTCTCAAATTCAGGCGGAAAGCAGAGAGTCATGACACTAGAGTTTCTATACGGCATAAAACGTGAAATTAAAAAAAATATAATAATTTTTAACCCTTATAGAATTGTTACAAATTATTTATTTTATGCGTGAATATGTTAATATCATGAAGCCAGTCGTGTGTTGTGAGTCAGCGTCCGACTGTAAACGCGATCGGTTGTGGGTTCGATACACACGAGCGGGGAGTGAGTATTTCAATTATTTTCACTTTCTCGCTCTGGTAAGACAAAGTGCGGCGTTAAGTTCCACCACTCAACACCGAAAGTCTCGAATTGGGTGGAAAGCGAAGTACGGAGTGTCTTGACACTAGGTACTTTCTGTCTATCCTGCTATGCGGGATGAAAAGCGTGAAGCTAAAATAAAATATTTCTTCTCGCCAAATGAATTAGTTCTTATAAATAAATATATCTAAAAAATAAATCTGAACAAATAAAATAATCTTTGTATAGCAGAAATCAGTAACAATCTATCTATAGAGATGCTAACAACAAACTGGCTCAGCGGCCAGAGCGCTTGGAAGGGAAACAAGACCAATGGGTTCGAATGCCGCTGCATTCAAAAAAAATTTATATAACCATCAACAGCGTTTAACTCCGCACATCAACAAAAAATAAACACTAAATAAATTTAAAAAAAACCTCACCCCTTCATACAATAATCGCAAAAAACACACTTTTTCTTCTCTCTATGTTGATTTAAATGCAGTTTCAGGCGATACGCCCTTGAAAATTTTTTATTACAAATATCGCATTCCAGATGCTTTTCCGGGTAATGTATTACAATATGGCTCTTTAGAGAGCTCTGAAAAAAAAAATAAACGAAATTATTTCATCGCGTATAGCGTCACTCTTGTATCCCGCACAACAGAAATAGACAGGCAGTATTTAGTGTCAAGACACTCCGTATTCAGCTTTTCGACGAATTCGAGACATTGCCTGTTGAGTGGCGGCACTAAACACGGCGCTTAATAATTTCATTATAATCATATTCCCCCAAGTGGCGATCGAACCCATAAAAACCGCCGTCTCGAACTCAAAAAACATACAAACATTACATTCGTTCATTCATTCACTATTATAAACAGACGCAATCTCGTTCGTACATTCGTTCGTTCGTACGTCAGTATTACGCAAACCACTGTTCAGAGTGGACGTGTCGGGAGCCAATCTATGCAATGAGGGCACCGGCACCTGAGTACCACAAGAGCTAGTGGTGGTGGGCATGGTATGTGTGTGTAACCATGGTGCGCGATCACACTTGCGGATAGACTGAGGTATTCGCCTGTCAATTGCAACCAACATTAATTATATCAAACTACCCTCATCTGTTTCTCAATCCCCTCTTATTGATCTGGATGCTTACAGAATGAGCTGACTGTATCATGCTCTTTGGTGTCATAGATATAAGACTTTAAAGGTTTTTTTTTTCAAGAAAATTCTAGTTCTTCTAATTCTCTATTCTATCTACCACCTGAAAAATACTTTTAAAAACATTTTAATGCGTAAAACACGCGAAGTTTTAGCACCCTTTTGTCTGAGGTTTCACATTTCGTACCTCATAGCAGGGTACATATTAGTATTACTCTCTGTACTGGCGCAACTAAACGCCACGCTATGTCTTACCTCTGAAATTACAATCTGACATCTAAAGCTCACCTTATCTTTGAACCTCTTGGTACAGTTGTTGAAATTGCATTTGAACGGTCTAAAGTTCATATGTTTCGCCAAATGCCCCGACATGTTATATTTACTACTTATAACTACGTCGCAAATCTCGCATTTGCACGCGTACGCCTTTTTGTGTACTCTTTTCTGAAAAAAAATATAAACATATTTATATATGTATAATATAAGAATATTCAACGCAGGGGAATTCGAACCCGCGCCTCTTGTTTCCCGTCCAAGGTCTCTAATCACTAAGCCATGCGTTCTTAAGCAAATATAATTCTGAGTTACATTTCATAATATACCTAAAAACATACACACAAAAACACAAAAAAAACACAAATTCTTCATCAAAAAGAACACAAAAATCATTCATTTTCATACTCACAATATGATTATTTAAAGTCTTAGTGGATTCGAACATTTTACCGCACTCGTCGCAGCGCGACCTCTTCACATCTATCTCCAAATGTACTTGAGTTACGTGAAATTTGAGACGGGGTTTGGCGCTGTAACTGAAAGTAAACAATTATAAAAATTACTCGCTGCCCACGCGTTGCCATAGCAACGTGTGTGCCTAACATGGTAGTGTGGGTTACATATTTTTTTAGTTTCACGCTTTTATCCCGCATAGCAGGGTAGACAGAAAGTACCTAACCGGTTTCGAGACACCGAATTCGAACCAAATTCGAGAAAATGCGTGTTGGGTGATGGAAGTCAACGCCGCACTTTGTCTTACCAGAGCGGGGAAGTTAGAATAATTTTAAATTTAATCACTCCGCCGAGTGTGCATCGAACAACCGGTCGCGTTTACATTAAGACGACCCGTCTGCGCCACGACTGGCCTCAACATATATTTTCGAATACCAAAATATACGCGATTGATCCGTTTCAAAATAGTTACATTTAAAACTAACCTTTTATCGCAGAGGGTACATTGATATCGTTTCTTAATGCCCATATGCCGCTCCCTGTGCTTCCTTAAAGATGACGAATCTCTACACGCGTAATCGCAAAATTCACATTTGAAAGGCTTAATATCTGTAAAAGAAGGAAAAACAATAAAAAAAAATGAAATTTAGAAGCATCTTACTCTTCACTCCGCATTGTAGGGTAGTCAGGAGTGACCACACGTGTCAAGACACTCCGTTCTCTAAAAAAAATTATTAAAAAAAACACGTATAAACATTTAAACGTAGCTGGATTGGAACCTGCGCTTTTTGTCCCTCGACAAAGCGCAATGATCGCCAATGCTGATATGAAATTTTTATAATTTTTTTTTCTAATTTGTTTTCTCAGCTTAACTGTGGAATAACATTTGAAAATAAAATACTTTCTGTTTTCCCAATTCGAGACATTGCATATTAAATTATGTAGTCAAACGCCGCGCTTTGTCTCACCAGGGCAAAGAAATGAAAATAAATTGAATAAAAAAAATGCACAGGAGGATTTAAACTGTTACTTTAAAATTATGCAGTAATAGTATTAGTTAAATAAACGCAACACACACTACTGTACATTTGACACACACTGGTGTATGAAGTGACGTACACGTCGCTATGGAAACTAGTGTTTTACATGGCAATGGGGTTACCTATTTTATTAATTTCGCTATAATTCAAATCTTGAACTAGGTTAAATTAATGAGTTTAAGTATTTAATAAGAAGTTGTAAACAGAGTGTTTTGACACCAGGGTTCCATTTCACTACCCTGCTATGCAGGATAAAGCGGGAAACTGCTTCTACTCCCCGTGTGGGAACTGAACCCGCGACCGATCGACCGTGACTCGATCGGCAGCAGTAATAAAGACCATAAGTTAGACCATGCTTATATTGAAAGATCTCATAAATGGCACAATCCCAAGCATAATTTAATTTCCGACAAGTTTCATTAATTGTCGGTCATAAATGATTAGTTCCGCCTAATTAGCTTTTACAACATCACTAGTATGGTTTCAGGGAAACGCTTGCTTAAAGAAATTAATATTTAAATATCGTCTAGAGAAATTACTATTGCATTTACTAGCCAACACTCATCACCAAAAAGTCTTTTGAATTCTAGTTCAATTCAATGCCATTCTGCGCCTGGGCTACTTTCTTCAGGCGTGGAAAGAGAGTCTGGTCATTATGCTGCCAAAGCCCGGGAAGAACATCCCTAGACCGCAGGCGTACTGTCCCAACACGTTGTTTAGCTCGACATCCAAGCTGTTCGAGACACAGTTTGGGTTTCGTGAGGGGCACTCTACAACCATCCAGGCAGCCATGGCTGTTCACTATGTCCCAGCTTTCGACCGGGATTGGCAACCTGGGCTACTTCATAAACATAGTCAACCGACATCGCATTCCTTACCCGGTCAATGAAAACTGCCCGTGCGATGGTTAAGTTGCAAGCTGCTCTGGACCTTCTACCGGCGTGGCTGGACAAGTGGCGACTCGCACTGAACGTGAACAAGACACAGGCTGTTTTGTCCAGCATTCACATCAGAGCTCCACCATCACTCATACTCCTGGGCCGTCAGATACCTCGGTCCAACTTGGTCCACCTACCTAGGGATCATATTGGCCCGGCGCCTGGGCATGGCCCACCACGTCAAGAAAGCGTCCAACGCTGCAAGAACAGCCCTTCATCATCTGCATCCTCTTCTCAGCTTTAACTTACCACTACGCACCAAAATTGGGCTATATAAATCGTTTATAGGCCCGCACCTAACCTACGCTTCGCCTGCTTGATATGTGCTTGCAATTGCATTCTTCAGGTGGTGCAAAACATCTCCCTTCGCCGAGTAGCCCAAGCCCTTTGATGCGTGACGAATGCGACTCTGCATAGAGACCTCCGCATCGAGTCTCTGAAAGCTCACGTGACCAAGCTAACCTCCCAAGGTATTCACCCGCGCTGATGCCGTGAGCTTTATTCATCTCCGTAACATCGTGTCCAATCAGGCAAGGCTACTTGATAGTCGCAGTTTCTCAAGGGATATCTTTCCCACCCCTGATCCCTGTGCTGCTGCCACGGTCACTGAATCGCCTCAGCTGGGCTTCCCCGAGTAATCTAGGGTCTAACCTGGCTGGACGGATTTCCTGTATCTCCTATACTTCCCAGGATAACCAGCCATTTTTAAACCGTCTTACGGTTCCTCCGAAGACCCACCTACACTGATGGGTGGCGAAGAAACTAACAACAAGCCCTAGGATCGTTTCCTGTCTCCCCACAGAGGTTGAGAGAGAAGTAGATCTTCTCTCTCTACCTCTGTGGGGAGTTTGAATTCTTGTAAGACAAAGTGCGGCGTTGCGTTGCACCATTCAACACGCAAAATCTAGTATTCGGTGAAAAGCGAAAAACGGAGCATCTTGACACTAAATGCTTCCTGTCTATCTTACCACATGGGATAAAAGGGTAAAAGAATTAGTCTTGCACATATAAAATTAAAAAAAAAGAAAAACATCCAAACTAACTAATATATCGACAAACAAACGACACAATTACAATAATAAATCACCAATCTTGAAATGGCTTCTGAATCAATAATATCAAAGATTCTAAATTGACTAAATAGGCACAAACATAACATCTAGGAATTCAAAAAAATCTTTTAGCACCAACAATTTACTGGAAATTTGGAACAATTCATTGGGTTGGACAAAGTTTCATGCTCTTCACGCTGATGCTGATGGAGTTGGTGTTGGAGCTGGTCGAGGGTCGGGTGTTCTGTCAGGACTCGCACGCCATGTCGTGGATGACACGCGGCTTCACTTGCCCAGTGAAGTGTGAAAGTATAAGAAAGGCCATAGAAAGGTGTATTTTTTTTAAATATTCTTAAGGTGTTATTTCTCACTTTTCTTACTTAGTGGTCCAAGTTGGAGGTCCAAGGTTTCGAGGTTTCGGGTTCTAAACCAGCAGGTGAAAGGTATTTTTCGTTCAAGTTTCTTAGATTAGAATTTTCCAGACTCTTATTTAGATAATATTATATTTTGTTCAGAATATAATGTGAAGATTTCATTTTCGGGTAAGGTTTTGTTTCTTTCGTATAATAGTATAATAAAACTAAGGCCTTCGCATCCATAACGTATAGTAAATTTTTAGAAATACACTCTAATGAATCAGAATCTAATTCTAGGGATTTGGTTTCTGCACAAAAATATAATAATATTTTAGAATGAACTATTTTAAACGGATTATTGAAATTTATTTTGGTATTCGAAAATATATTTTTGAAAACCCGACGTTTCGAACATTTTACAGTAGGAGTCTACCCATAACCACGGACTACTATAATACCAAAATATGGGGGAAAATAAAAAAATCTTATTATATTATTACTTAAGAAGCCGGTCGTGTGATAGCGTCTGAATGTAAACGCGATCGATAGTGGGTTCGATTCCACTCGGGAGAGTGATTATATTTAAATTATTTTTGCTTCCTCGCTCAGGTTAGACAAAGTGCAGCGTTAACACTTGCAATTTAATACGACAATGTCTTGGATTCGGCCGGAAAGCGTATTAACGAGTGTCTTGACACTAGGTACTTTGTGTACCATGGTGTGTGCTTAAACAATATTAAATTTATAGATTAATAATGTTAGACTACAAGAACGTTGTACAAGAACAACTAGGATATCAAGGTCTGAACAGTATCATGATAAGCGAAGATTTCCTCGAAACCATATCTAGAGACGATTTAAGAAGACCAGTAGACAATACGATTGGAGAAATGATAAAACACAAAAATACCACAAATTTTGAGGTGTCAAATAAAAAAATTGTTACGAATCCATTTTTGGGCATAATTTTGAAGAGTTTAAGGAACACCGGTGATATTTTCCGTAGAAGTGACATGGAAGCTTCTGGGAAAGATAAACAGACTGTCGCCGGTAAATGCTGGGCTTTGGAGAAGTTCGAACCAAAATTGCTTTTGGGTGAGAATTTAGTTGAAATACATTGTCTTTTATAACTTATTAATATACTTCTATCTGGTCGTGTCTTGTGTGATAGCGTCTGACCCTAAATGAGATTGGTTGTGGGTTAATATATAAGCAGTCAACGGAGTGTCTTGACACTACGTTCTCTCCGACTACTCTGCTATGCGGGATGGCGCGTGAAGCTACTTGTATATGTAGTATATAGAGACTATAGAGAGGGAGCTCCTCTAGTTCCACGCGAGCCTGGTACAACTCTCTTATTTATTTAATACACTTATTTAATATATAAGCAGTCAAAGAAGTGTCTTGACACTAGGTTCTCTCTGACTACCCTGTTGTATAAGAAAAAATAATCGTTTATTAACATACTTATTATAAAAAAGTTGAAAATATTCTAGTTATTTTGATTGAGCAGTGTCTCGAAAGACCTGTTATAATTATAATCACTTTAAAATATTTTGAGGCCGGTCGTGTTTTGTGTGACAGCGTCTAACTGTAAACGCGATCGGTTGTGGGTTCGATTTCCACTCGGGTAAGTGATTATATTTTAATGTCTTCATTACCACGTTCTGGTAAAGACAAAGAGCGGCGTTGAGTTCCACCACTCAACACGCAATATCTCGAATTCAGTGGAAAGCAAAGTACTGAGTGTGTTCAGTGGAAAGCGAAGTACGGAGTGTACCGCACTTTGTCTTTACCAGAGCAAGAAAGTGAAAATAATTTAAATATAATCACTCCCCCGAGTGGGGATCGAACCCATAACTGAGCGCGTTTACAGTCAGACGCTGTCCCACAAGTTACGACCGGCGTCAAACCGGCCGGGTTTTGTCTTACCAAAGTAGTAAAATGAAAATAATTTAAATATAATGATTACATTGAGCGTGGAACTCAAACCTACTACTATTGGGAGTACGGTCAGTCTATGGGACACAGTTGCACTGTGCTACAATAATTATAAGATCTTTGATTTTCGCGATTTTTACACATTCCTAATGAAACAATTTTAAACGGATTAATCGCGTATATTTTGGTATTCAAAACTTTAACAGTAGTGTATTCGAAACGTCAAGTTTCCAAAAATATATTTTCGACTACTAAAATATACGCGATTAATCCGTTTATACAACAAATATCATAATAGGCCCTTTCATTCTTAAATTATGTATAAAGTAAAGTGTTCCACCATTTAAAATGTAATCGGGGTGACTTTTGGCCACCTCTAACATCTGCCATTGGCATCAATCACTCACGACCCTCCTCCAGTTGGAGTTGGTCTTACAGCTAGCTTCCCCAAACTTCCCTTGCCATCCCTTGGATACCATTCTGTTACCACTTGCCTACATTTACACCTAGTGTCTCATTTCTCTTGGTCTATTTCCGTTAGTATATCCATTACATTATATTATTCTTTCAATGTATATTATACTGAAATGCAATACTCAATCTGAGGATCTGTTGAGTTTCTCAGTGGCTCATCTCAGCAGAACCGCTTTCCGAGCTGGCCGTACCGACTAGAACTGACAATACTGACACTCGTGTTGACTGACGATACAAAAGTGCTTGTAAATAGCATATTTGAATGAAAAATATTTGATTTGATTTAATTCTATTATAGCTTGAACTTCAAGCCTTTCTCTTCCAGAAATATACATTATTTAAATTATTTTATTATTTTTAAAGTGTTATTCCACACTTAGGATTAGAAAATACATTTAGAAACTAACTACTAACAACGTAAATAATAAATTCTAACAAAACCTATAAGAATTTCAACGCAGCTGGATATAGAACACATGGTTTAGCGGTCAGAGCGCTTGGACGGTATCCATAAGGTACTGGTTCGAATCCCAGCGCTTTATATATATACTTTAAATATATACGTATAATGTTAGGGAAACTCGTGCGCAGAACATGTACAAGAAAATCCAATTTCGACGGCAACTTCCTATCTATAATGACTAACATTTTAAACAAATATGTCGACACGCAATTGACATTCACAGAGGAAATGACCGAGGTATGTATACATTAAAATACATGAAAAGAACATAGTGTCTCGTGTGACAGGGTCTGACTGTAAACAGGATTGGTTGTGGGTTCGATTCCCAATTGGGAAGTGATTATATTAAAACTGAATACGTAATGTCTCGATTTCGTACGAAATGTACAGGAGAGTGAGTTCTGTGCTTAAGAGATAAAGCTTGAAGTAAAAAAAAAACATGAATATTCAAGGCCTTAGCTAATCTAGCCTATTCTTGACGACCTAGA
The DNA here is from genome assembly GCA_032432895.1 of Dryadula phaetusa. NCBI lineage: Eukaryota > Metazoa > Arthropoda > Insecta > Lepidoptera > Nymphalidae > Dryadula > Dryadula phaetusa. The sequence continues at coordinate 1,026,178 of JAOYRS010000098.1, read as the reverse complement.
TTTTATTTTTTGACTTTTGACTGAAATATAATCACTAAATCCAAAACTTTAATTCTTTAATAGTTTGTTTTTATAATAAAACTGGATTTTTAGAGTCTAAAGCAGATTCTAGAAGTGAAGTCTAGTCAATAAAATGTTATAAATGCATCTAGAAAACATTACTTTAGTACCAATCTGACATTTCCTTGACATTTCTCAAAATTAAACTAAAAAAACTAAAAAAGGTCTAGACATAAAAAAATCCAGCTAATTCGTATGTTCTAGATCCTTCTAGAAAACATATTCGGCAAGAACATAGACCTCCACAACAACATCTTCGACGTGAACAAATTATTGAAATTTCTGAGGAATTCTTTGGATTTGCACAAAAATCACACAAAGAACGAGATCATTTTAAAATCTAGACATTGCATGACGATATCTCTGCCTGGATGTTTTTGTAGGCGGGGGTGGGTATTTATTTATTTATTTAATATTTTATATACCGAACGATATAAATAGTGTGAAAATATGCTGAATATGATACCTTAACAGACTCAACGAGTAATCTCTCGATTTCGCGGAGAAAACAGTCAAGGGAGTGTCTTGACACTAGGTTCTCTCCGACTACTCCGCTATGCGGGATGGCGCGTGAAGCTGCTTGTATATGTAGTATACAGAGACTATAGAGAGGGAGCTGCTCTAGTTCCATGCGAGCCTGGTACAACTCTCTTATTTATTTGATACACTTATTTAATATATAAGCAGTCAACGGAGTGTCTTGACACTAGGTTCTCTCTGACTACCTACATTATCAATAGATAACAAAAATATATATGTCTTTTCATTTTACACATATATAATCTTCTAACAGACTTTATAAAAAAAATATTTAAAAAGAGAAAGAGAGAATAGAGTTTGGTGATTTAATCCCTTATATAAATTTTTTTTCAAGCGTTTTCTATATTGTTTTTTTATAATTACGTCATTAATTTTCATTTCTCCGTTGTGATATTAAAAAGCGTGACGTTGAGTTCAAGTACAGCGCGCAATGTCTCTATTTCGTGCGGAAAGCTGTCAACGGAGTGTCTTGACACTAGTGTCGTCTCTGCCTACCCTCATTTATTATCAATTTATAACTAAAATGTCTAAAGAGACAGATATATATATATATATATATATATATATATATATATATATATATATATATATATATTATGTTTTTTTTTTAGTTACGTAGAAAACTCCGGTCAGTGTGTGGTGCCATCTGATTGTGTTAAAAACGATTACCACTTACAATATTTGTCAAGAATTGTTGTAATTTAAAAAAAAATAACCATCTTATATATTACAATTAAAAAATACATAATAAAAAAAAAATAAAAAAAAAAAAGAATTTAAAAAAAAAATGATTGTTTTTTTTTATTACAAAAAATCATTTTGATTTCACCGCTCTGGCGAAACAAAGTGCGGCGTTGAGTTACGCAAATCAACTACTACGGCAGTGATGTACAAAAGGCAGTGTCTTAAACAAATATATGTAAAAAAAAATAAACTCACCACTATGTATGTTTTTGTGATTATTCAAAGTATAATTGGAATTGAAGCCTTTGCCGCAAAATTTACACTTGTATGGTCTTTCATCTGAAAAAAAAAAAAACTTTTTTTTTATCTAATAAATCATGTCTTGTGTCGCATTGGTAAGAGAAAGCGCGGCGTTGAGTTCCGCCACTCAACACGCAATGTCGCGTATTCAGCGGAAGGCGGAATACGGAGTGTCTTGACACTATATATATATATATATATATATATATATATATATATATATATATATATAAAATAAACAAATTACCTGTATGTACATACAAATGCTGTTGTAATAGACTCTTGAAATGGAAGTTCCTGCCGCAGTAGCTGCACTCGTGCTCAGTGGCAGCGTTGTGGACCTTCTTTATATGACGGTGAAGGTACTTCTTGGTTTTGAAGCTATTTGTACATATGTTGCACTCGAATGGTTTTTCCGTTGAGTGCGTCTGCACGTGTTGAGTGAGACCTGCCTTTTCTGTGAACGTCTGGAAAATTGTATAATAAATAGAAAATATTATTTTTGGCTTCACGCCTTTTTATCTCGCATAACACGGTGACAGGAAATACTTAGTGTCAAGACACTCCGTACTCCGCTTTCCACCAAATTCAATACTGCGTGTTGAGTGGTGTAACTCAACTCCGCACTTTGTCTTACCACAGCGAGGAAGATATATTTTTTAACAATGTATATAAATTTGAATGCAGCAGGATCCGAGAGCTCGGACATCCTCCAGTTTTCAAGAGGCGCGGGTTCGAATCCCGCTGCGTTCAAATTATTACAAATTTAAAAAAATGTTTTCTAATCCTAAGTGTGGAATAACACTTTAAAATATAGTAAAATAGATAATAATAATATAAAATATGGAGTAATATATCGCAGTGGGAAAGTACACACTGGCGAAATGATTATACAGTAGACACGATTATCCGGCGATTACAGACCAGCGAACGGTTGTGGGTTTGATTCCCACTTAGGGAATGATTATATTTAAATTATTCTCACTTCGTCGCTCTGGTATCGACAAAGTGCGACGTTGAGTTCCACCACATGACACGCAATGTCTCGAATTCGGTGGGAAGCGAAGTGCGGAGTGTCTTGACACTTGACCCTGCTATGCTGGATGGCGCGTGAAGCTGTTTATATATATAGTATATAGAGACTGTAGAGAGGGAGCTCCTCTAGTTGCATGCGAGCCTGGTACAACTCTCTTATTTATTTGATACACTTATTTAATATATAAGCAGTCAACGGAGTGTCTTGACACTAAGTACTCTCTGACACTCTGCTATGCGGGATAAAGGGGTGAAGTTATAAAATTAATATTTTTTTTATTCGAATGTTATACATACCTTATTGCATGTAATACATTTGTAGTCTGAAAACTTTTTCTTGGCACTTTTCCTCTTATTAGCCATTATTGTTCACGATAATCTGTTTAGAAACACAAACAACATTATAAATGAGCATTTTTGAAAAAACCTATATAAAAAGAGCACTTGGACTACAAGAGGCGCGGATTCGAATCCCGCTGCATTTTCATTTCTATACGTTTTTTTTTTTTCAAAAATATTTTCTAATATTATGTGTGGAAATAACACTTTCGAAATTGTAAATAACATTATAAGTGAATTAATTAAATATAAAATAAAATGAGTCTATTCTGACCAATTAATTAAAACCAGTATATATATATATATATATATATATATATATATATATATATATATATATATATATATATATATATATATATATATATATATATATATATATATATATATAAAAATATTTAAATATAAAACATAATACAGTACATCTAAGTGTAATGAAACTTAAAGCAGGATAGACAAAGACACCTAGTGTCAAGACACTCCGTACTCCGCTTTCCGCTCAATTCGAGACATTACGTGTTGGGTGGTGGAACTCAACGCCGCACTTTGTCTTTACCAGAGCGAGAAAGTGAAAATAATTTAAATACAATCACTGCCCCGATTGGGGATCGAACCCACAACCGATCGCGTTTACAGTCAGACACTGTCACACTGCGCAACAACCGGCTTGCTTTTCTATATTTTGTAAAATTTTAAATATTTAAAAAAAATAAATATAATCAGATTGACTTGTGACAAAGGCATCCTTCAACAAGTAAGTAAATTAAATAAAAGCAAATATAAACAATAATAACAAGAATATTCATTTATATTCACACTTTTAATAGCATTCTGCCGTAAGTTTCAGAGATACATTAAATATATACAACGAGCGGTGAATATCTCAGTATTGTTACTGGACATCTTTATAACGTACAGTGTTTATCATACAACATGACGTTGGCAAAGTGATCTGTGATCTACTGGCATGCTCGGAGAGCTATATATAAAGAACAGAACAGCACAGAAGAGAACACTGTTTTTAAGGTCAGAGAAAATCCTGAGGTATTTTCCTTGTTAAATGTTTTAATGTGTAGGATTTATTAGATAACTAGCGATTAAGTTCGGATGTTTTTGTATGAGAATTGAGTATGACTTCAGTGTGTTTGCAATCTCTTGTTCTACTGTATTGACGATAACAGAGCAAAAAAAAAATAAACAAACAAGAAGTGGTATACAGAAGGCTGTCACGTTGTTACTTTGCGATTTCTTCCAGACTTCCTTTAAGATAGATGGGAAATAGAAGATATTGAGTGGTTTTATATATATATATATATATATATATATATATATATATATATATATATATATATATCAATAAAATAAATAATAAATATCTATAATTATTATTAATTAATATGGATTAGCGCATATAACTATTAACATGGAACGTGTATTTAATTATTTCCAACATATAAATAATTTTTTATATTTATTTACAAACATATTTAATAGAAGAATAGAAATAGACAAGAAATTACAAAACTAAATACATTACGTTTTCCAAGATTTTTTTCCTTACAAAGGCCTTGTTCATCTTCTTACATCTCTATTAATTAATTATTACCACTTAGAGCTTATTTTAACTTTAATTTAATATATAAAAAACGTTTTTACGTGACTGACTTTCTTTACTACATATATATTTATTTTAAATTACAATATTTTAGATCTGACACTTGACAGTACTAGTGATGTAAAAGAAATATCGATCGAATCGATTCGGTTATTATTTAATCGATTCTTTTTCTTACTTTTTTGATTTATTACATATAAATAGAGCAGCGCGGAGTATTTACTGGAGAGCTCGGTATGCTTCTCTAGATGTTTTTAATTGAGGCTCGTGTCTTGTGTGACAGCGTCTGATTGCAAACGCAATTGACGTGATTATATTTAAATTATTTCCACTTCCTCGCTCTGGTAAGACAAAGTGCGGTGTTGAGTTCCACCAATCAACACGCAATGTCTCGATTTTAATAGAAAGCGAAGTACGGAGTGTCTTGACACTATGTTCTCTTTGAATACCCGGTTATGCGGGATAAAGCTTGAAGCCGCATTGTATTCAAATTATATTTTGTTATATTACTTTGTATATATTTGATGAAGACCAAAAAATTAAACTCCATGGTGATAATATGGATAATTCAAAACCGCAACTGTACTGTATTTCATATATATATATATATATATATATATATATATATATATATATATATATATATATATATATGTACATATGGAAAAGTTGAGAAATGCAACGGGAATTGAACCCGCGCCTCTTGGATACCGTCCAAGCGCTCTGACCGCTAAGCCATGCGTTCTACTACCAGCTGCGTCGAAATTCTTATACGTTTTGTTACAACGTTATTTATGTTGTTAGCATCTCTGTAGAGAGATTTGTACAAATGTCTACTACTTAAAGATTATTAAGAAACAATCGTTTAACAAGAGAGATTGCTGTTTTATTTTAATATTTACTATTTTTAAAGTGTTATTCCACACTTAGGATGCTGGTAGTAGAACGCATGGCTTAGCAGTCAGAGCGCTTGGACGGTATCCATGAGGCGCGGGTTCAAATCCCGCTGCGTTTAAAGTTTTATACGTCTAAAAATGTATTCTAATCCTAAATGTGGAATAACATTTTAGAAATAGTCAATAGTAATAGTGGGCCGTAAAATCATATGTGGACCGTTAAATCGGTGCGGATTGTGAAAAAAATCACAAGTTCCATCGTATGTGGAACGTGAAATCACACATATAAATATATTTTTTTATTTCAACACCGCCACCAATTTACACGGTAAATCTGGTATTCAGCGAAATCCGCATTTTACGATGTCAAGTGGTGGCAGGTACAGTCTGCGGAGCTGAGGAAATAATGTTCAATAAGAATATCACTAACTTGCCCTATACAGGCCGAGATAACCTCTTCGAAATATTCTACCGAAGACAACCATGTATGGGGCCTACGTCTTACGAATTTCCTGATTTTTGGCCCCTTCCCCGTCATTGTCACAGCTGATCCCTTTTGGGAGAACACCGTTGTCAAGGATTGTCACATTTTAACAACCTCCTCTCTCTCCTTTAACGTGTGACGTAATTATAGATGGCCCCCCCAATTCTCACACATTGTGTGCACACAGAAATGAGAGACACACCCCGGTACGTACACTGCGAAACGATTTATAATACTCTTTCTCAAAGACATCAAGGCGACACCAGGGTCATAAGATCTTAAAGATACAATCTACTTTATTTATACTCAGGAAGAGAAAGAAGAAGAAGAAGAGAAGAAATGAACAGCCAGGGGGAAGAGAGACAGAAAATCTTACATTGCATTACGCCTGATTGTGACAAATATAAAAACTTGTACCACTTAACCTCCAAAGCTCCAATATCCTTAATACTTTATAAAATAATAGTTTGAATGAAATTGGGGATCAAAAGTATTCAACCAGCAACTAAATTGTAAAATTATTACCGCTATACTGGACATTCTTGGGACAGTTGAGGATTTCGAGCTGGAAAGAGCTATGCTTGGAGTATCTCAGAATAACAAAGGAGCAGCAAGCGGAAGAGGCAGTAGGATGTAAATGTCTTTTTTTGTTATCGATCTACCAACATTTGTTTACAGCTGTACATACAAAAAAAAATACATTAAACACAACTTAACCTGGATATAACAAACACTTACAGGCAGATAGCTCATGCAAATATAAAAAAAAAACAAAAATAGGCTTCTAAGCGCGAGTTCTAAGTAAAACAGAAAAAAAATACATCTACAGATAATAAATACGAGTATACATATACATGTGTAGTTATAATTTAATTGGTGTTCAGTTTTTAACATTAATCGATTCTTATTAGTCGAATCCAAATTAATGCCCACTATGTCACTATAACCAACCAACCAACCGATACCTAACTTCAATTAAAATCATCATGATATTGACTTAGTTTAAGAGAAATTCGTGAACAAACATACAAACATACAGTAACCCAACTAAGCACACGTTCTTGATGGCATAAATGGACCATCATATTAAAATATTATTCAATTCCAACAATATTACATACATACATACATATCAAATTGGAAACCTTTTTTTTAGGATTTTTTTAGGAATAGGTTAAAAATTAAAGAAAAATAAACTCATCTTCAATTAAATAAAGGATGATCACAAAAACGATAAAATAGGCAAGAATTGTTTATTACAGTCACAACGTCAACGATCAGAACTATAATGAACAGAATATTATAGAATTTACAAAAAAAAAAAAAATTTCTACTCACAATAGGCAAACTGCGTCACGTTGCCTTATGACGTCATATCTAAATCTCAAAATACATATGAAAATTTGAACCCGCATCTCCTGTATACATCCAGACGCTCTATACTACTGAGCTGTACGCTGTTATCTCTATGAAATAAGACTTAATTTTGTATTACTCTAGTATAGAAGTAGCGGGTTCAAATAATTAAAAATAAATTAATAAATTTATGGCATTCATATTATGGGTTAATAATGTTTAAACGTTGTACAATGTTATATTACATATAACATAAGATGTGCAGGTTCGATTCCCGCTTCGTTCAAATTATTAAATGTTTTTCGATAGCAACAAAAATACAGATAAATATTTTTACAATAATTTATATATATATATATATATATATATACATATATATATATATATATATATACATTATATTGTCACACAAATAATATATTTAATAGATAAATATAATATATTTAATTTTACATATATACGTAATACAAAAACCACAATCGATAACCAAATAATATATTTGTTATTCGAGAAAATTAAAAAATCGATTAATGATCGATTTTTGATTTATTTATTTAAAACATCACTATCTGTCAATGATTTACTATTAAATCGTGTTTTATTAAAAAAATTACGTTTTTAAAAAAATATATACAATATTTAAAGTTAAAAAAAATATCTCAAACTAATTTTTGGTTTAACTGAAGTAACAGGTCATTAAATGAAAAAAAAACACAAAAAAACTATATATAATATTAAAAAAACAAAACAAAACGGAGAACGGGGGAATGAGCATATTTAAAACTACTGTCATTTCCTCGCTCTGGTAAATCATAGCGCGGCGTTGAGTTCCGCCACACAACACGCTACATTAAAAATTCGACGGAAGTCTCTAAGCACTTCCCATTTACCCTGTTATAAAATAAAAGGAGAAAACTAACCAAGTAAAGAAAAGACGTCAATCAACTAAAAGGAACATCTTTAAATGAATACCTGCGCGTACCTGATCTTCCATTCCTGATGAGGCCATCAGGTTCATGCTGTCCTTTGCATTGTCTTGTCATTAGATCCGGACACATGTGCACATTTTGAAATAAATCAGACAAGACAAGGTGTGTCTTAAAATAGAGATAGGCAACCGTGTCACCCGGGGGAAGGGTGGGGGAGGAGTGGCTGGGGAGATTCCCTAAGCACTCCCAGTTACAAATTCAAAGCCAGGACTCATTCCAGACTTCACTCACAATTATAATAAATTGAACACAATATTAATGATCTGCTTGATGAATAACAAAATTAAATGAAAAATAACCTTAAACGCTCAAAAACTCCCAAATTATATTTTTCTAACAAATGTAACAAGTTTATTAAAATATAAATATATATATATATATATATATATATATATATATATATATATATCCCCCCTCCTCCCCCATTCATCCTCCTGCCCTAGTTTTTCATTGGTTGATAACCGCTTAGTCTAATAAGAAGTGAAGCTGATATAATTATATATATAATTATATATGTAATTATAAAGAACAAAAAATAAATCACCAAAATTAAAGATAATATAATAATCATTACAAATAACAATCACAGCCTAAATCCAAAACCTTACAATTAAAAAAATATAATAAAAAAATGGCGACCATGTATGTATATATATATATATATATACAAAAGTTATATTTCAAATTCAACCACCTTGAAGTTTCAAACTTCAAATGAATGCTGTTATATATATGTACATTTATTAATTATTCACAATATAGTTGACATTAACTAAAAAAAAAAACTAACCGACTTCAGTGTATGTTGAAGTCTAGAATTTCATATTAATAATATTTCACAAAACACACAAACCAATTTCAACTTCAGTGAATAAAGAAGTGAACTTTTACAATAACATTCAATTGAAATTGCAGACTTCATTCACAACACGATCAACTTCAAATGTTTATAGTTTTAGCTGAAGAAACAGCTTTTGGTGACTTCAAGGTTCTCCTTCCCTTTGTTTTTCTCTCTATTCTCCACATATTGACTATAACCTCCGGCCAAAATGCCTAATAAAATAATAAAACCTACCATCGAATTAGATTTAAATTTTTTTGCACAATCCTCTGGATTATCTGGATTGAGTGTGAAAATCTGAAAAAAACAGATAGACATATATATATATATATATATATATATATATATATATATATATATATAAAGATTATATATATATATATATATATATATATACATATAATCTTTATAAACTTAATTGGTCGAGGCCGGTCGTGTGATGAGTGACAGCCTCTGGTTGTGGGTTCGATCCCCACTCGGGGGAGTGATTATATTTAAATTATTTTCACTTCCTCGCTCTGATAAAATAAGTGCGGCGTTGAGTTCCACCACTCAACTCGCAATGTTTCAAATTCTGTGGAAAGCCAAGTATGGAGTGTCTTGACACTGGGTACTTTCTCTCTATCCTGCTATGCGGGATAAAAAGCTAACGCTAAAAAAAAAACTAGGCTTCCACTTGTCAACCATTCAACTGTATATCCGAAAATTTAAATCATATATAAGTAAGAATAAAGTAAAGAAAAATGTATATACTTCAAATATTAGTATTGTGTATAATAGAGTTAAAAGAGAAGAGAACAGAATTATTTTTTTTTTGCATCTCGCATATCAGGGTAGACAGAAAGTACCTAGTGTCAACACACTCCGTACTTTGTTTTCCACCGAATTCGAGGCATTGCGTCGTGGAGTGGTGGAACTCAGGAAGTGAAAATAATTTAAATATAATCACTCCCTCGAGTGGGGATCGAACCCACAACCGATCGCGTTTATAATCAGACGCTGTCCCACTGCACCACGACCGACCTCAATTAATTTATTAATATTTAAAATTAAATAAAAAAACATTTAATTTAATATTTAATAATTAAATAACAACTCAACTTTAACACACACATACTTCATTTTACACATACAAACATAACGACTTCACAACAAATAACTAGACCGACTTCAACATCAACTTCATGTCCCAAATTTCAATTTTATGTATACAATGTCAATATGTTTTTGTATAAGTGTGTGTGTGTATGTAAGTTTATATAGATGTAACACACACACACACACCACACCACACACAGCGTCATCGAAACACTGCATTTGAAACTTCAACTTCAAGATGTTACGAACTTCACAACTTCAACACATACCAAACTTCATTATTACACAACACACGACAAACTTCACATGCCGACTTCAAGGCGCTCACCTGGCGCGCCGCGTGCGCCGCGTACGCCGCCAGCGCGGCGTAGTACGCGGGCGCCAAGTGGGCGGCCTGCCCCGCCGCCGCGAGCCCGCCCACGCTGGCGGCCAGCGCGGCGCTCAAGGCGGGTTTCGTGCGAGCTCCGAAAGTTAACGCCGTGGATTTGATGCCAAGCCTGGCGTCGTCTATTTTGTCCTGAAAATCGTTATACAAAGGGAAATCGTTATAAACGAAAAATCGTTATGTAAGCCAAATCGTTATAAAGTGATGCCTTTTGTTGTCCATGTTTTATTATTTATTGTTAAGTTTTTTTTTTAAATGAAAATATATATTTTAATACGGATTAATCGCGTATATTTTGGTATTCGAAAATACATTTTGGACACCTGACGTGTCGAACACTTTACAGTAGTCCGTGGTCACACTTGACTACACTGAGGTGGCATTTGTCTGTCAGTTGATACAAAAATTAAATATATCAATCTACCGCCATTTGTTTCTCAATCGCCCTGCGTACTGTCCTGGATTACCAAATAAACGCGATTAATCCGTTTAAAATAGATTCACTTTAAATTAAATCATTTATAAAATTCTCTGGATATTTATTGTATAATTCTAAAATAAACGCCTGGCCTAAGTTACAGGAGCTTATTACAGGAGCTATCTATCGTGAGACTCCCATCAAAATCGGTCCAGCCGTTCCATAGATTAGCCAAAACAAAGAGACAGACAAAAATAGTACAAAAATTTATTTTGCTATATATATATATATATATATATATATATATATATATATATATATATACCGTGTATACATACATATACATTTAGTACGAAGCGATTATTTTAATGTAACAAACAAACACAAAAATTTTTTTCAACACTTAAACTGAAGCAACTGAAATGTGAAACAAATGGCACGGCGTTAAGTTCCGCAACTCACCTGATGCGCGTATATAGTGTCATACAATACAGTCCAAGACAAAGCAGACAGATATAAAGGTAGACATATATTAGTTTGTATGGACCCAGCAATCGCTGAATAGCCTAGGAGCGCCCCCCAATTGAAAGTAGCGCCCAAAAATATTTGCGGGTAGTTCGTGAATCTTTTCGCTAGCGGGTAGATTATTACTAGAGCTGAAAGAAAATATTAATTAATTGAGAATCTATCATTCAATCCGCCATTTTGTTGTGGCGGCCATTTTGGAGGAACAACGCGATACAAACATACACACATACATATTACAATTGATAGATATAAAAAGCTTGTATTTTTTACTTTTTTTAATTGTTAATATCCTATTTTTTAATATTTACTATTTTTTAATAAAACATTTTTGAAAAAACGTATAAAAATTTGAACGCAGCGGGATTTGAACCAATTTCGACGCAGCTGGTAGTAGAACGCATCAGAGCGCTTGGACGGTATCCAAGAGGCGCGGGTTCAAATCCCGCTGCTTTCAAATTTTAATACGTTTTTTCAAAAATGTATCCTGTTTTTTTTAAACGTTCATATTTTATAATTTGGTTCTGACTGTAAACGCAATGGTTGTCGGTTAGATGAACAATTGAGATAATTTAATTTATTAAAAAATTACACAGACAAACAGATAGATTCAAATAGACACATAGGAATGACACCAGAAACACACGGGTTCAAATACAGATAGTACATAAGTACCCATATAAATATACCAATAATCGTTATAAAAAACAAATAATAATTAAAAAAAATCATTGTAACAGCGTCTGACTGTAAACGCGACCGGTTGTGGATTCGATCCCCACTCGGGGGAGTGATTATATTTAAATTATTTTCACTTCCTCGCTCTCATAAAGATAAAGTGCGGTGTTTAATTCCACCACTCAACACGCAATGTCTCGACTTCGGTGGAAGTACGAAGTACGGAGTGTCTTGCATAAGAGCGTGGAGATTAAAAAAACAAAAAACAAACACTAGAATAAATGTATATGTTTAAATATAGACATAAAACGGCGTACAATTCCGTAATACATCTTAACAATCTCTCTACACAACAAACAAACATACTGCGGCTATTAAATCAGATTCAAAATCAATTAAAAAAATTCAATTAACAGAATCAAATTATCTCTGACTACCCTCCAATATCAATGAAAAACACGACACGTTAAGTTCCACCACTCAACAAAACAAAATTGTACACAGACGTAAAATAAACAGAGTGTCTTAACACTACATTCTCTTTGGTTGAAAATTATTAAAAAAAAAAACAAACTCACCCATACTGCTAGCACCCAGTACAACGCTATAACAGTTGAGCTGCAACAGAACAGTCAACGCCAAGCTGAGCTGCAAAGCGAGGAAGCCCACAGCTTGTTTTGTTGAAATGGCACCGGAGACCAGAGGCCTGTTTTTAGTTCTTTCAACCTGGAAAAAAAACAAATAAATCGATATATCGAGTAATATGTTATAATGAGGTTCGAATCGAATCGTTAATAACAATGCAACTGGTTGTAATTTGATTAAAATCGTTATATAGAGGTTAATAATATTTTCTATTATAATTTTTAATTAATTCTAAAATGGTTTTTGACAAATTTAATGTATATTTAGCATTCATTGAAAGTCTCCAACGAATCGTTATATTGAGGGTCGTTATATTGAGGTTGGATGTTATATTTAAATAATACCATATTTTAAATAATATCTTGTCACAATTAAAATAAATAAACAAACATATAAATAAAGTAATTATATAATAATTTATATTATATATATTGAAGAAAATTGTAATGTCCGTTTGTAATATTAAAATAAAACCTAACTAAATGAATATTTATATATACACGGTACTAAATATACCAAAACAACGTTTTTTTCTACTATTTTTGTATGTTTGTTTGTTCCGGCTAATATCTGAAACGGCTGGACCAATTTTGACGCGACTCTCACTGATTTGAGAATAATAAAATAAATATAAAGAGAATTAATTAATTTCACTATTTTAATATGAATTAAATAAAAAATGTTTCTTTTTACTAAATATTTTGCGTTTGTGAAAACATATAGAAATAATAAAATTATATTGTCTTTTATAATTTTTGTTTGTTTGTTTCGACTGATCTAGGAAACGGCCGGACCGATGTTGATGCAACTTTCACGGGCAGATAGCTTATGTTACAAGTAAGGCACATGTAACTTTTATTATGGAATTAGAAAATATATAGTAATTTCACTATGCCAAAAAAATCAACAGTTACTTTAAGAATATAAATATTCCAAGTCCTAAACCTATTATATGTTTAAATAGTCACTATACAAAAAAAAAAACAAAATGAAGTCACAAAGTTCACAAACTTCATATGAAACAGACAAACTTCACTCACCTGAGCGTCCACATCTCTATCCCACAAGTCGTTTATAGTGCACCCAGCACCTCGCATCAGTCCAGCACCCAATAGGAACAACGCCGCAGTCTCCAGGGAACTGCTTAGAGGAACCGTGCCAGGAATTGAACCCAGGGCTATCGACCACGAACATGGCCAGTACAGGAGGTAGACACCTGGAAATATATATATATATATATATATATATATATATATATATATATATATATTTCAAAAATACTCCAAAACTACCAAAAAAAAAGCAATAATTTGACGAGAGAGAAATAAAAATTGATTATTTAAAAAAAAATCATCTAAAACAGGTTTTTTAATGAAATAATAAATATGTGGAATAAAACATTACCGTTTTAACGTGAAATTAATATGAATTAAAAGCAAAACTTATATAAATTTGAATGCAGCAGGATTCAAACCCGCACCACTCTCCATTCGAGAGTTATAACCACTTCTTATACACTTGTAAATATTTATTTATGGTATTGACAATGATCTGATCTGAATGATGAATGACTGTAAACGCGATCGGTTATGGGTTCGATTTCCATTCGGGGAAGTGATTACATTTAAATTATTTTCACTTCCTCGCTCTGGTAAGACAAAATGCGGCGTTAAGTTTCGCCATTCAACACATAGTGTCTCAAATTCGGCGGAAAGCAGAGTATAGAGTGTCTTGACACTACGTACTTCCTGTCTACCCAGCTATACGGGATAAAAGTGTGAAGTTAAAAAAAGAAGAAAAAAAGAACAATTGTAATAAAAAAGAGAGAATCTAGTGTCAAGACACGCCATTCTCCACATCTTATAATATTGTAGGATTAACCTCAAAACCTTAAGTTTGACATTATTTTAAATTATCAGAAACATATATAAAACTAGAATGTTTTCTTAACAGCTTCACGCTGTCTTCCCATATAGCAAGATAGTCAGAGACGATCAAATATCAAGACACTCCATTGGCTGCTTTCCGTTTAAAATATTGACATTATGTGTTGAATTGCAAAACTCAATGCAACACTCTGTCTTACCAAAGTAGAAATAACAATTAATTTTAAATATTAATACCTCAAGTAGGAATGGAACCCACAACTGATTGTGTTCACGGTCAGATATTATCACTCCGCCACAGTGACAGACCAAACAAGATACTTTTATATTAAACATAATTTAAATAAACAATAATCAATGTGTTATTCTGATGTTTAATCTATATTACTGTATAATTACATCTGAATATAATAAGATCTTTGATTTTCGCGATTTTTATACATTTTAAATGAAACTATTTAACCGGATTAATCGCATATATTTTGGTATTCGAAAATACATTTTTGGACAAAAATGGTAAAGGTGTCCAAAAATGTATTTTCGAATACCAAAATATACGCGATTAATCCGGTTAAATAGTTTCATTTAAAATACATCTGAATATGTGCAGTAGTTTATATGTGAGAGACTAACAAATATATATATGTATAATTTTTTTCTTATCTTCATACTCTTATCCCGCATAGCAGGGTAAAGAGGTCGAGATAGAGTCAAGACATTCTGTACTCAGTATTTGCCGAATTTGAGACATTGCTTGTTGAGTGACTGACCTCAACCCCGTGCTTTGTCTTACCAGAGCGAGGAAATGAAAATTTTTTAATTATAATCATTCCCTGAGCGGAGATTAAACCCACAACTGATTGCATTTACAATCAGACACTATAAATATAATATTAGTTAATGATATTTTACTTACCGATAGGACGGTCCCATCTTGATAATTTCACATATGGATCAATTTTCTGATTCCATAATAATTTTAGTTTATTTGAATCTGTTTTTTCATTTAATTTGTTGATAACAATTTTAGGTGCCGATGTTTGTATCACAACTTTCTGTCTGCGGTGATCACTTTGTGTTGAATATATTCTTATACTAATATTATTTCTTTGGTTTTTTATATTAAAGTTGTTAAAGCATGAGGTAGATTTGTTCTTAGTGAATTGTCTTAACATATGTTTCAGTAAAGGCTTGTAACTTATTAATGTAGTATGTAACATTTTCCTAAAACAAATATAGAGATAAACAGATATTTTTATTAAAAATTTAAATAAATTTAATAAATAACTAAAGATTTTTGCTATAAATTTGAGTTGAAAATATAAAATGATAACAAATAATACACTAAACATTTAAAAACCTCTGAATTTAAAATCTAAAACACACAATAAACGTTTAAATACAGTTGTTTTGTTAAAATACATACATTTTGATATATTTTAAGGAAAATTATCTCAATATGACGTAACGTTAAAAATGTTAATATTAAATAATTATAATTATAGAAACGACCTTCAGGTATTAATATTGTAATAAACGAAGCCGATTCCGCATTGCCTTACCTTACTTTTTGTCCCACTAGTAAAAACAAGCTTAAATAGTTCGTTAAAGCGAATATATTTTGCTCAAGGTTATATTCGTCCACATGAGTTGTAACTACAGAATAAAATGAACAACGAAAAAGCCATGTTTAAAACTAAATATACAGTAAATAACAGACGTTTTTTTATATTAATTATATATTTTAACTAATATTATTTAAAATATAAATATATCTATTTCTTAATAAGTCGAAATAACCGCGCATTTATCTCATTTTCAATCCATGACGGATAAATGCTGACAGATTAAATAAAATATATGTCGTTGACAGTTACTTAAAGGAAATGACACATGTATTGTTATAAACAGCCTAAGTTTTCGTATTTTAAAACTTTTTCAATATTCACATGTTCTTGTTAGTTTTAAAATTATAATAATAAAAAATTTTAAAAATCTATAAAAATATCTATTAATTTTATTGTTGTGGCTTGTACAGTATTTGTAATATATATATATATATATATATATATATATATATATATATATATATATATATATATATATATATATATATATATATAATTTTATTTTATTTGTGAAACATGACATTGATAAACTCTCTTAATCGATATTAATTTTTGATATAGAAGATAGAGCTATGGTTTATTTACGCTTTGTTTGTATTTGTGTTTGTATTCATTTCATTTATTTTGTATGGTTTTACAAAATGTAATAATAAGCAGTATATTCTATAAGATTTACATGAGACTTGGCCGAAACATAGATATCGATATTTTATTGTTATTTTCTCATTTTAATACAAATTATTTGACCCCTAAATTTTGCCATACCAATGTATTGTTTCTGTACAAAAAAGCCCCTTTACGGGTTATCTATCCCGTAGAGCAGGGTAGTCAAAAAAATATAGTGTCAAGTACTCCGCCTACTTTCCGCCTTTGTCTAACCAGAGCGGAAAAAATAAAATAAATTCATATATTATCTTATTAAACGATACTATTCTAAATAGATTAATCGCGTATATTTTGGTATTCGAAAATATATTTTTGGAAACCTGACGTTTCGAACACTTTACAGTAGTCCGTGGTCACATATTGACTAAGGTGGTATTCGTCTGTCGGTTGATACAAAAATTAATTATATCATTTTACCTCCACCAGTTTCTTAATTGCCTTGTGTACTATCCTGGATTTTTACTGATTGGGCTTACTTTATTTTTGTCTCTGGTGCTGAGTCTCTGGATTTGAGACTTACGACGACGCTGAACACCTGGGGATGAGCTTCGACAGGTGAGGAGTGTCACCAGAACAAGCTGCCAGTTCCCCTCCAGCGATGTATGAAGACTAACAAGCCACCCACAGGGGAGAGGCAGTTAGCATTTCTACCATATGTGAAAGGAGTTACGGATTCCTACCCGTTAGCAACAGCTTCCATCAAGGGCTATATTCGAAAATGTATATTCAAATACCAAAACATACGTGATTAATCTGTTTAAAATATTTTCATTTAAAATGTGTAAAAATCGCGAAAATCCATGAACTTATTATTCAAATACAACGCTTTCGCCAAGTTAGAACCCACAACCAACCGCGTTTACAATCAGACGCTCCCACGAAATGGACGGCCTCAGTGCACTATGTCTTTAGAAATAAAGAAAACGCTAAATTAATAAAACGTAATAAATTAGATTATAACAGTTTTATTTCATACTTCATCGTTTAACATGCGGGAAATGAAAGTTTCTTTGACTTTCCGGAGCAACGGTAGAGGGGTGATGGTGGTGATGAGATGTGGTAGTGGAGCGCTGAGTGGTGCCAGGTTCTGCGTTTGTTGTCGCGTCGTCTGTTGTAGTTGCCTGTACGAAAATTATTGTTTATATATTAATATTTAGTTAAAATGAGGCCAAAAGTGTCTGACTGTAAACACGATCGGTTGTGGAGTCGATTCTCACTTGAGGGAATTATTTAAATTATTTTCTCTCTCTCGGCCACTCGACACGCAATATCTGTAATTCGGCAAAAAGCAAAGTACGGAGTGCCGTGACACTAGATACTTCCTTTCTACTTTATAAAAACTATTTTTCTTCATGCAACAAGTGTAAGCGATGAGAGGGCCTCGCCCTCTGCTGAACGTAGGCCTAACTTATAGAGCGCCAACTATCCCTGACCTGGGCATCTCGCACTTACCCTCTCTTCATATCATCTGTACAATGTTCTGCGGGGCACCCTACACTATTTTTGCTTAAGGGCGGTGTCTATTCTAAAGTATGTCCGCTCCATCGAGTACTACTACGACCTTCGATGGTCGATAGCTTTAATTAGCGAATGATTTCATTGAGAATTATATGGGCCAGACAAATTCCAGATGAAGAAACAGGGCGTTTCATCGCTTGTTTAGTACGTGTTTCCCAATAGGAATGATAGGATTTTGATAGCTCACAGCCGCCATCTCTGTCGTTTAACACTTGACATTTGTGTTGTTTTATGTTCAGTAATGTTTACCATTTAATGATGAACAAGTTCACGTTACCTCAACGTTTGGAAATTGTCCAAATTTTCTATCAAAATTCGAGAAGTATTGTCTCTACTCAAAGAGCATTTCGTGCTAAATATGGTCGTCATGGTGCACCGTCTGATCTCGCTATACGTCGCATAATCCAAAAACTGGAAAGTGAATATTCTTTGCACGATAGTAGACCACCAACACGACAACAGGCCGTAGTGAAGAACATATTGCCGCCGTACCAGCCAGTGTCGAAGATTGTGTTGGCACAAGAACTCAAGCCAGCAGACCATCGATTACGTCGTGAATTTGCTGATTGGGCGCTTGAAATGATGGAAACGGACACCGAATTTCATAGGGAAATCATCTTTTCAGATGAGACTCACTTTTGGCTCTATGGTTATGTGAACAAACAGAATTGTCGTTACTGGAGTGAGTCAAATCCAAGAGTGGTTCATGAAACACCATTACATCCTGAAAAATTGACTGTTTGGTGCGGATTATGGTACGGGGGAATCATGGACGAAGGCCGTACTGTTACTGTCAATGGCGACCGTTATCGTGACATGTTGAACGATTTTTTTTCTGAAGTGTATGAAATCGATGCGGATGACATTTATTTTCAACAAGATGGTGCAACATGCCACACTGCGACCGTCACAATGGATTTATTGCGTGATAAGTTTAGTGAGTCGGTTATTTCTCACAACGGTCCTCACAATTGGCCACCAAGATCATGCGATTTAACACCCTTGAACTATTTTTTGTGGGAGTATGTTAAATCTCAAGTGTATACCAATAAACCAGCTACGATTCAAGCACCTTGAACGCAACATTCGAGCGACTATAGCGGCCATACCAGTCGAAATGCTGCACCGAGTCATCGAAAATTGGACCGACCGTATTCACCAGTGCAAAAAAAGTCGTGGCGGTCATTTGAACGATATTTTGTTTAAATCATAGCATAAAATTTCCTAACAAATAAAACCATTGAGTACAAAATTTGAACATTTATTACATGTTTTATTTAAATTTTAAAACATATCGTTCTTATTGGGAAACCCCATATTATCTTATTTATTTATATCAATATCTTCTACATTTTGACTTGATTTGAATTTGAAGTCGGTCGTGGCACAGCGTAACAGCGTCTGACTGTAAACGCTATCGGTTGTGGGTTCGATGCCCACTCACGGAAGTGATTACATTTAAATTATTTTCACTTCATCGCTCTGGTAAAAACAAGGAGCGGCATTGAGTTCCACCACCCAACACGCAATGTCTCGATTCCGGTGGAAAGCGAAGTACGGAGTGTCTTGACACACTTGACACCTTCTGTCTACCCTGCTATGCGGGATAAAAGCGTGAAGGTACAAAAAAAACTTCTAAGTTACCGAGTAGAGAGAGTATCTTACCACGTGGACGTGTTCCGTTGTTGTGATCACTGGTTGATCCCCACCATCAGGCAACTTGGTAGACAACTTGGGAGTACCGTCTGGCAGCCACCGATCCATTATTTCGTGGACAGCCTTTCTAAAATACGATAAGAAATAGGTAATATATACATATGTACAATATGTTTATTGTATATATATATATATATATATATATATATATATATATATATAAATATATATATATATATATATATATATATATATATATATATATATATATATATATAATATATATATATATATATATATATATATATATATATTCCCACAGTTGGGATTTATTATATATAAATTATTTTAATTCTTCTGCGTTGAGCTGCGCTGGAACTTTTTAGTATTTGAAAGTATAAGGACTCAAATCTCAAAATGAATGAAACTATTTTAAACGGATCAATCGCGTATATTTTGGTATTCAAAAATATATTTTTGGAAATTTGATAGCGGCATAGCGCGTGAAGCTGCTTATATGTAGTATATAGAGACTATAGAGAGGGAGCTCCTCTAGTTGCATGCGAGCCTGGTACAACTCTCTTACTAATTTGATACACTTATTTAATATATAAGCAGTCAACGGAGTGTCTTGACACTAGGTTCTCTCCGACTACCCTGCTATGCGGGATGGCGCGTGAAGCTGCTTATATATGTAGTATATAGAGACTATAGAGAGGGAGCTCCTCTAGTTGCATGCGAGCCTGGTACAACTCTCCTATTTATTTGATACACTTATTTAATATATAAGCAGTCAACGGAGTGTCTAGACACTAGGTGCTCTCTAGCTACACCCTGCTTTGCGGGATGGCGCGTGAAGCTGTAGTATATTATAAAAGGATTCTCACCCACTAAACTCAAAAGCCAAGTCCTTTATCTTGTTCCTCTCGTCCACAGTAAGAGTGGAGTGGAGCATCGGGTAATTATCAAGAACGTCAATAGGTGATTCTTCGTTCCTTCTTTTCAATCCTGTCTTTCTCTTTCTCAGTTTATTTTTCATTTTAAAACTAAAATTATTAGAGATGTAGAAATTATGAGGCGATGTAGTTTTAATTATATACTAATAAATAAATAAATAAATTTGTCGCGTCCGTTTGTAATATTAAATAACCGTTTTTTACTAAATACATCCGCTTTATATATGAATATATATATATATATATATATATATATATATATATATATATATATATATATATATTTTAAAGCTTGTCAGTCTGTTGGTGCCGGTTAATATTTGGAAATGTTAAACCGATTTTGATAGGATCCTCACTGGTAGGTATTTAGGCTACTTTTATTTTAGAATTATAAAATACAGTTTCAGAAATATTAAATTTAAGGCTGGTCGTGGCGCATGTTGTGGGTTCGATCCCCACTCAGGGGAGTGATTATATTTAAGTTATTTTTACTTCCTCGCTCTTGGACAAGAAAAAATGCGGCGTTGAGTTCCACCACTCAACATGCAATATCTCGAATTTGGTGGAACGCAAAGTAAGGAGTGTCTTGACACTAGGTACTTCCTGTCTACCCTGTTATGTGGGATAAAAGTGTGAATAAAAAAATTATACTCGACACGAAGTTTTAGCAAATTAAAGAAAACAGTTATTTTATATAGATTTTGTCGAACAAAAATACTTTAAACTCATATAATTTTCTTATATAGGAACCAATTGAAATAAATAAATTAATAATTATTAATAAATATTGAAATAAATAATAATAAATTAATTAAATTAATAATAAATAAATAAATAAAACAAATAATAAATAATTGAAGTAAATGTTAAGGGAAAGTTGTATATACAGTAGTGAACTACAAAACTGCATTTAAATCCGTTAACCTGTTTCTGAGATTAGTGCACACAGACGTACAGAAAAAAAATTAGACATACAGAAGAACAGATAAATATTAAAGAACAAAAAAAATATTAACTTTTCTGTTACATTGATAAATACTTTCAACAATTGTTTTTCACATATATTTTCCATGTACAGACAGCAATCTATTCTATTTTTATATAAACAGGCTTTTTTAGGCTTCACGCTTTTATCCCGCACAGCAGGTTAAACAGGAAGGACTTAGTGTCAAGACACTCCGAACTCCGATTTCCACCAAATTCTTAACCTTGAAATGTTAAGTGGGGAACGAACCCACAACCGGCCACTATATATATATATATACAATAGCAAGAGAGAATAATCTTTCTGTCTTTCTTTCCACTCTCAGTCTCACCTTCTCACGGGCTTGCCAGATCTCAACAAGGCTCTGGAGACGTTATAATTTAACAATTTCAAAACGGCCGTCCTCATTTCCAATCCGTGCGTGTGGAATATTTGTTCGCTCATTTCGTCTAACTCCTTATCCAAGATCACCTTCTAAATTTATGACAATATTATCATTAGAGAAGAGAAAAAGCAGCTCCACGCTTTTGTAGCTTAGCATGGTAGACAGAGAGAACACCTTCGAAAGCTCAGTTGGCAGTGGAGCCGGCAAGGTAACGGATTGGGGTTCCCGGACCTCGGCTAGTGGCGGTCGAGATGGAACACCATGAGCTTTTAGTGGGTATACGAGGCCTATAGCCTATCCCGTCCCACATCGGGAAGGGATCCGTAATGAGATTGCCCCACGTAAAAGATCCGTAATGAGATTGCCCCACGTAAAAAATAAAACAAAGAGTAGTCAGAGAGAACTGAGAGTCAGGTTGTCACCTGACTGGTTGGTTATGTAGGAACCCACTCTTTCAGATATGCACCTTTTACCTACTAAACTACCTTCACTCTAGATTCCCTTGACTGCTTGAAGAAATAGTGAGGAAGAAGTGAGTATGAGTTTTAATTTCTTTTTGTATCAACAGCACTTCCAGGAGTTTATAAGGTTTTTTTTAAGGTTCACGCTTTTTATCCCGCATAGCAGGGTAGACAGAAAGAACCTAGTGTCAAGACACTCCGTACTTCGCTATCCACCGAATTCATTGCGTGTTGGGTGATGTAACTCAACGCTGCAATTTGTCTTACCAGAGCGAGGGAGTGACAATAATTTTAAGTATAATCATTTCCCCGAGTGCGTATTAAACCAGCTACTGATCTAATTTGCAGTCAGACAAGACACGACTGGCCTGGCCTACATATTATATATATATATATATATATATATATATATATATATATATATATATATATATATATATATAATAAATTTTAGTATAAAAAACAGACCTTAGTCTGCCTGTGACCTCGGACTACCGTTTCCAAAAAATATATTTTCGTATACCAAAATATACGCGATTAATCCGTTTAAAATAGTTTCATTTAAAATGTTTTAAAATAGTGAAAATCAAAGACTAAATGGCTCATACTCGAATCAATTTTATATAGCGTCTGATTGTAAATGCTATAGGTTATGAGTTCGATTCCCATTCAAGACAATGGTTATATTTTAAATTTATTTTCATTTCTCCGTTCTGATAAGAAAAAACTCGGTGTTTATTTCGCCATTTCAACGGCACGAAAGCAGTCAACAGAGTGTCTTGACACTAGATCGTCTCTACCCTGCTAACCGGATAAAGGGTGAATTTTTATGAAGAGTGGAGAGATCTGAATATTTTACAAGTCCTGGGTACTTGGAGCCTCTCTCAAAATAACGTTTGCCCTTTACTTATAAGTATGGCCAAAAACAATATGGGAAAAATACCTAACTTAAAATATTATTATACTTTTTTTCTTTACCGCATAGCAGAGTAGACCAGAAGTACCTAGTGTCAAGTCACTCCGTAAACCACTTTTCTAATACTAAGTGTGGAATAACACTTTAAAAATAGTAAAAAATAAAGGCTTATAGCACCCTCAATGTAATCGCCATATCTCGTGTCTTTATTGCAAAGTCGGAGGAAAGAGAACGATAATATATTTATATCCTTACAATATATTAGAATTTTAGATTTTTTAAACGTCTTGACATATGGTCGTGTGTTGTGTGACAACGTCAGACTTTAAACACGATCGGTTGTGGGTTCGATACACACTCGAGGGAGTGATTATGTATGAAATAATTTTCACTTCCTCCCTCTGGTAAAACAAAGTGCGGCGTTGAGTTCCACCACTCAACACGCAATGTCTCGAATTCGGTGGAAAGCGAAGTATGGAGTGTCTTGACACTAGGTACTTTCTGTCTACCCTGATATGTGAAATAAAAAGATATAGTAAGACAGCAAGTTTAACAATGAACAAAACAAGCGGATACCTTAAGATTGAGAGTTACATAAAAACATTTTCATTGCGACCCTCTAGCAAGAAACGCGGCGTTAAGTTCCGCAATCTGAAATTCTCAAATTCTCGAAGTATCTATGCTAAAATCAACTCACTTGACTCTCTAGTATCTTCAGATATTCCGGTGTTTTTCTGAACTTCTGGATGACTGTGGTCAGACTGTCTTCGTACAGCTTGTGAGCTTCTTCCTCTATATCATATTTCCTGCATTTACACTGCACAGCTAGAACTGAAGGAAGATTTAGAAAACACAATTATAAAGATAAAACGCGATCGGTAGCGAGTTTGATTCCCAGTCGGGCGAAAGACAAAGGTGAGGCATTAAATTCCGTCATTCATCTGGCAATGTCACGTAATTTGAGTTATTCGTATATATATTATGTTTTCACGCAAGCAAGCACTTGCAGACGTGAAGTTACACGTCTTTTCCCGTATAGCAGGATAGTGAGATAGAATTAAGTATCAAGATACTCTGTTCTCAGTTTTTATTCAAATTGGAGACGGTGAATACAAAAATACGGATGCGGAACTCAACACCGTGCTTCTGTACTAGAGCTAGTGAACTCACCACCATGTGCCTATTATATGCAAGAGAGGAAAGGAATAAGAATTTTATTGCAAGTAAGAAGTAGCAGTTCAGCGAGTGGCTAGACACTCCGTGAGAGTTTTAAATGCCAATAACTACAAACCCTGAGGCCGGTGGTGGCGCAGTGTGACAGCGTCTGACTGTAAACGTGACAGGTCGTGGGTTCGATCCTCACTCTGGGGAGTGATTAAATTATTTTCACTTCCTAGCCTTGACGGTGGGAAGCGAAATACGGAGTGTCTTGACACTAGGTACTATTTGTTTACCCTCCTATACGGGATAAAGGTGTGAAGCTAAAAAAATACTACAAATTAATATTTTTTTTTAATGGTAACAACGATGACCTCTGATATAGACTGGAGCGAGCACCTCATTCCCTAGGCGTACCCAGGATGCGGAATTTAACTAAAGTAAATATCAACTCACCAGTTAAAATATAAACAATTTTTATATTCGACATATTTTCTTAAAAATAATTCTCAAGTGTGTGGTAATAAAAGTTTTATAGGTAATAAGATCTTTGATTCTCGCGATTTTTACACATTTTAAATGAAACTATTTTAAACGGATTAATCGCGTATGTTTTGGTATTCGAAAATACAGTTCAATTAATTGCAAATAATAACTACCTGTCACCACGGACCACTGTAAAGTATACCAAAATATACGCGATTAATCCGTTTAGAATAGTTTCATTTAAAATAGAGGTACAGAGGTGTGAGCATTCAACGATTTTTAGGTTTAATTCGAGATGGTATGAATAGTATAGAACAAAGTAAATAACGTTGTAACAAAACGTATAAGAATTTCGACGCAGCTGGTAGTAGAACGCATGGCTTAGCGGTCAGGGCGTTTGGATGGTATCCAAGTGGCGTGAGTTCGAATCCCATGTATTAAAAAAAATATATGTTTTTTTAATAATAAGTGTGGAAAAACACTTTAAAAATAGTCAAGTACATATAAAAGTTTCTTGTGAATATTTGAATTAGAGAAACTGTTTTATGCGGATTAATCGCGTATAATTTTGGTATTCGAAAAGATATTTATTGACACCTGACGTTCGGAACACTACAGTAGTCCGTGGTCACACTTGCAGGTAGAGTGAGGTGGCGTTCGTCTGTCAGTTGATACAAAAATTAATTATATCAATCTACCGCCATCTGTTTCTTAATTGCCTCGCTTACTGCCCTGGATTCTTGTAGAATGAACTGACTGTATCTTTGTCTCCGGTGTGGTGGCTTTGAGAATTTAAATTTTTTACAATTGGATATTTATTTATCAAGTACTACATGTTACATTATTACCACTGGCCCAAAATATCCGCCTTTAGTATAATTTGGGTCTGTGAACGCCCACCTATAAAAAAATAATAAAAATAACATAATACAAAAATAATAAAGTAATTCAAAAAGTATAAATTAGTAACTATTGTTATAATATTTGTCTTTGTAGACACAGCATTTGTTGATGTGTGTGTGTGTGTATGTATGTGTGTGTGTGTGTGTGAGAGAGAGAGAGAGAAGAGAGACAGATAGTATGAAACGGTGGATATTACGTGAGAAATAAAGGTCTCAAGTCAAAGTAGTTAAATAGGATTTCAGTCTCATCTGAAGTTAATCTTACTCATTTGATTATAATTTACAATTCGATAAAGTTAAGGTATAAATTCTAAGGCTCTCATTTACTTTGTTGTACAGCGTTGGACTTAAATAGAAGTATTGTCTATATGAAGAAACCAAACGTCGTTATTCGACTGGGCAGTATCTGCCAGATCGTTACGTTTTAACGCAAAAACCTTGGCAACGAAAGGAAAGCATTTAGGGAAAGCATTTATGAGTAGTGAGTAGAATGGTGGGCACCATTCTACTCACTACTCATAAATGCTATGGTATGGTAAATGGTGGGCACCATTCTACTCACTACTCATAAATGACAAACAGTTGTCGAATAATTAGTACGTTAAAATACTGGTATAAATCTGATGTTGGAGAACGGCTTTATAACTTTTATAACATGTTTGGGTTCTCTCCAAGTTGAGCATTACAGATTGTGTTGCCCCACCACAGCCTGGTGCCACATGAGGTAATTAAGAATTTTTTTTCAAGCGTCACACCTTTATCCAGCACAGCAGGGTAGACAGAAAGTATCTAGTGTCAAGACACTCCGTACTTCACTTTCCACCGAAGTCGAGACATAACGTGTTGAGTGGTTGAACTCAACGCCGCACTTTGTCTTTACCAGAGCAAGAAAGTGAAAATAATTTTAATATAATCACTCCCCCGAGTGGGGATCAAACCCACAACCGGTCGCGTTTACAGTCAGACGCTATTGCTGCGTCACAACCGGCCAGAAAATTGGACAAGAGAAAAATAAATCAGCAAAGTGCTTAAAGACACTAGTCTCTGTCACCGTTCTGGTTTGGAAATAAATGGGCTGGTATCAGGATATTTATATCCCCTATAATCATTACCGCCTTAAAATTAGTTGCTTAGCTTAACATGTTTTCCAAGCTATTTATAAACGTAGTTATATTCCTAAGGAATGGTGAACGATATAAGGCCAATACTAGAGGATTAAACAAGCAAACCATTTGCATCTTCAATTACATTATAGCGAAGATCGTCTCTATTATAGACAATACAGTGACTCGAATTGAACGAACAAACGAAAATATTGGTAATGTTGGGTACAATTGTAATTTTAACTAAACCAGCGTACGAAAAGATAATAACGTTTACTTTAAAGAATAATCTTGTTTGTAAAATAGGGGAAGATCAAGATATACATAAAGACGTACCAAATTAGTAGCCGGATATGATTTTATTAACAAAATATATATATTAAGTTAAATGCTTATAATTATTTGTATGAACTATCTTACGAGGAAACCGAAGCTCTGCTATAGTTGATTAGGTTTGCATTCTTTAATAAGAATTGACATACACACACATGAACACACACACAGCCACACGCACCCATACATACACACGCAATCTGCTTCATGTATAGTACAGGCGGTTATAGTTGATTAGGTTTGCATTCTTTAATAAGAATTGACATACACACACATGAACACACACACACCGACACGCACCCATACATACACACGCAATCTGCTTCATGTATAGTACAGGCGGTTATAGTTGATTAGGTTTGCATTCTTTAATAAGAATTGACATACACACACATAAACCACACTCACGCACACACACACGCACCAATACATACACACGCAAGCACTCGCGTATTGGCACACATACAGATTTATGAAAGGCTAATTATTTAATATTATTGAGGTAATTGGCGCTGTATACCGGAATACAGGCAACCAGTCCGGATACAGATGAAATCTTTGTAATGTAATATTACTTTTAACTTTAGCCGTATTGTGTATGAAATGTATATGAAATTATTGTAAAAATATTATTTTTTTATTATCCTCATAGCAGGATAGACAGAAAGATTCTAGGGTCAAGGCATCTTATTTTTCTTGGCATTCATTTGTATACCGTGCCTCGAATGCGACGGAAAGCGGAGTACGGAGTGTTAAGACGCTGGGTACTTCCTGTTTACCCTGCTTTGAGGGGTGAAATTTTGAAGCTAAAAAAATAATATGGTCTAGTGGTACAGAAAATCTATATTTTTAACTTGAATTAGTTTAACCGAGACCGGGGATAAACGCTTCAGTCCCTGCATACCTCTTCAGACATGGGCATGTCTGATGAGGTCCTCGGTCCTCGGGTCCTCGGGTCCTCTTGCTATTTTTATTATAATAATATACGAAATTATTAAGTTCGATTTAAAAATTAAAATGAAATATTTGATAAAAGAAACATTGTTGTTTTCTTTTTTAGCTTCACGCTTTTATCCCGCATAGCAGGGTAGACAGGAAGTACTCTATTAAGACACTCCGTACTTTGCTTTTCATCGAATTCGAGACATTGCGTGATGAGTGGTGGAACTCAACGCCGCACTTTGTCTTTTACCGGAGCGAGGAAGTGAAAATTATTTAAATATAATCACTCCCTCGAGTGGGGATTGAACCCACAACCGATCGCGTTTACACTCAGACGCTGTCACACAAGACACGACCGGCCTCATTGTTATTTATCTTTGTAAATATTCTTTCTATCTAAAATAGGAATATGAATATAGGAATTCTAGTCGATTTTAATTTCTATCTTGATGAATATTGAGAACTAGATTTGTGATTTAACACCTGACATCGTCTTTTGTGAGTCCTTCATTACTGTTTTTTTATAGCTTCACGCTTTTATCCCGCATTGCAGGGTAGACAGAAAGCACCTAGTGTCGACACTACGTACTTCGCTTTCCAGCGAATTCGAGACATTGCGTGTTAAGTGGCGGAACTCAACGCCGCGATTTGTCTTACCAGGGTGAGAAAGTTCTTATTTTAAATAAAAATTCTTCAGAGTTGTCAGTCGAAGTCACTTTGCTCCACGACCGGTCTCAAATTATGTTTTTTTTTTTTACGTTTTTTTTTGTATATAAAATGATTTATTCGAGTTTAAATAAAAAAAAACACTTTATATCATAATTTTATTATTTATCATCGTAAATATTCTTTTTACCTACAATAGGAATATGTGTTCTTCCGAATGGAAGAAAGCCTTGGTCAATTTTGGGCTTCCTATAAAAAGAGTTAGGTTTGTGTTCAGATACAAATTTATCTCTCCCTTTGTAATTATCATTTGTATCGATTTCAACATTTCTATTCGATTTTAATTTCTTTTTTGATAAATACATAGATTTGGATTTGGATTTAGATTTGTGATTCTTAGATTCGTCGCTATTTGATTTAACATCTGATTCAACGTTTAAAAGTAACTTGATATCGTCTTTTCTAAGTCTGTTATTTTGATTTTTATTGTTCTCTTTGATTCTTTTGCTTGGCACATTTGTTGAATCATTTTCATCGTTCAAACTAAACTCTTTTTGAAGTTTTCTGAAGTTGTCTTTTCTTGTTTCTTGTATATCTTCATTTTTGTCGAATTCGTCTATTTCGTCTTCTAAGTTCTGATGAAGGCCTAGAAGAAGATGTTTCATTTCGTATTTCAGTAAGGTCATCCCACATAAAAGAATAGTTAGACAACCTAGTGTCAATACTCTCTGTTGATTGCTTTCTACCCGAAATAAAAACAATGCGTGTTGAGTAGCGTTTTCAACGCCACGCTTCGTCTTACAATAGCGGGGAAATGTAGGTAAATTTTAATTACAATCATATTTACGAGAGGGAATCGAACCCACAACCAATCGCATTTACAGACACTGTCCCACAAGACACGACGGTGAAGAGACAGATGATACTAGATTTAACAAAATAATTAATATAATTTTTTTAGTCAATTGGCTCTAGTAAGAGAATACACGACGTTGAGTTCCATGAAATGTCAGGCGGAAAGGAATGTCTTGACACTAAGTTCTCGCTGACTACCCTGCTATGCGGGATGACGCGTGACAACTCTCTTATTTATTTGATACAGTTATTTAATATATAAGCAGTCAACGGAGTGCATTGACACTGCTATGCGGGATGGCGCGTGAAGCTGATTCCATCTTCTGTATAGTTTTAAATGTTATACTTACCCAGTTTTAACATTGCCTTTTGGATGTCTTTCATGTTATAAGTCACAGAGTTTTTATCGTATTTACTATTATCTAGACTGGGATAATAATTGATCGGCGAGCTGAAGAGGAGAAAATAGGTGCATTTAACTAATATAGTAATAAATAAGTTGTAACAAACGTATAAGAATTTCGACGCAGCTGGTACTAGAACGCATGGTTTAGCGGTCAGAACGTTTGGACGGGGAAGAAGAAGCGCGGATTCCAATCTCCAAGTTTTTATACGTTCTTTTAAAAATGTTTTCTTATCCTAAGTGTTGAATAATACTTTAATAGTAAAATAATATAGTATTTCAGATGGTTAATATCAGACATTGCGTGATTAGTGGCGGAACTCAACGCCGCGCTTTGTCAAATTCTCAAACACAATATTCAAATGGGAATTCAAGTAACAACCGATCACTTGAACACGGCCGTGTAAAAAATTTGAAAGTAGCGAGAGTCGAACCCGCATTTTTGTTAATCAGCCAAAGCCAAAAACTAAGCCATACGTTCTTATCTAACTGCGTCGAAATACTTATACGTTTGTTACGTCATGTTTGTTGTTAGCATCTCTGTAGAGAGATTGTTACTGATTTCTGTTACACAAAGATTATTTATTAGGAACCAAGCGTTTGATAAACTATAGAAAAATCAAATTTGTAATCAAATCCAAAATCATCTTCTGGCCGTCTCACTATAAACGCGATCAGTCGTGTATTCGAGTCCTATTCGAGGTAATAATTATATTTAAATTATTTTCATTTCCTCGCTCTGGTGAGACAAAGCGCAGCGTAGAGTTCCGCCACTCAACACGCAATGTCACGAATTTGGAAAGCGGAATATGGAGTGTCTTGACACTAGGTACTTTCCGTCTATCCTGCTATACGGGATAAAAGCGTGAAGCTAAAAACCCATATCTCTGCAGCAACATGACGCTCCACAATTCACATACTTACGACATTTTCTCCTTCAAATAGTTCTTATATTCATCCAAGACTTCAGGGTTTCGTATAAAGTACAGTCTCGCTTCATCGCGGACAGGATTGACGTCATTGTCCTGTCCTTGTCCTTTGGCCGTTTTGTAATTTTTTTTCAACAATCTCAGTATTTCTTGAAGTATTTCTTCTTTTTCGTCGTCATTTAGGTCGGCTGGTGGTGATGAAATGATAGACGTCAGTTACATATATATTATATTGATATATATTGACATTCTTTTTCAAAATAAAGATAAAGAAAGACGTGAAAAGAAGATAGAGGGTAAAATTGTAAATCCAGATATATCTTACACTTATCTGGAATACTCCAGTCGCCCGGCCGCGTCTTCTGGGACAGTGTCTGACTGTAAACGCTGTCGGCTTAAATTACCACTTGCGAGAAATAAATACATTTTAACTAGTTTCAAGTTCGATTCTCACTCGGGGGGAAAGGTTATATTTAAATTATTTCCATTTTCTCGCTCTGGTAATACAAAGTGCGGTGTTAAGTTCCGCCACTTAACATGGAGTTCAGTGGAAAACGGAATATGAAATGTGTTGAAACTAAGTACTTCTTGTTCCTGCTATACAGGATAAAAGCGTGATACGAATACTTAGGAAAATTGTCATGTATTATTATTGTTATTATTTTTAGGCTTCTCGCTTCTATCCCGCATAGCAGGGTAGACAGAAAATACCTAGTGTCAAGACACTCCGTACTTCGCTTGCCACCGAATTCGAGACATTGCGTGTTGACTGGTGGAACTCAACGACGCACTTTGTCTTTTTACCAGAGCAAGGACGTGAAAATAATTTTAATATAATCACTTCCCACTTCAGATGCTGTCCCATTGCGCCACGACCAGCCTCAAATATATTTATTTTTATTTCTGAAACGTTATTTCTTAATATATCTCTATATCTCCATATATTAAAATATATTTTTTGCCAAATAATTGTAACAAGTGAATAAGTATTTCGACATAGCAGGATAAGAACTTATAGCTTAATGGTCTAGAGCGCTTGTACGTACACGAAGTGAAGGGGTTCAATTTTTCATACGTTTAAATTTTATATTATAACTAATTGGAAAGAAAATAACCTTTTTTATTGTAATCGTAGAAAAAAGTTACCTCCTACTTATAATCATAGAATTTTATAAAATGGTTTTTTTTATACTTACTTTTAGGCAACAGCGCATCGTACCGCAATGGACATGTGATTGTAAACGCTATTGGTTCCGGATTCGATTTCCATTCGGGGAAATGATTATATTTAAAATTTATTTCCACTTCTCTATTCTGGTAGGATGAATCGTGAAACGAGCACGCAATATCTTAATTTTGGGTGGAATGTATTCAACGGAGTGTCTTGACTCTAGATTTTCTTTGAATAGCTGCTTTTTTGTTTTATATTAATTTACCTTTACAAAATACATTATCTATATACGTGAAGCAAAAATTTTATACTCTTCATGCGAAAACTAAGCCAACAAGGGAGTATAAAATTTGAAATGATATGAAAAGAATTTATATAGAGAAGGAGAGTAAAATAAATGTAACATTCAATATACAACGTGCTGAGTTGTTTTTTTCTAGATTTGGACTGATATAATATTTTAAATATCAAGAATTGAACCCGTGTATTTCTTGTACGTACAAACACCATACCATTAGGCCTTAGTTCTCATGCAAGTATGCGAAAATACTTATTCGCTTAAAACATTTTTGAAAGAACGTATAAAAATTTTGAAGGCAGCGGGATTCGAACCCGTACCCCTTGGATACCGTCAAATCGCTCTGACCGCGTGCGCCATGCGTTCTACTACCGGCTGTCAGTGCGCTTGGACGGTATCCAAGAGGCGCAAGTTCGAATTGCGCTGCGTTCAAATTTTTATACGTTTTTTTTTAATGTTTTCTAATCTTAAGTGTGGAGTAACACTTTAAAAATAGTAAATACTTATTCGCTTTTTCCAATTATTTGGCACGAGATAGGTTATAATATATGGAAATATAAAAAGATGTTATTATTTTACTTATTTTTTTAGCTTCCCGCTTTTATCCCTCATAATGGGTGGACAGAAAATACCTAGTGTCAAGACACTCCGTACTTCACTTCGCTACAGATCCCCATTCGAGAGAGTGGTTATATTTAAAATTATTATCAATTCCTCGCTCTGGTAAGACAAAGTGTTGCGTTGAGTTCCACCACTCAACACGCAATATCTCGAATTCGGTAGAGATATTAATATTGTCATTCAATTGATTTTGTTTGACAAACTCGCATATATATACTGTGATATACACATTCCTGTGGCAACGAGTACATAACACTTTATCGAGGACAATTTTTTTTAAATAAAATCCTTTTTTTAAAAAAAAGAAGATAGTTAATAGTAATTATTTAAAACAATAGTTAGAGGATGAAAGAGAAGGGAAGAGAAGAGAATAAAATGAACTTTCTTCTTACCTTCTTGCTTATCTCTTTCATCTCTTGCATCTCTATCTCCATTTAAATTTTTAATTACATTTACAAGATGCTTTCTATGATCATTTGATATTATATTGGGATAATGCGCTTCTATTCTGCATATGAAAGCTGAAATTAAGAAATATATTACACGCAGACAAGCTATTGTCAAGACACTCCGTTTACGGAACACAACGCCGTGCTTTATCTATTTAAGAGTATGGAAATTATTAATAATTTACATATAATTATTCCCTACTTGTATATAGGTCCGTCTTTCATCCTTAGGTTAATGACTGTTTACGAAGCGATAGAGATATGCAGGGACTGATTAACTCTGTCGAGACCGAGCGTTTAACTCCGTTCTTTTTGACTAAACCGCAAGCGTGAAGCTTACAGATACAGTCGCACAAAATCCGATGATTTATTTTTTAAATATCTTACATACTTAAAGTGATTTCAATAGGGGATGCTTATAATTAAATTATCTCCATTTCCTCACTCTGGTAAGACAAAGCGCGGCGTTGAGTTCGACCACTCAACTCAGAATATCTCGAATTCAGCGAAAAATTAGAATACAGAGTGTCTTGACACTAGGTACATTCTGTCTACCCTGCTACGCGAAAAAGTGTTCAGATAAACAAAATTCTTACCAAATACCAATACTGTATAAAGGAACATTGTTTTAAAAAATATTTTTTAATACTTTTAGTACGAATAACAATCAATTTTCATATTTCTAACGCAATGTTATAGCCAATATATAGATTTCGATTTAAAAATGTATTTACGATTTGAAATTTCGGTTATAAATTTAGAATGTTCAAATTATCAATAAGCTATATATAGACCTGCAGCATGATGGAAAGAAGATTTAAAGCTGGTGGCAGGCAGTAGATTGCCCAGGATCTGGATGGCTGGCTTCTATCAGGGAGGCCTAGTTCCTATGTTCAGCGGGGGATGGTAACAGGCTAATATATATATATATATATATATATATATATATATATATATATATATATATATATATATATATATATATAATTTTTTTTGACACGAAGGGTCTTAACAGCTTCTCTGGGCTGGAAGGGGTGAGGGTAGGTAGCTCCTGAACATATTTTGAGCAAGATGGCAGCTCGAAGGAAGAGGGGTATCGGTGGCAAGGAGGACATAAACAAATATTATGGACATACCTTCTCTTTTATAGAAAGCATAACAGTAGTAGAATGAGCTCATCGTGTTTGATCAGCGCCTGACTGTAAACGTGATTGGTTGTGTGTTCGATAACCACTCGGGGGATTGATTTTATGATAAATTATTTTCATTTTCTCGCTCTAATAAGACAAAACGCGACGTTGAGTTCCGCCATTCAAAACGCATTGTCTCGAATTCGCCGGAAAGCGAAGTACGAAATGTTTTGACACTATATACTTCCAGTCTGCGCTGCTATTCGGGATAAAAAAAGGAAATCTAAAAGAAAAACGTATAAATAAATTTTAGACAATGTTACAAGTTACTTTCTTAGAATAACCATAATGAGTGGGCTGTACTAAATTATCCGCCATTTTGTTGTGGCGGCCATTTTGTATTTATAATAGCTATACAGATTATATATATAATATTATTGTAATTCGAATAAACAGAACTGAACGCGTATTCCATATTTCATGTCAAACTGAAGTGTCACATTTACGGTGCAAGATTTGAACCCACACTGACACTAACACAACCAGTCAAATAAAAGGACAAGGTGAATAAAACAACATTTTTTTTAAATAAACATTGAGCAATTTTATTATTAAATTATATCAAGTTTAATTTAGTATTTTTAAATTGTATTCAGTAAAGTAAATAGAGAGGCTATAGTCATTATTTTAAATTAAACTGCTTTAAATGGATTAATCGCGCTTATTCAGATATAGGGGCCGGTCGTGGCGCAGTGGGAGTGTCTGATTGTAAACTCGATCGGTTGTGGGTTCGATCTCCACTTAAGGGAGTGATTATATTTAATTATTTTTACTTTCTCGCTCTGTTAAGACAAAATGCGGCGTTGAGTTCCACCACTCAACATGCAATATCTCAAATTCGATGGAAAGTGTAGTATGGAGTGTCTTGACACTAGGTACTTTCTGTCTATCCTGCTATGAGGGATACAAGCGTGAAGCTAGAAAAAATACATTTTTGTAATCCCGACATTACAGGTAGTCTACATATGACCACGAACTGCTATATGCTTTCAAAAATGTATATTCGCATACAAAATATACACAAATAATACCTTTAAAATATTTCTATTTAAAATAGTTTCATTTAAAGTAGTTTCATTTTAAATAGTTTCATTCAAAATAGTTTCATTTAAAATAGTTTCATTTAAAATAGTTTCATTTAAAATAATTTCATTTAAAATAGTTTCATTTAAAATAATTTCATTTAAAATAATTTCATTTAAAATAGTTTCATTTAAAATAGTTTCATTTAAAATAGTTTCATTTAAAATAGTTTCATTTAAAATAGTTTCATTTGAAATAGTTTCATTTAAAATGGTTTCATTTAAAATAGTTTCATTTAAAACAGTTTCATTTAAAATAGTTTCATTTAAAATAGTTTCATTTAAAATGGATAAAAATCACGAAAATCAAAGATCTTGCTATATTATATAACCTGTCTTCTCGTTCTCTCTGACTATCTCTAACGGATAAAGCGTGAAGAAAAAATATGCCTAAATTCATGTTTGAAGGAAATATATCAGATTTAGTTTTATTTTACATATTATTACGCGAAAAACAACTCCTTTTTAATATAATAATGGAAAGCGAGGAGTATGAAATTTGGCACAGCTACTGTTTATATGGAACAGTGTAGAAAGTTTATAGCTTATATAATATTGGATAACAAATATATTAAGTTAATAAAATAAACACAACACACACTACCGTTCGTTTGACACACACTTGTGTATAAACTGACGTACACGTTGCTATGGTTACATGTATGTTACGTGTCAACATGACGTCCTGTATGTATTATTGTAATTTTACATTGAAGTTATTAATCAAAATAAGAGGTTGAAGCCGGTCGTGGTGCAGTGGGACAGCGTCTGACTGTAAACGCGATCGGTTATATATATAAATATATATATATATATATATATATATATATATATATATATATATATATATATATATATATATATATATATATATATATATATATATATATATATATATATATATATATATATATAACTAACTTTCCAACCCGTACCTCTTGTTTCCCGTCCAAGCGCTCTGACCTCTGACGCTAAGCCATGTTTTCTACTACCAGCTGCGTCGAAATTTATATACGTTTGTAACAACTTATTTATGTTCTTAGCATAAATGTTTTCTAATCCTAAGTGTAGAATAACACTTTAAAAATAGTTAATATTAAGTTAAAGGTAGAAAAATGTAATAACAGGATTCGAACCCGCGTCTCTTGTATACGTACATGTGTTCTACACAACTAAGCTGTACGTTCTATCCCAGCTACTACGTAAAAATTATAAATATAAAAAAATAACCTCTTGAATATTACAAGAGCAGCTCTTAGAGAAAATTTACAATGTTTCTTAAAATATAAGTTTACACTAAAAATATTATATAAATATAAAACACTTCATTGCACCCTGTACAAAGTTGTTTTCAGTCAACAAAAACATTATCAAAAAGAACACAATCAAAACCATCACGTCCACCATAAACTGCCATCACTGTAGTACGGCTGGTCACCTTGATACGAAGACCCACCATAGTGATTGAAATCATCAGGTCTCTTCGTCGTGTAACCTTGGTTTTGGTAACCATTCTGGTTTTGGTAACCATTCTGGTTTTGGTAACCATTCTGATTTTGGTAACTATTCTGGTTTTGGTTGTACGTATTCCCTGTTCCATAGTTCGGGTTTTCGTCACTCCATCCGTAGGGCCTGGACGTCCAACTTTGCTGGTTCTTATTCTGACCTTGTCCATTATTATTTTGATTATTCCAAGAGTTTTGTTGGTTGGTACTCCATTGGTTATTGGAGTTCCATAAAGTTGCTTGATTTTGGTTTTGGTTTTGATTATATTTATTTGTTTGATCTCCTTGGTTACCTCGATTGTCTGAACTGCCCTGGCCACCGAAAGCCACCGCTGATATAAAAGCTCTTTGTACTTTAGCGTAAAGTGCAGGAGTGTGGGGTTTTTTTTTTTTTTTTTTTTTTTTTTTTTTTTTTTTTTTTTTTTTTTTTTTTTTTTTTTTTTTTTTTTTTTTTTTTTTTTTTTTTTTTTTTTTTTTTTTTACTGTCTTCGTACAGCTTGTGAGCTTCTTCTCTATATCATATTCCTGCATTTACACTGCACAGCTAGAACTGAAGGAACATTTAGAAACACAATTATAAAGATAAAACGCGATCGGTAGCGAGTTCGATTCCAGTCGGGCGAATGACAAAGGTGAGGCATTAAATTCCGTCATTCATCTGCCAATGTCACGTAATTGAGTTATTCGTATATATATATTAGTTTTCACGCATGCACGCACTTGCAGACGTGAAGTTACATGTCTTTTTCCCCGTATAGCAGGATAGTGAGATAGAATTAAGTATCAGGATACTCTTTTCTCAGTTTTTATTCAAATTGGAGAGAGTGAATACAAAATGCGGATGCGGAACTCAACACCGTGCTTTTGTACCAGAGCTAATGAACTCACCACCATGTGCCTATTATATGTAAGAGAGGAAAGGATTAGAGATTTTATTGCAAGTAAGAATTAGCAGTTCAGCGAGTGTCTAGACACTCCGTAGAGTTTTAAATGCCAATAACTACAAACCCTGAGGCAGGTGGTGGCGCAGTGTGACAGCGTCTGACTGTAAACGCGACAGGTCGTGGGTTCGATCCCCCTCTGGGGTGATTATATTTAAATTATTTCACTTCCTAACCTCGACTTCGGTGGGAAGCGAAATACGAGTGTGTTGACACTAGGTAACTTTCAGTCCTACCCTGCTATAACGGGATAAAAGCGTGAAGCTGAAGAAAAAACAGTAGAAATTAATATTTTTTTTAATGGTAACAATGATGACCTTTGATATAGACTTCAGCGAGCGCCTTATTCCCTAGGTGTGCCTAGGATGCGGAATTTAACGCCGCGGCTATTACTAGAACGAGCGAATCCACTACCATCTGCCTATTATATGTGAAATATGTGAACTTAAAGTAAATATCAACTCACCAGTTAAAATATAAACAATTTTTATATTCGACATATTTTCTTAAAAATAATTCTCAAGTGTGGTGGTAATAAAAGTTTTATAGGTAATAAGATCTTTGATTCTCGCGATTTTACACATTTTAAATGAAACTATTTAAAAGGATTAATCGCGTATATTTGGTATTCGAAAATACAGTTCAATTAATTGCAAATAATAACTACCTGTCACCACGGACCACTGTAAGTATACCAAAATATACGCGATTAATCCGTTTAGAATAGTTTCATTTAAAATAGAGGTACAGAGGTGTGAGCATTCAACGATTTTTAGGTTTAATTCGAGATGGTATGATAGTATAGAACAAAGTAAATAACGTTGTAACAAAACGTATAAGAATTTCGACGCAGCTGGTATAGAACGCAGGCTTAGCGGTCAGGGCGTTTGGATGGTATCCAAGTGGCGTTGAGTTCGAATCCCATGTATTAAAAAAAATATATGTTTTTTAATATAAGTGTGGAAAAAACACTTTAAAATATCAGTACATATAAAGAGTTTCTTGTGAGATTTAAATTAGAGAAACTGTTTTATGCGGATTAATCGCGTATATTTTGGTATTCGAAAAGATAGTTATTGACACCTGACGTTCGGAACACTACAGTAGTCCGTGGTCACACTTGCAGGTAGAGTGAGGTGCGTTCGTCTGTCAGTTGATACAAAAATTAATTATATCAATCTACCGCCATCTGTTTTCTTAATTGCCTCGCTTACTGCCCTGGATTCTTGTAGAATGAACTGACTGTATCTTTGTCTCCGTGTGGTGGCTTTGAGAATTTAAATTTTTTACAATTGGATATTTATTTATCAAGTACTACATGTTACATTATTACCACTGGCCCAAAATATCCGCCTTTAGTATAATTTGGGTCTGTGAACGCCCACCTATAAAAAAATAATAAAAATAACATAATACAAAAATAATAAAGTATTCAAAAAGTATAAATTAGTAACTATTGTTATAATAGTTGTCTTTGTAGACACAGCATTTGTTGATGTGTGTGTGTGGTATGTATGTGTGTGTGTGTGAGAGAGAGAGAGAGAGAAGAGAGACAGATAGTATGAAACGGTGGATATTACGTGAGAAATAAAGGTCTCAAGTCAAAGTAGTTAAATAGGATTTCAGTCTCATCTGAAGTTAATCTTACTCATTTGATTATAATTTACAATTCGATAAAGTTAAGGTAGAAATTCTAAGGCTCTCATTTACTTTGTTGTACAGCGTTGGACTTAAATAGAAGTATTGTCTATATGAAGAAACCAAACGTCGTTATTCGACTGGGCAGTATCTGCCAGATCGTTACGTTTTAACGGCAAAAACCTTGGCAACGAAAGGAAGCATTTAGGGAAAGCATTTATGAGTAGTGAGTAGAATGGTGGCACCATTCTACTCACTACTCATAAATGCTATGGTATGGTAAATGGTGGGCACCATTCTACTCACTACTCATAAATGACAAACAGTTGTCGAATAATTAGTACGTTAAAATACTGGTATAAATCTGATGTTGGAGAACGGCTTTATAACTTTTATAACATGTTTGGGGTTCTCTCCAAGTTGAGCATTACAGATTGTGTTGCCCCACCACAGCCTGGTGCCACATGAGGTAATTAAGAATTTTTTTTCAAGCGTCACACCTTTATCCAGCACAGCAGGGTAGACAGAAAGTATCTAGTGTCAAGACACTCCGTACTTCACTTTCCACCGAAGTCGAGACATAACGTGTTGAGTGGTTGAACTCAACGCCGCACTTTGTCTTTACCAGAGCAAGAAAGTGAAAATAATTTTAATATAATCACTCCCCCGAGTGGGGATCAAACCCACAACCGGTCGCGTGTTACAGTCAGACGCTATTGCTGCGTCACAACCGGCCAGAAAATTGGACAAGAGAAAAATAAATCAGCAAAGTGCTTAAAGACACTAGTCTCTGTCACCGTTCTGGTTTGGAAATAAATGGGCTGGTATCAGGATATTTATATCCCCTATAATCATTACCGCCTTAAATTAGTTGCTTAGCTTAACATGTTTTCCAAGCTATTTATAAACGTAGTTATATTCCTAAGGAATGGTGAACGATATAAGGCCAATACTAGAGGATTAAACAAGCAAACCATTTGCATCTTCAATTACATTATAGCGAAGATCGTCTCTTTTATAGACAATACAGTGACTCGTATTGAACGAACAAACG
Organism: Dryadula phaetusa; assembly: GCA_032432895.1. Lineage (NCBI taxonomy): Eukaryota > Metazoa > Arthropoda > Insecta > Lepidoptera > Nymphalidae > Dryadula > Dryadula phaetusa. The sequence goes on along the minus strand of JAOYRS010000098.1, from coordinate 984,507 downwards.
AAAATTTTGGTAATGTTGGGTACAATTGTGATTTTAACTAAACCAGAGTACGAAAAGATAATAACGTTTACTTTAAAGAATAATCTGTGTTGTAAAATAGGGGAAGATCAAGATATACATAAAGACGTACCAATTAGTAGCCGGATATGATTTTATTAACAAATATATATATTAAGTTAAATGCTATAATTATTTGTATGAACTATCTTACGAGGAAACCGAAGCTCTGCTATAGTTGATTAGGTTTGCATTCTTTAATAAGAATTGACATACACACACATGAACACACACACACACACACACACACACACACACACTCACACGCACCCATACATACACACGCAATCTGCTTCATGTACAGTACAGGCGGTTATAGTTGATTATGTTGTTATGCATTTTTAATAAGATTTGACATACACACACATACACACATGAACACACACACTCACACACACCCACACGCACCCATACATACACACGCAATCTGCTTCATGTATAGTACAGGCGGTTATAGTTGATTAGGTTTGCATTCTTTAATAAGAATTGACATACACACACATGAAGACACACACACCCACACGCACCCATACATACACACGCAATCTGCTTCATGTATAGTACAGGCGGTTATAGTTGATTAGGTTTGCATTCTTTAATAAGAATTGACATACACACACATGAACACACACACACCCACACGCACCCATACATACACACGCAATCTGCTTCATGTATAGTACAGGCGGTTATAGTTGATTAGGTTTGCATTCTTTAATAAGAATTGACATACACACACATGAACACACACACACCCACACGCACCCATACATACACACGCAATCTGCTTCATGTATAGTACAGGCGGTGAGAGTTGGTTAGGGTTGCATTCTTTAAGAAGAATTGACATACACACACATGCACACACACACACCGACACGCACCCATACATACACACGCAATCTGCTTCATGTATAGTACAGGCGGTTATAGTTGATTAGGTTTGCATTCTTTAATAAGAATTGACATACACACACATGAACACACACACACCGACACGCACCCATACATACACACGCAATCTGCTTCATGTATAGTACAGGCGGTTATAGTTGATTAGGTTTGCATTCTTTAATAAGAATTGACATACACACACATAAACCACACTCACGCACACACACACGCACCCATACATACACACGCAAGCACTCGCGTATTGGCACACATACAGATTTATGAAAGGCTAATTATTTAATATTATTGAGGTAATGGCGCTGTATACCGCAATACAGGCAACCAGTCCGGATACAGATGAAATCTTTGTAATGTAATATTACTTTTAACTTTAGCCGTATTGTGTATGAAATGTATATGAAATTATTGTAAAAATATTATTTTTTTATTATCCTCATAGCAGGATAGACAGAAAGATTCTAGGGTCAAGGCATCTTATTTTTCTTGGCATTCATTTGTATACCGTGCCTCGAATGCGACGGAAAGCGGAGTACGGAGTGTTAAGACGCTGGGTACTTCCTGTTTACCCTGCTTTGAGGGGTGAAATTTTGAAGCTAAAAAAATAATATGGTCTAGTGGTACAGAAAATCTATATTTTTAACTTGAATTAGTTTAACCGAGACCGGGGATAACGCTTCAGTCCCTGCATACCTCTTCAGACATGGGCATGTCTGATGAGGTCCTCGGTCCTCGGGTCCTCGGGTCCTCTTGCTATTTTTATTATAATAATATACGAAATTATTAAGTTCGATTTAAAAATTAAAATGAAATATTTGAGAAAAGAAACATTGTTGTTTTCTTTTTTAGCTTCACGCTTTTCTCCCGCATAGCAGGGTAGACAGGAAGTACTCTATTAAGACACTCCGTACTTTGCTTTTCATCGAATTCGAGACATTGCGTGATGAGTGGTGGAACTCAACGCCGCACTTTGTCTTTTAACCGGAGCGAGGAAGTGAAAATTATTTAAATATAATCACTCCCTCGAGTGGGGATTGAACCCACAACCGATCGCGTTTACACTCAGACGCTGTCACACAAGACACGACCGGCCTCATTGTTATTTATCTTTGTAAATATTCTTTCTATCTAAAATAGGAATATGAATATAGGAATTCTAGTCGATTTTATTTCTATCTTGATGAATATTGAGATCTAGATTTGTGATTTAACACCTGACATCTTCTTTTGTGAGTCCTTTATTATTGTTTTTTTTATCTTCACGCTTTTATCCCGCATAGCAGGGTAGACAGAAAGCACCTAGTGTCAAGACACTACGTACTTCGCTTTCCACGAATTCGAGACATTGCGTGTTAAGTGGCGGAACTCAACGTCGCAATTTGCCTTACCAGGGTGATGAAGTGAAAATAATTTCAAATATAAACATCCTTCGGAGTGGGAATCGAATCCAAAACCGATCGTGTTTACAATCAGACGGATGTCACGCTGCGCCAGGACCGGTCTCAAATTATTGTTTTTTTTATATTTGTATTGTTTTTTTTTGCAAATAAAAAGATTTATTCAAATTAATAAAAAAAAAAACACTTTATATCATAATTTTATTATTTATCATCGTAATATTCTTTTACCTACAATAGGAATATGTGTTCTTCCGAATGGAAGAAAGCCTTGGTCAATTTGGGCTTCCTATAAAAAGAGTTAGGTTTGTGTTCAGATACAAACTTATCTCTCCCTTTGTAATTATAATTTGTATCGATTTCAACATTTCTATTCGATTTTAATTTCTTTTTTGATAAATACATAGATTTGGATTTGGATTTAGATTTGTGATTCTTAGATTCGTCGCTATTTGATTTAACATCTGATTCAACGTTTAAAAGTAACTTGATATCGTCTTTTCTAAGTCTGTTATTTTGATTTTTATTGTTCTCTTTGATTCTTTTGCTCGGCACATTTGTTGAATCATTTTCATCGTTCAAACTAAACTCTTTTTGAAGTTTTCTAAAGTTGTCTTTTCTTGTTTCTTGTATATCTTCATTTTTGTCGAATTCGTCTATTTCGTCTTCTAAGTTCTGATGAAGGCCTAGAAGAAGATGTTTCATTTCGTATTTCAGTAAGGTCATCCCACATAAAAGAATAGTTAGACAACCTAGTGTCAATACTCTCTGTTGATTGCTTTTACCCGAAATAAAAACAATGCGTGTTGAGTAGCGTTTTCAACGCCACGCTTCGTCTTACAATAGCGGGGAAATGTAGGTAAATTTTAATTACAATCATATTTACGAGAGGGAATCGAACCCACAACCAATCGCATTTACAGACACTGTCCCACAAGACATGACGGTGAAGAGACAGATGATACTAGATTTTAAAAAATAATCAACATAATTTTTTTAGTCAATTGGCTCTAGTAAGAGAATACACGACGTTGAGTTCCATGAAATGTCAGGCGGAAAGCAGTGAAAGGAGTGTCTTGACACTAAGTTCTCTCTGACTACCCTGCTATGCGGGATGACGCGTGACAACTCTCTTATTTATTTGATACTGTTATTTAATATATAAGCAGTCAACGGAGTGCATCGACACTGCTATGCGGGATGGCGCGTGAACCTGATTCCATCTTCTGTATAGTTTAAATGTTATACTTACCCAGTTTTAACATTGCCTTTTGGATGTCTTTCATGTTATACGTCACAGAGTTTTTATCGTATTTACTATTATCTAGACTGGGATAATAATTGATCGGCGAGCTGAAGAGGAGAAATAGGTGCATTTAACTAATATAGTAATAAATAAATTGTAACAAATGTATAAGAATTTCGACGCAGCTGGTACTAGAAACGCATGGTTTAGCGGTCAGAACGTTTGGACGGGGAAGAAGAAGCGCAGATTCCAATCTCCAAGTTTTTATACGTTCTTTTAAAAATGTTTTCTTATCCTAAGTGTAGAATAATACTTTAATAGTAAAATGATATAGTATTTCAGATGGTTAATATCAGACATTGCGTGTTTAGTGGCGGAACTCAACGCCGCGCTTTGTCAAATTCTCAAATACAATATTCAAATGGGAATTCAAGTAACAACCGATCACTTGAACACGGCCGTGCAAAAAATTTGAACGTAGCGAGAGTCGAACCCGCATTTTTGTTAATCGGCCAAAGTCAAAATTTAAGCCATACGTTCTTATCTAACTGCGTCGAAATACTTATACGTTTGTTCCAACGTCATGTTTGTTGTTAGAATCTCTGTAGAAATATTGTTACTGATTTCTGTTACACAAAGATTATTTATTAGGAACCAAGCGTTTGATAAACTATAGAAAAATCAAATTTGTAATCAAATCCAAAATCATCTTCTGGCCGTCTCACTATAAACGCGATCAGTCGTGTATTCGAGTCCTATTCGAGGTAATAATTACATTTAAATTATTTCATTTCCTCGCTCTGGTGAGACAAAGCGCAGCGTAGAGTTCCGCCACTCAACACGCAATGTCACGAATTTGGAAAGCGGAATATGGAGTGTCCTGACACTAGGTACTTTCCGTCTATCCTGCTATACGGGATAAAAGCGTGAAGCTAAAAACCCATATCTCTGCAGCAACATGACGCTCCACAATTCACATACTTACGACATTTTCTCCTTCAAATAGTTCTTATATTCATCCAAGACTTCAGGGTTTCGTATAAAGTACAGTCTCGCTTCATCGCGGACAGGATTGACGTCATTGTCCTGTCCTTGTCCTTTGGCCGTTTTGTAATTTTTTTTCAACAATCTCAGTATTTCTTGAAGTATTTCTTCTTTTTCGTCGTCATTTAGGTCGGCTGGTGGTGATGAAATGATAGACGTCAGTTACATATATATTATATTGATATATATTGACATTCTTTTTTCAAAATAAAGATAAAGAAAGACGTGAAAAGAAGATAGAGGGTAAAATTGTAAATCCAGATATATCTTACACTTATCTGGAATACTCCAGTCGCCCGGCCGCGTCTTCTGGGAGTGTCTGACTGTAAACGCTGTCGGCTTAAATTACCACTTGCGAGAAATAAATACATTTTAACTAGTTTCAAGTTCGATTCTCACTCGGGGGGAAAGGTTATATTTAAATTATTTCCATTTTCTCGCTCTGGTAATACAAAGTGCGGTGTTAAGTTCCGCCACTTAACATGGAGTTCAGTGGAAAACGGAATATGAAATGTGTTGAAACTAAGTACTTCTTGTTCCTGCTATACAGGATAAAAGCGTGATACGAATACTTAGGAAAATTGTCATGTATTATTATTGTTATTATTTTTAGGCTTCTCGCTTCTATCCCGCATAGCAGGGTAGACAGAAAATACCTAGTGTCAAGACACTCCGTACTTCGCTTGCCACCGAATTCGAGACATTGCGTGTTGACTGGTGGAACTCAACGACGCACTTTGTCTTTTTACCAGAGCAAGGACGTGAAAATAATTTTAATATAATCACTTCCCACTTCAGATGCTGTCCCATTGCGCCACGACCAGCCTCAAATATATTTATTTTTATTTCTGAAACGTTATTTCTTAATATATCTCTATATCTCCATATATTAAAATATATTTTTTGCCAAATAATTGTAACAAGTGAATAAGTATTTCGACATAGCAGGATAAGAACTTATAGCTTAATGGTCTAGAGCGCTTGTACGTACACGAAGTGAAGGGGTTCAATTTTTCATACGTTTAAATTTTATATTATAACTAATTGGAAAGAAAATAACCTTTTTTATTGTAATCGTAGAAAAAAGTTACCTCCTACTTATAATCATAGAATTTTATAAAATGGTTTTTTTTATACTTACTTTTAGGCAACAGCGCATCGTACCGCAATGGACATGTGATTGTAAACGCTATTGGTTCCGGATTCGATTTCCATTCGGGGAAATGATTATATTTAAAATTTATTTCCACTTCTCCGTTCTGGTAGGATGAATCGTGAAACGAGCACGCAATATCTTAATTTTGGGTGGAATGTATTCAACGGAGTGTCTTGACTCTAGATTCTCTCTGAATAGCTGCTTTTTTGTTTTATATTAATTTACCTCTACAAAATACATTATCTATATACGTGAAGCAAAAATTTTATACTCTTCATGCGAAAACTAAGCCAACAAGGGAGTATAAAATTTGAAATGATATGAAAAGAGTTTATATAGAGAAGGAGAGCAAAATAAATGTAACTTTCAATATACAACGAGCTAAGTTGTTTTTTTTTAGTTTTGGACTGATATAATATTTTAAATATCAAGAATTGAACCCGTGCATTTCTTGTACGTACAAACACCATACCATTAGGCCTTAGTTCTCATGCAAGTATGCGAAAATACTTATTCGCTTAAAACATTTTTGAAAGAATGTATAAAAATTTTGAAGGTAGCGGGATTTGAACCCGCACCCCTTGGATACCGTCCAATCGCTCTGACCGCGTGCGCCATGCGTTCTACTACCGGCTGTCAGTGCGCTTGGACGGTATCCAAGAGGCGCAAGTTCGAATTACGCTGCGTTCAAATTTTTATACGTTTTTTTTTAATGTTTTCTAATCTTAAGTGTGGAGTAACACTTTAAAAATAGTAAATACTTATTCGCTTTTTCCAATTATTTGGCACGAGATAGGTTATAATATATGGAAATATAAAAAGATGTTATTATTTTATTTATTTTTTTAGCTTCACGCTTTTATCCCTCATAATGGGTGGACAGAAAGTACCTAGTGTCAAGACACTCCGTACTTCACTTCGCTACCGATCCCTACTCGAGGGAGTGATTATATTTAAAATTATTATTAATTCCTCGCTCTGGTAAGACAAAGTGCTGCGTTGAGTTCCACCACTCAACAAGTCTCAAATTCGGTAGAGATATTAATATTGTCATTCTATTGACTTTTTTTGACAAACTCGCATATATATACTGTAATATGCACGTTGCTGTGGTAACGAGAAAATAACACTTTATCAAGGACATTTTTGTAAAAATAAAATTCCTTTTTTTAAAAAAAAAGAAGATAGTTAATAGTAATTATTTAAAACAATAGTTAGAGGATGAAAGAGAAGGGAACAGAAGAGAATAAAATGAATTTTCTTCTTACCTTCTTGCTTATCTCTTTCATCTCTTGCATCTCTATCTCCATTTAAATTTTTAATTACATTTACAAGATGCTTTCTATGATCATTTGATATTATATTGGGATAATGCGCTTCTATTCTGCATATGAAAGCTGAAATTAAGAAATATATTACACGCAGACAAGCTATTGTCAAGACACTCCGTTTACGGAACACAACGCCGTGCTTTATCTGTTTAAGAGTAGGGAATTTATTAATAATTTACATATACTTATTCCCTACTTGTATATAGTTCCGTCTTTCATCCTTAGGTTAATGACTGTGCACGAAGCGATAGAGATATGCAGGGACTGATTAACTCTGTCGAGACCGAGCGTTTAACTCCGTTCTTTTGGACTGACCCGCAAGCGTGAAGCTTACAGATACAGTCACACAAAATCCGATGATTTATTTTTTAAATATCTTACATACTTAAAGTGATTTCAATAGGGGATGCTTATAATTAAATTATCTCCATTTCCTCGTTCTGGTAAGACAAAGCGCGGCGTTGAGTTCAGCCACTCAACACACAATATCTCGAATTCAGCGAAAAATTAGACTACAGAGTGTCTTGACACTAGGTACATTCTGTCTACCCTGCTACGCGAAAAAGTGTTCAGATAAACAAAATTCTTACCAAATACCGATACTGTATAAAGGAACATTGTTTTAAAAAATATTTTTTAATACTTTTGGTACGAATAACAATCAGTTTTCATATTTCTAACGCAATGTTATAGCCAATATATAGATTTCGATTTAAAAATGTATTTACGATTTGAAATTTCGGTTATAAATTTAGAATGTTCAAATTATCAACAAGTTATGTATATAGACCTGCAGCATGATGGAGAGAAGATTTAAAGCTGGTGGCAGGCAGTAGATTGCCCAGGATCTGGATGGCTGGCGTTCTATCTAGGACGACCTGGTTCCTATGTTCAGCGGGGGATGGTCACAGGCAAATATATATATATATATATATATATATATATATATATATATATATATATATATATATATATATATAATTTTTTTGACACGAAGGGCCTTAACAGCTTCTCTGGGCTGGAAGGGGTGAGGGTAGGTAGCTCCTGAACATATTTTGAGCAAGATGGCAGCTCGAAGGAAGAGGGGTATCGGTGGCAAGGAGGACATAAACAAATATTATGGACATACCTTCTTTTATAGAAAGCATAAGAATAATAGAATGAGGTCATCGTGTTTTCCAGAACAGCGTCTGACTGTAAACGTGATTGGTTGTGTGTTCGATAACCACTCGGGGGAATGATTATATTATAAATTATTTTCATTTTCTCGCTCTTGTAAGACAAAACGCGGCGTTGAGTTCCGCCACTCAACACGCAGTGTCTCGAATTCGCCGGAAAGTACGAAGTGTTTTGACACTATATACAGTCCAGTCTGCGCTGCTATTCGGGATAAAAAACGGAAATCTAAAAGAAAAACGTATAAATAAATTTTAGACAATATTACAAGTTACTTTCTTAGAATAACCATAATGAGTGGGCTGTACTAAATTATCCGCCATTTTGTTGTGGCGGCCATTTTGTATTTATAATAGCTATACAGATTATATATATAATATTATTGTAATTAGAATAAACAGAACTGAACGCGTATTCCATATTTCATGTCAAACTGAAGTGTCACATTTACGGTGCAAGATTTGAACCCACACTGACACTAACACAACCAGTCAAATAAAAGGACAAGGTGAATAAAACAACATTTTTTTTTAAATAAACATTGAGCAATTTTATTATTAAATTATATCAAGTTTAAATGTATTTTTAAATTGTATTCAGTAAAGTAAATTGAGAGGCTATAGTCATTATTTTAAATTAAACTGCTTTAAATGGATTAATCGCGCTTATTTAGTTTTAGGGGCCGGTCGTGGCGCAGTGGGAGTGTCTGATTGTAAACTCGATCGGTTGTGGGTTCGATCTCCACTTAAGGGAGTGATTATATTTAATTATTTTTACTTTCTCGCTCTGTTAAGACAAAATGCGGCGTTGAGTTCCACCACTCAACATGCAATATCTCAAATTCGATGGAAAGTGTAAGAATGGAGTGTCTTGACACTAGGTACTTTCTGTCTATCCTGTTATGCAGGATACAAGCGTGAAGCTAGAAAAAATACATTTTTGAAATCCCGACATTACAGGTAGTCTACATATGACCACGAACTGCCATATGCTTTCAAAAATGTATATTCGCATACAAAATATACACGAATAATACCTTTAAATTTAAAATAGTTTCATTTAAAATAGTTTCATTTAAAATAGTTTCATTTAAAATAGTTTCATTTAAAATAGTTTCATTTAAAATAGTTTCATTTAAAATAGTTTCATTTAAAATAGTTTCATTTAAAATGGTTTCATTTAAAATAATTTCATTTAAAATAGTTTCATTTAAAATAGTTTCATTTAAAATAGTTTCATTTAAAATAGTTTCATTTAAAATGGATAAAAATCACGAAAATCAAAGATCTTGCTATATTATATAACCTGTCTTCTCGTTCTCTCTGACTATCTCTAACGGATAAAGCGTGAATAAAAAATATGCCTATATTCATGTTTGAAGGAAATATATCAGATTCGGTTTTTTTTTATATATCTACATATTATTACGCGAAAAACAACTCCTTTTTAATATAATAATGGAAAGCGAGGAGTATGAAATTTGGCACAGCTACTGTTTATATGGAACAGTGCAGAGAGTTTATAGCTTATATAATATTGGATAACAAATATATTAAGTTAATAAAATAAACACAACACACACTATCGTACGTTTGACACACACTTGTGTATAAACTGACGTACACGTTGCTATGGTTACATGTATGTTACGTGTCAACATGGCCTCCTGTATGTATTATTGTATTTTTACATTGAAGTTATTAATCAAAATAAGAGGTTGAAGCCGGTCGTGGTGCAGTGGGACAGCGTCTGACTGTAAAGGCGAGCGGTCATATATATATATATATATATATATATATATATATATATATATATATATATATATATATATATATATAACTAACTTTCGAACCCGTACCTCTTGTTTCCCGTCCAAGCGCTCTGACCTCTGACGCTAAGCCATGTCTTCTACTACCAGCTGCGTCGAAATTTATATACGTTTGTAACAACTTATTTATGTTCTTAGCATAAATGTTTTCTAATCCTAAGTGTAGAATAACACTTTCAAAATAGTTAATATTAAGTTAAAGTTCTTATCTTTTGAGAAATATTTTTAGAAAAATGTAATAATATGATTCGAACCCGCGTCTCTTGTATACGTACATGTGTTCTACACAACTAAGCTATACGTTCTATCCCAGCCACTACGTAAAAATTATAAATATAAAAAAAAATGACCTCTTGAACATTACAAGAGCAGCTCTTAGAGAAAATTTACAATGTTTCTTAAAATATAAGTTTACACTAAAAATATTATATAAATATAACACACTTCATTGCACCCTGTACAAAGTTGTTTTCAGTCAACAAAAACATTATCAAAAAGAACACAATCAAAACCATCACGTCCACCATAACCTGCCATCACTGTAGTACGGCTGGTCACCTTGATACGAAGACCCACCATAGTGACTGTAATCATCAGGTCTCTTCGTCGTATAACCTTGGTTTTGGTAACCATTCTGATTTTGGTAACCATTCTGGTTTTGGTAACCATTCTGGTTTTGGTAACCATTCTGATTTTGGTAACTATTCTGGTTTTGGTTGTACGTATTCCCTGTTCCATAGTTCGGGTTTTCGTCACTCCATCCGTAGGGCCTGGACGTCCAACTTTGCTGGTTCTTATTCTGACCTTGTCCATTATTATTTTGATTATTCCAAGAGTTTTGTTGGCTGGTACTCCATTGGTTATTGGAGTTCCATAAAGTTGCTTGATTTTGGTTTTGGTTTTGATTATATTTATTTGTTTGATCTCCTTGGTTACCTCGGTTGTCTGAACTGCCCTGGCCACCGAAAGCCACCGCTGATATAAAAGCTCTTTGTACTTTAGCGTAAAGTGCAGGAGTGTGGGGTGCACCACAGGATCTGCCAAGAGATGTCACTGCCACTACCCTCCAGATGCAGCCGTCCTGGATCTGAGCAGGACCACCAGAATCTCCCTGTAAGAGGTTATAATATATTTGTTAGAAAGTAACATATTCAAAACTCTTAGATTCAAAAATCTTAGAAACCCGATGCTCTGAACACGTAACGTACGTTTTATATCAGAACGTTTTGTATCGAAGTTTTAATACGCTTGTTAGAACTTTATTTTTATAATTAGCATATCTGTAGAGAGATTTTCAGCAATGTTCAAAGTAATTATTTAGCGAGAGATAGCAGTGAACGGAGTGTCTTAACCCTAGGATATCTCAAACTACCCTGCTATGCGGGATGGCGCGTGAAGCTGCTTATATTTGTAGACTATAGAGAGGGAGCTCCTCTAGTTTCATGCGAGCCTGGTACAACTCTCTTATTTATTTGATACACTTATTTAATATATACGCAGTCACGGAGTGTCTTCTTGACACTAGGTTCTCTCCGACTACCCTGCTATGCGGGATGGCGCGTGAAGCTGCTTATATATGTAGTATATAGAGACTATAGAGAGGGAGCTCCACTAGTTGCATGCGAACCTGGTACAACTCTCCCTGGTAAAAAAAAAGATATAAATATAAATTTATTATATGAGTGTCTACCTGACAAGTGTCCTTCCCACCATTCTTCTCGCCAGCACAGATTTGGCTGTCACTGGATGGTCCATTGGGCAGCTTCCTAGATTTTCCCAACACGTTGTAGCACTCATCCATGTCCCATACATTTACGGAGACGCTGCGAAGCTCTTCCGATTGGTCTCCTAATTGGTCAAATTAAACAATACTAAATATATTTGTATTTAATAATTATGGGAAATAAAAATTTTGTGATTTTTAACTTATTATTTATAAAAAAAAACTTTTTTGAAAAAATGTATAAAAATTTGAACGCAGCAGGATTCAAACCCGCACCTCTTGGATACCGTCAAAGCGCTCTGATTTTAAATATAGTAAATATTAAAAAAAAATCTTAGTAAAATTTATATAAGTAAATAAATGACATATAAGTATTAATATTGGCCCTAGGTTCGAAGTAGAAATGTTTATAGAGTGGCCTAATAGGAAGAGTCCGACTGTCAACGCACATGATTGCGGGTTCGATTCCCATTCGGGAATCTTTAAAATACTTTCACTTTCTCGCTCTGGCAAGATAAAGCACGATGTTAAGTTCCGCCAATTAACATGCAAGGTTTTGAAATTAGCGAAAAGCCGAGTACGGAATGTCTGGTCACTAGCTCCTTCCTGTCTACCCTGCTATGCGGGATAAAAGCGTGAAGCTAAAAAAATATATTTATTATGTATGCAACATTTTATTTAGAAGAATTGCGGCGTCCTAGGGTTTAAGCGATTTCTTTGGAAAGAATAAATATATCATTCATGCATCGTGTCTTGTGTGGCAGCATATGCAACATATGCAACTGTTGTGGGTTCGATTCCATTCAAAGGAATGATTAAATTTATATTCTTTTTTACATTATACCACTCTGGTAACAAACCGTTGTGTTGAGTTCCGCCTATTCACACTTCATATTTCGGTTCGAAGCGAAGAATAGAGAAGAAAGTGAATTGACACTAGGTTCTCTCTATCTATACTGTTTTAAAATATACAACAATAAATATGTAAGATATTTACCGTATTCCGTCTTCCCCCAGCCAGTGGCTATCACAGGGTGGTCAGGCGCTGGCGGCACTCCGAGGCAGGCGGGTTTGATCACATCTGAGAATCTGGAGAAATGATAAATTGTCTATCATATATGAACATCTTAATTGATTACTTAATTATAGTTCTGCTGTTTTTAAAAAAAGTGCCTTTGATTATGGGTTCGATTTCCACTCGGGTGAATATTTCAAAATTTACTTCCATTGTTATCATCGCTCTGGCAAGACAAAGTACGGCGTTCATTTCGCCACTCAACACGCAATGTCTAGATTTCAAAAGGAAAACAATCAACGCAATGTCTTGACATTAGTCGCTGCCTGTCTTAGATAAAGCGATTTCTTACGTCACTGCAGTAGCAAGCTTAACAAGCGCTATATCGTAGTAGGACTTGGGCAGCTTGTACTTGGGATGCCTGATGACGGCTGCCACTTGCACCACTATGGCACCTGGATCGTCTAAATACGATGACCCCAACTGCACTGCTCTTGGGGCTCCCCTGGAATTGAAGAGGTAACATCACTTTTGGAAAACACGTATAAAAATATGAACGCGACGGGATTCAAACTCGCGCCTGTTGGAAACCGTTCAAGCGCTATGACCGCTAAGCCATGTGTTCTATTACCGGCTGCGTCGAAATTCTTATACGTTTGTTACAATAATCGTTTAACAAGAGAAACTGTTATTTTATTTTAATTTTTCAAAAGTATTTTCTAATACTAAGTGTGGAATGACACTTTAAAAATAGTAAAATATTAGATGACATCATTCTCTTAGAAATTTGGCGGTTTTTACTCTTTTTTCTAAGTTAATATTAAATTCCTTTCTTTTGTGAGAAAACTTGTTAATCGGAGACCTTTAACAACGCATCTAATTATATATATATATATATATATATATATATATATATATATATATATATATATATATATATATATATATATATATATATATATATATATATATATATATATATATATATATATTAACTAAATAATTAATTAGTCAATAGAAACTCGATTATAGGGATTCCCGATTATCCCATAATAATTCAATTTCAGATAAACTATACTTATATATACACTATACTTTTATAGATTTTCGTTAAGTGACATTAGATAATTTTTTTCTATTTTCTAAATAAATTTTATACTTTTGAAGTCGGTCGTGGCGCATTGGAACTGGATTGGACTGTGTCTGAATGTAAACGCGATCGGTTGTGAGTTCGATCCCCACTCGGGGGAGTGATTATATTTAAATTATTTTCACTTCCTCGCTCTGGTTAAAGACAAAGTGCGGCGTTGAGCTCCACCACTCAACACGCAATGTCTCGAATTCGATGGAAAGCGAAGTACGGAGTGTCTTGACACTAGGTACTTTCTGTCTACCCTGCTATGCGGGATAAAAGGGTAAAACTGAAAAAAAATTACTTACGTAACTACACCGTCATCCCTATCCTGGTACGCGCAGTGCGCTGCTGTCAACACGTACTGGTTGCTTATTAAGGAACCACCGCATTTCCAAGCGTAGCCACCGGACTGAAAGTGCAATTTCATTATTAGTAAATGCCTGGATGACGCGTAAATTATATGTAACCATAGCAACGTGCATGTCACTTTAAACACAAGTGTATGTCAAACGTGTAGCAGTGTGTATAATGTTTATTTTGCTAACGTATTGCATTTTTTATATTATTATTATAAGATATTTAATTGGATTGGATTGGATATTTAATTTATAATTCTATAATAGAAATTAGGCTAAGTTACTTCTAGTTACATCAGTGTAGGGCCCGTCAAATTTAGTCCAGAGATCAATAGGAACAAACAGATAGACAGATAAATAATATAAAAAATGTTTTTATAAAAAAAAACGTATAAAAAATTGGACGCAGCGGGATTCAAATTTTTGTACGTTTTTTTCAAAAATGTTTTCTAATCCTAAGTGTGGAATAACACTTTAAAAATAGTAAATATTAAAAGTGTTAATTTTTGTGTATGTACCGTGTATATATATATATATATATATATATATATATATATATATATATATATATATAGATATATATATATATATATATATATATATATATATATATATATATATATATATATATATATATATATGCTTTTATGTAAAAAAGCGTTTATTTTAATTTTACAAACAGACATTTCAATTTCATTTATTGGTATAGATTAATCATATAAGTATCAAGCACTTTTAAATGAAACCACTATATAGTAAGAAATGAACATTACATATTAATGATACATTTAAATATATTTTTTTAAATAAAAAAAGGTCAGGGGAGACTTCAATGACCAATGACCTTCGAAAACACAGTATCAATGATACGTAAAAAGCATGAAGACCCGAATATATGACAATAGTTGTGGACGAGGCGAAAAAATCATGCAGTAGCCGCAGCGTTTAGCTCCGTTCTCTCTAACTACCCCGTCAGGATTACACGCTTTACGCTAAATAGAAAAAAAACAAACCTGCACTCTGGTCCATCCAAGTAAAGCCATGTGAGGGAACTCCCGTATCGTGACCACTTTACCACCAACCACCAGCGGCACAGTGGTCGGGGTACACGAGGACACGTTGATAAACACAGGATCAGGGGACGGCACGAGGGGTATGACCGAGATCTGTTTCATGTCCAGCGCCTTATATTTGTCACACACTGAAAAATATCTGATGTTCAGTAGTTATTGCGTGAGAGACTAACAAATATATGTACATACGTACATACAAATTTTTGCATTTATTATATTAACTAGCTACGCCCGCATTTTTGTCTTCTTTATTTCATACATCTAACATTAAAGTAGCCCAAGTCACTTCTTATAACATCAGCTATTTGCCAGCGAAGGTCATCAAAATCGGTCCAGCCGTTTCAGTAATTAGCCTAATCCCTTCTGATGTCTCCTATACTCTACGTCAGTAGCCTACATGTCACGTGTCATCTCTCTCCGCGCAGTAGTGTCGTCTGCGCGTTGTCTGTCACACACTCTGTGCTCTCCTACTCTCCTTCAGTAACCTACATATCGCGTGTCCTGTCTCTCCGCGCAGTAGTCTCGTCTGTTCATTCTGTCAGGCAGTCTGACAGTAACGAACGAACTCTGACAGTTTCACGTACGTATTGATTAGTTGATTTTGTCATTTTCTATACATTAATACGCGAAGCAAAATATTTGTACACCTTTTTACGCAAATTAAAACAGATTACTATGAAATTTGGCACACTTTTTCTACTGTAATACAAAAAATTATATTAAATTAACATAACAAATCTCTTTGAAAAAACGTATAAAAATTTGAACGCAGCAGGATTCGAACCCGCGCCTCTTGGATAAAATCCCGCTGCGCTTAAATTTTTATACGTTTTTTCAAAGATGTTTTCTAATCCTAAGTGTGGAATAACACTTTAAAAATAGTAAATATTATAACAAATCTCATAATACACACTACCATGTCTTTGACATATACGTTTATATAAAGTGACATACACGTTGCTATGGCAACGGTTTGTTAACGTCTCAACCTTATACATTTTGTAAACATTATAAAAGTTTTTTTTATAGCTTCACGCTTTTATCCCGCATAGCAGGGTAGACAGAAAGTACCTAGTTGAAGACACTCTATGCTTCGATTTCCACCGAATTCGAGACATTGCGTGCTGTGCGGTGGAACTCAACGCCGCACATTGTCTTTATCAGAGCGGGGAAATGAAGGTAATTTATATAACACTCCCCGCTATTGAGTATCGAACCCACAACCGATCGCGTTTACAGTCCGACGCTGTTCCATTGCGAAACAATCGGCCTCATTGTTAATATCTTACGAATACCTTTTCAGAACATTATAAAATTCTTGGTTAGTAATTTAATATACAAAATGAGTACAAATGTTGTATGACGCATATAATTATATACAGACGGCGGTTGTAACATTGGCAATTGTGAGAAACTGCGCGTTACATTCTGTTAACACATTTATAGACATACATACATACCTATATATATATATATATATATATATATATATATAGTTATTTTTCACATGCCCTTTGGAGGTATCATGCTTTTCACGTGACCTTCCCTTAGTATCATTGATACTGTGTTTTCAAAGGTCAAGGGAGGTTTCTGCTTACCGCCCGTTTACCTTTGCTTATATATTTTTTTAAATATGAAGTATATTTTTATCATTTTTTCGCTCCTTTTTAGATCATTTTATTATTTCATAGCAAACATTTAAAATGAATCTGTTTTTTAAATTAAAATTAACATTTTCGTATCAACCGACAGACGAACGCCACCTCAGTCTAACCGCAAGTGTGACCACGGACTACTGTAAAGTGTTCCAAACGTCAGGTTTCCAAAAATGTATTTTCAAATACCAAAATATACGCGATTGATCCGTTTAAAATTCAATTCAAGAATCTTATTATAGAAAACATCTTAAATTTGACTAAAAAAAACGATGACGTTTGGTATACAAAACTATTAAAAATTGATTTACTATTACAAGCAGGTACCCCCCCCCCCACCTTTTCCCGCATAACAGATTACTCACAGAATGTCAATATTTTTTTATAATAATGGATTAGAAATAAATTAAATTAATAAAATACACAATACACATAAAGTGACGAACACGTTGCTAGGTAACACGTATTTTACGTATGAAGAAAGCATCTAGTGGGGAAAAAGGTGCTTATGGCCAAGTATGTATATAAGGAGGCCATGAAAATTATTAGAGCAACTTTACAGAATTAAATTAACATTAATAATAGAATTGAATAGATTGCTAAGGTGAGTGGTACGAGAGGTCGGGGGAGACCTCGGTTGAGTTCGAAAATACATTATCGAAGAAGGTCACGTAAAAAGCATGAAGACCCCTCGAAGGCCATGTATGAAGAGGATCATGACTGTGGACGAGGCGAAAGAGGTACGCAGGGACCGTAGCCTCTGGTTCCGACTACCCCGCAAGGGATAAAGCGTGAAGCTAATAATTATTAAGACCGGTTGTGTCTAGTGTGATAGCGTGTGACTGTAAACGCGATCGGTTTTGGGTTCGATTCCAATTTGGTGTTGATTTAAAAATATTTTCATTTCCTCGCTCTGGTAGGACAAAGCGTGGCGGTGAGTTCCACCACTCAATACGTAATGTCTCGAATTCAGAGAAATGCGGAGTACGCAGTGTCAAGACATTGACGGTGGGTACTTCCTGTCTACCCTGTTATGCGGGATAACAAAGGGAAGCTGAAAAAAAATGCTACTAATATATATAGACAGGAAAACAGCTGGAGCTATCTGCGTTAAACGTCACGATGACCGGAAGTTCATATTTCATTAGATTAGATAAAACCCATGCTGTACCAGCCATAAATACTACAAAAAAAATTTCAAATAACCTTGAAAAATACAAAAAATCAAACGATTTCAATTTAAAAAAAAACTCACTTCTCTCCGCCATCTCTATGTATCTCTTCTTTTCAACTGAACTCATGTAATCCTCGTTCGGGCCTATGATCAATTCAGGGCTGACACTATCATCGTGGCGGGAGATCCCCACATTGGGCTTCCGACCAGGTGGTCTGTTCGTTATTGGTGGTCCACTAACCACTGCCGGCCTGACCCCTGGTCTACTCGTGTACGGGGTCTGGGTACTATATGGTCTTCTATTTTCATTGAGACCAGGTCTGGCCGTTACATAGTTAACAATTGTGTTCTTCTCCGTATCATATGGATACCGCTCGAATTGTATGTTTTGAAATTGATTCCTTTCTGGGTGTACTATTTTTGATATGTCTATCCCGGTTACGTCTACGTTTCTATGATTAATTCTATCCACTACATTTTCTCTGCTAGATTTGTTACTAGAACCTGGACCGGATATTCTAGAATTGCCAACTATTGTACTTCTGTTATTTTTTTTATCGGGTTTATTAGTTGTGCTGTAGTAATCAAATGCGATTGCGCCAATTTTCTTCTGCTTGTTGCTGTCTAAACCTGGTACGTCATAGAGAGCTGGACTTCCCTTCCTCGCACCCTCGTTTCTGGCGTCGTGGTGACTGACTTTTGTTTGGGTTTTGGGTCGTCTCGTGGTTATGTCATATGCTTTTGTTGTAGAATGGATTGGTTGGAAAGCTGCGAGGAAATCTGAAAAGAAATTATAAAATATATGTTTAAATCATGCATGAGAGGGTATTTAGAGATATTCTAGTGTCAAGACACTCCATTGATTGTGTTCCGCCCGAAATCAAGATGTTGCGTGCTGAGTTGTGAACTCAACCCCGCGCTTTGTCTTACCAGAACGCAGAAATGGGAGTAATTTGAATATCATATAATCATCCTCCTGAGTGGAGTTCGAACCTAGAACCTACGGCATTCCCCGTTATATTAAAATCAAATTTAATAAATAAACATCTAATATAATCTAAGCAGGCAGACAAAATAAAATAATGTATATATTTAAGCCCAAATGCATTTTTTTAAATTCCAAATGTTCAGTTAATTTCTAATATCATTCTAAATTATTACTTTATATTTAAATAGAAAAACAAACAAAGAATATGTTCTGGTTTTCCTGAGGTCTTCTTGTATTGAGGCCCGTCGTGTCTTGTGGGACACCGTCTGACTGTAAACGCGATCGGTTGTGGGTTCGATACACACTCGGGATTTTTCATATCTTCACGATGGTAACACAAAAACGCGGCGTTGAGATCCACCACTCAACACGCAATTTCTCGAATTCAGAAAGCGAAGATGGAGTCAATATTCAAAATTCTTCCAGCTCAGCCTTTAATCGGACAACGTAATGTTCAATTATATTATTTAAAAAATAGACATCGTGTCTCAGTACAATAACGTCATATTGAAAATATTCTGATTCACTATACACACATTTTCATCTTCAAACATCCCCTCTTGTAACAAAGCGCGGCGTTATGTTACGCAACACAACGCTATATCTCATCAATTTCACACAGAATGTATAGAGCGAAGTGTCTTGACACTAGACACTCACTAACTACCCTGCTATGCGTAAGACAGCGGGATATAAACTGACTTACCAAAGAGCTGACATCTGACATCCGCAACAACTGTAAGGAGAAGTACCGCAAGGATGACCCGCGCCATGTTACCATTTTAAGGTGACTTGAAACACAAAAAAAAAATTACAATTAATATTGAATGTTTATATTTAAACTATTTTCATATCCACGCTCTGGTTAGACAAAAGCGCGGCGTTTAGTTCCGCTACTTAACATGCAATGTCTCTGGTGTAAAAAAGCGTTTTGACACTACGTACTTCCTGTCTACCCTGTTATGCGGGATAAAAGCGTGAAGGTTAATATATATATATATATATATATATATATATATATATATATATATATATATATATATATATATATATTAATTTAATTTTAATTTATTTCTATATAAATATGTATGGATCGTAAAGATGCTGACAACCAAACTTTGTAATATTAAAGAAGTAGCTAACTTGTTTCATGGATAGGGTCCGATGTACAGGCGATTGGTAGGTGGTTCGATTTCCACCTGAGGTAATGATAATACGTTTTTTTTTTAGCTTCACGCTTTTATCCCGCATAGCAGGGTAGGCAGAAAATACCTAGCGTCAAGACACTCCGTACTTCGCTTTCCACCGAATTCGAGGCATTGCGTGTTGAGTGGTGGAACTCAACGCCGCACTTTGTCTTACCAGAGCAAAGAAGTGAGAATAATTTAAATATAATCACTCCCCCGAGTGGGGATCGAACCCACAACCGATCGCGTTACAGTCAGACGCTGTCCCACTGCGCCACGACCGGCGTCATGATCGTGCTGATGATGATATGGAAAAAATCTATTTTCATTATTCCGCTCTGGTAACACACAAGCGCGGCGTTGAGTTCCGCCATTTAATATTTATAAAGTCGTCATTTCGTTAAAGCAGTCAACGAAATGTCTTTATACTAGATGGTCTCTAGTAACGCACATAAGTATTTTGACGTAGTTTAACACCAACGTATCTATAGCTCAGATGTTGACCGTTTGTATGTACATGAGAGGTGCAGGTTCGAATCCTGCTTCGTATATCCAACATTGAAATGGTTTTTTTCAACAATTATTATCAGTGTCTATATCTAGATATTCTTTAACAGGAAATAATTAAAAAAAAACAGTAGTTCTGTATAATTTTAGTACATTTTTGGTAGAGACGCTTAACGAGCCAATCGTAGTAAGGTCAATGAACTTTATACAAGGCTGACTTCTGATTGGTAGAAGGTGAGTGCGGGATCTTGTTTTTGTTTGACATTATAACGTGTTTTTTTTTAATTAACATGTGATTATAAAGAGCGTATAGTGCAGTGGTAGTGTTTGCACGGTGGTTGTCAGTTCGATACACACTCGGTGGAAAAGAAGGGAATAGTTTGCGTGGTATTCAGCCATTTCAAATGAAACTGTTTTAAACGGATCAATCGTGTATATTTTAGTATTCGAAAATATATTTTTGGACACCTGACGTTTCGAACACTTTGCAAAATGTGTAAAAATTTTTAAAAATCTAGAATTATATCTAAAAAAGATCTTATTATGGAATTTAGTAAATTTCAACTTACTGTTAAAGGTTAGCTGAAACCGCTAAAGAAGGGTAGTGGGTTCATTGTTTGGTCTGGTCATTTACACCGATCGGCTTTATCTTTATATAGTATAGTTTCAGTTGAAGATATAGAGAAACGGAGTTTAACGCCGAAATTTGTGAAAATGACCAGCATTTACACCAATGCTGGTCATTTACACCAATCGGCTTTATCTTTATATAGTATAGTTTCAGTTGAAGATATAGAGAAACGGAGTTTAACGCCGAAATTTGTTGTTACACGCTTTTGTTTAACATGTCGTGTTATTGTATCGGATTATATTGGATTCACGATCAGGTTCTGATGACAACTCGATTAATATAATTATTTTTTTTAGCTTCACGCTTCATATCCCTTATAGCAGGATAGACAGGAAGTACCTAGTGTCAAGACAATTCGTGCTTAGCTTGCATTGCGTGTTGAGTGGCGCAACCTAACGCCGCACTTTGTCTTACCAGAGCGAGGAAGTGAAAATAATTTATCTGTAATATCACGAACCAGTGTGTATCGAACCCACAACCTATCTGAATATATAATAATGAATGTATTATTATAAAATGATTCATTCAATCCAAAATCAATTCAAGAGCTTATTTTAAAACTGTATTTTCAAAGCCACATGTCTATTATATCATTGTGACAGCGTCTGACTGTAAACGCGATCGGTTGTGGGTTCAATTCCCACTCGGGGGAGTGATTATATTCAAAGTAATCGCTCTGGTAAGACAAAGCGCGGCGTTGAGTTTCACCTTTCGACACGCAATGTCTCGCAAGTGTCTTAACACTAGATACTTTCTGCTATGCTAGATAAACAGCGTGTAGCTAAACAAAAACGCAAGCGGCGTTCAATTCCGCATATAACACGCAATCAATCAATTTCAGGTTCAAAGCGTAGAACTCACGAGTATAGACACCACGTTTTTCACCAACTACCCTCATACGTTCTAGCTAAAGGCCATAGAAACGGTGTCCAGTACCGTTACTTAATCAACTTTTATAACTTACCAGTGTATTAGATTATATTTGATACAGTTATATCTATAGAGGCTTTATTGTTCTATAAATTAGATCAATATTCCACATTCTAGACGTTTCGCAATAACCATTTTTATAATATTGCACGAAGCAAAGTGGTATAACCCAATAATTTTAATTAAATTCTGTGTTATTTATTTTATTATTATGACAGCATCGATATTGTTGACAGCTAGAACATGTCAAATTTAATTGGAAATTCTCAGAACCACAGATTATATAAGCAAAGTAAAGTTTTCGGCCGGGCGTGGTGCAGTGGGACAGCGTTTGACTGTAAACGCGACCGGTTGTGGGTTCGATTCCCAGTCGGGAGAGTGCGGTGTTGAGTTCCACCACTCAACACGCAATGTACAAGTACGGAGTGTGTTGATGGTAGAACTTTCAATCTACCCTGCTATATATATATATATATATATATATATATATATGTATATCTCAAAAACACGGGTTATACCAATTCGATGAGTTATTCTAAACAATTAATAATATACTATCTATTGGCATGTGGGCGATTTCCTGCGAACAAATTTTATAAACGGACATACAGGAAGTTGTATATATTATATATACATATATAATTAAATACTTAATAAGATACATATCTGTATAAGGCTAGGTGTGTGGCAGCGTCTGACTGTAAACGCGATCGGTTGTGAGTTCGATTCCCACTCGGAGAAGTGATTATATTTAAATTATTTTCACTTCCTTGCTCTGGTTAACCAAAATGCGGCGTTGAGTTCCGCCCCTCAACACGCAATGTCTTGAATTCGGTGGAAAGCGATGTACTGAGTGTCTTGACACTAGGTACTTTCTGTCTACCCTGCTATGCGGGATAGAAGCGTGAAACTATAAAAAATAATTTATTAAAAATTATACATACATACATACAAATATGTATGTAAATGAGTAATTATTTAAATACATACAGATGTACAACCCGTTATTATATAATATTATTATGTAATCATTTTACACGGGATTATTTATATAACTGTTTTTTGAAGATAAATGTTTTTCCCTTAATTGACGTGTTTAGAAGCCTAGTGTCAAGACACTCCGTACTCCGCCTTCGGAATGCGTGACATTGCGCGATAAGTCGCGTAATACAACGCCGCGTTTTGTCTTGTTAGAGTGAGATTATAAGATTAGTTCATATATATATACGAAAAAGCGACAAACATATATCTGTACGAGCCTATGAAAGAGTGAGATAGCATATTTTTAAAATAATTCGTTATACTTGTAATTAAATGAATATAAATTTGAATATTAAATATTAAAAAAATGTCAAACACAACCAAATGTCAAGACACTCCGTTGACTGCATTCCGTATGAGATAAAGACATTACGTGTTGAATGGTGAGCTCATCATCATTGGATTTATTAGAGCGGAGAAATTAAAATTAATTTTAAACATAGTGATTCCTCCAAGTGGGAATCGAACCCACAACCGATCGCGTTTACAGTCAGACGGCCTCTAGTAAAATAATACAGCAGTTTCTACTTTTTTATACAATATTAAAACAAAAATGTCTTTTTTAGCTTCACGCTTTATTCCGCAGAGCAGAGTGTTTAGAGACCACCTAATGTCTAGACAATATGTCTTTACCTGTTCAAAATCGAGACATTGCGCAAAGCAGATAAATAATAATTTATTTATCTTCTTTGCACTTAACACTCAGACTCTATCCCACAAGACACAACCAAAAATAAGCAAGAAAAATCGCGGCGTTGAGTTCCGCCATACAACACAAGCTATATATAAAAGACATAATTATTAATAAATCGTATTAGTGGGGCCGGTCATGTCTTGTGTGACAGCGTTTGACTGTAAACGCGATCGGTTGTTCGGTTGTGTGTTCAATTCCCATTCGGCGGAGTGATTATATTTAAATTATTTCCACATCCTCGCTGTGGTAAGACAAAATGCGGCGTTAAGTTCCACTCAACACGAAATATCTCAAATTCGGTGGAAAGCGCAGTACTGAGTGTCTTGGCACTAGGTACACCCTGTCTACCCTGCTATGCGGGATATATATATATATATATATATATATATATATATATATATATATATATATATATATATATATATATATATATATATATATATATATATATATATATATATATATATATATATTACTTGGATATCATAAAACACGTTGTAAACATCATTTTATTTGCAAAACTAAACGCAATTAAAGTTTCCGAGTCTAGTTTTGTGAAGGACACTTGTGCAGACAATATAATAACATCTGCGAGTACATTCTTGCACTTCAATTCAATGTAACGCCTTAATAATAGCATTGGTATGTTTGTTTGTTAGCAAAGTAGACATGAAGTACTTAGTGTCAAGACACTCCGTACTCCGCTTTCCGAATTCGAGACGTTGCGTGTTGAGTGGCGGAACTCAACGCCGTGTTTTGTCTTATCACAGCGAGGAAATCATAAGTGGGATCGAATCCACGACCGATCGCGTTGACAGTCAGACGCTGTCACACAAGACACGACCGGTTTAAAAAAAAGATTCTAGTTTATTTATAATTTATTTAAAACATTTTTAAATCGATTTCAAACAAAACCCACCAGTTTGATAAATATGTATGTAATATTGTTGGAATTGAATAATATTTGTGTATGACGATACATTTGGTCTTCCAAGCTCGTGTGCTTAGTTGGTAACTGTATGTTTGTATGTTTGTTCACGAATATCTCTTAAACTAAAAATCGTAAAGAGATGATTATTTTTAATTTTATATTTTTTTAACAGTAAAAGTTTCATTAAAATCGGCCCAGTAGTTTCAGATAGAGCCTGATGATAAAACTGGAAGGAATTCGGAGTAAGTAGACATTTAGCGGAGTTAATAAAAGTGTGTGGTTTATCTTGTTTAACTATCCATGTTTTTCCAGTATCTTCTTTTATCCCTTATCCACCTACACTTAATGCTGGGTGCAAGATTCCTCGTAGAATTACCAATTAATGCTGTCTATTCTTCTGATACACTGTGGACTTTTCATCCTGACAAGGTCATGAGACCGTCTTATTGGCTGTTCCAGTTTCCTTTAACCCAGCCTAGGTCTTCAGTCTTCTTAGACTCCATCTTCCATCAACTCTGATCACGTGTTCCCATCGCCATATTATCTATCTACATTCCATCAGAGTCAAAGACCATGTCTTCCCACCATACGTCATAAATGGTAAAACGTAATAGTCAAACACGCGACGTTTAAATACGCCGGGTATTGTCTTAAATGCTATTATACATTGTTAAACGCAGCACAGTTCAGTTCAAAACGGTTTGAGTTTTCAAACGTTCTATGAACTATAGGAATCGAGAATCGAACACCTTACTATAACCGGTATGTCCAAACAACAAAAGTCACCTTTAACAAAACCCGTTTATTAAAATTGTAAGGAATTTAAATTATATAAACATATATACGTGTTATTTATTACCTTATATTAATATATCGTATTATAATTTTCAAGTAACTGACCTTTAAAGATATTGCGGAAAAGCGAACGAATCGATCGAAGAAGATATCTACGTCTTTTGTTTTCGAGATATTTAAACATTTTAAATGAAAGTATTTTAAACGGATTAATCGCATATATATTGGTATTTTTTTTAGCTTCACGCTTTATCCCTTGCGGGGTAGTCAGAGAGCACGGAGCGCCAAACGCTACGGTCCCTGCATACCTCTTTCGCCTCGTCCACAGTCATTAGCCTCTTCATACATGTCCTTCGGGGGTTCCTCACGCTTTTTACGTGACATTCCTCCAGTATATTCGATACTGTGTTTTCAAAGGTCAACCGAGGTCTCCCCCGATCTCTCTTACCACTCACCTTTGCTTTTGGTATACAAAGATACGTTTGCTTTTGGTATACAAAGATACGACTAATTTACCGTGTTAATAAATCCTGGACTCTCTCAGGGAATACGTAGAGACACTAGGGTCTCTATGAGTGTTATAGGTTTAGGCGCTTTTAATTGCATAATAAAAATTACAATAAAAAGGAAATGTAACAAAAGGTATGGACCTGTGTCCGTGGTGTTAATAAAAATATTAATAATAAATCTTTACAAGTAGTCTTTCCACCTGTGATGGAATATTGTAAAGTGTTCGTAACGTCAGGTGTCCAATAATATATTTTCGAATACCAAAATATACGCGATTAATCCGTTTAAAATAGTTTCATTTAAAATATTTTCGTACATACATATAAAATTGTATAAAGGGACACTTGACATCCTCGTATCTCTATGAAAAACTTCTCAACTGCTTAGCAGGGTAGTCAGAGAGAATGTAGTGTTAAGACACTCAATTTTGATCGTTTTAACCAATTTCTAGTCTCTATTTAGCGGTTTTCAACCACGGGCTTTGTTTCTTTTAGCTTCCCGTTTTTGTCCCGAACAGCAGGGTAGACAGGAAGTACATAGTGTCAAGACACTCCGTACTTCGCTTTCCGCCGAATTCGAGACATTGCGTGTTGAATGGCGGAGTTCACGGCAGCGCTTTCTCATACCAGAGAGGAGATAAGAAAGTAATAAAAATATAATCTTTCTCGTGTGTATCAAACCCACAAACGCGCTTGGAATTAAATTAAAACTAACAATTCTCTTTATATAAAAAACTTAATTAAACTATACGGACAGGGCTTTTAAAGGGCCCCTCAAGTATACACCTGAGTCGCAGGCCTTAGACACTACGACTTTAGAGCTCCTCTCTGCTAACATATGGATACTCGCATGGTAAATGGAAGATTTTTTTTCTTCTATTTATTAAAGTATGTAACAAATCTAGAATGGAATGAATAATTTTTACATTTTCTTTAAAATTGAAACCAAAGGTTTTATTAAAGAAAATGATGTAAATAGTGGAGGCCGGTATGGCGCAATGGGACAGCGTCTGACTTTAACTCGATCTGCTGTGGGTTCGATCCCCAGTCTGGGAAATGATTATATTTAAATTATTTTCACTTCCTCGCTCTGGTAAGGCAACGTGCGGAGTTGAGCTCCACCACTCAACACGCAATGTCTCCAATGCGGTGAAAAGCAAAGTACGGAATGTCTTGTCTTGGTACTTTCTGTCTATCCTGCTATGCGGGATAAAAAGCGTGCCTAAAAAATATATAGTGAATTTTCCATTTTCATTGTCCGTCTGTTTGTGTGTAGTGATTTTGTGTGAGACAGGCAGTGTCAGAAGACACAATGACCTATGAATAAATAAAGTTCACACAACTTTACGTGTTTCTTTGTTATTATACTTGTCTTACAGGAAGTACGAGTGTCCTTCATATCCTTTCCTGATTATTATTAAATTATTATTTTTTTCTTTTTATCGAATTGAATATAGCAGGGTAGTTAGGGAGAACCCAGTGTTAAGATACGTTTTATACGTTATAAATATTTTAGAAATGTTATCTTTAACGGAAGTTAACCTCGCGTTTTGTCTTAGCAGTGGAGAA
The DNA here is from genome assembly GCA_032432895.1 of Dryadula phaetusa. Lineage (NCBI taxonomy): Eukaryota > Metazoa > Arthropoda > Insecta > Lepidoptera > Nymphalidae > Dryadula > Dryadula phaetusa. The sequence continues at coordinate 956,447 of JAOYRS010000098.1, read as the reverse complement.
AAGAATATCATTTTAAATATAATTATCTTTAGGAAGAACACGTTAGATTTACTAACAATAAGAATTAACTTGTCATTCTATACAATATATCGCTTTCTCGAGGTTGCGTTTTGAGAAGCGGAACTCAACGCCGCGTTCTATCCTATCAGAGCGGAGAAATAATGTCAATAATAATATCACTGAGATCTCTCTGATACCATAATCTAATAAATCGTAATGTAAAGATTCATTTGATTTTTAATACAATTTTTTTTACTGGAATTATTATTGTTGGTCTGACTGTAAACGCGATCGGTTGTGGGTTCAATTCCCATTCGGAGGATTGATTATATTTAACATATATATTCATTACTCCGCTCTATCCAAACAAAGCGTTTCGTTGAGTTCGACACTCCAGAGGCATATCCCGCATAGAAGGGTAGGCAGGAAGTACCTAGTGTCAAGACAGACGACATTGTGAATTGACTAGTGGAACTCACAGCCGCGCCTTGTCATACTGGAGTGAGGAAACGAAAGTAATCATTTCCCCGAGTGGGAATCGAATCCACAACTGATCGCGATCACAGTGAGATACTGTCACACAAGATACGACCGGCCTTGATTCTCAAATCTCTGAAGTGGACTTCAGCATCAAGCACCTTATAACTTGAAAGGTAAAATCGCAACAAGTTTATCAAATAATATCTTGATAAAAAAAAATTATATTGTGTTTGGAAAATTCCTCGACGTTCCGGTATCAAAACATTTCCATTATACAGTTATATTATAAACTAATGAATAAACGTAAAGGTAAAGGAGGCCGGTCGTGTCTTGTGGGTGGGGGAATGATTGTATTTCAATTATTTCCACTGCCTCGCTCTGGTAAGACAAAGCGTGGCGTTGAGTTCCGCCACTCGGAAAGTTGAATGTGGAGTGTTTTGACGCTAAGTACTTCCTGGCTACTGTACTATGCGGGATGAAAGCGTGAAGGTAAAAAAATTTTTTTTTACATCAGAATCATTTGTAAAAGTTTTCTTAGTTTAACTAGTTGTTGTTGCGATTTCTATCACATGAAATATATCTAGATCTATTATATAATTCTAAAATAAAGATAGTCTAAGTTACTCCTTATAATATCAGCTTAGTGCTATTGGAAATCCCATCAAAATTTGTCCAGCCGTTCCAAAGATAAACCGGAACAAACAGACAGAGACAAAAATTGTAAAACACATTATTCTAAAATTTAGTAAAAAAAGGGTTATTTTAATATTACAAACAGACACTACTATTTAACTTAATAATATTTACAAAAAGTTGTATGTATTGGTAATTAATACATACAAAAGAGGCCCTTATTCTTATACTTGTGTCGCAAGAGCCCCTCTCTTCTACACTACGGACATAACACGGTGAGAACAAGGAATGTTATGGAGATTTTTCTCTTGGTATAGAACAGTTCTAAATAAAGACTAATTTTAAATCATACCATTCTAAACGGATTAATCGCGTATATTTTGGTATTCGAAAATACATTTTTGGACACCTGACGTTTTGAACACTTCACAGTAGTCCGTGGTCACACTTGCGGGTAGACGGGTGGTAGATATAAAAAATACCTATATATCCATCTACCGCGGCGTTTATTCTGTTTCTGGTATATAAAAATGGTAACAAACAAAAGAAAATAGGACTTTTTCGAGAAATAATATGGAAAGAAGTAAGAAAATTCACTTAAACGATGTTGCGTACAAGAGTAAAATAACCAACGTGTGCATTAATTTGCGGTTTTCAAATCAATAGACATTAATAAAATGTCATAAACTAAATTATTTATTATCATATTATTATAATAATATAATGAACGGATTGTGGTCTTACCATTTATTATAATTGCAGTGTGGAGCTGACGCCCGATCTGCTAATGTACTGGTGTAACAGTGGTTGTGGATTACATAGGCGGAGGAATGATTATATTAAAAATTATTTTCATTATCTCGCTCTGGTAAGACAAAGTGCGGCGTTGAGTTCCAACACTCAATACGCAATGTCTCGAATTCAGTGGACGAAGTGTCTTGAAACTAGGTATTTTCTGTCTACCCTGCTATGCTATAAAAAAATTATATTAACAGGTCATCGTGTTTTGTGTGAAGCGGCAACTGATCGGTTGTGGGTTCAATTTCCACTCGGGGGAATAATTCTTCTCCTTTCCCTTTATTTGTCGACTGAGCCGCTCTATTCTGGATTGTTTTTGGGTACAAGTGCAGGGCTTCCAGTTCATCCTATCCGCAATTTTTCCATGGGACAGTTTGTGTGCTGTTACAATGGGATCTTAAAAAACGTTCGAGATTGTTCAATAACACACTTATAAAAAATGTGAAAAGATGTTTGTGTGTTAAAGGTTATTACTATATTAATGATTTCATAAATGATACACGCTTTGGACGTGAAAAGCTCGCTCCGGTCTGTTTCAAAGTATCATTGTTTTTTTTACTCATAAAGGAGTTGAGGAGGAGAGGAGCTGTTGGTTATAGCGACACCGGGAGGGGGAGGGAAGAGGGTGCTCTAACCCTGCGAAAATTAGCAAGCACAGACGTGGCTGCTTGAGAGAAAGTCGACGACCGCAAGGGTGTCCCCTGCGGGGCTCGAACCTCGAATTGCGATTGGCAAGCGAGCTGGAATCATTGCCACTAATAAAAATTATTAAATTGTAATTTTTGGCTTTTAAAAGAATAGACAAAGTCCCGCGGAGAGTCTCGCGTTGTTCTTCTCGGGTCTGAGACCTTAACTATAATGAACTGCTGGTAAATTATTTCACGTTCACACAAATAAAGCATTATAACCACTGTTATTTTAAATAAAATTATTTGACTATACAAAACGCGCGAAATAAAACACGGCGTTAAGCTCCGTCACTCAACACGCTATCAAATTTGGATAGTGGAAAACGTAGTGTTTTGACACTAGGTTGCCTTCAACCAGTCATTATAGTTTATTCATATCAAAAGGCCACAACGATATGAACCAATATGTAAGAAATCATCTTAATTATTATTTAATAGGCATTGATAAATATATTTTAAGTGTTATTAATAGAACAGTATCAAAAAATAAATAATTATAACAAATAAGGAAATGAGGCCATCTTTGGTGACAACGTCTGACTGTAAACGCGATTGGTTGCGGGTTCGATACTCACACGGGGGGGGGGGGGGGGGGGGGGGATTGTTATAACTAGGGGTAGTCTTTGAGAACGGAGTTAAACCCTACGGTCTCTGCATCAGGCTTTCCACTAAATTATTTCGAAATTAATTGTAAGGGAAAGGAACAAAAAATATACAATTGCAATGGTATTACATAAGCGAATTTCTAAGATTTTTTTTTAGTTTCACGCTTCTTATCCCGCATAGCGTGTTAGACAGAAAATACTTAGTGCCAAAACACTTCGTACTTCGCTGTCCACCGAATTCGAGTCAAAATAATTTTAAATATAATCCCCCAAGTGGGGATCGAACTCACAACCGATTGCGTTTACTATCGAACTATACTATATTGTCATCGGATCCGGACACAGGTGCACATTTTGAAAGAAAACATACGACACTAAGTTTCTTATATAAATAAATACAGGTGAAACTGATATATTATCCGAAATATTATCACCTGTGACACCGTGTGACTGTGAGCGCGACGGGTTGTGGGTTCGATGCACACGAATGGGGAGTGATTATATTTAAAATTATCTTGACTTCCTCGCTCTGGTAAGACAATGTCTCGAATTCGGTGGAAAGCGAAGTACGGAGTGTCCTTACACTAGGTATTTTCCGTCTACCCTGCTATGCGGAAGCTAAAAGCGTGAAGCTAAAATATAATAAAAAAGTCTTGCTTTAAATAAGTGTTTAATTAAATGTGGAAACCAGTCTATAATCTAGGAAACGATTTCGGTCTGTCTAGAACTATCATCAGTTCATATTTATACCCTGTACAAGTTAGCTTGATCTGTTTGACAGAAAGGTTAGTCATATTAAAGTTTCCGGATATTCTTGATTTTTATATTTTTGCTATGTTTAAAATCATTAATATTTACTATTTTTAAAGTGATATTCCACACTTAGGATTAGAAAACTTTTTTGGAAAAACGTATAAAAATTTGAACGGAGCGAGATTCGAACCCGCAGCTCTTGGATACCGTCCAAGACAGAACGGCCCTTAGACGGTTTCTAAGAAGTGCGGGTTCGAATCCCACTGCGTTTAATTATTATACGTTTTTTCAAAAATGTTTTATAAAATCATTAAATTAAGAAAACAATATGTTCGCCATGTCGATCAGAAAAATTTACGTTTTTCAAAAGGATCAAGCTAACTTGTACAGGGTATAATATAAATTTTACTGATTGCTTTATTAAGATCCTTTCAAATTTAGTTGTGTAAAAAAGCTCGAATTTTAGAGGCGAGTTTTTTAAAGGGCTTCTCATGTCTACACTTGTGACAGCCCCAGACACTGTTCAGAGCTCCTCTCTACTAACCTATGGGCACTTTCACAGTTCACTAAGGAATGCTAAGGAATTTCTTCTATTCATCAAAGTATATAACAAATCTAGAACGGAGAGACTAGTTTCTACGTTTTCTCTGGAATTGTAAATAAAGGTATTAAAAAAAAAATTATAGTACAAAAATAACTTGAAATATGTAGAAATATCTTTCATATCGGAATACCTTAACACGTTCATCAAGTATAGCAGGGTAGACAGGAAGCATCTAGTGTCAAGACACTCCGTACTCCGCTTTCCGCTGAATTCGAGACATTACATATAGAGTGGCGGAATTCAACGCCGCGCTTTGCATTACCGACGCGAGAAAATTAAAATAATTTAAATATAACCATTTCCCCGAGTGGGAATCGAACTCGTTATCATTAATAATTTTGAAATATGGATTACTAATAGTAATCAATTAGGCTATATGCCAATTGGAGTTTATGATAGCTTAGTAAGACAAAGCGCGGCGTTAAGCTCCGCTGCTCAAAACTCACTGGGAATTGGGTAGAAAGCTTACAACGGGGAGTGTTGGCATTTAGTTCTTAGATATATATAAGAATAAGTAGATATAATCCAAAATAATAATCTTATTAAGATGGAAAACTCCATTGTTTTCGTTTTTGAAGTAAAAAAAACTTTAAGTGTTTTTCATTTGAATGATAATATTAAGAAGCATATAACAAAGAATATGAAGCCTTTTTTTATAGATATATTTTTTTTATTAAAAAAAAACTTGTTTTATTTAATATATCTATAAAAAAAGGCTTCATATAAAAAAAACAAGTTTTTTTTAATATAATTGAATGAGATTAAATTGGGAATGGAGAGATTTTGCGTCCTGTGTGACATTGTCTGATGCACACCAAGCAAAATCGGCGTTTAGTTGCGTAACTTACACGCAATGTCTTAATTTGAGGAAATTTAGAACGCAGTTTCTTGACATTTCGTTCTATCTGAATACCTTACTGAGCGGTAATCGTGAATTCCTCAAAAATACTATAGAAAATCTACCTGTACTTACATATAATAAATATTTACAATTTTACACCAAACATAATCGAACCTGCACCTATTGTTTCCAATAACAAAACCGAGTCGAGATAATAATCTCATATTAAATTGTCAATAAAAACCTTTTTGTCGCTTCTTTAAATCACACGAAGTACAACAAGCAAAGTATCTTAATGCATTATTGTAAACAAAAAAACACTCACCAACGAACAGATTGACACTAAAATTTCACTAGGAATTATGAAAAATCACTATTTACCATATATATATATATATATATATATACAATTATATATATATATAAAAGAGAACAAACAACACGTCCGTCCGCGTGAAGTAAAGACATCGGACTGGTTATGATATGGCTATGAATATATAATTAACTTTAGAGCGTGATTCATTTTGGTTTATTTGTAATGTATATTTCTCTATTAACGTGATAATCAAAGAATTTAGTGTCAAGACACTCCGGTCTGCGTTTGGCGTTTGTAGAACGTAGCATATATATATATGTGTGTATTTTATGTTCACATTATTAAAGCAAGACACTGTTTTCTACGTTCGGTGTCTGAATTTTAAACGTTTTGCGTAGTACGGAACATAACGCCGCGTTTAATCCTTGTCTGAGTTTAACTTTAAAATCGGAGGGAAGCTAGTGTCAAGACACTCCGTTGTACACATCTGGTTGATTGTTGGAACTGAACGACGCATTTGCTCTTACTAGACTAAGACAATTTCATTGTATTTAAATTATATCGGAAGGAAGCTAGTGTCAAGACACTCCGTTGTACACATCTGGTTGATTGTTGGAACTGAACGACGCATTTGCTCTTACTAGACTAAGACAATTTCATTGTATTTAAATTACTCGTGGGACAAACGCGACGTTGAATTCCGCAAAGAATCTTGCCTTATTATATATAATTATTTAAAATGAGATCTTAAATAGTGCTAATTAATAAAAAAAGATTGTGGGTTCGATCCCCACTCGGGGGAATGATTATATTTAAATTATTTTCACTTCCTCGCTCTGGTAAAGACAAAGTGCGGTGTCGAGTTCCACCACTCAACACCTATGTCTCGAATTCAGTGGAAAGTGAAGTACGGAGTGTCTTGACACTAGGTGCTTTCTGTCTACCCTGCTATGCGGGAGAAAAGCGTGAAGCTAAAAAAATAATAATAATAAAGATTTTTAGAAAAATAGTAAACCGACCGCCGAATGAGTTTTTTTTAGCTTCACGCTTTTCATCCCGCATAGCGGGGTAGACAAGACACTCCGTGCTTCTCTTTCCACCAAATTCTAGACATTACGTGTTAAGTGGTGGAACTCAAATCCGCATATATATGTATATTATAGGGCGGAGGAATGATTATATTTAAATTATTTTCATTTCCTCTCTCTTGTAAGACTAAGCGCGGCGTTGAGTTCCACCACTCGACACGCAATTTCTCGACTTCGGTGGAAAGCGAAGTACGGAGTGTCTTGACACTAGGTACTTCCTGTCTACCCTGATGTGTGGAATAAAAGTGTGACACTTAAAAAAGTAAACATTCTTTAACTTGAAGACATTGGTCTTACTGGACTGATGAAATGAAAATATCTTCAAAATATAATACTAGTTGTACCCGCGGCTCTGTTTGCGTTTAATTTAACACCGTAATATTTATATTAAAATCCTAAATTAATAAATATCCTAAGTTACTCTTTATTAGATCAGATATATGCCAATAAAAATCCCATCAAAAGCGGTCAAGCCGTTTCAGAGATTAGCCAGAACAAACAGATAGACAGACAAAAATTGTAAGAAATGTTATTTTGATATGTATACCGTGTATACATACATATGCGTTTAGTAAAAAGTGATTATTTTAATATTACAAACAGACACTGCAATTTTATTTCTTTATATATAATATAGATATGTGCAGGACCTGGGTTCGATACACACATTTCCGGTAGGGCACCACGCGGTGTTAAGTTCCGGCGATCAACACGCGAAGTATCCAATTAGGAAAGTAGGAAACATAACATCTGGTCGAGTTCTCTTTGATCATCCTGTTTTGCGAGATAAAACGTGAAGTTATTATACAGCTATATTTCTATAATCTTCAAACCCACAAACAATATTTAAAACTAAATTGACATTAACTTGAATCCGTATACGCGTATCGTAGTATGTGACTGTAAACTCAATTATTTGTGGGTTCGATTCCCGCTCGAGGGATTGATTATAGATAAAAATGTATTCCCATTTTTCCGCACTGGTAAGACTTAACGCGGCGTTGAGTTTGTTGCTTTACACACAATGTCTTGAATTCATGTGGAAAGCTGTCAACGGAGTGTCTTGACACTAGGTTCTCCCCGACTACTCCGCTATGCGGGATGGCGCGTGAAGCTGCTTATATATGTAGTATATAGAGACTATAGAGAGGGAGCTCCTCTAGTTCCATGCGAGCCTGGTACAACTCTCTTATTTATTTGATACACTTATCTAATATATAAGCAGTAAACGGAGTGTCTTGACACTAGGTTCTCTCCGATTACCCTGCTATGCGGGATGGCGCGTGAAGCTGCTTATATATGTAGTATATAGAGACTATAGAGAGGGAGCTCCTCTAGTTTCATGCGAGCCTGGTACAACTCTCTTATTTATTTGATACACTTATTTAATATATAAGCAGTCAACGGAGTGTCTCGACACTAGGTTCTCTCTGACTATCCTGATATACGGGATAGAGAGTGAAGCCCTTATTGAAGTATAAAATTATAAATTTATCGTAAAAGTCCCTACTTGCGATGTATTTTAAGATGAGTCACTATACTGAGTAAGAATTAATAAATTATATTTATTGTTATAGGGAAAAACCTATATTATAGAGTTTTGATTCGATTATAATTTTGTTGTTTTCTTTTTAATAAATCGTTTATTATTAAATGTATTAAAAAGGGCCCCTCAGGCCTACACTTGTGAGACCTACTACAATATTATGAAGCTAAGGAATTCTAAAGTCTTTTTTAAATAAAATTATTTATATATATTTTTAGCGTTAGTTGTTCGGTTCAATTCGATACACATTCGGGGGATTGTTTTTTTTTAAATTATTTATCTAGTGTCAATACACTCCGTACATCGTTATATGGTGGAACTCAACGCCTCACTGTTGTCTTACCACAGTAAGAAAGAGAATATAATTTTAAATATAACCACGAATGAGGATCGAACCCGCAGCCCATCGCGTTTACAGTCAGACGCTGTCACACTGCGCCACGACCGACCTCTTACTAATTTTGTTGAACAAAATATTTTAAACTAATATAACTTTCCTATTTATTAACTGATTGAAATAAACCAAACACTAAGTGTTAAAGAAGCTTATCAAAAGATAACAGTGAAAACTGCATTTAAATCGGTCAAGTAGTTTCCGAGATTAGCGTGCACAAACACACATACAAACAGATTAAAATTTTAAGAATTATTGTTTTGGGTTTTATTACATTGATAAATGCCCCCGATAACAGTTTCCCTCATATATATCTTCCATGTACAGACAGCGGTCAGCTAGCTATATTTATATTATATATAAAGATATATAGATTAGGGGTTTTTACGAATCGTGTTTTGTCTGAATTGTGCCAAGAAGGAAAAAATAATTAAATATTTAAAAAAAAACATTCTCTCTTGTTATTTAACAAGATAATAATTTTATTATTCTTAGAAACGAACTCTAGGTAGCTAACGTAATCGGTTGTGGATTCGATTCCCATTCGGGGGAATGATTATATTTAAATCATTGTCATTTCATCACTCTGGTATGACAAAGCGCGACGTTGAGTTCCGCCATTTAAGACGCAATGACTTGATTTCAGGTGAAAGCAGTCAACGGAGTGTCCTGCTATGCGGGATAAAAGCGTGAAGCTACAAAAAAAAGCACCGAGTGTCTCTCATCTCAATTTAAACATAAGATAAAAAAACATTTTATGAGGAAAAATATATTATTCTATCCAAAAATACTATACTGATGTCAATGCGCGGAGTTAAACACTGTCGATGGCTCATTCGGGACTCGCGAGGTTAAACACAGCCGTAAACCTATTGTAACATTACATTTGTAAAGAGCAATTGTTGAGTTTCTCAGTGACTGTTCACAGCAGAACTGGCTTCCTAGCTGGTGGTAGCTTCCAGTACTGACTTTACTGACACTTGTGTTGACTCACGATTCGAAAGTGCTTGTAATATAGATCATATTATATGACGAGCTTATAACTGTCAACAGAACATGAGACACCCCTACGGCGTGCCACCTTTCTCTGTCCTCTGCTTTCCTGGGAACTGAGGGCCGTTTCTTTTTGTGCCTCATCTGATTAGGAGGGAAATGCTCATAGTCACCAAGCTGCAAGAGGGTTGGTAGGTTGGCATTGGGAAAGAAAGCCTGCTTATAGCCTCAGAGGTTGATCAGCAGGGTGTCACATTACCTGGTAATATATATATATATATATATATATATATATATATATATATATATATACATTTTGAAATGACTAACTTGTAACTAACTAGGAACAATTTGGTTTGCGGTAGGCCTTAGTCATATATGTACATACACACACACACACACACACATATATATATATATATATATATATAGATGATTTTAAAATTAGTAATACAACATTAAATAAAATATTGAGGCCGGCTTCTCTGAAATTATAAACATGAGCGGTTGTGAGTTCGATTCCCACTCGGGGGAAATTATTTTCATTTTCTCACTCTTGTAAGACAAAGCGCGGCGTTGAGTTTCACCACTTAACACGCAGTCTCTAATTCGGAAAGCGGAGTACGGAGTGTCTTGACACTAGGTACTTCATGCCTGTGGGACAGCGTCTGTATAATTACGATCGGCTGCGGGTCCAATTCAGAGTGCGGCGTTGAATTACGTAACTCGGTACTCGCGTCTGCTCACCCAGAAAAAGCAAAATGGGTAGGGTTTGGGGTAATTAAAAAAATATATAATATTCACAAAATATTTTAATTGCTTATTATTAAATAAATTATAATAAATAATTACATTTTGTTCATAAGATCCTTAATATTAAAGTCAGTTTGTTTGTTTGTTACACTTTAAGCAGTAAACTATTTAACCGGACGTTATAAATTTAAAATATTTAAAAATGTATAAAAAAATCATGTTATGTCCCGCATAGCAGGGTAGTCGGAGAGAACGTAGTGTCAAGACACTCCGTTGGCTGCTTTTTGTCTGTTTGTAATATAATTCCTTCTTATTAAATACATATATATGTATACACGTATTGAGGTCGATAGTGGCGCAGTGGGACCGCGTTAGATTGCAAACGCGACCAGTTGTGGGTTCGATTTCCACTCAGGAATTTAATTATATTTAAATTATTGTCACTTTCGCGGTTTGGTAAAACAAAGTACGGCGTTCAGTTCCGCCACTCAACATGCAATGTCTCTAATTCGTAAAGCGGAGTACGGAGTGTCTTGACACTAGGTACTTCCTGTCTAACCTGCTATGCGGGATAAGAGCGTGAAGCTAAAAAAACTTTAAAGAATCAGTTGTAATTTGTTAATTATTTTATTTATAATTCGAGTATATATCATAATAAAGATAACGTCTTAAATGAAACTACTTTAAACGGATTAATCGCGTATATTTTGGTATACGAAAATACATTTTTAGGAACATGACGTTTCGAACAGTTTACCGTGGTCACAGACAGACTGTCTACCAAAATATACGCGATTGATCCGTTTAAAATAGTTTCATATAAAATATATAAAAATGGCGAAATCCAAATATCTCATTAAAGCTAACATGCTTATTATGTATATTATAAATACCTAGAACTACAAAAAATAGCGCAGCGTTGAGTTACGCTATTTAACATACAATTTTAATTTCGCGTAGCAAGCGAATAATACAGTGTCTTGACACTATTTTAAAAAAAACAAAAAGACTTAATATATATATATATATATATATATATATATATATATATATCTATATATATATATATATATATCTATATATATATATATATCTATATATATATATATATATATTTAATAAAATGCATTGTTTAACAGAGTAATCAGAGATAGCCTAGTGTCAAGACACAACGTTCCACGCTTAATGTTCAAAATCGAGACATTGTGTATAAAATGGCGAAATTGAAAAAAAAACCATTTTCCCCTATACCACTACAAAAGAACATAAAATAATCATTATCATTGTCTCATTGTGTCTTCATCATCAGCCTCTATAGCAAGCCAGTTCCAGCCTCCTGCTTCCAGAGGTTCCGCGCAATTTTTACCAGGTCATCTATCAACCTGGGGAGGATCTGTCTACCGGTTCCTGGTCACCACTTTATACCCCTCACTTTTAACCCCAATATAATAATACTACAGCAAAAATTCAAACTTGCGAATACCTTCATACATTATAAAGCTATATAAAATATATATCAACAGAAACAATACTCCTTCTGCTTTTGCTTCTCCCTCTCTTCTTTCTCCAACTGGACTCTCGCCTCTTCCACGCTCTTCATTACCTTTAAGTCTTTCGCACAATCATCTACTATTTTTTGGAATAGTTCGTCTGAAAGATGTATAATCTATATGTAATATATGTGTTTTTTTTTAATTTACTAAGGAAAGACGCAACGGAATTCGAACCCGCGTCCCTTGGTAATCGGTCAAACTTTCTAACCACTAAGCCCAACGTTCTCTAGCCTATACAACTTGTTACAACGTCACGTTTGTTGTTAGCATCTCTGTAGAGAGATGTAATTAAATGAAATAATCGGTTTTGCCATAGAGATCCATGGATGTATGAATTCCAATACAAAAGTTGCCTAAGTAACTCCTTATATCAATGATTAAAATATACATATCCTTCTCACCAACGTTCTCGCCAGTCTTGCTGGACGTCAAGTAATGTCCATGAAGCCCCTGTGAATATGTAGATACCAGATCTTCGGAGACCTCCCTGCTCACCGCCCCCGTGTCCAAGAGGTCCTTTTTGGTCCCACAGAGGTACACTTTACAGTCCTGGATATAAAAAAATGCATTTTTTCGCTATATATAGTGGGCTATACAGGCTGAAAGATAAATGATAACGTTATTTTGCTTGTGTTTTTTAACCGACTTCAAAAAAAGCAGTTCGGTAAGTATGTATGTAATAATGTTGGAATTGAATTATATTTGAGTATGATGACCCATTAGGGCTTCCAAGCGCGTTTGTTTAGTTTGGTAACTGTATGTTTGTATGTTTGTTCAGGAATTTCTCTAGCGCTAAATGATCGAGATGATCATTTTCATTAAAATCGGTTCAGTACTTTCAAAAATATAGAAAATATCGTTAAAAACATAGAGGCTGCTCATGGCGCAGTGGCACAGCGTCCGACTGTAAATGCCATCGATTGTGACTTCGAATCCAACTCGAGTGACTATTTCTAAATTACTCTCATTTTCTCGCTTTGGTAAGACAAAGCGCGGCGTTGAGTTTCACCACTCAACACGCAGTATCTCGAATTCGGAAAGTGGAGTTATGAGTCAATTTTTATTTTTTTTCCTATCGTTATTTATTATACTTCTTAGACTAAGGGGCAATAAACTGGCTTTAATTATTTTTGAAAAAACGTATAAAAATTTGAACGCAGCGGGATTCGAACCCGCGCCTCTTGGATACCGTCCTAGGTGACTATGGACGGTATCCAAGAAGCGCGGGTTCGAATCCCGCTGCGTTCAAATTTTTATACGTTTTTTCAAAATTGTTTTCTAATCCTAAGTGTGGAATAACACTTTAAAAAATAGTAAATGGCTTTAATTAACTTGGCTCTAGAGAAGCTTTGTTTGCCTCACAAGTTTTAGTGCAGAAACACAGAGATATGCAGCAGGATGTCTATCTATGTTTCATAGATTATGAGAAAGCATTTGATAAAGTACAACACAATCGCCTACTAAAAATTCTAAATAATATTGGGCTGGATAACAAAGACATTCGAATAATATAAAATCTGTACTGGAATCAAAATGCAACTATCAGAGTTGATGCAGAACAGTCCAAGAAAATTAATATCCAAAAAGGAGTACCACAGGATTGGATTTTATCACCGATTCTTTTTAAAATTTATTCTGAAGAGTTATGACTCTCGAGGGCTCAAATTGTGGTATCAAGATAAATGGTCACCTTATAATAACTTGTGGTAAGCCGATGGTACAGTGCTCATAGTATCAACGAAGGCAAACTGACAAGAAACGGTTAATCCAGTTAACGAGATAATTGCTAAGGCGAGATTAAAAATGAATATCACCAAAACAAAAGTCATGATTATCTGTACCTAAATCAACCTTCACTGTAACATATTTGTGGCAGACCATAGAGCAAAAAAGGTAGATACCTAGGAACGTGTCTTACACAAAAATGGGACACCGACATGGAAATTAACAAATCATATCGAAGTCGCTCGTGGTGTCTTTGGAAAAATGAAAAAGATGCTATGCACCAAAACCATCAAGATTTTACTCCGTGTACGCCTGCTTCGTAGTTTCTTATGGGCCATATCTGTATACGGATGTGAGGCTTGTACTATCAAAGACCTAAGGAAACGTATAGAAACGTTTGAAATAGGCCAATGATGAAGATTTCTTGGATAGATAAAATATCGAATGATATTGATGTTGACCGGACTCTAAATCTTTTGCAAACCGTCTAACTACGTAAAGTTGCACATCCAGGAAAAGTGTTCAGACATTGTATATTTACAAGAGTTCAAGACATTGATAAATATATTTTTTTTATATTTATTATATAAATGCTTTACTGGTCTCTTATAAACATCAAAGAAAAAGGTATATTTTGTCACTGATCTTTTCTCTTTAAGTTCAGAGGAAATGATCAACGATTGAGTTAACAATGCACCTTCGTATCTCCAATTCTCTGAAAAACATAGACACACTAAACTATGAATTTTAAAACCTGGTTTTAAGCTATGCAAATTGGTAATTAAATAAATTTATCTTTAAATATAGGGCACTAAGCATATGTACGTAATATATTATTATAGCATATCAATTTTCACAAAGCGTCAAAAGTCAATGAGTTCATCTAGGAAAAGTGTTCAGACATGATCTGTATAAGCTTTTGCAAGTACTAATTATGGGAAAAGTTGCCGAAACAAGAAGAATCGGCCGTATAAAATAGTCATGGCTAAGGAGCACCATAGAACGGACGGGAATAAAAAACGCTGAAGTGATTTTCCATTGACTGACTGTAACGCGATCGGTTGTGGGTTCGATCCCCACTCGAGGGAGTGATTATATTTAAATTATTTTCACTTCCTCGCTCTGGTAAAGACAAAGTGTTGCGTGGCGTTGAGTTCCACCACCCAACACAGCAATAGTCTCGAATTCGGTGGAAAGCGAAGTACGGAGTGTCTTGACACTAGGTACTTTCTGCCTACCCTGCTACGCGGGATAAAGCGTGAAGCTAAAAAAAAATTTCCATTTAGCCTGGGACCGGGCAAAATATACGGAGCTAACTTGGGCTACCTTCACCAGTTGGAGAGGCACTATAAGAAGAAGAAGATATCCCTTTTACCTCCTCAACGGTCCTCAATTCTTGCAACCAGTGTCTCAATCTCGTCCATGTTGTTAGGGAATGCGGTTCGTAACATATAATGGCTGCGTGCGCGCCTCTATAGTACATCCTTGTCATCGCTTCATATCTGAAACAAATGGCTATATACCATATATACTATATTGGAGGTACAGCAAGGTAGTCAGAAAGAACCTAGTGTCAAGACACTCCGTTGACTGCTTATATATTAAATAAGTGTATCAAATAAATAAGAGAGTTGTACCAGGCTCGCATGACACTAGAGGAGCTCCCTCTCTATAGTCTCTATATACTACGTATATAAGCAGCTTCACGCGCCCTCCCGCATAGCAGGGTAGTCAGAGAGAGTCTAGTGTCAAGACCCTGTATTCTTCACTTCCAGTCAATTTTAGATATAATAAATAGTTGAAATAATATAATGTGAAAACAATAAACTAAGTATAAAAAGGTATAAAAATTTGAACGCAGCGAGATTTGAACCCGTGTCTCTTGGAAACTATTTAAGTGCTTTGAGCGCAAAAAATGATTTCTAATCCTAAGTATGGAATAAAAGTGTACTTAAAAATTGTAAAATATATTGAATAAAATTGTTGTAACAAGGCATAGCTTAGCGATCAGACCACTTGGACGGTTTCAAACAGTCGCGGGTTCGCATCCCGCTACGTTCAAATTTTCTAGCTACCAACGATGCACCATTGCACACACACACACACACATAGAATAACCAGTATATACCAGGGACATAAAAAAAATATATCTATTTAATATTTAAAGTACAGAATTTAAAACATTTTCTATTCTACATTCATGATGAAGCATCATCGTCTAAGCGTACCTTTCGCTGCCAGCTGTATCCCATATGCCAATGTTGAAATCTTTTCCGTCTGAATGCATTTGCTTAGCGCAGAAAGCCGCACCTATGGTCTGAAACAGAGGAAAAACCATGTAATCACCATGAGGATCTCCACGAGGGAAGCTCTGAACTGTTTTGTTTCGACATAACAAGCAGAAGGCCCACCTTGTAGTAAGTGGTTATCTATGCCCATGGACATCCAAAACATTATAGTTATGGGTGCATTGCCATCTTGAGATGGAAGTAAGAGGAGACAGTGTGGTGGCCAGAACTGTGAACCACTACACTCAGAGGGAAAGGATGGGTGGGAATAGTGATAGCTGGCCCACATGACATCGACATGGAATACATATTCAGATATTTGGATGCTATTATTGTGATAGTGCTCGTGAGCCAGTTGCAGGACAGGATACCTACGATCAAATTACTGGGATACCTGCTTCTTACGGGACGCTACCCAGCAGCAAGGAATTGTATCCTACCCTATCTCCTCACAGCTAAATTATATCTGGGACTTGTCAACCACAAGTGAAGACTAAAGGGGCCCTTTAAAATGCGTATTTACTCTTGTCTTGAGCCACCTTATTTACGTAACCACATATCTTTTTAGCTTCACGCTTTTATACCGCATAGCAGGGTACAGAAATACCTAGTGTCATGACACTGCGTACTTCGCTTTCCGCCAATATTGAGACACTGCGTGTTGAGTGGCGAAACTCAACGCTGCGCTTTGTCTTACCAGGGCGAAGAAGAGAAAATAATTTTTAATATAATCACTCCCCCGAGTGGAAATGGAACCCACAACAGTTCGCGTTTACAGTCGAACACTGTCACACTTCACCACGACTGGACTTGAACTTTGGACGGCCTCAACCATATTTAAAAAAGTGAAAAAGTGATATTTGAAAAACTCTACTTTGAAATATATTCAGGAAATGTATTGTTGAGATTTGTAAATAGGCTGAGATCTAATACTGGTTAGTTTTCATATAAAAATTTGAATGCAGCGGGATTCCAACCGGAATGGATACCGTCCAAGTGCTTTGACCGCTAAGCCATGCGTTCTACTACCAGCTGTGTCGACATTCTTATATGTTTGTTACAACATTATTTATGTTGTTAGCATCTCTGTAGAGAGATTTGTACAAATTTCTACTACTTAAAGATTATTGAGAAATAATCATTTCACAAGAGAGATTGCTGTTTTATTTTAATATTTACTATTTGTAAGTGTTATTCCATACATAGGTTATACATTAAAATATACATTTTTTATAAATGTTTTTTGTCTTATTCTATTTTTTAAGTGTGGAATAACACTTAAAAAATAGTAAAATTTTTAAACCTTGTTTAAATTAAAATTATAATATTTTGGAAGATATTTCAAATATGATAGGCTCATGTTTGAGTGTATGGGCTTACAGTGACCTACGGGTACAGTACAATAACACATTTAGAGGGCTGTCTGTTGGGGCTGCCGCAGCGGACTATTGCCTCAGGCATGTTTGCGGAGGTGCATCCGGATGACTTTTATGTCATTATGAGAAAAAGGTGCACCTCCATGCTGGCTCGCCTCCGCATTACCTCCAGCGGATTGCTGTGTGTTTGTGAAACGGTAAGATTCGCCACTAATGTGTAGGCGGATTAAACTACACAGGGAATCCAACTAGCAATGTGTACTAACATTAGGGTTTTAATTGTTTTAGTTTTTTATTCTACTAACATTTATTGTACATACTAATATTAGTTTTAAAGTTTTAGTAATATGTATACTAACACAAAATAGATGGAAATCTGAAATAAATTATTATTATGCTGGATTTGAAGACCACTAAATTGTATGCCTTTAGAATTACAGACACCAGAAATATAAATATATCCTTTAGCAATGCTTATACAGTGTTTTTATGAATAATATATATTTTATGTAAAAATTTTATGAATTTCTTATAACACTTACAGTATAATTAAATTAGAATAAAATTCCAATGATTAATTATCATTTAATAGGTTTTCATTCCTAATTGTTTGTAAAAAAATCTTTTATTTATAGAACTTATACATTTGTTCACATAAAAAGTTGCATTAACTATTTAACAATTATTTTTATATTATATTAAATTATAAGTTGTATAGTTTATTATTTTTCTTTGTTTACATTTAAAATGTATATTTTTTTAAAATATCTTTTTGATTATTTCAATGTGTTTATTAAGTTTTATGTGTAGAAAGTGATTGATATATACTTACATTTTGATAAGGAGTACCAGAATTATATCTACAATTAACAAATCTTAAAACTAAACTTGTTTTTCCAACATGTTCACTCCCTAAAAGGACTATTTTGAAATCACAGCGGCTCATTTTCGAAAAAATATTCTTATTTTGACTATAAAAGTTGAATTTTTTTTGTAATTTAACTCATATTCAAGTTGTTGTCATATTTAAATATACATTGTTTATAACTATAAGACAAACAACGATACTACAAAGCGTATTGTAAAAAAACATTACTCGGGGAAGTCGCATGATTCATGTCAAAGTGACAGTTGACGCTTAAAATGTTGCCAGATTGTATTATAAAAAAACATGAATATTAAATAAAATTAATTATAAATAATAATATAATTATTAAGAAACATCTATTGTTTGGGTTATTTTGTTTTAAAATTATTTATGTATGCTTTTTTAAGATTAATATGTATATTATCAGTTATTAATACGTTTAATCTACCTTTACTATCCTTTCACATGATTTCTTATAGAACCTCGAATTTTTTTATGACCATTTCAACGTATTGCCGATAATAGTGACTAATATATTTTTAATTGAACAACTTCATTATATTAATAGCTTGTTTCGAAACCACATGAAAATAAGGATATCACAATTCATTATAATAATTGTAATTCTACTGTCGTTATTTTACTTAATTTTAAATGTGATTATATCGTAATATATTTTCTTAAATCAAAAATAAAATTTGGGATCAATAATTTAAAATTTGTATGTAAATAAATAATTCATTTTTTCTGATTTCTTGACATAAAAGAACAATTTTCAAAACAAAAAATAGTAAAACAAAGGAAAAGTAATATAAAATTAGCCTTATCTAAATTTAAAATATTTTAATTTATTCATATTACAATGAAAAGTTTACGAGATAACCAAAAACTACACAAAAATATTTAGTAAAATTACCATAATGTAATAATAAAAATGTATGAAGAAAAAAATATAAAACTAAGAATCAAGGTGATCTTTAGAACGTACAGTTTATTTTTTTTTATTTAACATACCAATAACTTAAAATAACAGCTTAGAAAAATATTTTTATTGAATATTATCTTTAACCTTCTTTACTTCAACTAGTCATTACCCTCTTTATACATGTATTAAATTTATTTTTCCAAAGGTGCGAGTTCGAATCCCGCTCCGTTAATTTTTATACATTTTCTTAAGTGTTTTTTTATCTTAAGTGTAGAATAATACTTTAAAATATTTAATAAAATTGCATTCTGTTTTGTTTCAATTGACTCTTTGATATAATCTGCGATTAGCAGATATTAATAAATTAAAAATTAAGTAGTAACCGGCAAACGGCAAAAGTAAATAGAACGCTTGGCATAGCAGTCAAAATACTCGGACTTAAAATATTACTTTATCAGACTTCAAAAAAAACTAAAGAGGATGATAAACGAATCACTTGACACATGCAAAGCATTACCGTGCTATTGTAATTGCAAGAAAAGTTATCTATTAACTCTCCATACCTTAAGATGTAGACATTAACTCAGCAGGTAGCAAACCCTAAAAATAATAATCAACACTCAGTAAAAAAAAAATAGATGTTTTATACAACAGGATATAAGACAGTGAACACTTAATGATGAAACTCTGCGATCGACAATGTCCAAGTCAACCTATGTAAAAATAAATAATTTCAATATAACACTAACGGGGATTGAACCCACGACCATCGTGACATTCACTGCCCCACTTCTCCACTCTGGCGTATACAATATGAAGCAGGATTACGGAATCACTTTCTCTTTCGGCTCGTTTGGAACATTTTGTTTCATGTCACTCTTACATATTGACTTATGAAACAATGTTATACAAAACGATTTCTTTTAACACCCTATATATTAGCTTTGTCAACAGTAGAAATTCGATTATCCGGCCCTTGGTTATACGGATTTGCGATTATCCGAACTTGCAAAGCCCAAACAATAACTATCTATATTCGTATACAGTAATCACGATTTAAATTCCAATGATTGAATAATTGAAAAAAAAAAGGTTTTTCATAATAAATTTGAATCATTTTTGTTGTTTTTAATAATTATTTAGCATTATATATTTATTATAATATGTACAAAAAACCGAATTTATCCGAATACCAAACGACAAGATCTAGTCAAGTTGATCAAGACTATTGTACATCTATCCATCAATTTATCAAACAATAAGACAGACGAGGGTCAGATATAAAAGAAAGTATTTTTAAGCATGTTCCTTTTAGGACACATTTCCGGACACGTGTACAAATTTTTGAATAAAATCGAGCGGCAAGAAGTGTGTCAAAATAATATTGCAAAACTTTATATTATTTTAGTAGAAAACAGGTGAAATCATTTGTAGCCCTTTTATTACTTGAACCTACAACACATTGAAGAAATAATAAAAACATAGTGATAATGTCTAGCGTTTTTATTCTAATCATATTTTACATTATTCTTAGTTAATTTTTTTTAAAACCAATGATATAATACTTCAAAGACACTAACTGCAAAATGCCTATGTTATTAATCTAACAAAACCATTTTCTTAGTTAAGGTATCGATTAAACCCCTAAAAATTGCGAAAATCAAAGATCTCATTATAAAATTAATGGTGATTAATAATAAGAAATATATTAAATTAACAGCAATTTGTTTGTAATGAAGACATTAACTCGCATACTAAATAAACTATCATATTGAGTATTAAAATCGTTAGGTTTTAAAAAGTTAATCCTTTACTACAAATATTTACAATATAATATAATACAATTTAAAATGTCAACAAATTTAATCGAGTCAAAACGTAAATAAACATATAAAGCTGTAACACAATGACTCAGCATTCACAAATCGTTGTACAAATTACAAGAGAGACGTATTTATTGATCTTTCCCCCCTCTCAAAAATATTGATTTTCAACTAATGTTGTTTTAGCATACAAATTTAAGCCCTATCCCTGTGAAATAAATATGTTAATGCTGTAATAAATACAGATAAGATAACAATATGTTATTAGTGGTTTGATACAGTGTAAGTGTTTGTGTATGCCGCTTATTTTATATTTATTCGTCAGATTGTTTAAAAAAAATTAAATAAATTATAAAACCTATCGAGTCGATACTCTTTGATGTCACCTTTTTAATTTAATATACGTATTAATATTAAATAAACAGGTTTAAAAAATCGAATTTTAGATGAATATAATAAAAAATAATTTATTCATAATTTCAAGCTTCTATTTAAGTAGTTGGCAAATTTATTACGTTTATGATTTTTGTTAAATAAATGCTAAACTCGAATCAAGGTTTTTACAAATTCTTTTAAAATTACAATAAACTAAAGTTTATATCGATAATATATATTATTTATAAAGCAAATAAAAAACGAAGACAATTCAAATCCGATCATCAGAACTTACCACAATTATTTAATTCTATTCAAATTACAATAACAATATAAATAAAATAGCAACATCCAATAAAAAATGGGTCAAAATAATAAATCACAAATTTGAATCACGTTGGAAATTTTTACCTCTTTTTTTTTTATAAATTTTGCAATATTTTTCAGTGACTAAAGTATTAAAGCGAGACAGCCAAGGTGAAACCGTACAAAAGGAATAACCTCGTTGCGATAACGTGTGTAGCTTTATCAAAGTAATTATGAATGCCAACTCAGCGGCGGACCTATCTATACCTACTTGTTTCCAACACTGCTTCCTCCGTCTCTCTTATCCCACACCCACAATAATGTTGCTACTGTACACTATAAAAATATCATTTTACAAAACTCTTATTAAAATAACAATAGAAATATATATTCTTAAATATTATTGGCATTACAAGAAAAATGGTGAAAGTATTTTTCTCATCAATTTCTATTATTTTGTCGTTTTGTATATTATACGTGTTGATTTAAAAGTACCGTTCGTCTAACTGTTATAAATGCGTCACGATTGTTACTTTTAATTATATACAAACTATTTTATACTCTATTATTTAAAAAATAACAGTTATAATGCCATTTCGGAATAGTAATCACTTACGTCATTTTAGTATAAATAAGCGTGATCATTCTAATTTGGTCGCGTTATCACGAATGTTGCCATAACAAAAATAATTTTGTCTTTTTCCCACTTCTCATAGGCAGTAGCTTCACCTTCTTGGTAAAGCAATGGACGTAGAGTTAGTTTATAGAAAATACCATTTATTGTTTATATACCGAGCAATCGCGCTCGTAAACTTTTCAAATCACTTTTAAAATCGTTCACATAACGTTATTGTGTATTTTTAACGTTTGTAAATAATAAATAAGTTGTGTTTTACATGTTTTGCGTAAACCTTTACTTATGCCATTAATAGTTCCAACAATTGATTGGGTGAATTAGTTTTTTTCATCGGTTTATTGTTTTCAAATCTAACATTTATTGTTTAGATTAAGTTTAAATGACATTATCGGTGTATTAAAGTTATTTTAGTGCTTGTTTTGTATTGTGTATACGGATATTTTTGCTTTGAGCAAAATGGTTTCTTTATGTGTGAGTATGACAATTTTTACTGCTTTTTCAAGTTTTGATAAGAGATATAATTGTTAAACGCATAATTACAATGTGTTTGAAGTGATGTTGGGAATTGTATGGTTCCATACAAATATATATATGTAAAATGCATTTCTAAACAAACGGATTCGTATCAAACAAACTAGTGTTGCTTGGTTGTAAATATTGGATAATTGTATGAGAAATTGGTCGTGTTATGTTTTCAAGTTAATTTCTTATGTCAATGGAGTGCCGTTATATATTTATTAATTAAACTTAATTAAAACAAATTAATAAATACCCTTTTAATACGATTTTTCGTAGATTTTGAAAATTTGAGCTAATTTTCCTTTGCTTTTCATTAGTTACATTGTTAGTACACAAATAACCTTAAAACAATTATTTATTATTACAATAAACATGAATTTTGTGAAAAAAATGATATTAATCAAAAAGATCATTCAAAAACAAGTTATTTATATATGTTTATTTTTTAAAATAACTAAAGCATTCAAAACAGATTAAGTATAATTACTTTAAAAAAATATTCTTTTTCTTACTCAAATTGTATTAATTATAAATAATTTCTAAAAAGCTAACTTACTATTAAGAGAGTGAGTCCTATCCATCTCTGTATATCATTTTCATATTCAAGTAGCTTTTGTATGGGCTTGCTATATATTAATAGTCTTTGATAGTACAATGATATAACAAACTCGCTGTCTTAAGTAATTATGAGGGAAGTTGCTTCACACTTTATCTCACAAAGCAGGGTAGTCAGATATAACCTAGTTACAAAACTCCTTTAACTGCTTTCTGCCCAGAATCGAAATTATCATATTGGGTGGCAAACTTAACTTTGTCTTAGCATTGGGTGGCAAACTTAACACCATCGTTTGTCTTAGCAGAGGAAAGAAATGAAAATAACTTTTAATTATTATCATTCCACTATATAGGAACCAAACCCATAACTAATCACATTTACATTCAGACCGACAGAAAATGGATATATACAATTCTGAATTGATTGTAAAGTAAAACAAACACTAAATCTTAAGGAAAGGTTGCCCAAAATAGAATAGTGAAAACTGCATTTAAATCGGCTAAGCATTAAATTATTGTTTTCGGTTTAATACATTGATAAATGCCTCCAATAATAGTTTCTCTCATATATCTTCCATGTACAGACAAGCGATCAGTTACATTTTTATAATATATATGGATTCTGTATTAAAATTTGTTTTGTTTGCTTACTTCCAATTATTATTCCTCGATTCCTTCTTCAATGGTGCATGATGTAGTTTCTATGTGGTGTCAGTGTATGATATTATGTACATACCATATTTATAATGGGATCTTTGATCGGAGAGGTTACCTGTGACCACGGACTACTGTAAAGTGTTCAAAACATCAGGTTTTGAAAGAGGTTCTACTTTCGAATACCAAAATATACTCAATTAATCCGTTTAAAATAGTTTGATTTAAAATCATGTTTATATTCTAATATTTTAAAAATGTTATGATGTGAACGCAAACAAAATCCAAAACTGAATGCATTCTGAACTATATTATATTTGATTTCTTGTTTCGTAGAGGTGCAGGTTCGGGTCCAGATGTGTTCTAATTAAGCTTTTTAACAGTAACAATGATAATAAGAATAAATCTTAATTTATTCTGCCATTTTAAAGAAAATAGATACTTTTTTGTTTCAGTTATGTTAGTTACATAGATATATTTTTAAATTCCTTAATTAATATTTTAATGTTTGGACTTCTTTTGTTGTTTTCAATGTGAATGCCATTTGAGTTAAAACATCTTACCGCCTCTGCTAAGATTTCCCAATAACTGTCACCTGCAGCCATTGATCCTGTTACCAATATGTCATCTGACCACTTTGCTCTGGGTCTGCATCTGCCTCTTTCTTCCTGGTCCTTTTTATTTTGTTGAATCAGTTGTATATAGTAAAATATAGTATATATAAATAAATTACTGTAAACATCATTTAAGTTGTTGTCTTAAATGGGAAAAGAATCTGTAACTTCCCTGTCAATCAGATTTAGTTATCGCTGAGGTATTAAAATGTTTAAAATATAAATATTTAACTTGTTAAAGATAAATTGAGTCCGGTCGTGTCTTGTGTGACAGCATCTGACTATAAACACGATTGGTTCTGGGTTCGATACATGCTTGGAGGAGTGATTATATTTAAATTTAAATTAATTTCATTTACTCGCTCTGTGTGAGACAAAGTACAGCGTTGAATTACACCACTCAACACACAATGTCTTGAGTTTCCTGGAAAGCGAGGTATGGAGTGTTTTGACACTAGATACTTTCTG
Organism: Dryadula phaetusa; assembly: GCA_032432895.1. Taxonomy (NCBI): domain Eukaryota; kingdom Metazoa; phylum Arthropoda; class Insecta; order Lepidoptera; family Nymphalidae; genus Dryadula; species Dryadula phaetusa. Next base: position 931,268 of record JAOYRS010000098.1, on the reverse strand, counting down.
TCTACTCTGCAAATAAAAAAAAATATGAATTTAGCAGTAAGGCAAATATGTACAGGTTACTTTTTTAACTTTACAATATTTTTTTTACATATTTTTACATTTAATTCAATTTTTTTGACCTTTGCATTCTTACACACATCAATTTCATTCAATTAATTGAATATCAAAATGATTTCTTTTAATTTATTTTATTATATATATTTTTTATAAAATATGAAGTTCTTGGAACTTACCTTTTAGGTATATAATGTATAATCAGTGTAATGTAATTTTTTTTTATAGCTTCACGCTTTTATCCCACATAGCAGGGTAGACAGAAAGCACCTAGTGTCAACACTCTCCGTACCTCGCTTTCCACCGAATTCAAGACATTGCGTGTTGAGTTCCACCACCCAATACGCAATGCGGCATTGCGTATTGGGTTACGACGCTTATTGTCTTTACCAGAGCGAGAAAGTGAAAATAATTTAAATATAATCACTCCCCCGAGTGGGGGTCGAACCCACAACCGATCGCGTTTACAGTCAGACGCTGTCACGACCGGCCTCAATAATGTAAAATGTATCTTTGGAAATTAAATAACTATATATGAATAAGATTTAAGTGCGGCGTTAAGTTTCGCCACCGTACCAGTGTGTCGTGACTGACTACCCTGCTATGCATTTATATTGATTTTTTAGTTTATATATTTTTTTAATATACTTGTTAATTATTAATTTCATATTATTAAATGCACCTATTTAAAATCATTATTTTGGTAGTCTTGTTTTGACCATAGACTATTTTAATGTTTTTGAAATATAGGGTGTTCTGAAAAGTAAGAAATATTTAAATAAATCGAAAATATATACGGTGAATTTAGTTAAAATAAAATCTTTTTAATTCAAATATCTAAATACCGCGAAAACGAAAGATGTTATTGTATATATATACATTACTCTCATTTCGTCGCTCTGTTAAGACGAGGCGCGTCGTTGATTTCCGCCACTAGACACGCTATGTCTCGAATTTGGCGGAAAGCGGAGTACGGAGTGTCTTGACACTACGTATTTCCTGTGTATTCTCCTAAAATAACATTTGTTTCTGTCTATTCTGCTAAAATAATAATTTAGTATTTAATTATTTTTAAAATGTTATTCCACAATTAGGATTTTAAAAACTTTTTTGAATAACATATTAAAATTTGAACGCAGCGGGATTCGAACCCGCACCTCTTAGAACCCGTCCAAGCGCTCTGAACGCGTGCGCCATGCGTTCTACTACCAGATGTAACAGAATTTCGATGCAACTAATAGTAGAAATCATGTGACGCGGGGTAGAGGCGCGGGTTCGATTCCCGCTGCGTTTTAAGTAAGGCTTGGTATTATTAAAAAAGTAATTTATATATATATTTTTAATGTTCTTCCAGTAACTTTCTAACAATAATGGCACTGTGCGAGAGAAAACTAGACTCGGTACTGCAGATCAAAGCTGATGAGCAGACGTCTGAGAAGAAGATGGAGCCCAACGGTGACATATATGGATTGGACAAAGGTTTGTTCTCTACTTCTGTATTATTGAACATGAACCCACTACTGTACGTTCAAGACCTGAGGCAATGTTTTTTTTTTTATTATAGTAAAGATGTTAATGAGGCCGGTCGTGGCGCAGTGGGAGGGACGGCGTCTGATTGTAAACGCAATTGGTTGTGGGTTCGATACACACGAGCGGGGAGTGATTATATTCAAATTATTTTCTCTTCTTCGCTCTGGTATAAAAAAGACAAAGTCGGGTGTTGATTTCCACCACGCAACACGCAATGTCTCGAATTCGGTGGAAAGTGAAGTACGGAGTGTGTTGACACTAGGTACTTTCTGTCGTAAAAAGCGTGAAGCTATAAAAAAAGATTTTAATAATTCTGTATTTGTATTTTAATAGTTATAATATTATTACGTTTATACTTTTTTTTTAACCTAAACGTTTTTATTCCGGATTGCAGTTTACACAGAAAGTATCTAGTGTCAAAGACACGTTGTGTGATGCGTTGCGGAACATAACGTCGCGCTTTGTCTTACTTGAGCAAGAAAAAGAAGATAATTAAAATATAATCATTCCCTCGACTGTGTATCGAACCCACAAAAGCTCGTGTGTACAGCGAGACGCTGTCCCACATGATACGGCCGAGTTCAAACTTTTTTTTACGTGTTTATAGTTAGGGGTTCATTTCACATTTTGGGGTTCATAAATTTTATTTACTTATTTAATAAATCGAAAAAAAAAACGCTTTTAGTATACGAAATCCGTTTACTTCGAGCGGTGATTTCCGTCCAAAGTAAAGTCAATGTACGTAAGTGGGTTGACACTAGGTTGTCTCTAGCTATCCTGCTATACGGGATAAAGCGTGAAGCTGAAATATCTGTATGTATTTTAATAAGAGTGGTTGGTGGTGGCGCGTCTGACTGTAAACGCGATCGGTTGTGGGTTCGATTCCCATTCGGGGGAGTAATTTATGTATTTAAATTATTTTCACTTTCAAGCAAAGCAAAGTACGTAGTGTCTTGACACTAAGTACTTTCTGTTGTAAAAAGCGTGAAGCTAAAAAAATAATTAAAAAATACCTAAATTTTGTTTTTTTTTTCTTTAATTTTGAATTTTTTTTAGCTTCACGCTTTATCCCTTGCGGGGTAGTCAGAGAGCACGGAACGCCAAACGCCCTGTCCTCCATGATCACCTCTTTCGCCTCGTCCCAAAGTCATTATCCTCTTCATACATCTATGCCCTTCTTTATACATCTATGATGTTTATTCTCTATTTTGATTTATTTCGATGTATTGCCACCACTTTCCAGTGCCTCCGCTGCCCCTGAGCGTGGACTATCGTTCACCCGTGTCGCACTTTGTGCCGCCCGCAGTGGAACTATACGCAGCTAGACACAAGCCAGATATAAATGTTGGTGAGTTCTAGAAAAATGTTTTTTTTTTGGGCAGTGTAAGTGGTTAGAGTACGCACGCGTTGCCATAGCGACCGTGTGTGTCACTTTGTACAAGTGTACGTGAAACACGTGAAAGTGTGTGTGATATTTAGTTTATTGATTGAATGTGTTCTATACTTCTTCATATTTAAATATGTATATATATACATATGTATATATATGTATAAATGTGTGTGTGTATATATATATATATATATATATATATATATATATATATATATATATATTCACGATTTTTACATATTTTAAATGAAACTGTTTTAAAAGAAATAATTTACTAGATAATCATTTTGCAAGAATGCAGGGCTTTTGGATTTGAAACAGTTGGAGGGTAGTTTGGTATAATAATTTTTGTTTTCAACTGACAGCCAAATACCATCTCAGTCTACCCTCAAATGTGACCAAGGTGTCTTATAAAGTTTTCGAATCTGTGGATTTTAAAAAAAATATTTTCTAATTTTAAAATGTACATAATAAATCCTTTTAAAATAATATTTTATTTAACTTAACAAAAAAAGTGCAAAGTGATAATTTAATTCGTTCTACAAATTTGTTTGCATTGCGGAACCCAACGCCGTATTCTGTCTAACTATGTAACTGAAACTAATATGCGTACAAAGGTGAAATTTGGTATCTTGGTCAGGATATTCTTAAGGAATGGTTAAGTATTGTATACAGGCTGATATCTATGGTATTTTTTTTATTTATGAGCATTTTTTTTTAATTATAACATTATATTTTTAAGTATGGGTTCAAATATTAACGTGGTAGATATGTTTATTCGATTTTATGTGTTAATGAAATTTTTTTATATAACAAAAACAGATTGTATTGTATAGTTGAGGCCGGTTGTGGCGCAGTGGGACAGCGTCTGACTGTAATCGTGTCGTGATCGGTTGTGGGTTGGATCCCCCCACTCGGAGAGTGATTATATTATTGCCACTACCTCGCTCTGGTAAGACAAAGTGCGGCGTTGAATTCCACCATTGAACATATAAGTATACGGAGTGTCTTGACACTAGATACTTTCTGTCTATCGTGCTATGCGGGATTAAAGCGGAGAGCTAAAAAAATTTGTATGTAAGCATGGTGTTTGTGTGACGTAAGGTTTTTTTTAGAACATGGATGTGGGTGTGATGGGAAAAAGAGAAATGCACGACTTAAATAAATTAATTATTTTTGTAAAAACGTATAAAAATTTGTACGTAGCGGGATTCGAATCCACGCCACTTGGATACCGTCCAAGCGCTCTGTTGCTAGCATCTCTATAGAGAGATTTCTACAAATTTCTACTACTTAAAGATAATTAAGAAATAATCGTTTAACAAGAGATTGCTATTTTATGTTTTCTAATCCTAAGTGTGGAATAACACTTTATAAATAGTAAATAATTAATTAATTATTTTGATCATATTGTTTTTCCTTTTATGATCCTCCTGTATCACGTCGGAATAGATGGAGAGAATTTAGTGTTAAGCTACTCAGCATTTACTATGGCTATCGATAAATAAATAATTTTCGGAAATTTGAACCTGTTACCTGCTTTTTTATTTTTTTTTATGATCCACATGACCATAGACCGCGTGTCCGGAATAATAAGAATAAGATGTTTTTTTTTGTTAAAAATAAATTATTAAATCACTTTGGTGCTATAAAACTTGTGACATTATTTTTTTTAATTATTATATATTTTTATTTATATTTGTTTATACACTCTGTATAAAATACAACTCGACTGATTTTAAGTAGGTCACTTTGGGTATATAGGGTGTTTTAATTACATTTTGATTTTATATACACAGAAAAGAAAAAAAAAATATATAATTTTAATATAATAAATGTAGTGAGTGATAAGACACTACTTTAAATTTCATTTGAGAACCTCTATTCGTCGATGTGATTCAAACGTAGATAGAACAAGTATAGCTTAGTAGATATTTTTTTTAATTTTTTACGTGATTAAAAAAAAAAAAACGCTTTCGCCTATTTTTTTTTCTTTATTTTTTGCATGATTTTTTTTTTATTTTTTATCGCCGACAAGCTCCGGCCACGAGTCAAACGCCACCGCCAATGAAACGAAAGAGGGGAAGGCCCAGAATTGATAAAACAAGTCCGGAATATCTTGCGAATTTGGCTGCGAGGAAACAGGCGAGGGAAATGGGTATGCGCCATTTTGTTTTTTTTTTGTGATTTTTTTTTAATGTATTGCTAGTTTTCGTAGAGCATAGAGTGCATGGCATGTAAAGGTATACCTATATATATATATATGTATATATATATGTGTATATATATATATATATATATATATATATGTATATATATATATATATATATATATATATATATATATATATATATATTATTAGATAACATTTTTTTATTGCTTAATGCACTTTTTTTTGTTTACTGTTGTAGAAATAAAATAAATGTAGATTTTTGTGTTTGTTGAATTGTTTTTTTTTTCACGAAATATCGCGGCGGAGAGTATAGTATTTTCTCTGTATAGACAATCGTTTAGAGCGGATTTATTAACAAAAAAAATCATATTATACAGTGATTTAATTGGTTGCGACTTTTTGTTTAACGTGTACATGTACATACAAGAAGCTATGCGTAACTTAACGCCGCCCTCGTTAACCCTAAATGGCAAATTTTTTTATTTGCAGCGGCTGTAATGAATAACCGCGCGGATTCGGGGGAAAAGCGTAAGAGAGGAAGACCGCGGGTGGACAAAACGAGTCCCGAATATCTGGCTAGGAAACGGGCTAGGGAATTAGGTTTGTATGGATTGGATTTTGATGGGTTTTGGTGGATTTTGGTGGATTTTGATGGATTTTAGATGTATGTTTTTGGGTGCATTTTTGGTAGTTGATATAGGTTTAGTATAAAAATATATTATACATAGCTAGCAAAGTGGGCTGGGTTTAGTTACGTATTCAACGGTTTTGGTATTTAGATTGGCATGGTGTTAGGTGAAATCTAATTATTTTGATAGTTACGAAAATTCCTATAGGTTTCCATGATTTTTGACATTTTAGGTGTACTTTTTTTTAAAATTAATTCTTCTCATTTTCCACATACTTTAGCGGGTAGTTAGGGAAAATATATTATTAATGATTAATTTTAGACCATTTTACTGGTTTGTAGGTTAACTTAAATGGATAAATATTATGGAATGCTAGTCTCTTGTGGTTAGGAGCTGACTACCTTTTGCTGTTAGGGATAAAGCGTGAAGCTAAAAAAAATTAAAATTTTAAATTCAGAAATTTATTTAAAAAAAAAGATTTTTTTCATACTAAGTGTGGATTAACACTGTAAAATATTAAAATGGGATGTTTCATTACTTTCTACATCATTCTGTATATATATTTACTTTTGCAAACATATACAGGGTGTTGTGTAAATGGAAGAGTTTTAAGGATTTATATATATATATATATATATATATATATATATATATATATATATATATATATATATATATATATATATTTCGAGATTTTGGATATCATCTCGTTTGCATTTAATGTTATGTTTGTGCACGATTTTTTTTTTAATTTCTAGTAAATGTTTAGTGCATTTTTAATATACATTAGATATGTTTCTGTCTTCTTGTTATCTGTGTTCTATTAATGTAACTTACTTTGTTATATATAAAGCCTTTTTCGGTTTCCATCAAATGGGGGTTCTCAATTACAATTAACAAGGAAAAGTTATAATAAGAAATTATAAAAACGTTATGACGTAAACGTTTTTTTTTTTATATTATTGATAAAATGTTGAGCAAATTTTGATTTGGTTTTAGCGATTGTGTTGATTTTTGTAGTGTTATTCTATATGATTTTAATATATAATAATTTACACACATTTTTATATACATATGTGTCTTGAGACATGTTTTTTTTTTAATTTTGGCTATACAGTGTGTTTATTTTTAATTAAATTTTACATATAAAGTACAATATTCAGGCATACATATAAATTTACGTCAAATTTTTCCCAGAAGCATTAGAAAAGAAAGCGAAGAGGGAGTACAGAAGACGAACTACCGGAGGTGAGTGGATTCGATTCCTTCTGTGTATTTATTATTATGAAAATGTTTTTTTTTTTAATATGGGATTAACGCTAACAGTTGTATAATAATTTTAATACTAACTCAGGTTTTGGGTTATAATTTTTTTTCTATTTGGCGTTGTTTAACGCCGTGTCACGTCATGTTGATTAGTGAGTTTCGAATTTGATTTTTTTACGTATAATATTAATATAAAGATAGTATATAAATGTACTAACACTGTTTTTGGTTTGTGGGTTTTTTTTATCTGTTTTTGGTATTAAATGTGTTAATTATTTTCATTATTTTAGCTAATTACGTCATTTTAAACTGATTTTTCAAAAAAGATAAATCTATGGATATTTGCGTTTTATTTATATTAAAGTTATTTAGTTAAAATATTGTGTACGAGTTCTTAACATAAAAGGATCTTTGACTTTCATGATTTTTACACATTTTAAATGAAACTATTTTAAACGGATTAATCGCGTATATTTTGGTATTTGAAAATACATTTTTGGACTACCTGTGACCACGGACTGTACTGTAAAGTGTTCGAAACGTCACGTTTTCAAAAATGTATTTTCGTATACCAAAATATACGCGGTTAATCCGTTTAAAATAGTGTTACATAAAGTGAATTTTTAACATTTTTAAATCCTTTTCTCATCAATAATAAACTGAAAAGTCTATATCTTTTATTGAAGGAAGAGTTTTTTTTAATATAAACTTTATTTCGCTCTACAGACTGAGTCTCTATCTTTTTCTAGCCTCTATGGTTACTTGTCTCATTTGCCTCATTATTATAATCAGCTACGTAAAACTAAAATATATATATTTATATTAAAATATATATATTTTTATTAAAGGGTTTCTTTTTAAATATTTTAATTTCTTAATTAAAGTTTCATGGTTATATTCTGACATTTATTTCACTTGCAAGTTATGTTTAAATATTTTATTTATTCTGGTTCAACCTGTATAAAATTGTTTTTAAGGAAGAAATGTTGCTTTTAGGATGTGATTTTAATTGTTAATATATATATATATATATATATATATATATATATATATATATATATATATATATATGTATATTATTACTTATTTTCCGCTATTATAGTTTTTGTTTTAGTTAGCGGTTCTTAACGCCACATTTGTCTTATTAAGGTGTTATTATAAATAAATGTAATGTATTTTTTTTAAATCGATTGTATTGATAAATAGTCACCATATTTGAACATTTCGTAGGCAAAATCGTTAAATCAACAAACAATATGGCGTCGCGTGTTAAAAAAGTACCAACAAATAAAGTACCAACAAATAAAGTACCCACGAATAAAGTGCCCACAAGAAAAACACCACAGAAAGTGTCAGTGAGAAAGAATGATAAAAAAATTATTATGCGGAGAAATGCGAAATTTCTGAAACGGAAAGGTAAAACAGTGATGTAGATAGAAAGGTGCATGAATAGTACGTTGTTTTTTGAATCGCGGAATATTTTTTTTCTCGTGCGGAATTTGTTTTTTTTCCTTCGATATTCGATATATTTTTCGTTTGGTCATAATGTATAGTCGTGTCGAGGTGCTTCTGCATGGTAGATATTTTTTTTTACGGGAATCACGTGGTCTGGTACGTTTTTCTTAATATATTTCAAGGGTTCTCCTTTTCCATTTGTAGAATTGGTTTTTTTTATTTGGCGGAATTTTTTGTATTTTTTTTTCAAATGGGTTATTTTTTTTAGGTTTACAGATTTATATAATTGGTCTGAATTAGGCATGACGTTTTTAGGCGTTTATTTTTTATTCTGTGTTACGAATAGAGTTTTAATAAGTTACAGAAATTTATTTTAGTTTTTTTTTTTAATTTTAATAGATTTTGCTATATTTAAAAAACTGTTTCATTTTTTTTTAATCGACAAAAACAATAGTTTTATATTTAATCGAATGTTGCAATAGTAAAAATCGTTCAAGCATGATATATTAGAATTAGGTAGGTTCAGTTTATTATTATTATTTTGATTATAAATTTTTAACAATAAGAATGTTGTATATTAAAAAATAATAAAAAAATATATTTTTTTAAATTATTACAAATAATACATACAAATTTGTTATTAAAGATTACGTATACATTTTACGTAATTATTTTTATACTGTGTTATTTATTAGTAAATTAAAGTAAATTAAAAAAAAAAAATAATTGTTACCTTTTTTATGTATAAGTGAATTGGTTATTTTTTATTTCAATTAATAAAAAAAAATAAATAAAAATAAATTGTTTTTTTTTTTTCATATAAATGATATATTTTAATTAATATATATATGTATATATGTATGTAGATTCGGCGGCGTCTTCCTCGGCGGGGGAATCAACGCCGCGGGCGAAAAGGAAGTATACCAAAAGAGCACCAAATGCTAAGAAAGATTCTGTAAGTGTTATCACGCATATATAAGCGGATTCACGCGCCATCCCGCATAGCAGGATAGGATAGTGATCGGGTGTGGGCTCGATTCCCACTCGGTGTAAATTTACTAACAATCTCTACAGAGATGCTAACAAAAAACACGACGGTTTAGAACGCTTGTACGGGGATCGACAGACGCGGGTTCGAATCCAGCTGCGTTCATATTATTATACGTTTTTGTTTAATGTTTTCTTATTCTTAGTATAGAATAATACTTTAAAAACAGTAAATGATTATATTTAAATAAATATTCCGATTTGGGGATACAGAGCGTGGTGTTAGGTTCGCCACTCAATACGCAATGTCTCGATTTCGGACGGAGTGTCTTGACTCTAGGTTCTCTCCGACTATCCTGCTATGCGGTAAGTTCTGATATTTGTCGAAGAAAAATAATAAAATATAAGAATTATATATTTTTACAAGATGTTTTTATTCAACTCTCCGTGTTAGTTGGTTAGTTAGTGTGTGTGAAGTGTAGCGAGCTCAACGCGAGCCACTTGCAGTGACCGGTTGAGGACGTTTGTATTGCGACTTCGGTTCTGGTTGCAATGGAATTGTATATAATCGATTTCGTTGTTAATCTAAAATGGCCGCCGCGACCAAAATGGCGGATTATGATTGCTTGCACAATTCACATATATTTTTTTAGCTTCACGCTTTTATCCCGCATAGGAGGACAGACAGGAGAAAGTATTTAGTATCAAGACTCTCCGTACTTCACTTTCCAACAAAGTCGAGACTAGGCGTGTTGAGCGGTGGAACTCAACGCCGCACTTTGTATTTACCAGAGCGAGGATGTGAAAATAAATTGAATATAATCACTCCCCCGTGTGGGGATCGAGCCCACAACCGGTCGCGTTTACAGTCGGACGCTGACGCACTGCGCCACGACCGGCCTCAATATGAGTATCAAATGATAGAGCTTTATGTGTAGAATACAATCCGTTTAGAAAAAAACAAAACTTGTTTTAAAATGTTTTTTTTTCTTTGAAGACACCCAATGCGGAGAGAGTGAAGGGCAAACGAGGGAGGCCGAGGAAGTCCGAGCAACTCGCAAGCAAACTGCCGCAGCAAGGGAGTTAGTGATTTCTTAAAATTTATATAAAAACATTTTAAAAGTTATTATATTATATATACTTATTAGTTAATAAGATCTTTGATTTTCTCGATTTTTATACATTTTAAATGAAACTATTTTAACCGGATTAATCGCGTATATTTTGGTATTCGAAAATTCATTTTTGGACACCTGACGTTTCGAACACTTTACAGTAGTCTGTTAGTTGATACAAAAAAATAATTATATCAAAATACCGCCATCTGTTTCTCACAGATGCGATGACTGAACAGATGGCGGTAGTTTGACATAATTAATTTTTTGTATCAACTGACAGACGAACGCCACCACAGTGTACCCGCAAGTGTGACCACGGACCACTGTAAAGTGTTGGAAACGTCAGGTGTCCAAAATGTATTTTCGAATACCAAAATATACGCGATTGATCCGGTTAAAATAGTTTCAGTTTTAAAACTTATTAGCTGTTTCAGAGATTGGACGGAACAAACGGACTGACAGAAATTGTATATAATGTTATTTTGTTATATGTACCGTTTATATATACATATGCGTTTAGTAAAAATCATTTATTTTAATATTACAAACAAACGCTACAATTTTATTTGCATGTATATATTATATTATATATATATATATATATATATATATATATATACATATATATATATATATATATATATATATATATATATATATATATAATTTTTTTTGTAAAATTATAATTTATAAATATTTACATGCAATAGATACTTTATTATTTAATTCATTTTTGTAACAATATGATTTCGGATAATCAAAAATCCGGATAATGGAATGTACGAGGTATTGGCTAGCTTTTATTAAGAAGTACCTAGTGTCAAGAGAGAGTAGAGAGACATTGCGTGTTCAGTGGCGTAACTGAACGCCGCGCTTTGTGTAGGCCAAGGCGAGGAAGAAGAAACAATTTAAATATAATCACCCCCTCCCCTCCCCGAATTTGAAGTCGTCCCAAAAAATTGTAAAAAATAGTATAAATATATATATATATATATTTTTGTAATTATTAAGATAATTTCAGAGATCCGCGTGAGGAGTAATCTGATGCCATCCACCACGGAACCAATAACCTTGGACAGTGATGATGAACCGGATTTGGGTGAGGTTTCCTTTTTTTTTGAATAAAAAAAAAACACTTTTTTTTAGCTTTACCTAGTATTGAAATAATGTCGTTTACGATGTTGGGTGTTGATTGGCGGAACTAAACTCCGTGTTTTGTCGTCTTTTATGATGAGATATTGGATATGTAAAGATGAATTTTCAGTACAATCATTCAATCATCTCCCAAGTTTTAGATTTTAATTTTTTTTCATGTGAATAAAATAATTGACTATTTTTAAAGTGTTATTTCACACTTAGTATTAGAAAACTTTTTTAAAAAACGTATAAACATTTGAACGTAGCGGGATTCGAACCCGCACCTCTTCTCAACGTTGGAAACTTTCCGATTTCCAAGTGCGAGTTTGAATCCAGCTGTAATTTTTAATATGTTTTTTAAAAGAACTTACGATTATTATAGTAAAAACAATTGTAACTTTACCAAGTGTTAAGATCTACATCTACGGCGTGAAATGAATACGATTGGCGGAACTCAACGCCGCGTCTCGTCTTTTTTGATTGTCATGAAAGAATTTTAAATATAATCATTCCCCTAAGAGAGAGTATCGAACACACAACCATGATTGACTTTAGAATTTTTTTAAATTTTTTTTTGTGTAAAAATAAAAAAAAATGACTTGTGAAAGAAAAAACACTTTTCTAATCTACATTTTCGGTGTTAAATGAAGACATGATGAGAATTAAACGATGAGCGGAACTAAACGCCGCGTTTTGTTTTATTTTATTATTTAGACTGGTGAAACGCAGATGAAATTTTTAAATATAACCATTTCCACAAACCATATTTGACATTTTTTTTTATTGATGATGTTTTTTTTTTTTCGAAAGGTTCGCCAAGCCAAGCCTCAGATTCTTTGAGTCTTGACGAAAACCTGAGAGCACTAAGGCATATACACGAAAAATATGCAAACATTGATAAGGTATAGTACATACATATATATCTCTATATATATATATATATATATATATATATATATATATATATATATATACATACATATATATCTCTATATATATATTATACAGCGGGTTCATTTTTAAGAAAATATTAAAAACATATTGAATGGGATCTCGAACGGCGGCTTATACGGGTGTTCAGGATTCGTGTAAAGCGTTTTTTTTTGAATTGGTTTAATAAGATCTCGTTAAGACGAACTTCGAATAAGCTGAAAACTGTTTTTGTTTTTGTTGAAAATTAATTTCTTTAGATTATTATTTTGTAATTCTGAAAAAAAAGGAGCCTGACTCACTCGTTATTATATCAGCTATCTGCTATAGAGAAAGTCCCATCGAAATCGGTACAGCCGTTTCAGATATTAGCCAGAACAAACACACATAAATAAATAGTAAAAAAAAATTCATTTTGGTACATCTATAGTATAGTATATATACATATAATATGCGTTTAGAAAAAAAGTGTTTATTTTTAATATTTTAAACAGACATTATTTTTTTTTTAAATTTCCAGGACGATTTGTACGAAGCGCACTTGCTCGCTGCCAACTTCAAGAAACCGCCAACGAACCAAATGGAACAAGCGGAGAGATTGAACAGAGATGATGATGAAGTGCTCTCGGTGAGGAGTTCTGAAGGTGAGGAGATGTCTATACTAGATGGTCTTTTAGTCTCATGAGACGGCTGAGCCTCTGGAATTAGTTAAAAATCTCTCTACAGAGATGCTAATAACATAAATATTGTTGCAACAAGTGTATAGGATATAGAACGTATGGTTTTGTGGTGAATGTGCCTGGATAGAGAACTTGAGGTGTGAGTTCGAATCTTTGAAACTGTTCAATTGATATTTTTCAATTTTTTTTGTCTAGCTTCACGCTTTTATGTCGTATAACAGGGTAAAGAGGAATCTAGTGTCAAGACACTCCGTACTCCGTTTTCCATTGAATTTGAGACATTGCGTGTTGAGTGGCGGTACTCAACGCCGGGTTATGTCTTATCAGAGCGGGGAAATTTTGTATATTTAATTTCTATTTATATTGAGGCCGGTCGTGGCGCAGTGTGACAGTGTCTGACTGTAAACGCGATCGGTTGTGGGTTCGATCACCACTCGGGGGAGTTATTATATTTAAATTATTTTCACTTCCTCGCTCTGGCTCAAAGAGCGGCGTTGAGTTCCACCACTCAACACGCGATGTCTCGAATTCGGTGGAAAGCAAAGTACGGAGTGTCTTGACACTAGGTACTTCCTGTCTAACCCGCTATGCGGGATAAAAGCGTGAAGCTAAAAAAAATATATTTTCTCTTGTCAGGTGCATCAGTAACAGAATTAAACACGAGAGTGGAGAAGTTAGAAGATAGTTCAAATTCAGATTCTGATTCCACTTCTGACTCTGGTGAGTTCTTATTTATTTCTTTTTTAAAATTTGTATATATATATATATATATATATATATATATATATATATATATGTATATATATATATATATATATATATATATATATATATATATATATATATATATATAAAACGAACATTTTTTTGTGTTTTAGCCTCACGCTTTTATCCCGCATAGCAGGTAAAAAAAAGTACTTAGTGCCAAGACATTCCGTGGTCCGCTTTCCACCGAATTCTCGACCACTGCGTATTGAATGGCGGAACTCAACGTCGCACTTTGCCTTACCAGAACAAATAAGTGGACATATAATTTTAAATATAATCACTCCCCGCTCGTGTGTATCGAACCCACAACCGATCGCGTTTTCAGTCACACGCTGTCACGCTCCTTTTTTTTTTTGCTTAAAGTTAATTTGATTATTTGATTAATTCCTGTTACAAAAAAAAACATTCCACTATTAAGTAACTAATAAAAATATTAGAATTTTTTTTAATTGTTATTTTACCATTTTTTAAAGTGTTATTCCACACTTAGGATTAGCAAAAAAATTAAAAAAAAAACGTATAAAATATTAAATTATATGTAATGTTTTTTTTTCTTCCCACCATCAGGCAGTTCCAGTTCGTCGTCTTCGTCCTCGTCAGGTAGTTCCAGCTCGTCGGACAGCTCCGACAGCGACACCGACGACGACAACAACAAGAACAATGATAACACGATCAATGATAACGATAACGCTAAGCCGGTGAACAGTGTGGAGGATGACAGGTGAGTTAGTGACACGGTTCTCCGCCTTTTTTAATTTTTTTTTTTATATTTTTTTATTGGGGGTGTGATTATGTTTAGAATTATTTTCACTTAGTCGCTTTGTGTAAGATAAAGTGCGGCGTTGATTTACGCCATTCAACACGCAATGACTCGCGTTCGGTGGGAAGCGAGTGTCTTGACACTAGGTGCTTTCTGTCTACCCTGCTGCTATGCGGGATAAAGGGGAGAAGGTAATAAAACATATTTATATGGCTCGGAGCGTATGGTTTAGCGGTTAGAGAGTTTGGAAAATTTATTGGAAGGTGCAGGTTTGACTTTTTTTTGTATATTTGTTTTTTTTTCTATTTATATGTGTGCGTTGTAATTGTTTAAAAATAAGAATAATATATAGTTTAGTGTCTCCGTTTTAATTTATTTCACTATCTTTAACGTGTTCACATAAAGAATAAGGAAATATTATTCAAAATGTATGTAAATATTGAAGGCGTTGGGATTTGAACCCGTGTCTCCTGTTTCTCTCAAGCGCTCTGACCGCTGAGCCATGAGTTCTCTGTATCCTATATGATTGTTACAATGTTGTTTTTTGTTAGCATCTTTAATTATATTATTTAATAATATGTAATTATCTATATATGTATGTAATTAATAATAAAGAACTTTAATAATTTTCTCATATATCTTTCATGTACAGACAGTCATCATTTATATATATATATATATATATATATATATATATATATATATATGTATATATGTATATATATATATATATATATATATATATATATATATATATATGTTGCATCCATTTATTTATATATAATAGGTGATAAAAGAATATTTCTAAAAAATAAAATTTATTTATTTAAACATTTTTGAAAACCTAAAAGTTTGAACGCAGCGGGATTCGAACCTACGCCTCTTGTTCCCAGTCCAAACGCTCTGATCACTAAGCCATACGTTCTCTATCCTATACGCTTGTTACAACGTCGTTTGTTGTTAGCATCTCTGTAGAGAGATTGTTACTGATTTCTGCTTCATAAAGATTATTTATAAGAAATAATGGTGTATTTATATATATATATATATATATATATATATATATATATATATATATATATATATATATATATATATATATATATATATATTTTTAATTTACAAAAAGATTATTTATGAGAAACAATAGTTGGATTTAATTTTTTAATTATAAAAATATATTATAACAATTTAAGCGCACCGGAATTTGAACCTTTGTCTTTTGTTCCCTGTTCAAACGTTCCGACCGCTAAACCATGTGGTCTACATCCGCCTTCGACGAAATTCCTATAATTTAGTCGGATAACACTTTAAAAATATATTTATTTTCGTTCCCCAGCCAGTCGTTCGGCGCGTGGTCGTACGGGCCGCGCTCCGGGTCGGTGACGGGGTCGGAGTCCGAGTCGGATACGGACCCCGAGCGGCACGCCAGCGCTCCGCCCCCGCCGGCGCCGCACGACGACATCAGCGAGTCCGACAACGAGTCACCCGACAAGAGCTTCCAGTGCCACGTGTGCGCCAAGTGGTACTCCACCAGGGTCACGCTCAAGTGAGTGGGGGGTTCTTTTTTTAGGTTTTATTCTGTGGCAAAAGAGTGGGACAGTTTTGTCTGTTTTGAAGTCAGAGAGAGATTTCTCTTATGTATGAATTAAATGACATTTTTTAGTCTGTGGTCAAGTGAATGAGATTTTTTGTCTGTGGCGAAGTGAATAAATATGTATATTCTTCCACAGAATCCACAGACGCGTCCATCAGAACAAAGGCAGCGGTACGTCACGCTCTCGCACGCGCTCCTCGGACAGATACGAGTGTGACTGCTGCAATGAGACCTTCAACAGACGCGAGAAACTATGGGAGCACAAGTAAGTGGAAAGACCATGCGGTCTACTCGAAAGACCGTTTGGTCTACTGTAATTTTTGTTTTTTTTTGTGTGTAAAATTAAAATACTATATTACAAAAAATATAACTATGTATATAAAATACTGAAATATTGCAGTTGTATATAATGAAGGTCAAGGTGGGTTCCAATCCCACTCGGGGTGATTTAATTTATAATTTATTTTCAGTTTTCCACTCTGGTACGACAAAGGGCGGCGTTGATATCACCACCCAAAACCTAATGTCTTGATGTCGGCTGAAAAGCAGAAATTGGAGTGTTTTGACACTAAGTTGTCTATAATTAACCTGCAAATTAAATTAAAATTAATTTAGTAATTCTCTGTATAATGTTGGTTTTTATATAAAAAATTATATATACCGAAACCATTAACCATTCATTCAGTCATTCATTGAAACGGATCGTACGGAACGGAATGACGTTTGTGAGATCTCTGAATGGAAAACAGCTCAAATAATTTACGTACTAGATAAATTACTTTTTAGCTTCACGCTTTCATCCCTCATAGCAGGGTAGACAGGAAATACCTAGTGTCAAGACACTCCTTACTCCGTTTTCTGCTGAATTCGAGACAATATCTGTTGAGTGGCGCAACTCAACGCCACGCTTTGACCACAAGACACCGACAGACTACAACTCTCAATCATATTTGATAGTTAAACTTGAATACTTTTTTTTATGGGATTGTCATGGCTTTTCTCACGGTTTAATAATGGGGTTGCTATAGTGATAAATATTTTTCACGTCGATTTCAGGGCGGAGGTCCACCGCGGCTCCATGACGGTCCGCTGTGAGGTCTGTCGCAAGTGCTTCGAGGACGACGCCGAGCTGGCGGCGCACGACCGCACGCACACCGCCGACGAGAGAGCCGGTGAGTGGAGAGAGGGGGTAGTGAACGTGTGTGAGAGAGAACATGGAGGGGGGATAGACAAAAATATGAAGTTATATGTACTTTTTTGACTGTCAAATAGTTTATTAGATAAATAAAGGTGTAGTTTGCAAGTGAAGTAAGAGGTGGAAAGGTGTAGGGAGAGAGAGTTGATGTGAGAGATGGTAAATAGAGATAAAGAGAGATAGAGAAACAGCAAAGTGTGAAAGGTATATTTAATTAGGTTAGTAGGTTGTAGGAGATATGGAACAAGAGGAATACTGGCAGGGAAGAAAGATATAAGATTTATGTAATAAATATATACATAAAAATAATAATAATTATACATTTGGATATGTATAGTGAAGTAATGTCAACAGTTGAGAGAGTGAGTGAGTGATACGGAGAAAAAAAGAATTTCAGGAAGGAAATATTTGCATATCTTCCCTTTAGCATTTGTATATTTGTATATACAAATATATTAAAGATCCGATTAAGAAAATACATTGAGTGGAATTATTAGAAAGAGAAGGAAAATAAAGTGGCGGAAAAGATGTGAACAAGCAAAGGAGAGAGTGAGATGGCGATAGTTAATGAGCGAGCTGATGAGATAAAACAAATGCCATAGAGGTATACAGATGGCATATCTTCTTAGATATGACATGAGAGCAAGACGAGCTAAAAAAGGAAGAAAGAAGGAAGGAAGGATGATAGAGAAGTGGGAGTATCAGAAATGCATGTAAATGATGTATACTTTGAGTATTTTAGTAATTTCTTCTCTTAATAAACTAAAATAAATGTTGAAATTATGAGTATATGTTAGGTTAGGAGGTGATCGTGTCACAGTGGACCAGTCTCTGATTGTGACATGGATAGATAGATTCGAATACTAGAGAGAGGGAATGATGATATTCGAACCACGTGTCATCTTATTTCTTCTTAAGTAAAGTACTATTGCATCTCAACTTAAATTCCAATCAATGCAATACAATCCAATCTTGATATAAATTCCAATCAATCCAATACTAACCTATCTCGACTGTATTCCAATCAATCCAATACTATTCCATCTCGACCGTATTCCAATCATCCAATACTGCCCCATCTCGACTTCAATTCTTATCAACCCAATGCTATCCCATCTCGACCGTATTACAATCAATCCAATAGTATCCCATCTAGTCCTGAATTCACGATCTATCCAATACCGTCTCTAATCTAATTTCCATTTGAATTCCAATCAGTCCAATACTATCATTTATCTGGACTGGAATTCCAATCTATGCAATACTATCCGATCTCTATGTAAATCCAATCCATTCATCCTTTACCAATGTATCTGGACGTGAATTCCAATCCGTCTAACACCACCCGGCGCTCAACGGGAACCCGTCCACACTGTGGTATTCTTGAAGGACACGTCCGTGTGTGCGCAGGTCGCTGCTCGGAGTGCGGCAGCACGTTCTCCCGCTTCGAGCAGCTGCGGCGGCACGTGTCGCACGCGCACGGCGCGGGCGCGGGCGGCGCGCACGCGCACGCGCACGCCGCGCGCCTGCCGCACGCGTGCGCGCAGTGCGGCAAGCGCTTCTCGCACGCGCACTCGCTCACGCGGCACATGCACAACCACGCGAAGCAGTTGTATAGATGTGTTGTGTGTAAGGTGAGTGTTGTATACGCACACAGACATACATTGTACGAACTCACACAAACTCACCCGTTACGCGGACATTTATAAAAATAGAACAGTTTACGTATATTTGGTTGGTTGTTTATTTTATAATTGTACATTAAATATAGCCTCCGTACTCCTTATTACGTCATCTATCTGTCAGTGAGAGTCGTGTCAATAATGGTCCAGCCATTTCAATGGTTAGCTGGAACGTACAGATAGACAAATTAAACTTGTAACATTTGCGTTTAGAGTTTTGTTTTTTAATATTAAAAAAAACAGATGCTCCATCTTTGTTTATTTTTATTGAAAAAAAATTTATATATATATATATATATATATATATATATATATATAAATTTTATGTTTTTCTTGAGAATAGATAAAAAGCCGCCATTTTATTTTAAACCATAAATAATGTAAACTAAATAAAAAAAAAAATATTCAGGGACTAGTCGTGGCGCAGTGGGACATTGTCCGACTGTAAACGCAATCGGTTGTGGGTTCGATTCCCGCTCGGTGAAATTATATATAAATTTATTTGCTCGCTCTGGTAAAACGAAAACTCGACGTTGAATTCCGCCAATCCTAATCTAATCCTAATCAATAGCGGAGTACAGAGTGTCTTGACACTAGGAAGCTAAAACAAATTTAAGAAAGACACTAATTGAATTGAAAAGAGTTTGATAATCTCTCGTACATTGTATATCGTTTTTTTTTTAAAGTACCTAGTGTCAAGACACTCCGTACTTCGCTTTCCACCGAATTCGAGACATTGCGTGTTTATTAGTGGAACACAACGCCGCGCTATGTCTGAACGCCTTTGTTTTTTTAATGTTTTATTTTTATTCCTCAAATTCCAGGCTTCATTCGCCCGAGCCGACCAACTGGCGCAGCATCTCAACAGTCACCTCGCAAACTACAAACGCCTCAAGCAGTAGGGCGTTTGGAACGCCGCGTTTCGAACGCCGCGCGCGAAACGCCGCATTTGTCACTAGCTATATTACATTACAGTTTTAGCTCTAGATAAAGGTTAAATAGTTTTAATTATTTTTATTATTAATTAATTATATATATATATATATATATTTTCGTCAAAGATATATTTCGAATATGAATTGGGTATCTGTTAGGATTTTTTTTTTTAAATGTTTGTTTTTTTTTTTTAATTAGAAAAAAAAGTTATACGTATCATTCGATTACGAGACTGCTTATTTTTTTACAACGGCTTTTTTTGTAGGTTTTTTTTTTAAATCGTATTTGGAAAATCATATTATTTTTATCGTTAAAAGATTTATTATATATATATATTAATATATGTATATATATTTTTTTAAACTATATCTTCGAATACCCAAAAAGTCTCATTTAGTTAGCTAATCATCGTTTCTGAGACAATATTTAATTTTAAGTATGAATTGTTAGCGGTTTTTCCCCGCTGCGTGTGAAACGCGGCGGTTAGACCTCCGGTAATTAATGGGAGAGTGCAAGAATGAATTTACACGTTATGACAACACAGACATACACATTATTATTATTATATTATATTAATATAGAATTTTATTTAAAATTGACGTTTTTTTTTTTTTATTTTATCCCTAAACTAGATTGTTGTTGTAAATTCTTAATATTTCACCGCTCTTGTAAGGTGATATGCGGCGTTAAGTTCTGCCTTGTGTTTCGACATGACGCTAGGTTATTTTTATGAGGAAAATGCATATATATTCTAGCTATGAATTTTAATATTTTTGTCAGTATATTTTGAAATGTATATTTGTATGAAATAATGTTTTTTTTGGAGACATTGCGTGTTGAATGGTGGAACTCAACGCCGCGCCTTGTCTTACTAGAGCGAGAAAATGGAAATAATTTAAATATAATCATTCCTCTCCTGTGTATCGAACCCACAACCCACCACGTTTACGTTTAGAGACGCGGTTGCTCATGGTATCTTGGGTCATGTCAAGACACTCCGTTGACTGTAAGAGAGTTGTGCTCGCATGGAACTAGAGTAGTTCCCTCTCTATAGTCTCTATATACTACATATATAAGCAGCTTCACGCGCCATCCCGCATAGCAGGGTAGACGGAGAGAACCTAGTGTCAAGACACTCCGTTGACTACTTACATATTAAATAAGTGTATCAAATAAATAAGAGAGTTGTACCAGGCTTGCATGATACTAGAGGAGCTCCCTCTCTATAGTCTCTATATACTACATATATAAGCAGCTTCACGCGCCATCCCGCATAGCAGGGTAGTCGGAGAGAACCTAGTGTCAAGACACTCCGTTGACTGCTTATATATTAAATAAGCATTTGCTATAATTTTTAGAGTCACTGTTAATATGTTCACCAGAAATAGACTGCATCGAATCTATTGCAGATTGACAGATCTTTCGTGGGACAAGTATGTGTGTGCTTTTACAATATGTTCCCAGAAAACGTTCCAGATTGTTCTATGTATAATTAAAAAAAATTGTGAATAGACGTTTGTGTGTTGAAGGTTATTACCATGTTAATGGTTTTTTATATGATGACACGCTTTGGGCGTGATGATGACGCTCGCTCCGGTCTGTTTCAAAGGTGTCATTGTCTCAAATAGACAAAAGAAAACAGGAAGTCGCCCGCGGAGTGTCTTGCGCCGGTTGTTGTCGGGTCTAACTGCTGGTGGATTATTTGACAGCGTCTGACTGTAACGCGATCGGTTGTGGGCTCGATACACAATCGGGGGAGTGATTATATTTAAATTATTTTCACTTTATCGCTCTGGTAAGACAAAGTGCGGCGTTGAGTTCCACCATTCAACACGCAATGTCTCGAATTCGGTTGAAAGCGAAGTACGGATTGTGTTGACACTAAGTACTTTCTGTCTATCCTGCTATGCGGGATGAAAGCGTGAAGCTAAAATAAATAAATAAATAAATAAATGAAGCATATAACTTCTTTATTTACAACTTTATTTTGAGTAAAATTATTTGACTTTGATTTTGATTTTCTTTTTGGCCTTAAGATTTTTCCATGACAATGTTATAGTGTGTCTTTTGGGTGGAGGTTAAGCCTTTTGAAATGTCTTTATACATTTTTTCCACTTCATACTCCGAATGTGTTAGTCAGTACATGTCCTTGGATCGTCTTTCAAGTTAATCTTTTTGCCAAAATACTGGAAATTAGTGAAATTTGCTTAGCCGTAACGTATCCAGAGTCAGTTGGTGATCGCGCCCTGTCGGAACCTGGAGATTCTTTGCACCCCCTGCCTCGTTACGGGTTATCTAATTAGTTAGGTCAAAAATAGTGGAGGGATCGGGAATTGGGGGCTATTGTGTGTAGTTTTGTGCTATTAAAAGTATTGCCCGTAATGAACTAATGGGCAGGCGTGTTGGTGATCGCAGTATCGCCATCAATCGGTGATCAGAGCCTCGTGCCTTTGTTGGCAGGGGCACCACAGACAGTTTAGACGCTAAGATGAAGTTATAATGTCTTGCATCCATTTTTTCATACAAACTCACGGGGAGTGAGTTAGACCTCCCACCTTTAGGCCTCCTCTAATAAGTTTGAGTTACCTCCATGTCAAATTAAATGTGAGCCCACAATATTCCTGCATGATGCTGAGAATACCTGGCGGTCTTCTACATAGCGTAGCTGATTCTCGAGTAACAGTCTTTCCTCTGCTCCGTAGATTTTAACTGCCATCATTGTCGCCCCAAAGTGGTTCATCAGGGCATTGTCTACTATCACCTTACACTTATCTGAGTCTCTTTGTGCCCCATTTGCCAGCATTGTTTTTGCTGTTTACCAGATATACGCACCGACAACTTCTCTTGTAGTTCATTTGCTGCTTTTATTCTTCTTCGTGGCATTTCTCCAAGCTTAGCCAGGGTCTGCCTTCCCACTTAACCTACTTTGGCATGTTCAGTGGTAAGTTCATTGGCTCTTGTATCCTGTGTCACGACATCCAGCCATTGCTTCCTTGGGCGTCTGGGGGGTCTAAATCCACGGACAGACATATCAGTGCATATTCGTCCGACATCGTTCTCAGGCCGGCGCGCAACGTGTCCATACCATCTCAGGCGACGCTCTAGAAGCTAATCCGCTACGTCACGGACTCCAAAACTACCTAGGACGAATGTGATACGTATGCGGTCAGTCCACGTTACGCCACGCATCCACCTTAGGATCTTCATTTTCGTGACGTGAAGCTCCTGAGTGTGACGAGATAGTGCTAGCCAACATTCGCTGCCATATAAGAGACACCGGTCGTATTATGCTCTTGTATATCTGTCCCTTGAGTTTGGGCGGTATTCTGCGGTCGCAGGCCACACCTGTGACCTCACGTCATTTGGCCCAAGCAACGATACGGGCATGGATGTAGTGATCAATGCCCTGCCCAAATTACATCGGTCCAGCAACCACTACTTGATTCTGGGTTAACGTTTCTCAGCTACTTTTTTTATCGGAGTAAAGATATAGTCCATGACAAGAGGACGATGTTGAGCCGTCAGGCTTTCACGCGGAATGACTTTACAGTTCGTCACCCTGCCTATATGGTACCGCCTGGTCAGCAGATAATCTATTTCAGTTGAGTGGGACCCGCTCTTATACGTGATAAGGTGCTGAGGATTCTTTTGGAAGAACGTGTTCACGACAGCCAAGTCATTCACAATACAGGTTCTTAGAATATTTTCTTCTTCTGTATTGCGACTACCATAACAATAACCGCCGTGAACATGTTCATACGTTTCCGCAGCCCTACCTACATGACCATTCAAATCCTCCCCAACTATGATTACTTTGGCATTTGGAATTAGGAAAGCACACTGGTCCCGACGTCTCATGAGTACATCTGCGAGTTCTTTCACGCTTCACCTGCCCACTCGTTGTGTGCTTTCACACTTCACCTGTCCACTTGTGCTCTCGCAGTTCGCATGTGATTTGAAGGTCTAGATGTGATTTCACGGTCAAAATATGATTTCGATGTCCATATGTAATTTCACCGGCCACAGGATTTCACAGGCCACATGTGATTTCAAGGTCCTCATGCGATACCACCGGCCACATGATTTCACGGGCCACATGTGATTTCTCGTTCCGCATGTGGTTTCTCGATCCATATGTGATGTCATGGTCCACATGTGATTTCATGGTCTACATGAGATTTCGAGGTCCACATGTGATTTCGAGGTCCACATGTGATTTTCTGATCCACATGTGATTTCGAGGTCAACATGTGATTCCGAGGTACACATGTGATTTTGAAATCCACATGTGGTTTTGAGGTCCACATGTGATTTCCTGATCCACATGTGATTTCGAGGTCCACATGTGATTTTGAAGTCCACATGTGGTTTCTCGAACCACATGTGATTTCACAGTCCAATGTGATTTCACGGTCCACATGTGATTTTGAGGCCCACATGTGATTTACAGCTCCACATGTGGTTTCTCGATCCACATGTGATTTCACGGTCTACATGTGATTTCACGGTCGACATGTGATTTCACGGTCCACATGGGTTTTCGAGGTCCACATGTGATTTCGAGGTCCACATGTGGTTTCTCGATCCACGTGTGATTTCTCGGTTCACATGTGATTTCGAGGTTCACATGTGATTTCATGGTCCACATGTTATTTAGACGTTTACATATGATTTCACTGTCCGCATGAAATTTCGAAGTCTACATGTGTTTTCATGGTCCACGCATGACTTTGATGTGATTTCATGATCCACAATGTAATGTGTCTACATGTCGACGTGTGATTTTGTGGTGATGGGCAGATCGAGGCTAAATTAAAGTTATTGCAAATTGGGACCAGTGGATCACGATTTGACTGCACACACGAGAGTCGTGAGATTGAATACCATTTGGGGAAACGTCTTTTTTGTTTGTAATAAAACTTGTGATTACAAACTGCAGTATTGAGATTTGACATTTAATGTCTTCAAAATTCGACACCCAAATCGGTGTATAGTAGAAAACACAATTTTTTGGCACTAGGCTGGTAGGTTTTACAGGCTTCACACCTTTATTCTGCATATCAGAGTGGACAGGAAGTACCTAGCTAGGAAATCAAAATAATTTAAATATTATCGTTCTCCCGAGTGGGGAATCCAACCCTCAACCAATCGCGTTTACAGTCAGACGCTGTCACACAAGGCACAATCGGCCCCAATCGGCCACCTTAGAAATTACCGGCCGACCAGCCTTATAATATTTATTATCGTCAATTAATATTAATACTAAATTATTGTTTAATAATAACTATAATATTTAATATAATGGATATTTTCTCATTATTCGATCTACCATTGTGGGACTTGATCTCTTTTTTACTTCATGTGTTACTGAACTGAACTCAAATTGATGAAAATAAATGAATATATATTTTGTCAAATATAATCAACATAAAATGTCAGTATTGTCAGTACTAGAAGCTACCACCAGTTCGGAAGGCAGTTCTGCTAAAAAGAGCCAAATTACAATGATCTGATAATCTGATGTTAACGAAGTCTTACCAGCGCTCCTACAGCCTTTAGTAATTACCATTTATTCGGTATATAAGCACTTTTATAATGAGATTTTTGATTTTG
Organism: Dryadula phaetusa; assembly: GCA_032432895.1. NCBI lineage: Eukaryota > Metazoa > Arthropoda > Insecta > Lepidoptera > Nymphalidae > Dryadula > Dryadula phaetusa. The sequence goes on along the minus strand of JAOYRS010000098.1, from coordinate 905,367 downwards.
CAGTCTACCTGTGACTATGGAGTATTTCTAAATAGAGTACCAAAATATACGTGATTAATCCGTTTAAAATAAGCACCTTTATGTCTGATTAGCGGCCAGTCGCGGCTTCCTACGACACATTTGTGTTTTTCGTTTTTGAATAAATGTGAACTCTAAATCTTTTCAGGAAATTAAGAATTGTTTGAATTACTACTTCTGAAGATACGTAATTTGAATGATATCATTAAATATCTGATTATTCTCAATGCTTTTTGCGTGTTTGATCAGACTAGGCTTAGGCTTAACGCTATTCTGTGCTTGAGATACTCTCTCCAGGAGTGGAAGGAAAATCTGGACATGATGCTGCTGAAGTTGGGAAGAATTCTAGGCGTATTAAGGGTTATGGACGTATGAACCTACTGAATGGGATATCCAAAAAGGTTGCTGCTACCACCCATATAGGGGCATCTCTGTCAGCGCCTAATTGCTTTGGATTCCGACGCGGACACGAGTATTCCATTTCGCCCCCGGCATTGACGGTGCAAATGCCGCCCATGACTTATTTTTTAGTTTCACGCTTTTGTCCCGCACAGCAGGGTGGACAGAAAAATACCTAGTGTCGAGTCACTGCGTCCGTCGCCTTCGGCGACTTCGGTGAAGTTGCGAATTTAATGGGGCCACTCAAGCTTTGCTTTGTCTTGTCGGAGTGAAGGAATGAAATTACTTAAAATATAATCTCTGGAGTGGGAATCGAACCCACAACCGATCGCGTTTACAGACAGACGCTGTCACACGAGACACGATCTTCCATCCGCCGGACTTACGGTTATTTTTTCAAATATCTGCAGATAACACGTCGAGAGTACCCAGCATGGTAGAATAAGAGAGTAAGAGGAACTACTCCATGATGGTCTCTTACTGCAAATTAGTCATCACATTGAATGAGGCTGCGGTGTTTATGCGTGAGTCTGTCGCATAAAGAGACCCGCTCCTCAGTGGTAAGAGTAGGTAGGAATCACTCCCGTAATAACTCTCGAACAGGCCCCGAACCACCCTAAAGGCAACAGTGGTCCCCGGAGAGAGTTTTCGCTAGATTTAAATAGGTAGTATTACGAAGTTCCATCGTGCATTGACCTTACGTGTAAAAGACAACTGGCGGGAAATGTATTTCCCAGCGTTAAATAGAAATAAAGTAGTTATTTTCAATCAGTAACCCAAAAGACATTGCTAAAATAAAAAAAAGAACATACGAACTTAAAACCCCGTGTTTATACCTACTTAGGGGTGAAATTTGCATTAAAATAGAAAGAAGAAATTGCGTGTTAAGTGGTGGAAATTAATGCCGCACTTTGTCTTACCAGAGCGAGGAAGTTCAAATAATTTAAATATAATCTCTTACCCGAGTGGGAATCGAACCCTCAGAAATAACAATTCGCAGACCAATTTTCAACCCCCGTGCAACCTTTTAGACCTAATAATTCGATAATTATTGAAATAGACATTTATTAGGGTTTAGTGTGTAAGCCAAGGACATAGTTTTATATTTCTAACATCAGTTATGGCGGATTTCCCTGCTTGGCACCCTTAAGGTTGTTTTGTCACCCTTGTTTTATTTTGTAAATACTGAATACCACACGATTTTTACACATTTTAAATGAAACTATTTCGAACGGATTAATCGCGTATATTTTGGTATTCGAAAGTACATTTTTGAAAACCGAAAACCTGACGTTTCGAACACTTTACAGTAGTCCATGGTCACGGGTAGACTGTCGTAGGTGACTGCAGATCCACTATGCCAGAAATAAAGATACAGTCAGCTCATTCTAAAAGAATCCAGGGCAGTATGCGAGGCAATTAAGAAACAGATGGCGGTAGTTTGATATAATTAATTTTTGTATTAACTGACAGACGAATGCCACCTCTGTGACCACGGACTACTATTTCACTTATATTAAAGGACAGGAATTTAGTTTTCAGGTAAAAATAAAACGCCTGATTCTTTTTATTTTATTTGTTATCGCATCTTATATATCCTTATAATATTTTAACTAAATTATACTATAGGTAGGTACGGAGTATTATATTTTTATAGCTAGTTAAATTTCATTTAAAATAAAAACAGTCAAAATCAACAGTCAAAACTGACATTACAATGAAATGGCATAATTTTCAAAAATCCCGAGCACAGAGTATATATAGAGATTTAAATTAAATAATTAAAAAAATAAATAAGGCAAGTATTGTATAAAGTTTGAAATTAAATAAAGATGATTGTTTGAAAATTATGCGACCTCGTTCAAATGTCCACCACGTTAACGGATCAACAGAATTGTTTTCAGAAAACATAACCGAAATACAAAACAACAGACAAGCGAGTACTTATTATTATATATTTAACATACTATTTTTTATCTATGCATCTAATTTATAATGCGACCAGAAAGAAAAATAAAAGGGGAGGGGGAAATATAAATAAATAATCGTTATCCTATGACCGGTGTTGTCATAGCGAACAAATGAAAATTTCCTCAGTTCATAATACGTCAGAATATTCGACGATTCTGAATGATTATAGTCGTGGGGAACTTTCATAATTTCGCAAAAGCACCGATCAGATCGTATCTTACCATCACATTAGGATATAAATTAGTCGCGTAAGGGTAGATAGATTTCTTAATAAAAATACAAAAATGGGGATAATCGTGTAAATCACTAACACATTGTGGTCATTTCGGTTTTCATCACAATCTTCTTAAACAAAGCTCGGGTAGTCTACGAAATATTACTGTGCGTTCAGTAAAGTTGAAATTATATAAATAAAAAAAACACATGAAAAGTTCAATTTAAATGAACAAACATACGAATAGTTCAAATTAAATGAACATATGCACATGAATGAGATCAAATTAAATGAACAAACGCAGATGAAAGTTCAAATTAAATGAAACGATACTACGTCTAATACAACATCCATGGACGGTAGAAAAAAGGAAATAATGGGCTAAAATATTAAAATTAAGTGATTTTAGCATAAGTTTTTCAAACTCATAATTTTCCTTCATACGTCAACTAGCGGTACATGAAATAAAACATCTACGACACCTATTGCGTTATTATTGCTGTTTTTTTTGTGTATTCTAAATAATAATTGACAAAATATATTATTTATTACATTATTTACACAAATTTAAAAATAAATAAATGAATTGTTCTTACACATTGAATGGTCTTCTAACATTAGAGTATTTGATATCGTTTCAAATTAAATTCAAATAATGTAAAAAATGTTTTTCATTATAAATGATATTAATCTGTTTCATTGAGTTTCATATTATTGAATTGGCGACGTGTTTTTTTTAAATAAAAAAATATGAAACTTTCCATTGTATTATATGAACAATTATAAACAAATTGCTTTTCAGTTTTTTTAAAATACTTCAAATACTCTATTGTTATATAACATTTTATATAATACTCTTAATTACATATAAATGTCAATTATTATTTATAATATCAGTACAGTATACTTTTAAGTTAAAGTTGAACAAAGTACAAATCCGATGACATAATATAGAAATAGACATGACTCTATATACAATCGTTAACATTTGTTTTTGAATGGTGGGTTAAAACCTCTTTGCCAGTCATATTTTTAATTGAATCTCCATTTAATTGACAGATGAGTTAACGTCATCACGATTTTAACAATAACGTTGTTATTTCTTCTACTACATTTTGCTATATGTCATTTCTATATTAGGTCGTCCATTCCACGATTTCCACAGACCCTTAAACACCCTACAGCCACAGATTTAAAAGAAAACCTACGAGACACCAAATGGATTGGAAAAATCCATATTTTATAAATATCAAAAAATATTCACTTTTTTGTGTTTCAAAACAATGTTTCTTAAGCACGCGACCTCTGGGAATTACACTATAACACATCAAAACTCTAGCATTTTTCTAAAACAAAAGGAAAACGACTACTAGAATATATCCAACAGAAAACACTGAATAATTTTTATTACGAACATTATAGACTAGACTACGCTTTTTACAGCCTTGAATTGAATATTCACGTATTTATATGTTAAATTATATTCCTTCAATATCATTTTTTTTGTATTTATAATTACTCGAAGGACACTCGGCAGGTACTCGATGTTGTTCATTTAAATTATGAAAATAAATGAACATGTAATTGACGTTCATATAAACATACAGTTAAATGAATTTTCAAGGCTGTAAAAATTCAATTTAGAATCACTCTTAGAGGATTATTCAAGTCTGATCATTGGTGTTATACTTACTTCGGAACGGTATATATAAAGAAATATATAACAAAATAGTTTGGCACTTTGTATGTTCAAAATGGTACATCCGAAAGCTTTCGTTGAATTTTCTCTCATTTCATTATTCAATTTTTTTTATTTTAAATAAAATAATTTTGAATGTACCATTTCAAAAATAATGCTACATGTAAAATAATCAAAAGGAGAATACATTTACAGTTAAGGCATTTAAGTTTCATTTAAGATGAGAATTTATCATGCTTCTACATTTTACATTTATTCAAGGATTATAAAATATTTGGTGTTATATTTTGGGACTTAAAATTATTATCTTATTCAAGAATGGAATGGACAAATGAAAATATGAAATGAAAACAGAATTAAATGAAACATCGTACATTTTATAGCCTATCTAAACGATATATGTAACTTTTGCACAATAATTTTGTATATATAATATCATTCTTACAATTTGCCTAGCTAATGTATTATACCATATAATTATGGTTAACTTTTGACGTCAATACGTTTTTTGTCACACACAATTTTCAATATGTACAGAAAGTGTTTCAATCATGATATGGTCTTTTACAACTGAAAATGATTGATCAATTTGATAAACATAATATATGTTTGTCAAACTTAGTCAATCATTTTCTATACGCGTTTGTCTGACTGACTTTTTAAATTGTGTTCGTATTCGAAATATTTGTTAATATTGTGTTTCTCACATAAACACATCTATTTATTATACTGATACTGATTGCTAGTATTATACGCCAAGTACTACCTAACCAACATGAATATTACAAATGTTTGACAATCAACACAATTTGTCAAACATGTCCGATCATTTGCCATTCAACAGTCATGTCAAACAACGTATTATCGCCAAAACGTATTCCGCCCACATTAAATACCTTAGCCGTTACATCTATGGGAAACTGAAAGCCGTACCTATTCAAATCTTAATTAGCACTATGCTAGAAGGAAGTACAGCAGCAAGAGAAAGGCAACGACGCGTCGAAACATGGTATGGTGTAAAAACACCATGAACCATAAAAAAATGACCGTCGGCAATATCTAAGTCTTAGTCTAGGGATATACGTTCGCACCTATCTCTAAACAAGCAATAGGCATACGATTCTCTTCTCATATCTGCCTAGCTTACCTATAACTAAATTTGACTATCTAGAACTATTTCTTCAATTTGATACCGAGAGGTCGCACCTCGTCGCAAATATGTTCAATGTATCATTACACAGCGACCGTATCGATTGATTGGTTGAAAAAAATTGACACGTCAATTTATCTAGCGGAAATTATATAATTTATCATAATATTATTATAATAATATCTTATTATAGATTTTTTTTTTCTAGCGATATGTCTCACAAGTTTTTTTTTCTACATGCTCAAATTAACGCTAAACAGATAAAAGAAACTACAGAGAAAACAATAACGATCCGTAATATAATATATAAAATACATTTTTTTACAAAATATCATATAACGTCCACAGTACGCCATCAAAAAGTTTTCAAAAAAGACAGTAGTAAAAACTACTTTCGCCATTAAAGTCTAGTTTTACAAAAGGAAAAACGGAAAATAGAACGTCAGTGAAAGAAAATGACAGCAAACGTTTTTTTTTTCTTTCTTACGAAAAAAAAAACACAAAAGGAGAAGACGCGTACACATTTGTCCCACACATTCCGTTAACACTAGCTACAGTAAACGATTAAATGCCTTAGGTTAGAATAAATATTTTTTCTTTTCACTTACAATATAAATAAATCTAATATTCCTCTACTTTCTCGGTTACTCCACGTTTTGATCTTCGAGTCCATAAAATTTAGACACAACCATATTTTTTTTGTTTTAATAACAGTATATTAATGATTTTATATTATTTATGGGTTTTGGCATGTGTTGAAAAAAATCCGACTAAAAACATCATCGTATATACTTCTTTTATATCTAACCACCCTAGCATTGCAGATATAAAATTTTTTATAAAACGTCTCACTCGTGATCTGTACCTTGCCTACATTTTTCTATTTTTTAAACATTTTTCGAAAAATCTACATTTTTTTTTAAATCTTAGCCTATACTTGTGCTTTTGGTACCTTATCTTTGGTTCCAAAAAAAAAATCTTTCACACGTCGCAACCGTTATTGGCCCGCGTACTCCATATAACCTTAGCTATCTTAATCTACTTATATTAAATAACTATATAATAATAATAATAATAATAATTTCTAAAAATTATTATATAATACGCATTCTCATGTCATAAGCAGCGGTAGAAATAAATATTTCGATAGAGTGACTCACATTTTTATCCACTTCGTCTCTCCCCAAGCGAGAAGCCTCCGCCCAAACCCGCAACCACTAACCCACTAAAAACCTTCGCCCAATCAATTGGTATACGGAACTTTATAAATAAACAAAAAAACAAGTTCTAGAATCTTATAGAGGATAGATTGTATTCCAATTGATTGTTCTAAGTTTTGAAGCAGAATGATAAGATATCATTGAAAAAAAAAATTTTTTATTCATTATTTTGAGAAATTTGTAAGTAAAATCTTCTAATGGAGGTTAGATATTTTTGCTTATTTTCATTAACACGAATAATATTTTATTAAATTTCGTTACTCACGAATTAACATTTTCATATCCAATTTTCTATCATTCATTAGAAGACTAACTCTTTCACATTTCAACCAGAATCAATCATAATCAAATCAATTGATAATATTTCATAATAAACATTCGTTTCATAAATGTTCATTGCTAACTTTCATAATCTATAATCATTCACTTGAAACAATGAATCGATTTATCAATCTATGTGACATGATTGGTTTGGTTGAACGATTGATAAAGATTGTTATTAAATTATAATTTAATGGGAGTATTGATTGAAAGGTTTAATTTGTATAGGATGTAGGAGCAGATGACCATTCCTTACAGCGGCAAGGGTCTGGGGGCGCAGATTGTTGGCCTCACACGAGCAAACTGGGGGCCAGCCATTCATCTTCACCGATCTGGAAAATATAAATGAATTTAAACCGGCGTCCCCTTTCAACTATAGAACACGCGTCGCTTTAGCAACGTCACTTCATTCAAAAGTGTAAAACAAACGCTAATGCAAGTGTAATTTTTTTAGCTTCACGCTTTTAGGCGCGCTTACCCCGTTTAGCAGGGTAGACAGAAAGTACTTAGTGTCAAGACACTCCGTACTTCACTTTTCGCCGAATTCGAGACATTGCGTGTTGACTGGTGAAACTCAACGCCGCACTTTGTCTTACCAGAGCGAGGAAGTGAAAGTAATTTAAATATAATCACTCTGCCGAGTGGGGATCGAACCCACAACCGATCGCGTTTACAGTCAGACGCTGTCCCACTGCGCCACGACCGGCCTCGTATAATATTTATTTTATTGATTTAATGTATTTATTAAGCTACACTCTTTTCCCCTCATAGCACGCTAGTCCCAGAGACCTAATATCGATACACTCTGTTTCAGATATTGTATGTTGAGTTGCGGAACTCAACGCCACGCTTTGTTTTGTTAGAGCGAATATTGATGCATTGAGACGTAGTGGCCACAATTTAACGTAATATTTTAATAAAATAAAATTAATTCATTATTGAGATTATTTTTTACATACAAATGTAATATCTGAAATATATGCATCCAATGTTTCGAACACTTTATCGAGTGAAGTAGCGCTTTATTTTAATTAAAATAAATTGCTACTTCTCACTCGATAAATTAATTAATTTTATAGTGAGACCGGTTATGGCACAGTGGTACGGCGTCTGACTGTAAATGCGATCGGTTGTGGCTTCCATTCACACTCGGGGGAGTGTTTAAATTATTTTCACTTTTTCACTCTGGTCAAATAAAGTGCGGCGTTGAGTTCCGCCACTCATCACGCAATATATCGAATTCAGCAGAAAGCACAATACAGAGTGTCAGGTATTACCTGTCTACTTTGCTATGCGGGTGATAAAAATCGTGAAGTTATTTTAAGTAATTTCATTTATTTAAAAATTTTTGTAAAATAATCCCTATGATAACTTACCGGCTGTACTTGAAAGTGCTGGACTGGGTAATGCAGCACTTGTGGGGGTTGAGACATGGCGGCGACACCCCCAACACCTCCAACACCCCCAACTCCCCCACCCAAGGCCCAAGGGAGTTGGACACCTCCCATTCTGGACGAAAAAAACGGCTTTCAAGTAAAAGGAAATTACCAAAAAAATATATTATATTTTCATATACGCGGTGGTCGTAGATTGCGTTTCCGCTCAATAGAATGGTTATATTTAAATTATTTTGATAAAAACGTGAAATTAAAAAATATATGTTCTGGATCTTAAAGTCAAACAAGAGAAATTTCAAAAATTGGTGATTTGATTCGGATCTACAATCGTATGTAGCTCACACGTACCCCATGTACTGCTGTTGGTACCCAGCAAATTGGCCAGCGTAGGAGTACCCTTGGACTCCTTGAACTCCTTGCAGGAAACCTCCCAGCTGTTGAGGATATGTGTTATACCAGTACGAAGCCGGTGGTACTCCCCCGGTGTAAGCTCCGAATGGGCTATACGCAGTTCCTCCCAACTGTAATGGAAGTCAAAATAAACTTTATTTAAATTGATCGTTAGAAACAAGATAATGTCAGTATTGGCAGCCTTACACGAAGACCAGGAGATGAAGTAACATTGCTGATAGTAGCTGGTGATTTAAAAATGCTTAGTTTACCTAGTGAGTTTAAGAATACATTTAAAAATAGTGGAATATGTAAAACGGAAACACTCCTCGCCTGATAGGGTGAGAGTGAACGTAATGTCAAGACACTCCGTTCTCTATTCATCGTCGGAAATTTAAATCAAAAAAAAGAAGAAATCAAAAGAAAGAAGAAAAAAGCTTTCGATAGAAACATCTAGATTATCAGAAAACGGATAAACGACTCAAACCCGTGCCATTGGAAGCTGTCCAAGTGTTTTTAACTACTAAGCCATGCGTTTAGTTAGCCATGCGTAAGTCATTCTTATAATTTTTGTTGTAAGCATCTCTGTAGAGAGATTTTCGCAAATTTCTGCTAGATAATGATTATTTCTAAAAAACCATTATCAAGTCCTTCGTTGAACAGCATTGTTTAACGAATCTAATTTCCTTATTCCAAGTGTATAAATAATTCTATTAAAATATTACCTAAATCGGAAACGCTAAATTGCAAAAGGTACAGGTAAGGTTCTTTTTCTCACTCTGGTAAGAAAAAGCGCGGCGTTGAGCTTCGCCACTCTACACGCAATGTGACAAGGTACTCTCTATCTACCCTGCTATGTGAGGTTAATACAGTATATATATACAGTATATATATATATATATATATATATATATATATATATATATATATATATATATATATATATATATATATATGAATGTCTTACTGTCGTATGAAAACTTTTTCGCTGGAGTTACACTACAATTTTTAAAGCATAGTAGAGAGTCTTGTGTCGAGCTTATACTTTATTGTTTACCCGAATTTAAGATATTAGGTGTTGAGTGGCGGAGTTCAACTACGCGATTTGTATTGCGAGAACGAGGGAAAAAATAAAATAAGAAGTGTAGATACAAACTCGGTTACATTCAAATTTGTATAACGAAATACGTATTTTATACATGATCTTAAGTTAAGAATAATATTTTGAAACATTAGTGTACGAAGTTATGAGAGGGTTATATGAAAAATGCAGCTGACGTTTAATATTCAACATTAACCTCGCCTCGGTGGAACTTGTGGTATGATTTTAAGCTTTTCAATTTTCTGTTCTGTTTAGTTCTGTTTTGTTAGGTTAGACTGATCTACAGACTGAAAAAAGACTGAAATTGGCATTTTTTTTTCAATAATTTTGAGAAAAAAATCAATCTATAAAATGGATGTAATGAATTAAAAATAGGAATGTCTGGTATTTTTTTAATTTATCACCTCACAAGTAAAGTGGCGTAACTCAACTCTGCGGTTTGTCGCAACGAATCGGAGGAATGAAATTGATAATTGAAATATAATTAATAATTCAGGCTATTGTAGTGCGGAGCATTGGTTGTGTTTATACACACGAGGAGGATTTTATCTGTCTGGACATTTCTTTGCTCTGGTAACACAACGCGCGGCGTTGAGTTCTAACACACAATACGCAATGTCTCGAATTCGGCGGATAGTGTAGTTCAGAGTGTCTTGACACTATATTCTGTCTACCCTGCTATGTGGGATAAGAGCGTGAAGCTAAAAAATGAATAATATATCTTAGTAAGAATGAAGAAGAACGTGCTCAGGTGGTTTGGGCACGTGGAAAGAATGAGCGATGAAAGAATGGTAAGAAAGATTTATGAAGCCAAGGTGAGTGGTACGAGAGGTCGGAGGAGACCTCGGTTGACCTTCGGTAACACAGTAGTAGTCGAAGATACTGGAGGAAGGTCACGTAAAAAGTATGAGGACCTCCAGAAGGGCATGCCTGAAGAGGATAATGACTGTGGACGAGGCGAAAGAGGTATGCAGGGACCGTAGCGTTTGGCGCTCCGTACTCTCTAACTACCCCGCTAGGGATGAAGCGTAAAGCTAATATATATATATATATACAAACACGTCATTAAGTAAACAGGAATTTTTTAGAATATTAAATAAATTAATAAACAAGTACCGTCTTTAAGAATAATTAATAAGAAATTAATGGAAGCATTGGAATGGAAATTTGAATGTATAATATTTTTTTTATCGACATTAAAAATTATGTTTGATCTCAGGAGGTTTGAATATATTTTAATTATAATTAAAACTGTCTTTATAAAAATGGTATAAGTTCAGAATTTCTTTTTTTTTTTAGAAAAATAGGACATCCACGCTTTATTCCGCATTCGTCAGAGAACTTAGTGTCAAAACACTCCGTTGACTGCTTATATATTAAATAAGTGTATCAAATAAACAAGAGAGTTGTACCAGGCTCGCATGGAACTAGAGGAGCTCCCTCTCTATAGTCTCTATATACTACATATATAAGCAGCTTCACGCGCCATCCCGCATAGCAGGGTAGTCGGAGAGAACCTAGTGTCAAGACTCTCTGTTGACTGCTTTCCTCCCTTTGCCGCGTTTTGTTGTTTTATTTATATAAATATACCTATATTTATATAAATATTTATATAGATTTTAGTTCTAGGGAGCCAATTATAATAACATTCAAATAATATAAATTACAAATAAGGAAAGACAAGATACAGACCGACAGACAGTCTGCAGTGCAATAAACTTTATATTAAAAAAAATTGGAGGCCCAATTTAATTTTTCGACTTATCGACTAAAAGAATTAAGTATATGAGATCCATCGTGTCTTGTATGACAGTGTCTGACTGTAAACACGATCGGTTGTAGGTTCTATCCCCACTCGGGGGAGGGATTATATTTAAAATTTATTTTTACTTCCTCTGGTTCAGGTAAAACAAAATGCGACGTTGAGTTCCACCACTCAACATGCAATGTCTCGAATCTCTCTACAAAGCGAAGAACGGAGTGTCTTATCACTAGGTACTATCTACCCTGGTATGCGGGATAAATGGGTGAAGTTAAAAAATATATATATCAAAATATCTGGTAGGGACACACTGGACTTTGGACTTTCGACTTATCGAGGGTTGAGATTTCAAATAAAGAAGGTTTTGGTGTTTTGAAAGGAAATTAACATTTTTTTTTCAAGTATTAACGTCAAACGTTTCTCCAACTATTTATTATTTATTTATTCAAGACAACATTGCCCTTTTGTCCATCTAGAAATTTACATCTAAAAGATTAAATTTAGTTGTTTACGATGTATTTAGTTAGTCAATTTCAATTTTAGTTAGTTTTAGTCAGTTAGTCTTTCTATTGTATGGTAAGGCAATATTTACTTTTAACGATTGTAAAGGCACTTGGCTGTTTATATTGTGATCTTTGTCATGATAAGCTGGTAATTGAAAATTAGTTAGATATTTTAGTCATATTGGTGTAGTGGTATAGTGACTATAATCGAGAGGGTTGCAGGTTCAAAGAACACATGAGGGATTATTCCGTTGTCGTGTTGGTGGTCTACTATCGTGCAAAGAATATTCACCTTCCAGTTTTTGGTTTATGCGACGTATAGCGAGCTCAGACGGTGCACCATGACGGTCATATTCAGCACGAAATGCTTTTTGAGTAGAGACAATACTTCTCGAATTTTGATAGAAAATTTGAACAATTTCCAAACGTTGAGGTAACGTGAAGCTGTTTATGATTAAATGGCAAACATTACTGAACACAAAACAACACAAATTCCAAATGTTACAAAACTAAAATGGCGGCTGGGAGCTATCAAAATCCTATCATCCCTATTGGGAAACACTGTATAACTATACAAATAAAATTGGAGTGTCTGTTTGTAATATTAAAATTAACATCTTCTTACTAAATGCATAAGTATGTATGCACATATTTACAATCTTTCTCTGTCAGTCTGTTTGTTCCGGTTAATCTCTATAACGATTGAAGTTTTGTAGGGACTTTGACTTGCTAGTATATATACATATATATATATATATATATATATATATATATATATATATAGTAGTGTTAGCGTAATATATTTATAAATATGTAACATTGGATATTAGCATTAAATATTAGTTACTAAGGATACCTCATTCTTAATAATTATATTTTAAAGGAAGTCATTTGAATAATAATATAATTACAAAACACCTACCCTCCTTTAATAAGGAGTTAACACTACGATCTGCCTTCCTTTGTTCGATGCCTATATAAGTCAGCATAAAGGCACAGGAGCTCTTTTACTCCTTGACTTTCGACCAGTAGGTTGTGTTTGTGTTGTGCTAATCCTAATGTTCTTATTTTGGCTCCACGCTTTCATCCCGCATAGCAGGGTAGACAGAAAGTACCTAGTGTCAAGACACTCCGTACTTTGCCCCCCCACTGTATTCGAGGCATCGAGTATCAAGTTGTGGGAATCATCGCCGCTCTATGTTTTACCAGAGCGAGATAGTTAAAATAATTTAAATATAATCACACCCCCTTTGTATTGTCAGACGTTGACGTGTTTACAGTCAGACGCTGTCACACAAGACGAGAACGGCCTTAAATAATCTCAGGCCTACTCCTCACGTCACTTGTGTATTCTAACATTATATAAATATTTATCGTTTTTGGTAATACAAAACGCAGCGTTAAGTTCCGCCATTCGACACTTAATATCACTAATTCAGACGTAAATTGGAGAACGGAATGTCTCAACACTAGTTGTCTAGTAAATACATATTTTTGTTCACTAATACGTGTTTTAAATTTAAAAAAATATAAAACTTTTCATAGTAAGAGAGTGTCAATTGAAAGGGGATTATTCTTGGAAAGCATTTCCAGCTTTTAAATTGACTTAAATCTTTGTCGGACCGGAAAAATATTTTGATATTTAAATGTTTTTTTAGCTTTACGCTACCCCTATCTTGCTATGCGGGATAAAATATCCGGGATAAATATAGCAGGGAGACAGGTACCTAGTGTCAAGACATTTTGTACTCTCTTCGAATTCGAGACAATACGCGTTGAGTGGCCGAACTCAACGCCGCGCTTTGTCTCACCAAAACGAGTAGGAATCGAACCCACAGTCTCGACCGGCCTGAGTGTTAAATTTAGTTAATATATATAACATTTAACATTTAACATTTTACCGTACTCTACTCTTAAAAACATACAAAAAATCGAAACCCGCCATTTTGTTGCGGCGGCCATTTTATGTTAATAAAACAACAAATTAATTATATATTTCAAATTTCAAGCACGTAAAGAATAAACAGTTATCGCGTTTACAGTCAGATGCAATGTTAATTTATTTGATTGAGAGTTAAAAAAAATCTATATTTACAACTAATCAAGTTTTTTTTTAATTTCACGCTTCTATCCCGTATTGCAGGGTAGACAGAAAGTACCAAGTGTCAAGACACTCTATATTTCGTTTTTCACCGAATCCGAGACATGCCTGTCTTACCAGAGCGAGGAAGTGAAAATAGTTTAAATATAATCATCTCCGAATGGGAAACCGAACCCATATTCGATCGCGTTACAGTCAGATCCCACTGTGCCACGATAAGCCTCAATTTCAAGTTGCAGTAAAACTCCTAAAAAAATATTGATTTTCCAGACCAGAACCCGTACCTTCTACCTTCGTTTCCATTAAACAATCACGGTGTAAACGCAAACAAATTAAACACATCCGTATATTGACACTTTCTTTAACCCCTAAACCCTTCTCAAATTATGAAATACAAAATGTGTAGACAAAGGACGAAGGTGCCTGTTCAAATAAGTCAATATTAAGTTAATTACTTAAATAATTAGGGAATTTTCCCCAAAAACCGATGTACAGCTTCTGTCCGTCTGTCAACGTGGTGTTCATGAGTTGAGTACATATGAGGGAATGATATTTGGTATGATAAGATAGATAAAATACGGCGTTGTGTTTCGCCATTTAATACGTGGTGTGTTAAATTTTGGTATAACGAAAGGTTTTAGGTCCTGTCTACCTCGCTTCTTATAAACACGAGATATGTGAAGCTAAAACACTGTGTTAATTATATTTCATTATATTTCAAATATATGTTTAATTAATTATATTTCATATATATTCTTTATATACTCTAAAGTGCGGGGTGTTGAGTGGAAATTAAAATAATTATTGTGTTTGATTGTAAACACGATTGGTTGAGGGTTCGATTCCAAATCAAAGGAATGAATATACTTAATTTTCTTTTTCTTCTTTACTAAAACAAAACGTAGCGTTGAGTTCCGTCACTCAACACTTAATGTCTCGATTTTTTACGGAAAGAAGTCAACTTATCATTAGGCTGTCTCTAACTATCCTACTATACAGGATTAAGAATCCCAACTAACCTGTCCCTGAGTTTGTGCGTTATTTGGATCCCCAGACTCCTTCCCCCAGGAGCACTTCACCGGTTGCCCGTTCACATCCGCGTTGTGTACAGCCACGATGGCGTGTGTTGCGCTCTCTTTTGTGGAGAATCTGAAAAACGTTTATTTATTTAGATCATTTTGAACATTTCAATGTAAACGCAACTGTAGCTCGATTTCCGATCAGAGGAATGGTTATCTATTTCCCCGCTCCGTTAAATTAAAATTCGGCATTGAGTTCTATCTCTTTGCACACGGTGTATGGAACTCCAGAGGAAAGCGACAAACGAACAATAGGCTCTCTATGATTACGCGGGTTAAAGTATGAAGCTGCTAACCTTTTATTCTGGTATTATAGGTATTCCCTACTAAATTTCAAGATTATAATATAAATATTCCATCCCAAATACCTGATAAAAGCATATCCCTTATCCTTAAAAACTCTGATCTCCTGAATAGTCCCGAAAGGCTGGAAGGTCTTCTGCATGAGCTCCTCAGTGAGACCGGTGGTGAGACCGCCGCAATACACCGTGCAGTTTGTTGGTGAACTCTGGTTGTAGACTTCGTCGAAGGTAAGTGGCTTCGAATTTACTGGAAGAATGGTCTTTATTTAGTATATGTATAAAACCCATGAAGATATTTGTTAGAAACGCGATGGTGTCTACTGACACTCAGGATTTCTTTTGGCTTCACGTTTACATCCTACAAAACAGGGTAGACAGGAAGTGTCGATAGTGTCAAGACACTCCGTACTCCCCTTTTCGTCGAATTCAAGACATTGGGTGTTGAATGGTGGATTTTAATGCCGCGCTGTGTCTTAACAGAGCGAGAAATTGAATAATTCGAATCGAATCCAACCTGTCCATTAAAAAATATGCAAGTCACACAGTGGAACACCGCCACGAAGGCTTCAAGAAATTTTTAAATTAAATAGGATTCATCTTAGATTAGGCTTCTTTGATAGGGTTTAGTAATTTTCGAAATTACTGTATATAATGCGTGAGACCATCGTGTCTTGTGGTACAGCGTCTGATTTTTAACTGGATTGGTTGTGGGTTCGATACACATGAGGAATGATTAGAATTAAATTGTGGGTAATTACCATCACTGAACACGAAATATCTCGATTTCATGTGGAAAATGGACAACGGAGTGTTAAGACACATAGCAATGTAGATATGAAGTGTACCAAATTCGAATATTGCGTGTTGAATGGCGGAATTCAACGCCATGCTTTATTTTACCAGAGCGAGGAGGAAATGAAAATAATTTAAATCTTTAAATAAATTCTAATTCAAATTTGAGACGTGACTTGTGGGTTCGATCCCACTCGGGGAAGTGATTACATTTAAAATTATTTTCGTTTCTTCGCTCTGGTAAGACAAAGCGTGGCGTTGAGTTCCACTACTTAACACACACTGTACTTATCACACAACGAACTCGGTGGACAGCTTAATACGGAGTGTCTTGATACCAGATACTTTTTGTAAATGCGGGGTATGCGGGATAAAAATCATGAAGCTAAAGAAAGAAATAAAAAAGAAAACCTTTCCCCCGATTGGGAATCGAACTCACAACCCATCGTGTTTACAGTCGGACATACAAGAAAAATTTATTCTTCTGGTAAAGAAAAGTATAAACTTAGTGTAAAAGACTTATTATCTGTATTTTCACTTGTTTTTTATAAACGATTAAAACGTTTATTACAAAAATAAGACACACCGTGTCAAGACACTACGTTGTGTCTCACTACCCTGCTATGCGGGATTGAGAGTAAAGCTGAAAAAAAAAATTAGAACATTTTGACTATTTTAAATGGATCAATTACGTATACTGTCTACCTGTGACCACGGACTACTGTAAAGTGTTCAAAACGTCAGGTGTAGATATGTATATATTTTCGAATACCAAAATATACACGCTTGATCCGTTTAAAATAATTTCAATTTAAAATGTATAAAAATCGCCAATTTCTTATGAAATTAGAACATATTTATAATTTAGTAAGCGTGGTTATGTTCGCTTCATTCACAATTTCCGCCAACTAAACTGTTTCCGGTTTTTCACGAATAGCTTTAACAATATTATGCTTTACCAATTCTATGAATAACATGGCGCAGTGCGACAATATTTGACTATACACGCGATGTTCTTGGGTTCGATACCGATTCGGGTAATTTATTATTAATATTCGTTTATATATTCTTTCACAATTTCAAACATATTCACAAAAGGTGGGCCTTAAGATAAATAGCATTTTCTACCAGCCAAAATCATAATAATGTATATAAATATATGTATATATATATATATATACACATACATACAAACATACATATACATATATTTTTTAATGAAACGGTTTTAACCGATAATAAGGCTTTTACGCTAAATTTATACTTTTTTTAACAAGAACCTAAGAAAGAAACACCTAGACAGAAAGTATTTAGTGTCAAGACACTCCGTACTTCGCTTTCCACCGAATTCAAGACATTGCGTGTTAAGTGGTGGAACTCTATGCCGCACTTTGTCTTACCAGAGCGAGGTAGTGAAAATAATTGTAACTATAATCACTCCCCCGTGTGGCGGTCGAACCCACAACCGATCAAGCCTCAAATTTGAATTGGAATGATTATATTTAAATTATTTTCATTTCCTCACTCTGTTAAGATAAAGCACGGCGTTGGATTCCGCCATTCAACACGCAATGTTCGAATTTAGTGCATTTCATAAAATTGTGTGTAACTGTCGATAAAATAAATTGGTAAATAAATAAATAAACAACCGTCATATCTTGTGTCTCTAAATGACTCTAAATGCTCTTGGTTGGGGGTTCGATTCCCACTCGGGTAGAGAATATATTTATAACTAATTGTGCCCGTCATTTCGTCCGCATGGAAATTTACATCTCTATATAATTAAATTATAATTCTAAGATAACAGTAGTCTAAGTTACTCTTTATTACATCAGGTGTCTGCTAACTGGAACAAACAGATGGACGAAAATTGTGAAAAATATTATTTTAGCATATGGACTGTATATACATATCTACATATGCATACAGTAAAACGTAAGTATTTCAATATTATTAACAGAAATTGAAATATTTTGTTTTAAATGAAACTATTTTAAACGCGTATTAGTAATCCATGGTCTAAAGTGACCACAGACCACTATAAAGTGTTCGTAACGTCAGGTTTTCAAAAATGTATTTTCGAATACCAAAATATACGCGATTAATCCGTTTACAATAGTTTCATCTAAAATATGTAAAAAGCCGCAAAACTTGAAGATCTTACTCAAATTTTATTTATTGCATTGATTTCGCAACTCAACACGCAAAGCATTTTTTTACGGGCGTAAAACAGTCAACGGAGTGTCTTGACACTAGGTTCTCTTCGACTACCCTGCTATGCGGGATGGCGCGTGAAGCTGCTTGTATATGTAGTATATAGAGACTATAGAGAGGGAGCTCCTCTAGTTCCATGCGAGCCTGGTACAACTCTCTTATTTATTTGATACACTTTATTTAATATATAAGCAGTCAACGGAGTGTCTTGACACTAGGTTCTCTCTGACTACCCTGCTATGCGGGATAATATTAAATTAAACCCCTTTATACAATATAAGGCATTTAGTTTTATCTGTTGGTGAACGCGAAATAAAATTTTGCGTTTAGACGAACAAAGTTCAACTACTTGCGGCGTCTTCAGTTTAAAAGTTTTCATTCAAAGTATTTTAGCTTTAAGATCGTGATAATAAATAATTTATATAGAATATTGTCTTGGCTTAATAGATTTGATAATATAATAGATCTTGGCGCAGTGTGACAGCGTCTGACTGTAAACGCGACCGGTTGTGGGTTCGATCCTCACTCGAGGGAGAGATTATATTTAAATTATTTTCACTTCCTTACTCTGGTAAAGACAAGGGGTTGAGTTCCACCACTCAACACGCAATGTCTCGACTTCGGTGGAAAGTGAAGTACGGAGTGTCTTGACACTAGGTGCTTTCTGTCTGCGGGATAAAGCGTGAAGCTAAATATATATATATATATATATATATATATATATATATATATATATAAACTGAAACCGACTGAAAACCAGATCGGTTGTGAGTTTGATACACGAGGTAATAATTATATAGGTAATTATCACTCTGCTAAGACAAACAACAACAACATATAATGTCTTGTCTTGACGCTAAGCGGAACAAAAAAAACGTGAAGTAAAAATAATAAGAAGATAGAAGAACAAAGAAGAGGAAAGAAGAGAACTCACATTCGTTCTTAGGTGCCGGTGGTTTCCTTGTGGCCCAGTTGGTGCGGATGGAGCGAGAGCCCAGCCACTGGCCGTTCATGGCCGTGATTGCTGACTCCGCTTCCTGAAATTGATATATATTGTTAAATAGTTCTTTATGTGTGTTATCACTAAAATAGTGATAAATCACTCAATTATTAATCTAGTGATTTATCACTATTTTAATGATTTATCACTATTTCAGTAATTAATCATTAAATCAATTTGTTTGCAGTGTAAGTGACAGTGTTTAACAGTAAACGTAGTTTCTTAATATCAGTTCTGGTGAGACTGTATCTTCACTGTACATTTGACATCTTTGGATATATCCAAAACAGAACGGAGAGAAACATCACTAAGTGTCTTCTTTCAGGAATTAGTTTTAACTATTGTCCCTATTGAAGCGTTAACAACGCGTTGCCATAGCAACGCGTATGTCACTTTATACAAACGTGTATGTCAAACACATGGTGGTGTGTGTTACATTTATTTTATTAATTTAATATATTTATATGCATTATTATTAAAATATATCATCATTCTGCGCTCCTTTTCTATATAGACTATAACTGTGCCAAATTTCATACTCCTCTGTTCGAGTTATTTTCGTAAAAAGGGGTTTTGCTTTACGTATATAGCAAACGTATTATTCTCGTTTTCAGAACCTATGGGAATCTGCTCTATTATAGTGGCGGATCTAAACGCCGCTCGTTATCGCTACCACGAAACAGTTAGACTTTACATGTTAATTAAAATATATCTAAAGTTCAACCAAAAATGATAATAATAAAATATACTTACTGATTTCTTTAAAAAGGAAACGAATCCGTAACCCTTTGACTTGAGAGTTTGAGGATCTCGAACCACTCGGCAGTCACTGTAACAAAAAAATGCTATATTAAGTCGTGTTTCGTATGACAGCGTCTGACTGTAGACGCGATCGGTTGTGGGGTTCGATTTCCGCTCGAGGGAATGATTATATTTAAATTACATTCACTTGCTGGCTCTGGGGCGATGTCTGGTGTGACGGAGTGTCTTGACACTAAGTACATTCTGTCTACAATACTATGCGGGATAAAAGTGTGAAGCTAAAAAACATAAATATAGATTTTAGCAATTTTTATACGTTTTAAATGAAGTTATTATGTTTTAAACGGAATAATCGCTCATATTTTATTAGTCCGTGGTCACTGGTACTACTTGTGACCACGGACTACTAAAATATATTCAATTAATTCGTATAAAACAGATAATTTTATTTTAAAAATGCTATTTTATTTTTCAGTTCGAAATTAATTATACTTCATGTATTAACGAATTGTGGGACAGCGAGTGACTGTAAACGCGATCGGTTGTGGGTTCGATACACATGAAGGGGTATGAATATTTATCTAGCGTCTAAGCTGAAAGGTACGGTACAATTCCCCACATACGCAATTCTTTCTTGGGACTGTCTATCGCAGAAAGCGCTATAGACTGTTCTGTATAACAATTAAAAAAAAATTGTAAAATACGTTTGCGTGTTAAAGGTTATTACCATATCAATGATTTCATTCGTGGCGTGGCGCAGTGGGACAGCGTCTGACTGTGAACGTGATCGGTTGTGGATTCGATTCCCACTCGGGGGAGTGATTATATTTAAATTATTTTCATTTCCTCGCTCTGGTAAAGACAAAGTGCGGCGTTGAGTTCCACCACTCGACACGCAACGTCTTCAATTCGGTGGAAAGTGAAGTACGGAGTTTCTTGACACTAGGTACTTTCTGTCTATCCTGCTATGCGGGATAAGTGTTAAGCTAAAAAAAATAACACACCTTGAAAATGGTCGCACCAGTCTATTCTAGTTCGAATCATTTTCAAAGACCCACTAAACCGCTATGGTGTTTTCTGGAGGTATATTTACCCCAAAGAAACATTTCAGACGGGAATTGAAGGCATAAATTGTCGAAAACTTCGAAAATCGACTAAATTTCTTATCATAGATCGTTTATTTTGCGAAATTGCGCCATTAGTGGGAACGGAATATTGTAATGAAGTAAAGGGACAGAATGTGCATATATTTATATATATATATATATATATATATATATATATATATATATATATATATATATATATATGCTTATTATGAGGCCGATCATGGCGCTGTGTGACAGCGTCTGACTGTAAACGCGAGCGGTTGCGGGTTCGATCCCCACTCGGGGTTTTGATTATATTAAAATTATTATCACTTCCTCGCTCTGATAAAGACAAAGAGCGGCGTTGTGCTCCACCAATCAACACGCCATGTCTCGAATTCGGTGGAAAGCGAAGTACGGAGTGTGTTGACACTAGATACTCTCTGTCTACCCTGCTATGCGGGATAAAAGCGTGAAGCTAAATATATATATATATATATATATATATATATATATTCAGATCCAACATCTTTTTAATATAAAGTAAGTAGTATTTGACACGGCACGTATTTAATTTGAAAATATGACTGTCTTTGTCACAATGAAATATTGCGTGGCACGATGTTTCTGGGGAAATGGCACTTTGTGGTACCTTTTCTTTAGAGTGTCAGTCAGTCGGAGGAGCTAGTGTCATGACACTCCGTGAAACTGTGTTATATATATATATATATATATATATATATATATATATATATATATATATATATATATATATAATATTATAGTTAAGCTAAATGGAGGGATTTTGACCTGTATGTATGTATATATGTATTTTTCTTATAACTTCACGCTTTCTTTCGAAGTACCGATTGTATTGACTCTATGTTCTTTCTGTCTACTCTGCTATGCGGGATACAAGAGTCAATCTTTATCTGTAGTGGGGCAGTCAGAAAGGACCCTGCATACCTCTTCCACCTCGTCTACAGTCATCAACCTCTTCATACATGTCTTTCAACGTCCTCATGCTATTTACGTGACCTTCCTCCAGTATCATTGAAGGTTTTGAAGCTGGAAATTCTTTCGAAGGTCAACCGAGGTCTCTCTTGACCTCTCGCACCTCTCGCCTTTGCAATATGTGTGTATATATATATGTATGTATGTAATTATCGTCATCTGTTCCCACATAACTTTTAAACCAGTTATATATCGGCGTGTATTTAGAAGCGCTTGATCTTTTGTTGGTAATAGGCAACTTTTTCTTTTTTTTTAGCTTCACGCTGTTATCCCGCATAGTAGGGTAGACAGGAAGTACCTAGTGTCAAAACACTCTGTACTCCGTTTTCCATCAAATTCGAGACATTGCATATTGAGTGGCGGAACTTAACGCCACTTTTATCTTATTAGAGTGACAATAACAATAATTTGAATATAATCTAATCTGAAAACTCCCTCGTGTGGAAAAGAACCCACAACCGGTCGCGTTTACAGTCAGACGCTGTCACACAAGACACCACCGTCCATGTATTGTGGTAATCTTGGCTTCGGAACAGGTTTGTGGATACTATTGTTAAAGAAGAATTGGCTCTCAGTCAAAACGTTCATATTGAAAAGTATATAGTGACTTTATATTACTTTTTATGTCTATAGCCATGCGGTTGTGCGTTCGATTCCCACTCGAGGGAATGATTACGTTGAGTTACGTTATTTGACACTAAATGTCTCAGTTTTGGGAAAAGTGTAGGAGGAGTGTCTTGGCACTAGATTCTCTCTGCCTAATCTACTAAGTGAGATTTATATATTAGCAAAAACAGCTTTACAGTTCATCCCGTTTAGAGCCAGAGCATCAAAACAAACGATACGGCGACATAACGTGTTGAATGGTGGTGTTAAACGCCGCGTTTTGTTTCACCAGAATAGAAAATAACACAGAAACTCGGCTTAACGCTTCATCTCGCATAGCAGGGTATCCACAGAGATCTTAGTGTCAAGACACTATGTCATGACTATATATAGACGAAGAAAATGGTCACTAAAATCGTTTTGGCAATGATAAATCCTTATAAAAAAAAAACGAAGCGCTCCAAAATGCCGTTACAAGGAAAAAAGATAATACTTTGCGCAACTTCTAATGGATGTTTAAAAACTCAGATTATAATAAATAGTACATAAAACCTTATTATGATAAATAGCCTTTGAACGTTTAAAATATGGGATGACATCAATTTTGGGGTCCCAAGTTTTGTTCTCGGTTAATGCAATTGTTTGTTTTTTTTTTATAACTTGGCGGTATCAAGTTTTTGTATTCATCATTCATGTTTAATTATTTTAGAATATGTTTAGTTTTATATGTTCAATGTGAGAAATAATTTATATAGATTTAATTTGGTCGAAAATTCGCTTAAATATGTATATATATATATATATATATATATATATATATATATATATATATATATATATATATATATATATATATATATATATATATATATATATATATATATATATATATATATATCTAAGTGGCTGATTATAATTATATGTAAATGATAAGTAAATAACAATAAGGAAAGGAAGAAAGAGAGGAAAGAAAAGAGACCTCGGTTGACCTTCGAAAATACAGTATCTAAGATACTGGAGGAAGGTCACGTAAAAAGCATGAGGACCACCCGAAGGGCATGCATGAAGAGGCTAATGACTGTGGACGAGGCGAAAGAGGTATGCAGGGACCGTAGCGTTTGGCGCTCCGTACTCTCTGACTACCCCGCAAGAGATAAAGCTTCACCCTTGTATTCCGCATAGCAGAGAATAAATACACTCGGCACTTTGAGATAAAGCGTAAAATTATAAAAAAATACACACACATATACATTCAGGTCAAAATCATCTAAAAACAGAGGAAAAAAAGTATATACCCAGTCTGTAGAGCATTCATATTTTATATTAAGAAACCTTTGATCCATCTAAAGGCATTTTTGTAACGTAAAATACTTGTAACCATGGCAACTATTGATTTTCTGTAGTTATTCTCTATATAAGTTGTAACTGTGCCATTTCATGCTCCTTCGTTCTAAATATTTTCTAAAAAAGGGATCAAAAATACATGTATAAATTATAAGATCTTTGATTTTCGCGATTTTTATACATTTTAAATGAAACTATTTAACCGGATTAATCGCGTATATTTTGGTATTCGAAAATACATTTTTGGACACCTGACGTTTCGAACACTTTACAGTAGTCCGTGACTCTACTTGTGACCACGGACTACTGTAAAGTGTTCGAAACGTCAGGTGTCAAAAATGTATTTTCGAATACCAAAATATACGCGATTAATCCGGTTAAATAGTTTCATTTAAAACATGTATAAATTATTTACTTGTATAATAATATGAGGACAGTCTTGTGTTGTGTGACAGCGTCTGACTGTAAACGCGATCGGTTGTGGGTTCGATTCTCATTCAGGGCAAAATTCTCAAAATTTCATTTCCTCGCTCTGGTAAGACAAAGGACGACTTTAAAATCAGCTAATCAACACACAATGTCTCGAATTCGGTGGATATCAGAGTACGGAGTGTCTTGACACTAGGTGCTTCCTGTCTACCCTGCTATGCGGGATAACAGTGTGAAGCTCATCGGATACGTGATACGGAAACTTTATTTTCTCAACCGGATTCGGACACAAGTGCACATTTTGAATCAAATCATTGCAAGACGACACAAGGTAAGCTAAAATAGCGTTGCATATATTTTTATATTATATTATTAAACAGGACGAAGCTGATACAAGATTGTCAAAAAAATTAACATTAAGAGAAATTCTAGAACAATTAGAAACTCAATTCTAATCGTTTTTTTTTTATTTTGTCTTCATTTTAGTGAATTCAAAAAATTAATTCTAAATATGGCCACTACTTGCCATCTGTCAGTTGGTGTGTGTGTGTTTTTTTTATTCTCTGCTTATAAAAGTCAAAAATAAGAAATCCTATTCATTTTTATAATAATTTATCAATTATCAATTAATACAAACCTTGTACGGGACGTGTGAGTTCAAATCCATTAATTTCCCCAACACAAAAAACCCATGCATTTTCTATAAACATACAGAATTACCAAACAAGACATACACAAGCGTCTTAGTTGAAAAAAAAAAAACAAAAAAAATTGGCACCGTCTGACATTTCATCTTACATACAGTGGCCTAATTCTTAGAACAAAAAAAAAAAAAAAAGCAAAGTAAAGTTCTCGTATTTCAAGTAATATTGGAATATTTCCAAAACGTCCAAGACATGTTTGTTTATTATCTGGACACATTTTTTTTTATTTTTTTGCCCCTTTTTATGACATAATTATAATATATATGGGGTTAAATTTATATTGGGGCCAGTTGTGTCTTATAGGTCAATTACTGTGGGTCTGAGTGTAAACACGACCGGTTGTGGGTTCGATTCCCATTCGGGGGGATGATTTTATTTAAAGTGTATTCATTTCCTCGCCCTGCTAAGACAAAACGCGGCGTTGAGCTTCGAAGGCCACTCAACACGCAATGTCTAGAATTTGGTGGAAAGCGCAGTACGGAGTGTCTTGACACTAGGTACTTCCAGCCTAAGACTTATTACTTTTCTATGCGGGATAAAAGCGTGAAGCCAAAAAAAATGATATTTTTTTATTAGAAATATGATCTCCAGGATTTTCGTGTCTTTTGAGACAGAGTCGATATATACATGCAAATGGTTGTGGGTTCGATGAACATTCAAGGGGATGATTATATTTAAAATATATTTACACAGCGTGTTGAGCGGCGTAACTCAACGCAGTACTTTATCATATCAGAACATGGTGTTGATATATTATATAACAGAGTGGTAAACTTAACACCGCACTTTGTCTTAACAGAATGGATAAAGGTAAATAAATTTATAAATATAATTTCCCCCCCGGCGTGCATCGAACCCACAACCAATCGTTTACAGTCAAACGCTGGCACAAGACACGAATGCCACATGTTATATAAAATTTCAAATAAGCATTACGTTTACATTATTTTCAAAGTGTTCTTCCACACTTAGGATTAGAAAATATTTTTGAGAAATTTGAACGCAGAGGAATTCGAACCCGCGTCTCTTGTTCCCCATTCAAGCTTTAACCACTAAGCCATGCGTTCTACTACCAGCTGCGTCGAAATTCTTATACGTTTTGTTACAACTTGTTTATGTTTTAAGCATCATTTTAAAGAGCGCTTGGACGGTTCCCAAGAGACGCGTGTTCGAATCCGGCTGCGTTAGTTCAAATTTTAATAAATTATACATTTTCAAAAAATATATATTAAAAATGGATATAAAATTCGTATTTTTCGTTGTTTTTGATGTTTATTAGAGTGTTATTTATAAATTTACCGTCCTTTGTCAACAAAGTAGAATTTCAGAGTTAGTTTTAAACGTTAAATAAATTTCAATATAAAAACCTATATTTTTCAACATATATAAAACTAAACAAGGGCACCATCTGACTTTATATTCGCGATGGTTACGGGTTCGATACACACTCGTGGGAATAATTATATATTTAAAAATAATCATAATATACATAATTTGTAGTGGTTTACCAATTTTTGTGGATTAAAATGAAACTGTACTTCGTTTTCCGCCGAATTCGAGACTTTGCGTGTTGAGCGATGGAACTCAACGCTACACTTTGTATTACCAGAGCGAGGAAGTGAAAATAATTTTAAATATAATCACTCCCCCGAGTGGGGATCGAACCCACAACCGATTGCGTTGCAGTCGGACGCTGTCCCAATGCGCCACGACCATCTAGTATTAATTATTAATATAAAAACAATACTTACGATATTTCACCAAACGGAGCGAATGCATCGCGCAGGTTTTGCGTTTCGATCTCTGGGCTCAAGTCTCCGACGAAGATGTGGTAGTGTTCTGTAACAGACGGTAGTGATTCAAAATCATTGTGGTGACTCCAGTGATCTTTTTTTTTATAGAAAAAGGAGAGAAACGAGCAAGGACACTTGGTGGTAAGTGGTCACCTTCGCCTATGGACGTGTACAACGTTAGAGTCGTATACGCGTTGCCGGCCTTGGGATGGAAGTGAGAGGAGATGAGAGTAAGGATGGCGGATGGATGACAGAGGTCGCGAGCCAGTCGGGGGAGTGACCTACCACCAAGTAACTGGGATACCCGCCTCTTTCAGAACGTTACCCAGCGGCGGAGGGAATTGTATTCTACCCCGCTCCCATACAGTCTAAATCTAATCGCAGATCAAAAGTTAATGACAATATTTAGTGATATAGAAATAGCATTAATTAGAGTATTGTTTTGTTTTTGAATAATTAAAAGCGATTAACATTTAAATGGTCATTGTGTGTGTGACTGTGAACGTGACTGGTTTTTGTTTCTTGTTAAGTGATAGAACTTTCTAGCATATTAATGATGTTTTTTTAGCTTCACGCTGTTATCCCGCATAGCAGGGTAGTCAAGAAGTACTCAGTGTTAAAACTCTCCGAATTCAAGAAATTGTGTCTTGAGTAGCGGAACTCAACGCCGCATTTAGTCTCACCAAAACGAGGACATGAAAACAATTTAAATATAATCATTCCCCTGGAAATGTATTGAACCCACAGTCGATCGCGTTGCCAGTCAAATGACCTCAACCGTATATAATGTAGATAAACAAATAGGATGGAAGTAAAAAAAAAATAATAAAAAAAAATATTGGTATAATTCAAAGTTAAAGGCAAAGATTCGTAATTAGTTAGAGAAAGAGCTTAATGTCAAAACCTGTTCTTTCCACTACAATTAACCCATTGCGTGTTGAAAGGCGGCACTCAACGCCGCGTTTTGTCTCACCAGAACTACGAAATGAGATTATTTTGAATATAATCACTCCCACGAGTGTGTATCGAACCCACAACCGATTGTGTTTACAGTCAGACTAGCACTAGGCCATATTAAAATAAACCATTCATATTTTAAGAGATATTTGGAATACAACTTGGTACTACAACTAGTATTCAAGAAGCTACTACATAAAACAAGGAATTAGAACTTTCTAGAATTCAACATGAATAGATGTTAATATTTGAATTTTGGTTAAACTTCATATTTTTTTAGCTTCACGCTTTTCTCCCGCATATCAGGGTAGACAGAAAGTACCTAGTGTCAAGACACTCCGTACTTCGCTTTCCACCAAAGTGAGACAAAGCGAGACATAGCGCGTTGAGTGGTGGAACTCAACGCCGCACTTTGTCTTTACCAGAGCGAGGTAGTGAAAATAATTTGAATATAATCACTCCCCCGAGTGGGGATCGAACCCACAACCGGTCGCGTTTACAGTCAGACGCTGTCACACTTTACGGCCTCTAAACTTTACATCTAGTATAAATATACATATATATATATATATATATATATATATATATATATTCATATATATATATATTGTAAAGTGTATGTCTGTACACGCGATGGTCCTGGGTTCGATATACATAGATGTTGAAACCTTTTGTCTTTGTGTTACATATGTTTATGTTCAGCTGTTATTGTGTGAAAAACTAACAAACATATATACATACAAACGTTTGCCTTTATAATATATTTAGTTCAATAATTTTCCTATTTTCACTCCGATAAGACATAACGCGGTGTCAAGTACTGCAATACGTATAAGGTAGTCAGAGACAACAAGCCAGTGTTAAGGTCTTCTTCCCGAATTTGAGACATTGCATGAGCGGTTTTTGCGTGAAGTAGTTTCTGCGTAATATAAGTATGATTATTTTTTCACTCCAGTGAGACAAAGTGCTATGTTAAGTTCTGCTATTTGTTTATTTCGCGTTTCACCCGAATTCCTGACAATGGGACGGCGGAACTCAACACCGAGGTTTGTCCTACCAATAATACTTATCTAAATTGACTATATTTAGCCAATTTTTATACAAATTTGCACGTCCACTTCTCTCATATATCTCATTCTCTTATTTAAAAACTCGAGTTAAACAAAAACCATTCCATACCCTTCTAAGTCCTTCAATTTGAGACAATTTGTAAAAGTTGGACCAATGTTGGCGCTTACTAAAAAATAATCTAAACCTTATTTCATTGTTAATAAAAATCATATTTCCATAGCAAAAAAAGCTATAACTGCCGAAAATGGTATTATTTGAACGACATTGGTCGAAACGATCCTTAAATTTCAATTTACAGTTATACTGATAACTTGGTTATGTAGCTAGCTTGAATGTGGGTCATAGGTTCGATTATTGTTTTAAGTAAAATATTGCTTATTATAAGTTGGCCGCGTTGTATGGGACCGCATCAGTGTCTGACTGTAAACGCGATCGGTTGTGGATTCGAATCTCACTCAGGGGAATGAAAATGTTCAAACAATTTTGATTTCCTCGCTCTGGTATGACAAATCGCGGCGTTTAGTTGCGCCATTCAACACGTAATGCCTGGAATTCGGCGGATCTCGCAGTACGGACACTAGATACTTTCTGTATACCCTGCTATGCAGGCTGAAAGCATAAAGCTAAAAAAACCATGGTGTTTATGCCACATCTGATCTAGATACTTGAGTATACTTTAAAGCATATCAATATGCAAGAATTGGGTGAAAATATATATATATATTTATATATATATATATATGTGGCATAAACACCATGTATAATAATATATATATATATATATATATATATATATATATATATATATATATATATATATATATATATATATATATATATATGTTAGAGAGTTTTAACCCGCGTAGCTGGGTAGATAAAAAGTACATAGTGACAAGAAACTCCATATTTCGCTTTCCATCGAATTCGAGACATTGCGTGTTGAGTGGTAGAACTCAACGCCGCACTTTGTCTTACCAGAGCGAGAAAGTGAAAATAATTTTAAATATAATCACTCCTCCGAATGGGGATCGAATCCACAACAGATCACGTTTACAGTCAGACGCTGTTTCTGCATCATGAACGACCTCTTAGGATTTTAGATTTGTTATATTATCTAGTAAAAATAATCTTTTCTACTTATTCTTTTCTATTTATTAATCTTTTCTACTTATTATTTTTTTATAAATAACAATTTATTATGTCAGCAACAAACGTTTCTTTTTTCGTATACAAAAATCAGGATCTTTGATATTTTTACACATTTGAAAAGGATCAATCGCGTATACCGTCTACCTGTAACCACGGACCACTGTAAATCGTCAGATGTCCAAAAAAATGTATTTTCCTATACCCAAATATATGCGATTAATCCGTTTAAAATAGTTTCATTTAAAAATATACATAAGTAATGTTCATCGAATTCTTAGTCTAATATTGTCTTACGTTTTCCACGTGGAGGTACTTCCGGCTTATGATATTATATATATTTTTACAGCTTCACTCTTAATCCCCTTTAACAGGGTAATCAGGGATAACCCATTGTTAATCCCTACAGAGCTTTATCATTCCCCCGAGCGTATATCGAACCTGCAACCTTCACCTTTACTGTCAAACGCCGTGCCACAAGACACGATCGCCTAATTTTATATTTTCTTACGTTAAAAATTGCGAAAAAGGAGAAAAAAATTCAAGAAACAAAGCGCTTTCTTTGATCCATTGTAATATATTCATGAATATTAAGTATGTATATTTTAACTAACTTTTGCTAGCAACAGGTATCTGTTATTTTTTATTTTCATATTTTATATTATCTGTGTTCCTCCAACTCCTCCCACCATAGAGGAGCTATGGTGAGAGGGTCATGGGGATCCTCTTGTTCGTAAATAAAAGGTAGCCAATGCTCTGAAGAAAATCTCTGGGTAAATTTTTGAAAAAAACGTATATATACGTAATAAAAAAAAACAAATAAAAAATGAATTTCGACGCAGCCAGTAAGAGAACGCATGGTTTAGCGTTCAAAGTACTTGGACGGTGAACAAGAGGCGTAGGTTCGAATCCCGCTGCGTTCAATGTTTTTACGTTTTTTCAAAAATGTTTTCTAATCCTTATTATGGAATGACACTTCAAAAATAGTAAAATATCAAACCCGGAGTACCCTGGAGATGACGGTAGCCCATCAAGGTGAGGGTTGTACACAGAGGCATTTTAGACGTATTCGTGAACCGCCGATACAACATCTTATGTAGGTGGAGAGGGTTCTGCTGGGTTTTAGTGGGTATTATCGGGTTGATGGGTCGAACAGTACCATCTCATTCGTAAGGCTGATCGGTTTTGCTCATAGATGGTTTGTGTAAACCACATTGCCAAACGATAAAAAAAACAATTTTAGTCTATGCTCTTCGAATGGATCCGAACCGAACAAAATTTTTCTTATCTCGATAGACAGTTCTGCTAGATAGAAAGTACCTAGTGTCAAGACACTCTGTACTCCACTTTCTGCCAAATTCGAGACATTGCGTGTTGACTGGCGAAACTTAAAACCACGCTTTATCTTGCCAGAGCGAGCCAAATGAAATAATTTAAATATAACCATTCCCCCAAGTGGGAATCGAACCCACAACCGATCACGTTTCCAGTCAGACGCTGTCACAAGACACGACCGGCCTCAGCGTATGACGGGGATGTATTTATTATAAAATAAATTTTATAATAACTTGAGAATTCGCATTCGTATATAATAACGTCGTTTGTGGGTTTCAGTTCCAAGTGGAAAAGGGTTTATTATTATATTAAATATTTTTATTTACTAACAAAAGGTAATTATTTGACACGTCTGGTAGCATCACACTTAGTTTCCCTGTTTCGTGACCAGACGCGGCGTTTAGTTCCGCCACTTGACATACAAAAACAGATTCCCATAAATTCTGAACCCACAACCATTGTACAATTCAAAAGAGCGTTATGTATATATTAAATACGTGAGGCAAAAAAAAAAATTAAATTCCTTTTTACGAAAATAACGCGAATAGAGGAGTATGAAATTTGGCACAGTTATAGTTTATATAGAGAAGGAGCGCAGAATGATGATATATTTTAATAATAATGCATATAAATATATTAAATTAATAAAATAAATGTAACACACACTACCATGTGTTTGACACACACGTTTGTATAAAGTGATATACACGTTGCTAAGGCAACGCGTTGTTAACACGTCAACAAGGCCTCTAGTAAGATAAGTAATCAAACTTGTACTCTAAACTGTAACATAACTACTGTACTATAAAGAACATGAAGTTTTTTTTTTATTTAAATATTATTATTATATAATATCGCTTATTGTTCTTGTTAGGAAGTTCAAATTGAAAAAGGTCGCGAGGGACCAACGTCCGGTTGAAAATTTGTCAACCAATCTAATAATTTCCCTGGTGTGCTTAACAAAAAAAAATATGTTAATTTAAAAAAAAAATCAATTTCACGCTCTATCACGCATGGCAAAGTATCAAATAAATAAGAGAGTTGCACCAGGCTCGCATGAAACTAGAGGAGCTCCCTCTCTATAGTCTCTATATACTACACATATAAGCAGCTTCACGCTCCATCCCGTATAGCAGGGTAGTCGGAGAGAACCTAGTGTCAAGACACTCCGTTCATTTTCAGCCTGATTTGAAGATATGGCGTGTTAAGTTTACCAGATTTTACGCTTTGTCTTACCAAAGCGCTGAAATAATAATAATTCGAATATAATCATACAACAATTAATTTAATTTTCATTTCTCCAATCTGGTAAGACAAAACACGGCGTTGGGTTCTGCCATTCAACACGCAATAGCTTAAATTTGATGGGAATTGGGAAAAGGAGTGTCTTGACACTACACTCTTACTACTATACCACAGAGGCCGTAATACGGAACAAGTTAAATTATTTAGGTTATTTTAACTCAGGTAACTTTGTAGGTCAGAGCGTGTGGTTGCATTATTTATACGTATTTACATAGAGCGAGTGATGAGGCGTTAACAAGGTGTTATACAGGGTGTTCAGATATGTGACCTACCTGGCAAACTGATGGTATTGTGTTCGAATCCTAGTCAGGTTTTTTTTGATAATAGAGGCCTGGTTGACAAGTAAAACATAAGTGGCCTGAGCAACGTGTTTGTCAGTGTTTGTCACTTTATACACAAGTATAAAATGTGTAGTAGTGTGTATATATATATATATATATATATATATACCATAATAACATACATATTGAAATTTCGCATAAAAACTTGAATGTTACAGGGTTTGAATCAAAAAGTTGTTTAAAAAAACAAAAGTTTGAACAAAGTTCAACAATTACTATGAACAGAACGAGCAGTGAACGGATAGCTTAATTGACTATAGCGCTTGGATGGGATCCAAGGGGCATGGGATTATATCCTGCGTTATTTTTGTTTAATGTTTTTAAAATAAAAAAGTTTCATGCTCTATCCCAGATCGTAGTGTCAAGACACTCCGTTGACTGCTTATACATTAAATAATTGTATCAAATAAATAAGAGAGTTGTACCAGGCTCGCATGACACTAGAGGAGCTCCCTCTCTATAGTCTCTATATACTACATATATAAGCAGCTTCACGCGCCATCCTGTACAGTCACTTCGTTGACTGTTCCACCCAAAATTAAAACATTGCGTTTTGAGTGGCGCACTGAACACTGCAATTTGTCTTACTGAAGGGAAGAAACGTAAATATTTTTTTTAAATAATCATTCCTCCGATTGGGATTCGAACTCACAACCAACCGCGTTTACAGTCGGACGCTGTACCACAAAACTCGATAGTGTCAATATATTTATTATGATACATTCCTAAAGATTTCTCTTTCATTATAGTTCAGCCCAAGCACAATGGAGTGACTTGCCACTCTTCTCTCCGTTTATATATAAATATATATATATATATATATATATATATATATGTATATATATATATATATATGATTAGAACCCTTTCACGGGCAAAGGCCACCTCCAGCTCTTTCCAGATCTCCCTATTTACATGCTTTCTTTCTCCACTCTATTCCTCCATTCTCTCCGCTTTCCCTCACTAAAGACACTTAAAGAAAACACTCGAACCCGCAACAACCGCCGCAAAACAAACGTATTTTCTTATTTATGTACAACATCCAAAGTTTGCGTTAATTGCGAATAGTTGGTTGAAATTGTAAACAATTTTAGAGAAAGGCTTCAAAACAATCCCGGGCCCCGAATCCCGGGATCGCGTTTGAATATTAATAAGAACGGGATTAGGCCAGCCCTAACTTGCGAGTTGGGGTGCTTTTGACTAATAAAATTGTTTCTTAATGCTAAGAAAGTTTTGCGTTTTGGACACTTTTAATAGGAGTTTTGTATAACAAATGTAGATGGGATTTTTAAATTGGGCAATTGCTTTGGGAAATCGCGTGGTTTAACTTCGCTTTTCGCCTATTTACGTGTTTGGGTACAAAGAACCCAGTGTTAAGATACTCTTTTCTGAACACTTTAAAAAAATATACAACACTTTGGACGCAGCGGGATTCGAACCCACGCCTCTCGGAAACCTCCCAAGCTCTCAGATCGTCAAGCTTGCTACTACCGGCTGCGTCGAAATTCTTATAAGTTTTGTTACAACTTATTTACATTGTATAATATTTTTTGCTTTTATACGGTTTTTAATAATATTCTGAGGCCGGTCGTGGCGCAGTGGGACAGGGTCTGACTGTAAACGCGATCGATTGTGACTTCGATCCCCACTCGGGGCAGTGATTACAATCAAATTATTTTTACTTCCTCACTCTGGTAAAGACAAAGTGCGGCGTTTAGTTCCATCACTCAACACGCAATATCTCGAATTCGGTGGAAAGCGAATAAGTGTGAAGCAAAAAAAAAATTAATCCTTTACGTGCAATAACACTTTGAAAATAGTGAAACACTCTTTTAAGATCTATAATTGAGCCATCTTCAAAACTTTATTCTCTTTGGATTAATTTCAAACGAAATTCATAGTGATGTCACCACGAACAAATTCAGAAGCTTTAAACTGAATCAAATCCAACAAATGTACTTTTTTTTAGCTTCACGCTTGTTATCCCGCATAACAGGCTAGACGGAAAGTACCTAGTGTCTCCCCCGAGTGGGCATCGAACCCCCAACCGATCGCGTTTACAGTCAGACGCTGTGACACAAGACAGGACAGGCCTCAAGGTGACGATGGTAATTAAAACATAACTTATTTCTCAGCTCTGGTAAGACAAACAACGGCTTGAATCTTGTCATTTAATACACAGTGTTTAATTATGAGCGGAAAGAAAGCTGAAGAAACGTTTTCGAAGGATCTTGTTTTATTATAAAAATGATCTTTAGCACGTTGAGAAACTGAGTAATGAGGACCCCCCGAAGGGCATGTATGAAGAGGCTAATGAGTGTGGACGAGGCGAAAGAGGTATGCAGGGACCGGAGCGTTTGGCGCTCCGTGCTCTCTAATTATACCACCACAAAGAAAAACGAGGTTATATATATATATATATATATATATATATATATATATATATATATATATATATATATATATATATATATATATATATATATATATATATTATATATATATATAATATATATATATATATATATATATATATGTATATATATAGGTTATATATATATATATATATATATATATATTATATATATATATATATATATATATATATATATATATATATATATATATATAAAGATGGCTGTAATATTTTTTTAGAGTAGACAGGAAGCATCTAGTGTCAAGACACTCCGTACTCCACTTTCAGACGTTACGTGTTAAGTAGTGGAACTCTTTGTCTTACCAGAGCGAGGAAATGGAAATAATTAAAAATATAATCATTGCCCCGAGTGGAAATCAAACCCACAACCGATCGCGTTTACAGTCAGACGCTCTCTCATAGGAGACAACCCGCCTTCGTTCCTTGTTTTAATTGAAATAACACTCGTATACTCATAATAAAGCTACATCTAATACCATCAGTTTCTTTTGTCCATTTTAATGAAAACTTTTAACATTAATGACGAAATTTTGATGAAAATTTGATGTCAATATCTCGTTTTATACGCAAAGTAGTCAACGGAGTGTCTTGTCACTAGGTTCTCTCCGACTACCCTGCTATGCGGGATGGCGCGTGAAGCTGCTTGTATACGTAGTATATAGAGACTATAGAGAGGGAGCTCCTCTAGTTCCATGCGAGCCTGGTACAACTCTCTTATTTATTTGATACACTTATTTAATATATAAGCAGTCAACGGAGTGTCTTGACACTAGGTTCTTTTCTAAGCTTTTCGTTTGAATATTTCTCATTTTAACCTCACGACCATTATATAGTAAAATCTTTTCATTTTGTCCCCGAAAATAATTCCCACCTTAAAACCTAGCGGTAATTTAAAGCATTCTCTAAAGATGTCCGAGCCATTACACTAATCCTGTTGGATCCCACAAAATTTGTTTGTAGTATTACACTGTTATTATTTTGCTGGCCTTTTTTTGGTAATGTTATCTAGAAGCTTAGTTTTGGTTAAATATTTTAGGTGATTGAAAATTTAAATAATATATTAGCTTTTTTATGGGAGAAATAAGGCAAGGAGAGATGAGAATTCCGATTATCATCTCCGGAAGAGCTAGTGGTTGCAGGTCTTTAGGATGGCCAAGGACGGTCGTGGCGCAGTGGGGCAGTGTCTGGCTGTAAACGCGATTGGTTGTGGTTTTGACTCACACACTTGGGAGACACTACAAATTTGGGGGAATGATTATATTAAGTTTAATTTAATTTCCTCGCTTTATCAAGACAAAGTTTGGCGTTGAGATCACATAACACGTAATGTCCCGATTTTTGGCAGATAGTAGTCAGAGGGGTGAAGTTAATTTTTTTTGCCTCACGCTGTATCCCTGACGGGGTAGTCAGAGATGGCGGAGCACCAAACGCTACAGTCCCTGCATATCGCTTTCGCCTCACCCACGGTCATTACCCTCTTCATACATGCCCTTCGAGGGGTCCTCAAGCTCTTTACGTGACTTTCCTCCAGTATCTTCGACACTGTGTTTTTGAAGGTCAACCGAAGTCTCCCCCTACCTCTCGTACCACTCACCTTGGCTTCATAAATCTTTCTTATCATTCTTTCGTCACTCATCCTCTCAACGTGCCCAAATCACCTGAGCGCGTTCTTCTTTATGCTTACTATGACATTCATGCTTACACCTACCATTTTGCGTATCTCCTCGCTGCATATACGGTCAGCTAAACTGACTCCCCATATCCGACGAAGAAATCTCATCTCTACTGCATTCATCTTTCTTTCATTCTTCTTTTGCCACACCCACGTCGGTATCAGTGCTGCATTGTGAGCGGCAACACGTGCAGGTACGCTGACGTGTTGCCGTCGCATCAATGCAGCAAGAGCGCCGTCAACCCTGTTACCGGCAGCAATACGCCTTTCCACATGCATTTCGTATCTTCCATCTCCACTAAACACACTTCCCAGATATACCACCTCATTACCCTGCTATGCGGAATAGAAGCGTGAAAACGGTATATATGAAAAAACAGTACATACAACTTGCGGGCTTCATATCTTATTATTAAATTTTAGTTAAAATTTTTAACATAATTATCCGTTTAGTTTTTATTTCTAAAAAAAAAACAAAACTATTTGGCTTCCAAATAAGAAGTAAACGTGGATCCACAACCGTTGAGAGTTGAAAGCTTTTGATGAGCGTTTCATTTTAAAATGATAATTTACTTGGAAAAGCTAGAATTTTTAAATGGGGAATAGGGTAGGTTTTTAAATGTTTCAAAGTCGATACGTTTTAGTGACTATTCTATATATTAGTTTCTTTTTATTTCTTTTATATTCTTTCTTTTATCCCGCTTAGTGGGGTAGACAGAAATTACCTAGTGTCAAGACACTCCGTACTTCGCTTTCCATCGAATTCGAGACATTGCGTGTTGAGTGGTGGAACTCAGCGCCGCACTTTGTCTTACCAGAGCGAGGAAGTATATTTCGAGGAATGTATTTACTATTTTTAAAGTGTTATTCCACACTTAGGATTAGAAAACATCTTTGAAAAAACGTATAAAAATTTGAACCAATGTATCCAAGAGGCGCGGGTTCGAATCCCGCTGCGTTCAAATTTTTATACGTTTTTTCAAAGATGTTTTCGAGGAATGTAATTTAAATTTTTAACGCTGTCCCATTGCGCCAACGCTGACGTATTTATTACGTACACCTAACCTCGTATAGCAGGGTACTCAATAGTCAATAAAATTAACTCTGTTCGCCACTTTCCGTTGGATTTCCAGACGTTGTCTTTTAAGTGGTGGAGCTCAACGCCGCTCTATAATAACTTTTTTTTTTGAATGATAATGGAACACCTGACATCTCCCTGTCGGTTTATGTCAACATTTTTTTTAACTTGACGCTTTCCCACATAGTAGGGTAGTCGGAAATAACCTAGTGTCAAAACACTCAATTGTCTGTATTCCACCCTTAACTAAGACATTCTGCATTGATTGTTAAACT
This sequence comes from Dryadula phaetusa, assembly GCA_032432895.1. Classification (NCBI taxonomy): domain Eukaryota; kingdom Metazoa; phylum Arthropoda; class Insecta; order Lepidoptera; family Nymphalidae; genus Dryadula; species Dryadula phaetusa. Next base: position 866,376 of record JAOYRS010000098.1, on the reverse strand, counting down.
GAACGCCGTTCTTTGTCTTATCAGACCAAAGAAACGCTTTCAAAAATTTAATAACTCCTTATTACTTTGCATTGTCCGGCCTCTTGTGTATTCTGACAACTGTTTTCAATATATTTGTGTATTTTGACCCATAATATAATTATAAGTATCAAGTATTAATGTGGCCGGTAGTGACTGTAAACGCGATCGGTTGTAGGTTCGATCCCCACTGGGGTGAGTGATTATATTTAAATTATTTTCACTTCCTCGCTCTGGTAAAAGACAAATCGCGGCGCTGTGTTCCACCACTCAACACGCAATGTCTCGAATTCGGTGGAGAGCGAAGTACGGAGTGTCTTGACACTAGGTACTTTCTGTCTACCCTGCTATGCGGGTATTTATATATTTATTAATTTATTAATACTAGGAAGGCGAAGCCGCGGACGTAATCAAATATTCCATAAATGTAAAGATGAAAGGGTTTACTAAATCGTCATTAACATGTTAGCTTTAATATTCAAGTTTAAATTATATTACGCGTTAGCTTAACGCTTTTTATATTATTGATATCATAATGGCTCAGTGGGTCGGCTGGTTGTGGATTCGATTATTATTTGGGGGAATGTTTGTTTTTTAAATATATTTATTTCTACGCACTGGTAAAGTGTGTATGCAATATTTAACACAAAATATCTTGATTTTAGACGGAAAGTGGAGAACGTAGTGTCTTGACACTAGATTGTCTCAAATTATCCTGCTATACAGGACAAAGCGTGAAGTAGCTGTTATTAGATATTTTAAGAAGGACGCCAAAGCTCTGTGGGAGAGCTGTTGACTGAACACGATGGTCGTGAGTTCAAATTTCGACAAATTTTCTTATCATTATTTGTATTTTATCCGTGTTACCTTTAAAAATGCCTTTCGAAAACACAACACCCTATATAGTATTAATTTGTGTATGACATCTGGTTCAAGCTAACATAATATTATGTTAGGATCGGGTCCACTAATATGAGAAAAGCTTGCAAAGATAATTCGACCCATCCATAGTCATCGGGTTCATCGTATGTGACCGGATCCAATTATCATAGCATGCACCTGATTTTCTTTACCAGGTAAACCAGGTGCATGTGAAAGTATATTTACTTTATTTAGTCACGATTAATTCGTTTTTAATATTTTTTTTTACTAACTTCACACTTCTATCCCGTATAGCAGAGTGGGTGAGAAGTACCTAGTGTCAAGACACTCTGTACACTGCTTTCCGCTGAATTCGAGCCGCATGTTGAATGGCGGATATCAATGTCGCGTATTTCCTTACCAGAGCGAGGAAATGGAAATCATGGAAAGAAAACGAGACCACTCGTGTCTTATGGGACAGCGTTGTAACGATTATATTTAAATTATTTTCACTTCCTCGCTCTGGTAAAGACAAAGCGCGGCGTTGAGTTCCGCAATAAGTCAAATTATAAAATTCTGCTATACCAGATAAAAGCGTAAAGCTAAAACATTTCCCCAAAGTTAACACTTCAATTACAACCAAGTTCACTTGTAATGTTTAAATATCACAATCATATTCGTATATCAAATATTATTATTTGCTTCGGGCCAAAAGATTTTCGGGAACACTGGAAAAATAGATGGGAACGGTAACAAAAAAAAACAATGACACGAGAGACGGTGTTCCTTGCTATACCGTTTGGTGTAAGTCATACGCGTTGGTGTCGCAGTGGGATAGTGTCTGTTTGTGAACACGATGTTTGTGGCTTTTTTACCGCTTTATTAATTTTCCATCTGGATGGCGATTAAAAAGGTTTGTGTTTGTGTTTTGTCTTTGTATAAGAACATTTTGTATTTCTCCGCTCTAGGTAGTTAGCCACTATAGCTAGCAACTCGCAATGGCCCAATTTCCCGCAGAAAGCAGTCAACGGAGTGTCTTGACACTAAAAAGTCTCTATCTACCTTACTTTGAGGGATACAGCGTGAATCTGCTTATTACAATATATTTTAGTTATTTTTATTTATTCCTTTCGATAAGTTATAAGTACGTTATAGTGGTCTGTTGTTCACCCAATAACAAAATAGATGGAAAACTGAGTGTTTATACACAAGTTGTCTTTTTCTATCTTTGTATGGGCTATAATCTATAAGCGAGTTTTTTAATTTGATATCTATATTATATAGTTGTACAAATATATTTAAAAATATATTTAATATGGCATTTTGTTAGTATCCCACTTTCATCCCGCATAGCAGACTAGACCGGAAGTACCTAGTGTCAAGACACTCCATACTCCACTTTTCGCGAAATTTGAAACATTCGAACGACAGCCAATCGCGATTACAGTCAGCTGTCCCATTTCGCCACGAGCGGATATTGACCTGCGTATATATATATATATATATATATATATATATATATATATATATACATATATATGTTAAATTAAATTATTTTAAGCGGATTAATCGCTTATACATGGGTGTAGTAGGTAACTACCTACCACAAACTACTATGAAGTGTTCGAAGCGTTTACTTCTCAATTTTCAAAAATGTATTTTTGAATACCAAAATATACACGATTAATCCGTTTCAAATAGTTTCATTCAATATATATATATATATATATATATATATATATATATATATATATATATATATATATATATATATATAGGATATTCAAAGAGAACCTATTAGTAACGATAATACCTTCACTGTTTTCCACACACACACCAAATATAACATTACAAGAGGCGGAACTCAACACCGCAAACTATGCACCAGCATGAAAAATTAATGATTGATTATAATTAAAATTCTTGAATAAAACGCTTGCAGCCCATAAATTGGACCTCCACGTAATAAGGGAGTACGAAATTCTTGTGAGGAACCCAGTTGGAAGGAAATGAAATACTTGGAAACGACGAAGCTGTACCGAAATTAGTTTGAAGCTTATATGTATATGTATATTCGGTACACAACACCGTCGTGTGTTGTGTGACAGCGTCTGACTGTAAACGCACATCGGTTGTGGGTTCGGTTCCCTCTCGGGCGATCGATTATATTCAAATTATTTTCATTTCCTCGCTCTGGCCAAAAAGTGAGACAAGGTGCGGCGTTGAATTCTGTCATTTAACACTCAATGTGTTCAGCGGAAAGCGGAGCGCGGTGTGTCTTGACACTAAGTATTCTGTCCACCCTGATGTGCAGGATGAAAGTGGGAAGCTAAAAATAATAATAATATTTAAATAATATCATTTTCCCACTCTGTTATTTTTGTAAGAAACACAGATTAAAAATGTTTATATAATTAAGTTGTTATCTATATTGACTCTAGTACTATATTATCTGTTGTAGTTTCCAATATCTCTCTTTAGGGATATTATATCCAAGTCGGTAATTTAAATCCTCATAGTTAAGACAAAGTGCGGCGTTTACTTCCGCCAATCACCGCGCGATATTTCAAAACAGACACAAATTAGCGGAGTGTTTTGATTTTAATATCTCTCAGACTGCTATGCGGAATGAAAATTACCAGAATTTGATACATTTTATGTTAAGTTAGTCATTGTCATTACCATCACTCACTTCTCGATCTCGGTCGGCTGTGGGTTCGATTTCCACGCTAAATTATTACATATAAAATTTATCCCCATTTCTCTGCTCTGGTAAGACGTTTGAGTTGCAGTGTTTCGATTTCCGGCGGAAAGCGGTTAACGGAGTGTTTTAAATCGTGAAGACGGAGTGTTTTGAATCGTGAAGACCGCGTGGTTGTATTATGACTAAAATATACAAATAAATTATTGATGACCTCAGAGGGGATTGGGGGAATAAATATTAAAAAAAAATCTTATTTTATCCACATAGTAGGTGAATCAGAAAGAACCTGCTGTCGAGACACAGTTGAAGGTTTTCACCAAAATTGGGGATGTTGCGTGTTCGCGTGGCGCAACTAAACGCCGCACTTTGTCTATAAGAAAAATTAAACGATAAAACTAATTAATTTAAATTATATCCGCTTTCCCATTTTTCCTAGATATACTCTAAAACCGAAAATACAAGTGACATGAAGTAGTAACAAGCCAATTATATCATTCTAATCAAATGTATATCATTCAAAATCATAAGTTAGAAAGCAATAGCATAGCAAAACGCGGCGTTAAGTTACGCCACTCGTCATTTAATATCCCGAATTTAACTGGAAAGTGACTGTTGTGGGTTCGGAGGAATGTTTATATTTAAATTATTTCCATTTCCTCGCTCAGGTAAGTCGAAGCGCTGAATTGAGTTGCGCCACTAAACAAGCAATGTCACTAATTTGGAAAGCGGAGTATGGAGTGTCTTGACACTAGGCACTTCCTGTCTATCCTGCTATACGAGATAACAGCGTGAAGCTATAAAAAATCAATTTGGCAGCATTGCAAGTATCTCAATTCATTCACTCCATCCCTAATACCCAATAAAATTTAACATCTTCAAATACGGAACCAATCATGAGATTGCGCCTTTAAGATGCTCTTGGTTTGATCGACATCCGGTTTGGAAAGTGCTGAAATTTGCAGTTATATCATCATGGTCTTAGTATACCGGGCCAGCGTATCTTGGTGGTCAGCGAGCGTAAACGAGATCGGTTGTGGGTTCGATTCCCACTCGGGGCAATTATATTTAAAATTTCTTATTATTTCTCTGTTATATTATATTTCTCTGTTCTGGTAAGGTATAATGCGGTGCTAAGTTTGCACGCAATGTCTTGATTTCGGGCGGAAAGCAGTCAATGTGTCTTGACACTAGGTTCTGTCTGAATACTATGCGGGATAAAGCGTGAAGTTGCCTTTTTTTTAATATAGTGTCAAATTATTCCTTCTTTGCTGTCTTTTTGAATTAGAAATTACTAACACATGTGTAACCATAGCAACTTGCACGTCACTTTACACACAAGTGTATGTCAAACGTATAGCAGTGTGTGTAGTGTTTATTTTATAATATTACCAGATGTGCCTGCAACTTTTTCTGCATTTAATTTCTAAATAAAAGTAGCCTAGGCTACTCTTTATTATATCAGCTATGTACCAGTGAAAATTTTATCAAAATCGGTCCTGCAGTTCCGGAGATTGGCCGCAATAAACAGACTATATAGCCAGGTAAATAAATTGTATATAATGTTATTTCAGTATACGTAAAGTGTATACATACATATGCGTTTAGTAAAAAGCGTTTATTTTAATATTACAAACAGACACTACAATTTTTTTATATGCTTTTAATATATTATTATAAAAAAATATTGCTCTTCTATACTTCATCGCCATATAAGTTAAAATTGCGCCAAATTTCAGACTCCTGTATTCAAAATATATCTCTTTATATTTGATAATACGTCCAGGAACATATGACTTAGCGGTCATTGCGTTGGGACGGTTTCTAATAACGCGGGTTCGAATCTCCAAATTTTTATATGTATCCTAAAAATTTGTTTTTAATTTTTTTTCTCCAACTAAGCCAAATTAAAAAAAAACCGTTTATAAATATATCTTCTAACTACCAAGCGTTGGTTAATACAAAGATCCCTCAATGTATATATACAGTGTGTTCAAATATATTAATATTTGCGTACATTCAATTAATTAAGACACATTGATACACAAAACTGAAGCTTTCCGCTTCGTAAGCTCGATTTTAATCAAATACAGCCTTCTTTAGGCACATTTGGATAAATCTCTAACATATAAAATGTCCCCAAAACGAGAAATGAACCCAGTACCGTAAGAGATAAAGGTAAAAATTGACTAAAACATATATTGCGATGAAATTTCTGCAAATGTATACGAGAATCAACTCTATTTTCTAGTTCACAAATTATATATCTGTATACAGGGTTGTATATTTTGCGTCCATATGGAGATGAAGTTATACGGGGTGAATTTTTTATTTTATTGTCCGCTTTTTTTCTGCTTTTTTTTTTCGGATAACATTTACTTTGTCAATGGAGTACATACTGTAACTCTTTTAATTTTTTTAATGTTGCCTGGCAGATGTTTCTAGTATAAATGTATGATAAGGATCTTTTCAGCTTCTCGCTGTTTTATATGCATATGCAGAGTAGAAGAGAACAGTGTTAAACACCGTTCTATACTTTCTACCTAAAAGGACAGATTAATGTTTAAATTTTAGCTTTAAACGTGTAGGTTGTAATGTTTGATATTCAAAAGATATTTAAAGTACTGGTGAGACAAAGTGCGGCGTTAAGTTCCACCACTCAATACACAAAATTAAGAGTTTCAATGGAAAACTGAGAACAGAAGTGTCTTGATACTAAGTCCTAACTAAAGGAAGCTAGTGTCAAGACACTCGGTTGTCACTGCAATAGTGTTAAATGATTGGTTTCTTTTTTTCGTTTTTTTAGCTTCACGCGTTTATCCCGCATAGCAGGGTAGACAGAAAGTACCTAGTGTTAAGACACTACGTACTTCGCTTTCCACCGAATTAACATTGCGTGTTGAGTGGTGAAACTCAACGCCGCACTTTGTCTTTACCAGAGCGAGGAAGTGAAAATGATTTAAATATAATCACCATCCCGAGTGTGTATCGAACCCAAAATCGATCGTACAGTCAGACGCTGTCCCACTGCGCCACAACCGGCCTCATTGATTAATTGTCCCAGATAAAATCTTTATTATTTTAAAACTATATTCAGTTTTATATATTCAATATGAAAAGTTAATTATATAATTTTTTTGTTAGCTTCACGCTTTTATCCCGCATAACAGGGTAGACAGAAAGTACCTAGTGTCTACACACTCCGTACTTCACTTTCCACCGAATTCGAGACATTGCGTGTTGAGCGGTGGAACTCAACGCCACACTTTGTGTTTACCAGAGCGAGGAAGTGAAAGTAATATAAATATTATCACTCCCCCAGTGGGGACCGAATGCACAACCGATCGCGTTTACAGTCAGACGCTGTCCCACTGCGCCACGACCGGAATCAAATTATATGTAAATGAGAAATAAGTAACAATAAGGTAAGGTAAGGTAAAGTAAGGTAAGGTAAGGTAAAAAAAGGTACAGACCCAGTATGTACATTTAATATTAAAAAAAATTTGATTGATCGTCATTAAATTTGTAATAATATGTTCAAAGTGAGTTTTACAACAAAGGTGTGTAAATCTCAAGGGAATACTAAATACTTCATTATATCACACGCTAAGAATTACATAATAAATTACTTTAAAAAAAAATTTAAGGCCATCGTGTCTTGAACAGCGTTTGACTGTAAACGCGATTGGTTGTGGGTTCGATATACACTCGGGGGTTTATATATAGGTTATTTACGCTTCCTCGCTCTTGTAAGACAAAGTGCGGCGTTGAGTTCCACCACTAAACACGCAATGTCTCGGATTCGGTGGAAAGCGAAGTACGGAGTGTGTTGACACTAGGTACTTTCTGTCTACCCTGCTATACGGGATAAACGCGTGAAGCTAAAAAAACGAAAAAAAGAAACCAATCATTTAACACTATTGCAGTGACAACCGAGTGTCTTGACACTAGTTTCTTTTAGTTAGGACTTAGTGTCAAGACACTTTTGTTCTCTTTTTTCCATTGAAACTCTCAATATTGTGTATTGAGTGGTGGAACTTAACGCCGCACTTTGTCTCACCAGCACCTCTTCAAATATCTTTATCAAAAGCGTTTCAGGTATCACGTTTAAAGCGTGAAGCTAAAAAAAATTGAGGCCACCGTGTCTTGGACAGCGTCTGACTGTAAACGCGATTGGTTGTGGGTTCGATTCCCACTTGGGGGAATGTTTACATTTAGAATTTATTTCCATTTCTCCCCTCTCGTAAGACTAAGCTACAAGAGATATAATGAATGTTAATAAGTTTTTGAAAGACATGAAATAAACAAATGGCGTGTAGAGAAGTGGCCGATCATGGTGCCGTGGGACCGCGTCTGACTGTTAACGCGATGGATAGTCGGTTCGATTTCCACTCGTAGGAGTGATTATTTTAAAATTGTTTTCACTTCCCTGCTCTAGTAAACACAAAATGCGGCGTTTAGTTCCACCACAGAACACGAAATGTCTCGAATGTGGCCGAAAGCGGAGTATGGAATGTGTCGACACTAAGTACTTTCTGCCATGCGGGATAAAAGCGTGAAGCTAAAAAAAATGTAGAGAAAACGGAGAAAATAGAATTCAAACATTAAATCATTCTAAAACAAATAAGATAAGGCGTACAACATTTTAAAATTATGAATAAATAAATACAAATATATACAATTACTTAATTGACCCAATTCTTTTCATATAAAAAGTGTTATTATACATTCGCGTGTTTTTCATACATAAAAAATAATATTTATTTCAGTGTGTAGGAATATTTCGGTTATAATTATAACAAGGCTACTTAACTGACTTACATGTACGTATATTTTGTTAAAGAAAATTCATTTCATAGCTCTGATAAGACTAAGGACGGCGTTGAGCTCCACCACTCGTACAGTTACGTGATTTTGAAGCTCAATTGTGTAGCTTGGTTCTCAAGTAGTGATTGTTTTCGTTTTATTTTTCTACGTATATCTTTTTATATGTTTTGTATTGTCGTATTTTTATAAATCAAAAAATATACGCTCTGGTTAAAGATAGCGCGGCGTTGAATTCGCCACGTAATGTCTAGAATTCGGATCGCGAGCAGTCAACGGAGTGTCTTGACACTAGGTTGTCTCTGACTATCCTGCAATGCGGGATAGAGCGTGAAGTTTCTTTATATATATCCTGTTTATACAAAAAGTTAACTGAGTGTTAAGAGGTCGTAGGTTTATTCCTACCTTCGGGAAAAAATCATATAGACTCGAATACAACCTTTCAAGACAGTATAAAAATACTTTAATGACGTTCGTTATATCGAGGTTGGGTTGTTCTACGGATCGTTATAATGAGGTAGAGAGAAATTAACTTAACTTTACATGTTTTCTGGTTCGTAGTTGAGATTATATTTTAAAATGTTTTATAATTAATTTTTGGCACAGTGTGACAGCGTCTTACTGTAAACGCGATCGGTTGTGGGTTCGATCCCCACTCGGGGGAGTGATTATAATTAAATTATTTTCACTTCCTCGCTCTCGTAAAGACAAAATGTGGCGTTGAGTTCCACCACTCAACACGCATGCCTCGACTTCGGCGGAAAGCGAAGTACGGAGTGTGTTGACACTAGGTGCTTTCTGTCTACCCTGCTGTGCGGGATGAAAGCGTGAAGCTAGAAAAATTATTTACTATTTTTAAAGTGTTATTCCACACTTAGGTATCGGTACGGTATCCAAGAGGCGCGGGTTCGAATCCCGCTGCGTTCAAATTTTTATAAATTTTTATACGTTTTTTCAAAGATGTTTTCTAGAAAAATTATTATTTTTTTTTTGTTTTAACTGATATACTGGTAGACATCGCGATAGACTGTCTACTTGTGACCACGGTCTATTATAAAGTTTGTTTTACTTTTAGACAGAATTTTATTTGAAAGATAGTTAAATTTCTAATTAATTTTTTTTTAAATCCATCTTTATTTTTTTATATATGAATTCACATTTCTTAACAAATTAAAAACTATATAAAATTAAAATACAAAGAGGAAATGGATGTCTTCTGTGAAAGCGGTAGATTGCGGGGTCTGCTCCTACGTAGAGAAATGATCATATTTAAATTATTTTCGCTGTAACAAGACAACGCGTGACGCTGAGTTCCACCAACAACAGGCAACATCTCGAATACTTTCTGTCTACCCTCATATGCGGGATAAAAGCGTAAAGCTAAAAACAAAAAAATCTCAATTTTTTAATCCCAATTTTTTAATTCCAAATTGTTTAATATTTATTACCATTTGATCTAAACAAACTTCATGCCCCTACAAAGGCCAATAGTTCCTTGCAAGGCCAACCAAAATATTCATTATGGCCTTGTGAGGTGCAAGGAACCTTTAAAAATCGGTAAGAATATTGATACATAAAATATTTATATATATATATATATATATATATATATATATATATATATATATATATATTGTATGGCCTTGTAAGGAACATATTGGCCTTAAGAGGAACAGATTCAAATTCAGAAGAAGGCTGGCTTTTTATATAAAGAAAATTATATAAAGAAATTGGAATTTTATATAAAGAAATTAAACATTTTTGTAGCTTCACGCTTAGTAGACAAGGAGTATCTAGTGTCAAGACACTCTATACACCGCTTACCGCCGAATTTGCGACATTGCGTGTTGAGTGGCGGAACTTAACGCCTCAAGCGCACAACTGCTACGCCATGCGTTCTCTATCCTATACGCTTGTTATAACGTTATGTTTATTGTTAGCATCTTAATAGAGAGATTGTTACTAACTTCTACTACACAAGGATTATTACTAATAAAAAAAAATTATATTATTAAGAAAATTATAAAATATCTAAAAATAACAGACAAAATCTATTTCTTTTCCTAGAAAAAAAATTAAACTCATTTGTTGCGTCGGCCTTAATTTATATCTAAGTGATACAAACGAATTTAGATTCTAATTCTTTCGAAATAAAGTGTAGTTTAATTTATTGTATAGAATCTAGTTAATGTTTCAAGCTTCACTGACTATCGGCACTTCTATGTTTAAGATCTCTTCAAGAGCTATATTTTTTTTTATATTATTCCTATTACCATTATAGCAGTACCCTGCTATAAGGAGAGCGGAGAAAACCTAATGCTAAGGAACGCGGAACCCAACGCCGCAATGTGTCATGAAAGTGGGACATTTGTTAAAAGAAAACAAAAGGTGAAATTATATTAAAAACTAAATTTAAAGAGGCCGGTCGTGGCGCAGTGTGATCACGTCTGACTGTAAACGCGATTGGTTATGGGTTCGATCCCCACTCGGAGGAGTGATTATATTTAAAATTATTTTCATTTCCTCGCTCTGATAAAGACAAAGAGCGGCGTTAACATGCTATGTCTCGATTTGGTGGAAAGCGAAGAAAGGAGTGTGTGGACACTAGGTACTTCCTGTCTACCCTGCTATGCGGCATATTTCCCGCCTACTGTCAACGTTCCGTACTCCGCTTTCCGCCGAATTCGAGAAATGTTAAATAGTGGAATTCAACGCCGCGCTTTATCTTACCAGACCGAGGAAATGAAAATAATTCAAATATTCATACACTCCCCCGAGTGATTATCAAACCCACAACCGATCGCGTTTACAGTCAGACGCTGTCACACAACACACGACCTGCCTTATAATTTCACGTGAACATATAAAATAATTAAAACATATCATTATCATTCATTAATTTTAATAATAATAATCGGTTGTTATAGAATATGAGATATTAATTACATCCACCAATTGAGATCATTGTCTTACGTGAAAGCGTCTGACTGTAAACGCGATCGGTTGTGGATTCGATCCCCACTCGAGGGAATGATTATGTTGAAATTATCTTCATTTCTCCTCTCTGGTAAGACAAAGCGCGGCGTTGAGCTCAACGCCACTCAAGTTGCAATGTCTAGATTCGTAACTTATGTGCGCAAAGGGTAGAACGGAGTGTCTTGATACTAGGATCTCACTAACTACCCTGCTATATGAAGATTATGGTTTTCCTCAAAAGTACCAACATATTTTGCAATTTCTAATTGATATTCTATTGATTTCTAATTGATTTCTACTTAAGATAAGGAAATATTAAAAAAAAACGATATAATTTGAACGCAGCACCTCTGGTTTAACGTCCAAGAGCTCTAACCACTATTCCATGCGTTCTACATCCGTCTACGTCGAAATTCCTATGTTTGTTACATTTTTTATGGGAAAATCACAGTACAGTAATAGTGCTCCACATGAGAACAGACTCAGGCTTTATGAAACAGAAGCCTACATCCTGATGGGAAGAACTGTTTTGACGTATTTTGAGCTTTTTGAAGCCAAGCTGGATTTCCTCTCATCATTCGATATACCAACTCTAAGAACCTTTAAGCATGCTCTCAATTGCATAATGAGTTATGTTCTGGAATTTGGGCGCTAGGGAGATAATAAAAATCTTTTACAATTATTAAAGTGGTCTTCCACACTTAGGATTAAAAAACACTTTTAAAAAGACACGTAAAAATTTGAATGCAGCGGGATTCAAACCCGCGTCTCTTAGAAAGCGACCGATTGACGAATAGGCATATAGCACTCAGACCGCTTGGACGGTTTCCAAGAGGCGGGGGTTCGAATCCTGCTACGTTCAAATTTTTATAAAAAAAATGCTTTTTAGCAACAAACGCGCAAATTTGTGTCTTCGAAAGGTTATAATAAGGTTGGCTATTTATTTTTGTTGCTGGCGTAGAGAGATTTATACTCATTTCTGATACCCAAATTGAGAAATATTTCCCAAATATTTTGTTGTATGAACGTTAGACTTACCCAGTTTATTATTATTTCCATGGGGGTGCTGATGATGATGCTGGGGTGCCTGTTGGATCTGCGGCATCAGGGCTGGGTGGGGCAGTTGTAACAACTTCGGTTCCAATTTGGTGGCAGCGGCAACCGGTATCGGTCCCGCGTTCGTCATGGTCGTCATAGTTGCGGCTGGCATCATTAGCGTGGACATGGTTAACATTTTGTGGTTGTTTTGTTTTTGGGTGTTCAAAAACCGTAATCTACGCCGTCATTATTTGAACACACTGTATAAATAATCTTATATGGTTTTGTAAATATTGTTTTTTTTTTATTTTGTTTCTTTATTATTAATTTAATACATAATATTATTAACTAGATCACTTTGGTTTGTATATAGCTATCAATCTACAACTATAGCGCCTGGAAAATTAGTTTTGTTGAAGATTTGGTTGTTTTTATCTATATACTCGGTTGTGGTCGTTTCTTTTATTAAATAGTAAATGGTAACAAGATATAGTTGAACTAGAACAAGAGTACAGTAGAAAAACGATCTCTTTGTAGCATATGAGAGAAGAATCGAAGAGTAAGAAAAGAAAGAAAGAGTAGAGGTGAGAGGAGGTATACCTCCTACTCTTACCACAGAATGGCAAACGTGCTCAAGAGGATGTGCAAGTCGAGAGGATGACTGATGAAAAACTGGTATGAATGATACATAGTGCAAAAAGTGAGTGGTACGTGAGGTGACCTTGTTGATTGTCGAAGACGCAATATTGATCATACTGGAGAATGATCACGTGAAGCATGAGGAATCCCCGGAAGACATGTAGGGAGAGGTTGACGATGCTTACGAGGCGAAAGAGAGTTTGCCACTGCCTTTATAATTATAAAGGCAGTGGCAAACTCTCTTTCGCCTCGTATTATTACATAAATTACTTATTACATAAATATGTATAAATATATGTATATATAAATGCAAAAATGTAGATGGTTAATATTTTATATAATATTATATTTAATTAAATACTACACACACACACATTTGACATACACTTGTGTATAAAGTGATATATACGTTGCTATGGTTACGTAAAATTTACGTGTAAACAAAGTCTCTAGTTTAAATAAATATATAAAGATATATAATTCTATACACATAGTAGAAAAAAAATAATAAGCTAAAACGCTAAAAGGGAGCAATATTCAATTTATTTGCAGCTCGAGGCATTCGTTTTTAATTATATCAAATTAGCCTTTGTTTTTGTTGTTACAAAGGACTTTTTTTATAACGTTACTATTTCATTTTTAATTATAATGAAAACAATATCCAATGTGGTTCAGTTGATGGGTCTGGGCTAAACGTTAAGGCTGTGGGTTCATGGGTCGATTGGTTTATGTTGGTGGATATGGTTTCAGTTGGGTTCACCGATGATCCGCATCCGCAAGACAAAAAAAAGGATTCTTATAGGATATATGTGTGTATGGAAAAAAACGCTTTTTAAAATAACATTAATTGCAGCATAGGGTTACACCATGGTGACGTATTGTGTAGAGAGAGAGCAATGTGGAACTCTATTATAGAATCAAGAACCAGACGATGCTAAATGGGCAGGTCGTCGTAGAAATCTTTGTGGAATGAATGTGTCCAGGCATTGGGCATTAAAGGCATGGCGTGATGACGATGACGTATATATGACGTATAGATGACGTATACGATATCGTATGTAATCATTGTCTTTATAGTGATATGTAATAAACGTCAACATAGTTGAATTTTTTATATAATAATAACCGGTGAAATACGTATAGCGAAGTGTACACTTCATACAAGTGTATATGTGAAACACAGCAGTGTGTAATGTTTAATTCATTAGTTTATTATATTTCTAATGAATTATAACAAAAAATAAATATAGATAGTATTTATTCTTTTCTATATAAATATTATCTATACTAAACAAATATGTCCGGATCCGATGTCAATACAATACAGTTGTAGCATGAACCCGATGTCACGGTCAGAACGATCAGAACACTACTGTATTATACAGCGTGTTGCTTTTAGTCGCTTCTTTTAAACAAAATTTATTATTATTTTTAGTGTCTTGACACTGGGTTCTCTATGTGGGATAAAGCGTGAAGCTAAAAAAAAGTATTATATTATATTCCATACTATACTACCCATACTATTCTAGCCATACTATTCTAGCCATACTATTCTAGCCATACTATTCTAGCCATACTATACCAGCCTTATACTAGTACTCGGTATAAGTTAGAAAGGCAATACAAGCACTTAAACAAAGTAGATGATTGAGTAACCCCCGCAGATTCACTTACGCAGCGTGTTAAAAGGCTTTTTTTTCTATATTATGAAGGTTTTTTTCTGATTTTCAGGCATTTTACTACACAGTGTACATAGGACTTAGTGTCTAGACACTCCGTATATCACTTGCCTATTTGAGAACGAAGTATATATAATAAATTACGTAGTCTAAAATATTAGCATATATATATATATATATATAAAGTTTTAATTCTGTCAGTCTACCGGGACTGACTGACTGGAGACTCCAAACGCGTGGGGATAGTAACATTTGAATCACATTCACTTTTCCACTTAATAAAATGTGTCGGCGTTTAGTTCCGACATTCTACACACATTTGTTCGAATTCAAGCGGAATATCTCAAATGTCGCGTCTTGATATTAAATTCTCTTTGACTACCATACTATGTGGGATAGAGCGTGAAACTTTAGAAAAAAAATAACTAAAACCCATAGCTTTACATGTGAAATGAATCTCGGACTTGACGTTTTTTTTTTCTATAGTAACAGGTCAATAAGGGTTAAAAATAATAAATAGGTCAC
Source organism: Dryadula phaetusa (assembly GCA_032432895.1). Taxonomy (NCBI): domain Eukaryota; kingdom Metazoa; phylum Arthropoda; class Insecta; order Lepidoptera; family Nymphalidae; genus Dryadula; species Dryadula phaetusa. The sequence goes on along the minus strand of JAOYRS010000098.1, from coordinate 851,115 downwards.
AAGTAACCCTTCCTCACACCACATTAAACTAAACGACTGTTCCTTATAAAAGGTTAAAGCAAGCTTTACTGAAATAACTTATATACATACATACATACAGAAATATATATATACATACGTAAAAAAGTGCCGAAATTTTGAGGGTTAAAAAAAATATATAATACGTGAAAGAAAATTTTTCAACCCCTTTTTTACGAAAATTAGATGAATGGATGGATGGATGGAGAAGAAATGCAGAGAGCCACATTTTTTTATAATAATGCTATAGAAATACACACACACACATACACACACACACACACACACACACACTACTACACGTTTAGTTAAGTAGGTCAAGTGGGAAGGCAGACCCTGGCAAAGCTGGGAGAAATGCTAGGTAGAAGAAGACACCACTACACGTTTGACATACACCTGTGTGTAGAGTTGCTAAGGTAACAAGTATTTAATTATAAAAAAAATATTAAGATTGAGTATAAAAAAAATATTAATTATCACCCTGATTTTGTTAGATAAAAGGCGGTGTTGTGTTCCGCTAAACACCACGCAGTTTATTCACAGTGGAGATTGAAGTGTTTTAACACTAAATTCTCTCTGTTTCAAAATAAGAAATTTTTGAGCCTAAATAACTAATTAGTTTAAAGTAACTAAAAACAACACACTGTATAATATATTCCCGTGTCCTGATAGTCCTGACTACATCGGGTTCATGCTAACTATATAGTTCTGACATCGGATCTGGCTCCGGTCAAGAATGCCTAAAGCTAGCTTATACAAGCGTATTATTTTTTTTTAGCTTCACGCTTTCATCCTGCACAGCAGTACCTAGTGTCTAGACACTCCGTATTCCGCTTTCCTTCGAATTTGAGACATTACGTGTTGATTGGCGGAACTCAACTCAACGTTATGTCTTACCAGAACGAACCAATGTGATAATTTAACACACACATATGATGTGTATATGATTTTAACATTTTTACATGAACAAAATTGAAGTCCCGACCTTTTTAGTGTCTATTAGTGACTAACGGACGGACAGAAATTTTACATTTACCAAGTATAAAGTAATTAAGTTTAATGTATGGCAAGCAAAGTATTATAACGGTTTAATAGCGGAATGCATTAGAGTAGGGATAGAAGACAAATACAGGTGTTTTTTTTAACTAAAAATTCTCCATTTTCTCACTTTGGCACGACGACGTTGAATAAATAAGTGATGCGGCGTTGAGTTGCGCCAATTTACATGATAAATATCTCGAATATCGATGACAAATGGTAAATTCAAGTTTTAATTGATTGTTTTTTTTTTTCACTTTTGAGATTGTAATAAAGTAGATGGAGAGCTTAGTTTTAAAATGCTCTGTACCGAGGCTTTATTTACGTAGCATATTATATTATATGGCGGAACTTAACGCCGCGCTGTGATTTATTATATCAAATATTGCGGAAACGAAAACAATTTAAATATAATTATTTTCATACGCATCTTGTGTATTAGAAAACAGTACAAAAGTATTGGATTAAATGAATTTAAAAAAAAAGTACAGAATGAATTTCAGAAATATAAAGATGAAGTTAAAAATAAAGATTGAAGTTCAAATGAAGTTCTTTATTTTTTTTGTCAACCGTACTTTGAACGAGGGTTGAAACCGTGCAGTAAATGTAGGGGTTGATCAATGTGAGAATTTTGCTTACTATTGTTATATAAACTTGAATGACCATTACGACTTTGGGACGTTGAAGCGAGTTCGATTTCTATTTGATGTAAATATATGTTTTTAACTTATTTACACAGTGTCAAGACCCTCCGTTGACTGTTTTTGGTCCGAATTCTAGATGTCAAGTGTCAAATGGTGGAATTCGACGCCTCGCGTTATATATATATATATATACATATATATATATATATATATATATATATATATATAGTAATTGTGTTTACAGTCATACACTGTGTGTCGTATTTTATTATTAGGTAGATATAAATTTATTAAGTAGATTGCTTCAAATATGTTCAAAATATATTACAAACTCCACTACGGAGAGTTTTGAAATTAAATTTAAATGATACATTCGTTAAGAGAGATATATTTCGAGTCTCGATTAACGGTGCTAAGCACAGTGGATGAAGTCAAAGAACTATAAAAGGCCCACAGCGTTGAGCTACGTTTTCGCTAACTACTCTGCTTAGGGAAAAGTTGTGACCAAAATAGTGTTCTAATAATTATCAAAACACCCTGTATTTTATTATTTGTATTTTTTAGCTTTATGCTATCACCTCGCATAGCAAGGTAGACGGGAAGTACCTAGTTTCAAGACACTCTGTACTCCGCTTTGTGTCAAATTCGAGACTGCGTGTTGAGTTACGGAACACAACGCTGCGCTTTTTCTTACGAGATTGTATTATATTTCATAATTTGCATTGTCACATTTCTTTACTGTCTAAAGCGTTCAGATTACTTTAACGCGTTATAACGTGTCTATATATATACTTTTTTTTAGCTTCACGCTTTTATCCCGCATAGCAGGGTACACAGAAAATACGTAGTGTGAAGACACTCCGTACTTCGCTTTCCACCGAATTCGAGATATTGCGTATTAAGTGGTGGAAATCAACACCGCATTTTCTCTTACCAGAGCAAGGAAGCAAAAATAATTTAAATATAATCATTCCCCCAACGGGAATCGAACCCACTACCGCCCACGACCGGCGTTTATCTCTGCATACTGTCAACATTCTTAAAGACACACAGACTAAACAAGTAAATGTCACTCTATTAGATTTCTGTCAATATATTGAACACGTCCCATTCGCGGACATTTTTAAATATTTGCTTATATTTGCTTTTTTAATATCTTTTTTTATATATAACTTTTTCTTGACAATAACGAATTTGATAATTATCAAAAAAATGATCAAAATCGGTACAGCCGTTTGTAAGCAATGCAATTACAAGCAAGTAGATACATTTTGTTGAATTATTTTTATTTATATATTTTTTTTAGATATCAATTTTTTTTATTGCCAGTGGTCCAGTTATCTGGACATTAGGTTCTTTCTACACTATCACGCGGGAAGAACTAAAAAAATAGTTTTCTCTAAACCAAGCTTATTAACGCTTTAGCCAAATCTAAAACTTGAAATTATATTTAATATGATAAAAAAAATTGTTTCAAGCGGAACTTAACACCGAGTTATGTTTAACGAGAATATAATGAAAATAATTTAATTCCCCCGAGTGTGTATCGAACCCCCAACATATGGCGTTCACAGTCAGAATAAATGTGTAAATAAAATAAAATATATACTTATAAATTGTATACTTATAGAATACACACTCGCCCATCCCTAGAGTGTTTATTTGAAAATTAAGTAATTTGATTAGCGAGGCGTTTCGCTGAATAGTGATGTGCTCGTATGTGTGTGAGATGTATCGATATAAGAAAAAAAATTAAAAAAATTATCGATGTAAAAATTTTTAAAATAATATTACTGAAAGATCTTAATTTAAATAATTGGTAGGATAATAATAAATATATATTTTTTAATTTCACGCTTCATTCCGCATAGCAGGGCAGACAGTATGTACCTAGTGTCAAGACACTCTCTGCTTTCGAAACTTAACGCCGCACTGAGGAAAATGAAATTAATTGCCATTACATCTATAGTAGGAGTAGTTGATGAGAAATTCATTTTTTTTTTTCAAATAAAGGAATTAGGAAGGAAGGAAAGGAAGTCATAATATATTATTTTTATATATACTTTTTAGGTCCACGCTGTATCCTGTATAGTAAGTAGTCAGAGAGAACCTAGTGTCAAGACACTCCGTTGACTGCGTATATATTAGATAAGTGTATCAAATAAATAAGAGAGTTGTACGAGGCTCGCATGAAACTAGAGGAGCTCCCTCTCTATAGTCTCTATATACTACATACAGCAGGGTAGTCGGAGAGAACCTAGTGTCAAGACACTCCGTTCTAAACTTCCCGCCACAAATCAGCACAATATCCGGTCCTATCATAGCGGAGAAATATAAATAAATGTTAAACGTAAATAATTTAAATATAAACAGTTCTGAAAAAGAATCGAACCCACAACCAATCGCGTTTACAGTCAGCCGCTGTCACACAGCCACGATGACACCAATAGGCTTTATATATTTTCTCGAATAAGTTATATTGAGTTATTGGAATACTTTCGGTGTACAAAAATATTAACGCGCGCTACCGATTATGAAAATTTGAAGGCAAAATATTTTGAAAACCTGCACTTCGTAGATATCCAGTTATGTTTTGACACCAACGTGCGTTGTGACAGCGTCTGACTGTGAACGCGATTGGTTGTGGGTTCGATACATGTTCGGGGTAGTTTGTATTATTTTCGTTACTTCGCTCTGGTAAGACAAAGTGCGGCGTTGAGTTTCGCCATTTAATACGCAATGTCACGAATTTGGTGGAAAGCGATGTCTTGACCTAGGCTCTACTCTGCTATTCAGATAAACGTGTGAATGATTATATTTACAATTATTTTCATTTTACCAGTAAGTCAAAGAGTGGCGTTAAGTTCCACCACTCAACGTCTGGAATACAGCAGATAATTAATGTAGCTTCACGCTTTTATGCCGTGGGATAAAAGCGTCAAGCTAAATTGACGAATTCGGATGGAAAACGGAGAACGGAGTGTCTTGACTAGGTTCTCCGTGACGTATGAAGCGTGAAATTTAAATAATATATATTTATATATATATATATATATATATATATATATATATATATACGGAGAGTTTTAAAATTAATTTTAAATAATACATTCGTTAAGAGAGATAAGTGAGGGATATATCTCGAGTGACCTTTGATAACGGTGCTAAACACAGTGGACGAAGTCAAAGAACTATACAAGGCCCACAGCGTTGAGCTACGTTTTCTGTGACTACTTCTGCTAAGGGAAAAGTTGTGACCAAAATAGTGTTCTGATAATTTGTAAAACATATTTAGGTAAGTTTTTTAATTCGTTTTTCCTATTTAGAACTTTTTCTTACTAAATGTTTTAGTTAAAACTAGAATCAAGAGATGGTTTAAATAAATATCAGATAATTCTAGGTTTTACTGGACAAAACGCGTTCGAGCGTTTGAGTTTGGGTTAGGTTAATAAGATCTGAACTAGAAACTATTTTGAACGGATCAATCGCGTATATTTTGGTATTCGAAAATACATTTTTGGACACCTGACGTTTCAAACACTTTACAGTAGTCTGTGGTCACGGGTAGATATATTTTCAAATACCGAAATATACGCGATTGATCTAATATACTAACTAGAGAAAAGTAACATGTCTATCTGAGGCCGTGGTCGAGGTCGTGGCGCAGTGTGACAGCGTCTGACTGTGGACGTGTTCGGTTGTGGTTAAGACAAATTGCGGCGTTGAGTTCCACCACTCAACACCCAATGTTTCAAATTTGGTGGACAGCGAAGTACGGACTGTCTTGACACTAAGTACTTTCTGTCTACCCTACTATGCGGGATAGAAGCGTGAAGCCAAAAAAAAATCTATCTGAAAGCGATATTAAAAATTTGACACAGGGAATTTATATTTTAAATATACAATATCATCAAAATCCAAATAGAAACCGTAGTGATGTGCTACGAGCAGTTCTCTCTGATTATTTAAAAAAAAAAAACAAATATTGCGTACACGTAGATATCTGGACATCACTACACTAAGGAACTACAGTCGACACAAACTAAATTAGCTCTTTATATAATATAAATTATTATTTTGATACACGCTGTATAAAATTACTTATGTGTTACGTGACTGTATATTTATTACTTTTCTATATTTTCAATTTCTACGAGACGTCTGTTGAGTTGCGGTATTAAACGCCGCGTATTCTAGCATAACTGTGTAACGTAATTATATATTTTTTTATTATATAGATTAGATCTGATAAGACATAATGCGGTGTTAAGATCCGCCATGAAATTAAATAAATTAAAAATGCCTCGAAATACGCAGAAAATTAAAAACGGATTATTACCCATTAGGTTTATAAATTCAATATTTTCAATGCAGACTTAACGTAATTATATTATTTTTATTATATAAATAAGACCCGATAAGACATAGTGCGGCGTTAAGATCCGCCATGAAATGAAATAAATTAAAAATGCCTCGAAATATGCAGAAAATTAAAAACGGATTATTACCCATTAGGTTTATAAATTCAATATTTTCAATACAGACTTAACGTGTAACGTAGTTATATATTTTTTATTATATAAATAAGACCTGATAAGATATAGTGCGGCGTTAAGATCCGCCATGAAATGAAATAAATAAAATATGCCTCGAAATACGCAGAAAATTAAAAACGAATTATTACCCAGAAGGTTTATAAACTCAATATTCTATAAAGACTTAAGCAAGCAAGTATTTCTTTATTTCTACACCTTTTTTATTCAAATCTAGTGACAAATCACAATTTTCTCCATAACTAAAATTATATACAGAGTGTTTTTAATTTGAAAAATTAACAAAGAAAACGGTAACACATAATTTCTGTAGATTAACGCAAATTTAATAGTTTAATAAAAAAAATATATAATAAATAAATAATTTAATGAATTGTAATGATTTATCACTACTTGCCTTTTTTATACACTAGCATTAGATAGTGATACAAATTCGTTCTGTTTTCTACACTAAACAACCTAGTGTCAAGACACTGTGTTAGAGAATAAAACCTACAGGGTGTTCTTTTAAAAGGAAAAAAAAATCAAAGGTTATTTTGGGCTTTTATAAAAATATATGATAATACATTATAAATATGAATAAGTGTGTATAATTTCTAGTATTTGTACAAGTCGAAGGAAATATATTTTTATTTGTAAAAATAACATATATATATATATATGAAAGAAAATATTATATTTTCAAGCTTTATCCCGCAGAGCAGAGTAGTCAGAGAGAACCTAGTGTCAAGACAATCAGCTGCCTGCTTTCTGTTTGAAATCTAGACATTTCGACGTTGAGTGACGAACGAACGCCGTGCTATATATATATATATATATATATATATACATTATGGTTTCGGGTTTAATGCACTCATAATTTTCCTTCTCTAGCAAGACATGGTGCGGCGCTAAATTAAGTAAAGAATACAGAGTTTTGACATTAGGCTGTCTATGAATACCCTATGCGGGTTAAAGCCTAACCCTTTTTGGTTACCGAATTCTTTTTAAAACTAATCAATTTTATTATAAATACGTAAAAAATATTTATCTCTCATCTTTTACTAAAAGATTAAAATAACAAAGAGTTTAAATTAGGTTTGTTTTTTTTTATCTTTTTAATTTTAGGGGTGGCAACTGTTATATTCACCTGAGGCGTCCTTGTTCCCTTTGCCATTGTTTGAGATATCTGTAAAAAAAAAGAAATTGTTATTAATATTGTTTTATATAATATTTTTATAATATCTATCTATATATTAATACGTGAAGTAAAATCCTTATAGTCCTTCTCAGGGAATTAACATGATCTGAGGAGTATGAAATTTGGCACAGTTATAGTTTATATAGAGAAGGAGCGCAGAATGATGATATTTTAATAATAATGCATATAAATATATTAAATTAATAAAATAAATGCAACACACACTACCATGTGTTTGACACACGCGTTTATATAAAGTGACATACGCGTTGCTATGGCAACAAGCTGTTAACTCGTCCATTTGACATTTCATTTTTATTATACCAGATATATAGAAGAGAATACTCAAGTAATCAAATAATAGCACACTAGGTATTTAAATAAACAACCAAATATTCAGATGTTACGTGTGGCACGGAACTAAACGCCGCGCTTTCATTACCAAAACGAGCATGTTAATATTATTTTAATATACGCACTTCTTCATAATATACAGATATTGGGTTTTGATTGAAACTGAACACCGTGCTTTGTTAAACAAATCGGAAATATAAATATAATTTTAATATAACACTTTTACATGATATATAGACATTACGTGTTGAATGTCGTAACTAAACGACGCTCTTTATAAACGAAGTGTGTTCGTTATACCATAATGTAATTTAAACAATATACCGTCATAGGGATTAAACCCATAATAACCAATCGAAATAAATAATATTATATTTTTAGCTTCCTAGAAGTACCTAGTGTCAGAACACTCCTTACGGACTTTTCGGTTGTGGGAACTCAACGCCGCGCTTTGTCTTATCACAGCGAGAAAATATCAATAATAAACATAATCATTCCCTCAAATGGAAATCGAATCCACAACCAATCGTGATACAGTCAAACGGACAACAAAATGAAATTTTAATATAACACGTCACAAAACTTGGCTTATTGTATGGCGGAACTCAACGCCGCATTATAATCACTAAATCAAGTACATTCAATTCGAACCAACAGCCATAGTAACTTGTCAAACAATGAACAACGACAAGGGAAATGAATTAATTAAAAAATAACTATTTTCAACCCTACAACTTTACACCCCCGTTTAGCACCCCATACGATATTATGTGGTGGAAAACCATTATAGATATTACGCTTGGAAATGGACATTTATGAATTATAAGAAAAAAAAATTATATTATTTTTGTGCCTTTTTTTCTGTCCAGTTTTCGTGACAACCTATACACGCCACCGGCTGTGGGAATTCGTAAGGCCAGGGCTGTAGTGGAAGTTGTATATCGCTTTTCATAGCTTCTCGTTTTATACCGTATGGAATGGTAGTCAGAGGCTAATATAGACATTTTGCGTGTCTAATGGTGAACTTAACGCCGCGGTATATCTAACTTGAATGGAAGATAATTCTAGTTCTAGTTAGTTTTAAATAATATGAAATAATTGTAATTAAATAAAGATAATTTTTTAATGTTTTTTGAGAGAATTTCATTTATCTACATAGAGTTCCTCTTCCTCTAACATATATTACTCTTTTCATGATAATTTATTAGTAATTTATATTTAAAAGCCTTGTAAAGTTTGCTTATATGATACAATGGGAATTGAGGTGTTTTAAAAGCTAACATATTAAAAGCGTCTCATTGTAAAAGCGATCGGTTGTGGGTTCGATATACACCTAAAAAAATAAATATATTAAAACTATTCACATTTCCTAGCTCTGGTAAGATGGAACGTAGCGTTGAATTCCGCAAAATCAACACGCAATACTCAAAATCAGCGAAAAGTTGCCTTGACACTAGATAGTTCTCTAACCTGCTATGCGGGATAAAAGCGGGAAGCTAAAAAAAATAAAGATGGATGTCAATGCTCTTTCGATATTATTCAAGAATTCAAGTTATTTTTTCAAATAAATCCAAGTTTTAAACGGATCAATCGCGTATATTTTGGTATTCGAAAATAAATTATAGAAAACCCGATGATCGTACACGTAACTCCCAACTAACTACATCCAGTTAAAATGCAATTTAATAAGGAAAAAGCGAATATCCATTTATTTTTAAATATAGCTTGGAATAGCATAGTATATCTCGACATAGCTAGCGAGTTAGCAATCGCGTGACAGCTTATCGCCAACAAACAGGTTAGTATGAAAATTAACGTACCACTTACAGAGTACGTCTCTTTTTGACCGAGTTTTTAATTTTTCTTTTTTATTTTGTGAAATCAATTGGGAATTTCCCGTTGTTTTTTGTTAGGTTCGGGTTCGTATTCAATTAGGGGAGTGTATTGAAATATTTATTTAGTATCACTCTATATAGCCTGGTATGTAGAGAAGGTAATAATCATGATACTCTGTTTTTTTTGTTTGTATCAGAAATTGAAACATTGCGAGTTGAGTGGCGGAGCTCAACGCCGCGTTTTGCCTTTGTCGCTTGTTGTATAATATTAAAAAAGCAGCTTCACGCTTTATCTCACATAATAGGGTAAACAGAGATAACTTAGTATGAACATCGTTAGTTGGCTGGCGGGATTAAACACCGCACTTTGTTGTGCTAGAGCGGATAAACGATTATTTTCTATATATTTTTAATCTAACCCGCATAATAATATGAGCACATGTTAGTTGTGACGTTCTGTAAGAAATCAATACATTAATACGTACATGGAAACTAGGCAAAATTATGGGAACGAAGGAGTATGAAATATAGTATAGTTAAAATTAATATAAGTTAAAAAAATTAGCATACATTGATATAAATGCTCTTTAGAATTATGTTTTTTTTATATATATTTAAATGAATTATATATATTTTAAACGGATTAATTGCGTTTATTTTTGTATTTGAAAATACATTTTTTTGGACACCTACAGTAGTACGTGGTCACAGGCAGACTGAGGCATTAGTCTGTCAGTCGATGCAAACCACCAGTCTACCTGTGACCACGGACTACTGTAAAGTGTACGAAACGTCAGGTGTCGAAAAATATATTTTCGAATACCAAAATATACGCGATTAATCCGTTTCAAATAGTTTCATTTAAAATGTGTAAGTTTCGTGAAAATTAAAAATCTTAAAATTAAATTTTCTTAATTACATTTCATTTAAGGCACAAATACCAAATATATACATAAATATATAAATGACAAGTTGATGCGTTAACAGCGCGTTGCCATAGCAACGTGTATATCACTTTATACAAACGTGTGTGTCGAACACATGGTAGTGTGTGTTACATTTATTTTATTAATTTAATATATTTATATGCATTATTATTAAAATATATCATCATTCTGCATTCCTTCTCTATATAAACTATAACTGTGCCAAATTTCATACTCCTCTATTCGCGTTATTTTCGTAAAATGGGGTGCAAAGATTTTGCTTCAGGTATTAATATATAGACATTTTGATTTCGAACACTTTACAGTGCTCCATTTTTTTAAGCTTCCAGTAAAAGTACCTAGTGTCAACACACTCCATACTTCAATTTCCAAGGAATTCGAGACATTACGTGTTGAGTGGTGGAACTTAACGCCGTACTTTGTCTTTACCAGAGCGAGGAAATGAAAATAATTTAAATATAATCACTCCCCCGAGTGGGGATCGAACCCACAACCGATAGTGTTTACAGTCAGACGCTGTCGCACTGCGCCACGACCGGCCTCTAACTAACTATATCCTATTAAAATAATTACACTTAAAGTATGTAAAAATTGTGAAAATCCATTATATATATACTATTTTATATATAATAAGGTGTAATTAAAAACCAATGATAATTAAAATCTCCGCCTTTTGTCATCATATTTAAATTTAAAAGTTTAATTTAAAACACTACACACACTACTACACGTTTGACATACACTTGTGTATAAAATGACATACTCGTTGCTATGGTAACGCATCATTTACACGGCATCCGGATGTATTTATATACGGTAGTGTCCCGTTTTACAGTGTGGTTTCGACAGAGAAAGGAGAGTTGGAGCTCTAAGGTCTATCAAGTCTTATCTTATCACTAATGACTTCTAATTCGATTTTAACTACAAAATCTCTCTCTGTATATACATATATATATGTGTATATAAAAATTGTAGTCACTAAAATGTGTCTGTATGTCTGTCTGTTTCATCTTTGGAACGGCTGAAGCCATTCTGATGGGAATTTCACTGGCAGATACTTAATGTAATATCTTGCAACTTAGGCTATTTTTCTTTTAAGAACTTTATATATATATATATATATATATATATATATATATATATATATATATATATATATAAAGTCTAACTGTAAACGCGATTGGTTGTTATATATTTAATCATTATCATTTCCTCATTCTCGTTGTTTGTGTTTTTTGCATCTTTTTTTAGCTGCATGCGTTATCTCGCATGGCAAGGTACATAGAAAGATAGAAAGTTCGTAGTGTAAAGACACTCCATACTTCGCTTTCAATCTAATTTGAGACATTCCGTTTTGAGTTGTGTAACTCAACGCCACACATTATAAGCGTATTTACTACAAAAAGAAAAAATCCGGTCGTGGCGCAGTGTGACAGCGTCTGACTGTAAACGCTATCGGCTGTAGATTCAATCCCCACTCGAAGAAGTGATTATATTTAAATTATTTTCACTTCCTCGCTTTGGTAAAAGAAAAGTGCGGTGTTGAGCCACTCAACGAGTTTGATGGAAAGCGAAGTACGGAGTGTCTTGACACTAGGTGCTTTTTGTCTACCCTGCTGTGCGGGATAAAAGTGCAAAATCATTCCCTTCAAAGAACATCGAACTGACCACTATATCCCACAATGAAACACACAAACACCTCACCATACATATATATATATATATATATATATATATATATAAATATAATAGAAGATTAATTATTACCATATTTGCTTTATAAAATGTATACACGATTCTAACAAAGAGGTCTTTACTAGGCATGCGTCGGCAGAGCGGGACAGAGAACCGGTCGAAGTCATAAACTGGAACGCGTGCGAGCGAGACGGGCGTAGTCATAAATTTAAAAACATATAATTAGATGCCTGTTTCAAAATTTCGCTTGGAGTACATTTTTGTTGAGGAGAGAGGTCACGGGTTTGGAGTCCAGCGTTAATTTATGTGGGGCAGGCTTAAAAGTGGGCAGGGAAATGATATGTGACCTGGAAACTGAATATCGAGCTGATGATGACTTCGGAAAGATCAAGCGCTTCCTCAAAGGATCCAAAGGCGAGAAATCAGCTCTTGACCTTGAGCCAGTGTCTTCTAAAGCTGATATGATCTTCAATTATTTAAAATATGATAAAGAGAAGATGGAAAACAAAGAACTTAGTGTATCGACTCTAGGTTATCTCTAGCTTCTATTCTGGAGATGGTTGAAAATAAAAAAGTAACTAATATTAGTTCCATGGTTTATAGCCACTATTCAGTACGCAATATCCTTTACAAGTTTATCTACGAAAAAACCTGTTCTTTGTTAGAAAATAATAAAATGTCAAGAAAACATAAATTTTACGCTTTATCCCGTATAGCAGGGTAATCAGAGACAGTCTAGTATCAAGACAATCAGTTGGTTGCTTTCTACTTAAAATCGGGACATTGCGTGTTGAGTGGCGAACTCAGAGCGGAGAAATGAAAATACATTCTAAATATAATCTTTCCCCAAGTTGGAAACGAACCCGTAACAAATCGCGTATGCAGTCAGACGCTGTCACACAAAACACGATAGCCTCAATTAAATATTTCTACATTTGTTTGAATTGATATATTTTTTAAGCTAGCAAGTCATAGCTAGATAGAGATAATGTAGTGTCGAGACACTCCGTCACTGTCCTCCGGTTGATATTAAAACCTTGTTAGGTGGCAGAGCTTAACGCAGAGTTTTTATTATTGCATATATATAATACGAACAATATCTTAACGAATCCGATCGTCTTGTGTTATTCCATACTTAGGACTAGAAAACATTTTTGAAATAACGTATAAAAATTTCAACACAGCGGGATTCGAACCTGCGCCTCTTGGAAACCGCCCAAGTGCACTGACCGATAAGCCATGTGTTCTACATCGTCGAAATGCTTATACGTTTTGCTAAAACGTTGTTTATATTGTTAGCATCTCTGTAGAGAGATTTTTACAAATGTCTACTACTTAAAGATTATTAAGAAATAATCGTTTAACAAGAGAGATTGTTATTTTATTTTAATATTTACTATTTTTAAAGTGTTATTCCACACTTAGGATTAGAAAACATTTTTGAAAAAACATATACATTGAAAAAAAAATATATTAATTTAATACAGAACAGAAAATTTATGAAATAAATATCTGATGTAAAGAATCATTTTTGAAAATTAAATCAATACATGTAAAGTCATCTTCTATAATGCGGAGAAATCAGTCACTTCTCTATTTATTTTATGAAATCACTTATAGTAATGTTTAATAATATTTGAAATTTAATTCAAACTCCGTATGTATAGGTTACTTAAATAATAAAAGGTTTTTGTTCGTATTGAGCACGGACTACTTTAAAGTGTTCGAAACGTGAAGTGTCCAAAATGTATTTTCGAATACCAAAATATACGCGATTAATCCGGTTAAAATAGTTTCATTTAAAATGTACAAAAATGTACTTATTAGTTGGTCAGTTGGTCAGCAGTCAAAACACTCCGTTAACTATTTTCCGCCTAAAACTGAGAATTAGAGAGAAGAGATTGGCGAACTCTACACTACGTTTTATTTTACCAAAGCGAAGAAATCATAGTAAATTTTGAAATATTATCAATCCTCTGAGTGTGTTTCGAACCCACAACCAATCGCGTTTACAGTCAGACGCTGTCACACAACACACGAAGACTTCACATATAATTTTAGAAATATGTGTGTGTTGATTGGCGGAACTCAACACCGCATTTTATCTCATACATATATGAATTGATGACGCTAAAAGAAACACGGTTTGCGGTAGAGAAAACCTAATAAAAACATCTCAGAATTTGAGAATTTGTGTTGTGTGACACCGTATCGATATTAAAATATTATCATTCCCCAGAGTATTTACTCTGGGGAATGATAATATTTTAATAATTTTTATTTACTCGTTCTAAAAAAATATAGAGTGGCAGTTCAACACGCCATATCTCAAATTCAGCGGATAGCGGTGTACGGAGTGTCTTGACACTAGGTACTTTCTGTCTACCCTGCTATGCAGGATAGAAGGGTGAAGCTAAAAATCACGAAACACAAAGTACAGGAGGTAGAGTCCTGACATTACAGGTGAGCCCATAGAGCAGAGAAGGAGAGACCTTCTCTACTCTATGGGACGTTAACATTTTAAAGCACGAAGCTCATTGTCATAACAAAGTGTCATTTTTACAAAACGGTCTCGAGTGGAAAGGGTTTTACAATTTTGAAAGCTTCCACGTAACTCTAATCTAAATACTACCCTTTGTAACAAAAACCCTTTAAAATAAAACGTAAAATAAACTATAAATTTGGGGATGTTTTTAGTTAGTTTTGGTTTAATATCGTTATATTTATATTTAACACGCTTTTAAACTATTTTAAACGGATTAATCGCGTATATTTTGGTATTGGAAAATATAGGTAGACGCTTGTGACCACGCTATACTATAAAGTGTTTGAATTGCAATTTTTTTTTATTAGAAATATATTTTTTAATAAAAAAAATGTTTTATTTCCCTGATCATATAGCAAAGTGTGAGATGATCCCAGACAAGAGAAAAGTCTTATTTGTTTTATACCAAATTCACACACGTGGCCATAATATCTGATAATATCTAGTAATATCTGATAATATCTGATAATATCTGACAATATCTGATAATATCTGATAATATCTGTTAATATTTGACCATATCTGACAATATCTGACAATATCTGACAATATCTGATAATATCTGATAATATCTGACAATATCTGATAATATCTGATAATATCTGATAATATGAACGTGATATCATTTTCAGAGATTGTATATGAAATTAGTTATTATTGTTTCCTTTATATTATTTATTATAAGTTATATAAGTAATAATTTCTCCGTTTTTTTTTTATTATTATAAAGACATTGAGGCCGCTTGTGGAGCAGCGCGACAGCGTTTGACTATAAACGCTATCGTTTGTGGGTTCGATTCCCAATCAGAGGAGTATATTTCAACACTTCCTGGCTCTGGTAAGACAAAGTATTTACTTTCGGTCTATCCTGCTATGCGGGATAAAAGCTTGGAGCTAAAAAAAATGATTTTGCTTATGTGTATGTGTATGTATGTATCACTGTAATAAGCAGGTAACAAGACCACGACCCGCTTCTTTTGTTCCTAAAGTAGACGTCTCTACATTCAGAGCTTTTGTTCCTAAAACTTTACTTACAACTATTAGTTTTGATTGAAGATTTTTCTATTTTATATTCTATAATGTACATGTATGGGCAAGCGGAGAGAATACAGAGGTAAAATCTTAAATGCGTAACTCAACGCCGTTTTAGTCTCATTTAAGCGGAGATCTGAAGATCATTTAAATATAATCATCTATCAGCATCATATGCATAAGGCTGTCGTGGCGTGGAACAACGTCTGATCTTAAACTCGATCGGTCGTGAGTTCGATTCCCACTTGTGGGAGGGATAATATTTAAATTATTTTCACTTTCTCGCTCTGGTAAAGACAAAGTGCGACGTTATGTGCCACCACTCAACACGCAATGTCTCGATTTTCGGCAGAAATCAGTCAATGAAGTGACTTGATACTAGATTCTCACTGAGTACCACCGGCGCGAGACACTCCGCGGGACTTTCTCTCTTTTCTCTTTTTTTAATGTCAACAATTACTATTTAATATTAATTTAATTTAATTTAATGTCCATTAGTGACAATGACACCTTTGAAACAGACCGGAGCGAGCATTTCACTCCCAAATCGTGTCATCATATAAAAAACCATTAACATGGTAATAACCTTCAACACACAAATGTCTTTTTACAAACGGGATTCGAACCCGCGCCTCTTGGAAACTGTTCAAGCTCTCTGGCGCATGGCTTAGCCGTCAGAGCACCTGGACGGTTCCCAATAGGCGCGGGTTCGAATCTCGCTGCGTTCAAATTTTTATACATTTTTTCTAATCCTATGTGTTATTATATAATAACATTTTAAAAATAGTAAGCTGTCTTTTTACAACTTTTTGATATTGCGAATGTGAGTGTCATGTGTATGAAAAAATGACTCAAAAGTAAAGTACAGAGTGTCTTGACACTAGTTACCTTTTGCCCAACGGTGTTTTGAAGCATGCTAGAGAGTTGGGAAGGCGCATATATTATGATATTTTTCATATTTTTTATAGTTTTTCTCCCGCATAGGGGGATAGACAGAAAGTACCTAGTATCAAGACACTCTGTACTTCGCTTTCCACCGAATTCGAGATATTACGAGTTACGTGGTAGAATTCAACGCCGCACTTTGTGTATTTACTAGAGCGAGGAAGTGGAAACCACTGCGCCACGACGATGTTAATTTAAAATATATTTTTTAATATAGAATACACACAAAACAATTGTTAAATAATTTGAACGTTTCATGAACCTGCACTTGTTAGACATCCTTCAAACAAGTGACCACTAAACTATATGTTAGTTTCCATTACAGACTTTAATAAGAAGTAAAATATAATTTTTTTTATTATTTTTTTTCATGTAGTTAGAAAGATAACAAATTTAAATATATACAAAAGAAAATAAAAAGATATACATATTTTTTTAATTTTTTAGTTAAAAAACATAAATGTGGAATAAATTCTCCCTTGAATACATATAAGTAAAAAACTTTTGTAAAATAAAGAAAATATTAAAATGAAAATACCTTTTTATAAGCAAGTTTTTTTTCTAAACGTATTGTATTCTACAAATAAAGCTCTATCATTTGATAATCATATTATGTAAATTGTGCTTATAATTATAGTCCGCCATTTTGTCGCGGCGGCCATTTTAGATTAACAACGAAATGGATTATATACAATTCCATTGCAACCAGAACCGAAGTCGCAATACAAACGTCCTCAACCGATCACTGCAAGTGGCTCGCGTTGAGCTCGCTACACTTCACACACACTAACTAACCAACTAACACGGCAAGATAAATAAACGCTTGTAAAAAGAAAATAAAGTAAACAAGAAACAAAATATACTCTACTTAGTTTGAAAGTGGAACCGAAAATCGAACCTGTTACACAACAGAACCCATACACTTCCACAAACATGCCACGCTGTCACGTCACGTCACGTCACGTCACGTCACGTTTAATTATGACAGCGTTTACCAAACACAAATGCTGTCACGTCACGTTGTTTGTCACGTGCCAAAGCGGACCTGTCTAGGTGCCAGTTATACGTCAAGCGGGATACGGGATCAAAGTTGGCTTAGCGTACAAAACAATGATGACGGGTGCTTGAAACAATTCTCGATTATTTATTATTGTTATTATTACAATTTCCGATCGTGGTGCAGTGCGACAGCGTGTGACTGTTAACGCGATCGGCTGTGGGTTCGATCCACACTCGAGGGAGTGGTTATTTTCACTTCCTCGCTCATGCAATGTCTCAATTTCGATGGAAAGCGAAGAACAGCGTGTCTTGACACTAGGTGCTATCTGTCTACCCTGCTGTGCGGAATAAAAAGCATAAAGCTAAAAAAAAAGAAAATTCTCGTCATATCCTGGAAGGGTGGGTAGTCAGACTACCTAATGTCAAGACTGCTTTCTGTCTAAATTTGAGACATTGCTTGTTGATTACCGAATTCAACGCTGCGCTTTGTTTATAAGAGTAGAGAGATGAAAATAATTTAAACATACTTATCGAACTCACTAACCACATTATAGTCAGGTACTGATCCACTGCGATACTATGGCTTAAAAGCTTGTATGTATTGGTTATATTTTTATATGAATATTTATTTCTGTTTCTTTTTACTAACAGGTTATATTGCAATCTACCAAAGAGGACAGCTTAGGAAACATTTAATAAAAAACATATAATTCTTTTTCCTGCTGCGTTCAAATTTTTATACGTTTTTTAAAAATATTTTCTAATCCTATGTGTGGAATAATACTCCCAAAAATCGTAAAATATTAAAATAAGTAGCATTCCCTCTAACAAACGATTATATTATAATTATTTTTGTCAAGCAAAAATTTGTAAAAATCTCTACAGAGAGAGATGCTAACAACATAAATAAGTTGTAACAAAACGTATAAGAATTTCGACGCACCTGGTAGTAGAACGCATGGCTTAGCAGTCAGAGCGCTTTAACGTTTTCTAAGTCCGGCGCCCGAAGGTTTCCGGTTCAAATCCCACTGCGTTCAAATTTAAATACATTTTTTTAAATATTTTCTAATCCTAATTGTGGAACAACAGTTTTTATTTATTAAATTTTTACTTAAAAGAATTAAATTTTAATATTAAAGAGTGACTCAGGTCTATATTTCTCTTGGTGCTTGCAACTTGGTACTTGTTTCCGGTTGGCCTAAAGATAATGAAAGTTTAAAATTTCAAACGTTAGATAAACTATCCAGTTGAAACATCAAAGGCAGACTACACAAAGGTATTTGTGATTGGTACAAGCTATAAGAAATGTTCCAACTATTTTCCCACTTGTTATCTATACTATAGTATCTAAAAGGCTTTTGTGTATTGTGCCACAATATCCGACTGTAAATGCTATTCGTTGTGGGTTCGATTCCTGCTAATGGAAATAATTGTATTTAAAATTTATTTTAATATCTTCTAGCTTTAAGTTCGCCATTAGACATGCAACGTTTCTATTTCGAGCAGAAACCACTCGGCGGATTATATATATACTAGAATGTCTCTGACTACCCCGCTATACGGGATGGCGCGTGAAGCTGCTTATATATAGTATATAGAGACTATAGAAAGAGAGTTCCTCTAGTTTCATGCGAGCCTGGTACAACTGTCTTATTTATTGTATAAGCAGTCAACGGAGTGTCTGGACACGAGAATGTCTCTAACTTCCCTACTTTGCGAAATAGCCCGTGAAGCTGCTTGTATATGTAGTATACAGAGACTATAGAGAGGAAGCTCCTCTAGTTCCATGCGAGCCTGGTACAACTCTTTTATTTATTTGATACACTTATTTAATATATAAGCAGTCAACGGAGTGTCTTAATACTAGGATGTCTCTTATTTCCCTACTATGCGGGATGGCGCGTGAAGCTGCATATATATGTAGTATACAGAGACTATAGAGAGGGATCTACAACTCTCTTATTTATTTGATACAATCATTTAATATATAAGCAGTCAACGGAGTGTCTTGACACTAGGTTATATATTTGACTTCCCTGCTATGTGGAATAAAGTGCGAGGCTGGTTTTGTTCCTATATACACATACTTATTCATTATAAGAAAATCTTACACCGCTATTTTAGCTGCGAACCATTTCTAGTTGCTCAATTTACTTACCAGGTCATATAAAACCGCGAGAAAATACTTTATAGTGTTCTTTTTAAGAGAAAGGCATCATCATTTAAAATCATCATTTTAAACGGATTAATCGCGTATATTTTAGTATTCGGAAATACATTTTTGGAAACCTATTCTCGAATACCAAAATATACGTGATTAATCCATTTAAAATAGTTTCATTTAAAATGTGGTAAAATCGAGAAAATCACTCAGATCTTATTTACTATTCTTTCTAGTGTCTTCTTAAAGTTTTCATGATAACATCAATTCGTGAGAAATAATACTTGAAATATAAACTTTAATCTTAATAAACTGATATTATATAATTCCACTATAGCACAATACTTTTTTTTAGGGTAGGCAGAAAGTACCTAGTGTAAGTAAGACACTCCGTACTTCGGTTTCCATCGAATTCAAGACATTGCGTGTTGAGTGGTGGAACTCAACGCCGCACTTTGTCTTACCAGAGCGAAGAAGTGAAAATAATTTATATATAAACCGACAACCGATCGCGTTACAGTCAGACGCTGTTCCACTGTGCCACTACCGGAAAATACAATACATAATTATTGTTTAAAAAAAACCTATTTATATTTAAAACTGGAAGGCAATGAAGCCCCAGCGTCTCTTATTAACTTTAAATTCTACCAAGCTACATTCTACCTAGCAACGTAAATCGTTAAGAGCTTAAACCGCTCCCTCTTATGTTTCCGCTTAAATCTCATAATTCACGCCGCTCCAATAACAGAGGGCGTTTTACAAAGTATTCGTCACCGTCACGGTCCTTTATTGTCAACATTTTGCTAATTGCCAAACGTTTTTAGAATATTGAGAAATGTTAGTAATAATAATATGGAATTTAGTTAATTTATTAGATCTATTGAGTATCAGTTTGATTTCCGGTAAGCCGATTGGAATTAAGGAATTACCCTTTGACTTAGATAGTGAGGTTTTAAAAAAAACAAGCGTTTGCTTTTGCTATAACTATACTATTCGGTAAAATATGAGCGGAATGGTGGCGCAGTGGGGCTGCGTCTGGCTGTAAACGAGATCGGTTGTGTGTTCGATCCCCATTTAACGGAGTGATTACATTTAAATTATTTTCACTTTCTCGCTCTGGTAAAGACAAATTGCGGCGTTGAGTTCCACCACTCAACACGCAATGTTTCGAATTCGGTGGAAAGCGAAGTACGGAGTGTCTTGACACTATGTACTTCCTGTCTACCCTGCTATGCGGGATAAAAGCGTGAAGTTGAAAAGAAAAGAAAAAAATGAACATTTCAAAATAAGCTTAACGTAAATGTGGCAAATAAATATATAATAACGAATGGAAACGGTAAAAGAAGTGACCCAGCTTAGCGTTTTCCAGTATTTATTCTTTTATCATACATTTTGAGAAGAATGTGAAGATAAATAAAATACTCAGATACTATTTAAACAATGAAATAAATTGAAAGTATATTATTAGATTCTCTAGATCTAAAGATATTTTCATAATTATAAAAAACGGCGCCATCCCGCATAGCAGGGTGTCAGAGAGAACCTAGTGTCAAGACACTCCGTTGACTGCTTATATATAAAATAAGTGTATCAAATAAATAAGAGAGTTGTACCAGGCTCGCATGAAGACAGACGGTAGTCTTATCTATTAAAACGTAAATTTAAAACATAGTATTTGAACTCATCGTAGCCCAAAGAAATAGAATATCATTGTAAACGCGTTAGATAGTGGGGTCGATATCGATTCGGCAAGATACACGCTGGTAAGACTAACTGGAGCATTGGGTTCCGCAACTCAATAAGCAGAGAACGATGTGTCTTGACACTACACGCTTTTATCCTGCGCATCAGAGTAAACAGGAAGTATCTAATATTAAAATTCCAGATTGATTATTTGTGGCGGTGTTCAACGCCGCAGTTTGTCCTGCTAGAGTGAGGAGATGAAAATAATTTTAATATAACAATTCCCTCGAGTTAGAATCGAACCCACAACCGTTCGCGTTTGCAGTCAGACGCTGTCACACAAGATATGACCGGTGTTTTATATATACTAATATATAATAAACAATTGTACTGTATAGTTCGACAAAGTTGAAAATATCGATCGTTAGAGCAACGCCCTGTATAAGCTTATTTTCATAAACAATGGCCATTACGCCGTCGTGACTCAGTGACATCGTCTGACAGCAAACGCAATGGTAGAAGGTTCGAAAATATGAGACGAATGTTTCTTTTTTATTTATAGAAAGTACATATTGTCATAACGAATTTAAAACATTGTTTGTTGAGTGACGGAATTTAACGCCGCACTTTGTCATGTCAGAGCGGGGAAGTGAAAATAATTTAAATTTAATCACTTCCCCGAGTGGGGATCGAACCCACAACCGATCACGTATACAGACAGACGCTGTCACACAAGACACGACCGGCCTGAACCAGTGATTTCAGTTAAACATAATAGTCGAGCCGACTCGAAACCTTATAGGAAAGTGGAGAACGTAGTGTCTTGACACTACATTCTCTTTACCTAGCTAGCTATGCGAAAAAGGCAAACGGAAAATAATAAAATTAGTGTCAAAACACTCCGTTGACTGCTTTCCGAACGAAATCGAAACTTTGCGTGTTGATTGACGAACTCAACGCCGCGCTTTGCCTTACCAGAGCGGAGAAATGATAATAAATTTTAATCACAATCTTTCCCACGAATGAGAATCGAACCCGCAACCGATCGCGCTAACCACCGACCGTCCCATACGTGGTGGTGGCCTCAAAAATTTTTATGTTTAAAAAGAAATTTTTAACACAAAGTGTATATCAATTGTCCTTTCCACCGACCTCTTTGATCTCGGCTGGTTGAAATTAAAAAATAAATATTTATATCTACCCTCCTTTCTCTGTTCAGTTGTTACTGTTTTTGTGCGAGTCGAATTTTTTTGTTTGCATATTTTACAAGTATTCGACGTTACAGTACAGTGGTTGTATTGGAGTTGGTTGCTGGTTCGATACTGGGGGTAAAAAATGTAATAATTAGAATAGTATATTGCAAGTGGGTTTTTGCCTAACTTTTAGAAAAAAAAGAAATCTATTTCAGCCGGTCTTGGCGCAGTAGGATAGCGTCTCATAGATGAGCTCGATTCCCATCTGGGGGAATTATTATATTTAAATTATTTCCATTTGCTAGCTCTAGCAAGAAATTGTGGCGTTGAGTTCCGCCACTCAACACGCAATGCCTCGAATTCAGCGGAAAGCGTATTACGGAGTGTCTTGACACTAGGTGCTTCCTGTCTTTTTATAATTATTTTAAAAAAAAATTTATACGTTTTTTCAAAAATGTTTTCTAATCCTAAGTGTGGAATAACACTTTAAAAATAGTAAATATTAAAATAAAATAGCAATCTCTCTTGTTAAACGATTATTTCTTAATAATCTCTATGTAGTAGAAATTTGTACAAATCTCTCTACAGAGATGATAACAACATAAATAACGTTGTAACAAAACGTATAAGAATTTCGACGCAGCAGGTAGTAGAACGCATGGCTTAGTGGTCAGAGAGCTTGGATGGTATCCAAGAGGCGCGGATTCGAATCCCGTTCAAATTTTTATACGTTTTTTCAAAAAATTTTTCTAATCCTAAGTGGAATAATACTTTAAAAATAGTAAATACTTTCTGTCTAATTTGCTATACGGAATTAAAACGTGAAGCCCAAACACTTGAAAATCTCTCGTATAATAAAAGTGATCGCTGTCTGTACGTTGAAGATATATGAGAAGAACTATTATTGAAGGCAAGAATTTATTAAGGAAATAGTATCAAAACCTAGGCTTTTTTATGTTTGTTTGCGCATCTTAGCACGCTGATCTCGGAAACGAGTGAGCCGATTTTAATGCAATTTTTACTATTATATTATTGCTATCCTTTGAATGATGTTTTGTTTTTTATTACAATTTAAAGTATTTTGTTCGACAAAATTATAAAGTTAACGTATAATGATGTTTGTTATCCTCCGTACGGCGTTAGGTTACGCACTGATTTAAAAGTAACTGGTAAAGTTAATATCCGTTGTGGGTTCGGTTCCCACTCTAGGGGATGATTATATATAATATTTATTTTCATTTTAACGTTCTGTTAAAACATAACGTGTATTAGTTTAGATAATTCTGTCTGTGGAAGCCACTACGTTACCTCCTTTCACTACCGTCTTAACGCCGGCAACGCTTCCACAATAATGGTTGAAAGTCACCACTTACCAGCCATCTGTTTGTTTAGCTTCTTTATTTATAAAGAGAAATAAAGCGCTTTGTTATGATCATCACACGCAATATCTCGAATTTAGTTGATAACTGGCGGAGAGTCTTGACACTAGGTTTTCTCTGATTACTCTGTTATGCGGGATGGCGCGTGAAGCTTATATATATAGTATATAGAGACTACAGAGAGGGAGCTCCTCTAGTTTCATGCGAGCCTGATACAACTCTCTTATTTATTTGATACACTTATTTAATATAAAAGCAGTCAACGGAGTGTCTTGACACTAGGTTCTCTCCGACTACCCTGCTATGCGGGATTAATATTTTTTTAGAATAAACACTTATAAAACACGGCTGTCAAATCTATCTTAAGATCTAAAGCACAGCTTCCTCATTTTCATCCCAATTTTCATTGTTTACACAAAAAGTCCCTTTTGAATATTAAATAATGTTAAAATATAAATTGCTATCAGAAATATTACTTGAAGCCGGTCATGTCTTGTGAGACAGCCTCTGACTGTGAACGCGTTGTGGGTTCGATTCCCACTCTGAAGTATTTATATTTAATCGTTTCACATCTTCTCTGAAGGATTCTGGTGGGATCCTAGTGGTCTGTGGCAGAACATTTCGAAAAGATTATCTCGGTCTATATAGGAGCCGATTGACATCCCTGATCAACAGTATTTCCTCTGATGCGCAGACTCTGCCTGCCTTCGTCTACTATCAGCCGGTTATACCTTTCTGATACTTTTCGTGCCCATAGCGGCATTGCGGCCATAGTGCGGATTTTGCTGTTTGCCAGATTTGACCTACAACCAGTCTCGAAGTTCTTTCACTGCTTCCGTTATACTTATGATTATTAAGTCCATATCTAAACTAAATTATTCCACTATCCTAGTTGTTTTACCATATCCAGAAATACCATTAAGCCATTATATACTAGGCATCTCCTTCACATATGGCGGTGTGGAATCCCGAGTACAGTCAAGGAATGTAGCTTTTTCCAGCAATCTATTCTCTAACCTCCTCATTCATTTGTTGATAACCACAATGGAACCCTTAACAGGAGTAATGAGTCCGCTTGGGTTCTTGCGTGTTGAGTTCCTCCGTTTATGTATTGATTCTATACCGAAGTCTTTTGAAATTGTTAATTATATATTTAGAGGCTGGACAAAGCGCAGTGTGACAGCGTCTAACTGTAAAAACGATTGGTTTTGAGTTCGATTCCCACTCGGTGGAATTATTATATTTAAATTATTTTCATTCGGTCGCTCTGGTAACACAAAGAGTGAAAAAATTGAATTCCATCACTCAACACACAATGTCTCAAATTCAGCGGAAAGTGGAGTATGGAGTGTCTTGACACTAGGTACTGTAAATATATATTACTTTGAACTATTTGAAACAAAAACGCCAGTATCTTTTTTAAAACCTTTAAAATACCTTTAAAACATCGTAGTGAACCTAATGTCAGACACTGTTTAATTCTTTCTAACAGGATTCAAGACATTGCGTCTTAAGTGACGGATGTTAACGCCGCGCATTGTCGTTAGTTAACAGACAAATTTGAATGCCTACAAAATCATTTAACTCAACTAAAAAGTAAATTCAAAAGCGAATCGAAACAAAAAGGCATAGAGTCACCCCTAAAGCGAGAGTTAAGTCAGCTTCCTCCAACAATACTTTTTAAATGTAGGAACAAAGTTTTTTTTTTTATTTTAACTCAAACCTTTGTTCGTATACAATAAAAAGTCAAAGAGCCGCGTAAGAATTGCCTTCTGTTACCGAATTGTGTAATTAAATTATTTAATGAATATATATATATATATATATATATATATATATATATATATATATATATATATATATATATATAAATTATTTCCATTTCCTCGCCATTTTACCACAGTAAAAGAAAGTGGCGTTGAGTTCTGCCAATCTACACGCAATGTCTTCAATTCTGCAGAAAGTGGAGTACGGAAACTAGCTACTTCCTGTGTACCCTGCTTTGTTAAGTTATGGATGAAAACATACATTAAATTAATAAAACATATGTAACACACACCCCCAATTATTTCACATACACATTTATATAAAGTAACATACACGTTGCTATGGCA
The DNA here is from genome assembly GCA_032432895.1 of Dryadula phaetusa. Lineage (NCBI taxonomy): Eukaryota > Metazoa > Arthropoda > Insecta > Lepidoptera > Nymphalidae > Dryadula > Dryadula phaetusa. The sequence goes on along the minus strand of JAOYRS010000098.1, from coordinate 824,800 downwards.
ACTCGTTGTTAATAGTCAATTAGATTTCTCAGTAGTACTAAATTGTTTTGTGTTTTCTGTATGTCTGTTAATGCGAAAGACGCCCTACCTAACCTATCCTTATTAATTATAAAGTATAGTCCGTTGCATGTATATATATATATATATATATATATATATATATATATATATATATATATATATATATATATATATAATGTTATCAATACAAAATGGCCGCGACAACATATTTTTGTACAATCCATCCAATATGGGTATCAAAATGTAAGTGTTTGAGGGAAAACACACAAAGAAACACCATCATCAGACAAAACCATCGCCAGTACACCATTAAAACATCAATTTCATTATAGCTTCAACTATATATATATATATATATATATATGTGTGTGTGTGTGTGTGTGTGTGTGTGATATCTTATGCAATACAGCATGGTGAGCAGTTAAAACAAAACCACTTGCTCTGAATGGGCTAAGGGTATTACCTCTTGCCACTTTGCTCCAAATAAGACCTTCTATTGTCAGCAAATCTGATGATAGTCCATAATATAAACAGAAAGCAGATGGGAAAGCAGCTCGAGGCTGTAAACCGCATAATAGGAAAGTCAGGGAAATAATGTGATACGGGATTTTTTAACATTAAAAATGAAAAAATTAAACAGATTAAGCCCAACGTTCCAAACACTTTATAGTAGTCCGTGGTCACGGGTACATCCTACAATGTATATACGAATACTAAAATATACGCGATTAATCCGTTTAAAATGTATAAAAATCGCAAAAATCAAAGATCTTATGAAAATGAATCAATTTTAAACGGATTTATAGCGAATTTCAAAAATATATTTATGAAAACACTATGTTCCAAACACTTTACAGTAGTCCGTGGTCACAAATATACGCGATTGATCCGTTTTAAATAGTTTCTTTTAAGACAGTCAAAGACAACTAAGTATCAAGACATTTCATTAACTGCTTTAGTTTGAAAGATTAATTTAAAAAAAAATGAAACTGACATTTAAAAAAAAACATAAATGTAAAATGCAAGAAATATAAGTCTCTTATAAATATATTTAACATTTATTATATTTATTCAATACTTTGAAATGAATGGGTAAAAATTTTTAGGCCGTTCTCACTATACACTGTTATACAGGGTGCGCGTTTGAACTCAATATTGGCATTAGCTTGATTACTTCAACCGTTCGAGATATAGAAAACTTTACCAAACGCATATATATATATATATATATATATATATATATATATATATATATATATATATATATGTGTGTGTGTATGTTTGTCCCAGCCACCGTATGCCACTCATAATAATAGAAAACCTGCATTTTTTCTTTGAAAAACATATTTTCGGGGTTACTATTTTCGACTAGCGTCTCTATTATTCCTAATGTCAAAGTCTCATGTAAACAAAAACTTGGTCGCATTTGTAAAGCTGAGTCTACACGTTACTCTTCTTTTTTTTTTAAATATTTTAATGACTTTTTAAATTATTAATAGACGATGGTCATAACGTGCGTACATACCTTTTGTATAATAAAGTAGGAGGGTAGTCAGAGACAACCCAAGACATTGCATGTTAAGTGGTGAATTTAACACCACGTATTATCTTGGTAGAGGGCAAATTTTTTTTAATATAATTTTTCCCTCAAATGGGATTCGAACCCACATCTAACCGCGCTTATAGTCAGACGCTGTCACACAATACACGACGGTCATTTCTTTTCAATTTTCATTCAAAAACTCAGAGAGCTTAGTGTTTCTACATAATCCCTAAAAGAGTTGCCTTACTTGTTTTTAGCTTCATTCTTTTATTCCACATAGCAGATAGAAAGTCAAGACACTCCGTACTCCGCTTGCTTTACTTTGTTCCTAACCTAAATTTATATCTACTTAACCACTTATATACATAATCTAAGACTATATTATATTATATTATATTATTTTTAATATTTCTAAGTATTCGTCCAATTAGAATATGAAAAGCATTTTTAGAAAATATATTATTGAACGCAGCAATAATCAAACTCGCACCTTAAAAAAAATCTTTCAATCGCTCTAACTACTAAGCCATACGTTCTATATACAGATACAGTTTTTATTCTTTTTGTATATATTTATCAAAAATGTTTTTTAATTTTAATTTTGGGATAACACTTTGAAAATAGTAGAATACTAAAGTAAGTAGCATTCTCTCTCGTCGAATAGTTATTATCTTATAAATATTCTTTGTGTAGTAAAAATCAGTAACAATCTCTCTACAGAGATGCTAAAAACAAATGTGACGTTGTAACAAGCGTATAAGATATAGAGCGCACTGCTTAGAGGTCGGATTGCTTGGACAAGTAACAAGAAGCGCAGGTTCGAATGTTTTCTAAATTTTCTAATTAAGGTGTTAAGGGCTGCAAAAACCCAATTGTAATTTATTTAACCAGCTCATGGACACACTGCTAATAATATATTAATTTATTTTTCTAGCCTGATGTGTCTCCTCCAGACATTTCATGGTGAGCATCGGTACTTAACCTCACACTAGCTAGGTTAAGTTCCGCATCTCAAATGAAATTGGGCCACAATTTAATAATGATCTTGCTACTAGCTTCTACCTGCCTTCTCAGGCCTTCTTGTGGGAGATGCGAGAAGTGCTTTATAAAATTCATTCTTTTCAATTTTGAAATAGTATGAGCGTACAACTGAAGATAAAATAATCATTTTAAATGAAACTATTTAAAACGGATTAATAGCGTATATTTTGGTATTCGAAAATACATTTTGGGCATCTGACGTTTCGAACACTTTACAGTAGTCCGTGGTTTCATTTAAAGTGTATAAAAATTCCGAAAATCAAAGATCTTAATATGAAATAATCATGCTTTTTTAGCTTCACGATTTTACCCTACATAGCAGTGTAGATAGGAAGTGCTTAGTGTCAAGACACTCCGTACTCCGCTTTCATGACAAGGCGTGTTGAGTGGCAGAACTCAACGCCACGCTTAGTCTTACCAGAGCGAGGAAATAAAAATAATTGAATTATAATCGTGCCTATGGATGGGAATCGATTTCGCAACCGATCGCGTTTACAGTTAGATATTATTCCACTGCAATAATGAATTTCAAATTAAATGAAACTTAAAAACCCACATATATGAAGTTAATTTTGAAGTTCAGTTTGAAGTTTGAATTTCATCTTATATACTAAGCCAAAAAGATATATAATACTACAGCAAAAGCCATGAATTTGCAGCAAAAGCTAGTTTTGTCGCCATTACTTATTCAACTAAAACTCTATCTGGTGAGACTCTACCTTTGCTACTAGAATATAGGGCAGACTATTTGGACTTCAGCCAGATCGCAGGTGCGGGATGGAAATTTCTGAAAGTTGCCTGAAATCTAGGCTAAAATGTAGACCTTATTGGTTTAGTTCTAAAGATCATAACGTTATATTATTATGGTTGAATTGTGTGAATCTAGGTGAGAAATTGAAGTGTAATTATTTGGTTTTTGAGTGAAATCTAAGAATTCCTTTTCTGGTTGATTGTTTTTATTTCATTTGTTTGCTTTTTTTATATAAAGAATGTATGTAATTTCAACTCACTGCAGTTGATTCAAATAATATTTGACTGTAAACGACTTAATATATGAATACTCTACGCTTTGTTGAGAATGATTTTAATTCATTTAAATTTTTTCATTTTCCTCAATATGATATATAAGGTATAGCGCGAGGTTTAATTCCGCTATCAACGCACAATATCTCGATTAAACTCGTTAGCTATCCTCATTGATGGTGATATAAGAGACAAGTTTTGTGCAGTGCTTAGGACTTACAATCAGCAAAAAAGTGTGGGATTTAGGTGCTCCTCTCTAAGCTCTAAGCTCTAAGTCTACTTAACTAAATTAAAAGAGTAGACTAATAGCTTCTTGGTACGAGAGGACGGAACTCTTCGAAAACTCTCGAAGATACTGGAGGAAGGTCACGTAAAAAGTGTGAGGACCCCCCGAAGGGCATGCATGAAAAGGATAATGACTGTGGACGAGGTGAAAGAGGTATGCAGGGACCGTAGCGTTTGGCGCTCCGTACTCTCTCACTACTCCGCCAGGGATAAAGCGGAAAGCTTAAAAAAAAACTTGTACTAGTAAGAAGTAGTAGGAAGAGTTTCTACTAGTTGTGTCCAATATTATTATTATTTTAATACAACATTCAACAATATAACTCTATCATAGAGATACGTCTAGTAATGGAGAACGTAATGACTTATCTCTAACTTTAACGCCCTATCCTGTAGCAGGATAGTTAGAGACAACCTAGTGTCAAAACACTACGTTGAATGCTTTCCGCTCGAAATAGAGACATTGTATGTTAAGTGGCGAGCTCAACGCCGATAATTTGTCTTATCAAAGTGGAGAAATTACCTGTAATCATTCCCCCTCAGTATAGAACCCACAACCGATCGCGTTTACAGTCGGACGCTGTCTCGCTGCGCCGTGACGGCTTCATATTCTCAACTAATATTTAAAAATGAAAATTCAAATTCCCCCATTATCTTTCAGATCTTTCACGGCTTTAAAACCGTCTTAGAAAAGTTAAATATTGACTCTTGATTTGAAACTCTTTTGATGTTTTATTCATTTCCTGGACTTATTCAAAGATTTCTGTTTGAAACTGTTACTGTAATATTAATTACAGTAGTTCGTGAACTTTCTATTATGTAGAGTAAGGGAAACTAGGGAAAACTCTCTACTCTCTCTCTCACTCTATTTCTTTGTTGTTTTAGAGAGAATATTTACTCTTTATCTCGCATAGGTTAGTAAAAAGCCTAGTATTAAGGTTTTTTTAGCTTCACACTTTTTTCTCGCTTAGCAGGGTAGACAAGAAGTACCTAGCGTCAAGACTCCGCTTTCCGTCGAATTCGAGACATCGTGTGTTGGATGGGTGAACTCAACGCCGTGCTTTCTCTTACTAGAACGAGGAAATGGGAATAATTTAAATATTGCAATCGCAATCGATCGTGTTTACTGTCAGATGCTCTCCCACCGTGCCACGATCGACCTAATAATCATTTCTATACTAATATTGCCAAGAAACGTTTCTTTTACTGTTAACTATTTTATTCATAGATTATGAAGAAATACCTTATAAGTCTTATAATATATATATATATATATATATATATATATATATATATATATATATATATATATATATATATATATATCTGAACCATCTGTTAGTTAGTCACAAATAGTGCTTACTTATATCAGACTAGAAAGAGAGAAGGCTATCTCATGGGATAGGATTTGTGCCAACCCAATTGGTTGTGGGTTTTTATCCACTGTAATACGGAATAAGAAACATTTTAACTGAGCCGTTCACATTTTGAAATTAAATAAATTGTTTTATTTATATCAAACTAGAAAGATAGAAGGCTGGATAGAAGATGGGACAGGATATTTAAATTGAAAAAAAAAACTAAAAAGAATAGAATTGTTTGTCAGTTGATACAAAAATTAATTATATCCATCTACCGCCATCTGTTTCTTAATTGCCTCGCGTACTGCCCTGGATTCTTGCAGAATGAGCTGACTGTATCTTTGTCTCTGGTTTTCTAAAATGTTTTTTCGAATACCAAAATATACGCGATTAATCCATTTAAAGTAGTTTCCATCAAAGATGTTATTGAGAATAGAACCCGTTCTCTCGTACACAATCCAAACTTATATTATAGATAGAATTCTATAATACAGTGTTTCTTTTGTTCCATACAGTCATGTCAATACTTGCTATTAAATTTAACAACCCATTGTGTTCGTCCCAGTTCAGAAAAACGTACAATGCGAGATACTTTGACTGAAGAGTTATTGATGTTTTTTTTAAAATTTTTTTTTTTGAACAGATCTCCCCTTTTATTTATCTGTATTAATTTGTGTGCGGAATTATTTATCTGTGTGTTAGGTGGTGTGTTGTGTTATTGATTTTTGAATACTCTGTATACAAGGTTTTATTAAAAATGACAGCTTCTTTCTGTATAACAGAGTAGTCAGAGATAATATTTAACTACTTTTAAAGTGTTATTTCACACTTAGGATTAAAATCATTTTTTTAAAAACGTATGAAATTTTTATTTACAAAAACCACCGGCTGAGAAGTATCGGTAGTAGAACGCATGGCTTAGTGATCAAAGCGTTTGGACGGTTTCCATGAGGCACGGGTTTGAATTCTCTATTACTATATAAGTAGATTTATTTGTATATGTCTAGAGAACCTAGTGTCAAGACTTTTGAATTGCAGATCTTAACGCCGCGCGTTATTTTTTCGTCTTATTTTCATATAAATAATCAAAAATTTGTAATGCATTAAAGCAGAGTATTATGTTACTTTAATTATTCTAGCACACTTTTACGATGACATTCGAAACCTAGGCGATTCAAATTTCAATATTTCTTTCAATTTTAAAGAAAAAATAGAAGAAAAGGCCATCGTTTCTCAGTGAGACCTTGTTGGTTATAGGTTCGATTACCAATAGGGAAATGATTTTACTTAATCGATTAATTGTTCACCCTCTGGCAAGACAAATTGCAGCGTTGAGCTCCAACGCTGATATAATAGTATCTTGTTTTTAAATCAGAAACACGCTTCAGCTTCACGCTTCTATCCCGCATAGCAGGTTAAACAGGAAGTATCTAGTGTGAAAACACTCCGTACTTCGCTTTCCGCCGAATTCAAGATATTGTGTGTTGAGTGGCGGAACTCAAAGCCGCGTTTTGTCTTTGCAGAGCAAGGAACTTGACTGTGTGTAAGAGTATTTACTCGAAAAATTGTTAGCGTTATCAAAAAAGCAGCTTCCCGCTTCATCTTGTATCAGAAGGGTAATCGAAAACAACCTAAGGTCATGACAGTCAGAACTTTGATACACTGCGTGTTACCTAAACGTTAATGTGTTTAATCTAAATTATTTGTTTTTTGTAAGACAAAGCTCGGCGTTGAGTTCCGCGGCTCGAAGTATGTACTCCTTATCTGCTCGCATATCCACCTGAAGCGTATAAACAATCCCTGGATTCACATATATACCACAAATGGAATCGAATCCACTATCATAATCTAATTAGTCGAATACACCAATTAAACTACAAATCTACAGGTTCCATTATAGTTAGTTACGTAGTTAGCTAGTTTTATTACAGTTTCACGCTTTTTATCAACATAGAGTAGTCAGAGAGAACATAGTGTCAAGACATTGCACGTTGACTAGCAGAACTTAACGCCGCACATTATTTTATCAGATCGGGAATAATGAAAATGTTTTAAACATAGACATACCCACGAGTGTGTATCGAACCCACAACCGCTGCGTTTATAGTGATTTAAGTATGAAATTTGGCACAGTTATGATTTATAAGGAGAAGAAGAGCAGAAAGTTGACATTTTCATAATAATGTACCCAAGCACATTACAACACATTGAGGCCGGTCGTGGCGCAGTGTGACAGCGTCTGACTGTAAACGCGATCAGTTGTGAGTTCGATTCCCACTCGGGTGTGTAATTATACATAAATTATTGTCACTTCCTAGCTATTCTGAGACAAAGTGCGGCGTTGAGTTCCATCACCGAACACGCAATGTTCCGAATTCGGTGGAAAGCTAAGTACGGAGTGTCTTCACACTAGGTACTTTATGTCTACCCTGCCATGCGGGATAAAAGCGTGAAGCTAGAATATAAATGAAGTACAAAGTGATAAACACGTTTCCTAGGCAATATATATTTTGCACGTCGATAAGACCTAAGGGATAAAAGAATAAGTACTTATTTCAATTTTCTCTCTCTCTTTTTCTCCACAAGCAGTTTAAGCGTTTATAAAATTTAAACGCATTTATTATCCACAAAGGAGTTAGAAAAAAACCTAGTTTATGTTTTTCCAAGACACTGAGTTGCATTCCTGTACGTTCTGCTAATGCCTTTATGTAGTATGAAAAAATAGTTATGTACGAGTTGTTTTCGTTTCAAGGGTTCCGTAACTTTTTTTATTATATTTTCTTGATGTTATTATCAATTTTTTTGTTTTTGCAGGGTAAACAGGAAGTACCTAGTGTTAAGACACTACGTACTTCGCCTTCCACCGAATTTGAGACATTGCGTGTTGAGTGGTGGAACTCAACGCCGCTCTGTGTCTTACCAGAGCGAGGAAGTGAAAATAATTTAAATATAATCACTCCCCCGAGTGGGGATCGAACTCACAACCGATCGCGTTTACAGTCAGACGCTTTCACACAAAACACGACCGGCCTCTTCATTGCTCGTTTCCATGTTTCATATATAATAGATACCGTTTTGACGTGTAAACTTCGCGTTGCCTTCGCAACGTGTATGCCTGCGACTTCGTTGACTTCTCGCTCTGGTAAAACAAAGTGCGGCGTTGAGTTCCGCCACTCAACTCAACAAGCAATGTCTCGAATTCGGTGGAAATTGAACGAAGTGTGTTGACACTAGGTCCTTTCTGTATACTAAGTTATAAAAAATATATATTTATTATATAATTTCTCTATATCATTTATATATTTTTTAATTGAAGTAATTGAACTGATTTCCGCACAGCGACACTTTCAAAATATGACGTCATAATCATGACGTCACCTCCATAATAATCATCATAATCCAGAATAAATATAAGAACATAATAAAAATGCGAAATAATTTATCGACTTCAACATTACATTTGATAAATTCCTGCCATTTGTTAGGAATCAATTGATAGAGTCCTCGGCGTGAGATATTACTTGAAACTCGATTTTTCATCGATTTCTACTGAAAGGTGCTAATAAAACAATTTTGTTATTATAAGTTGCGTATCTGATACTTTCACTTTTCTGTTATATTGAGACAATGCACAGCGTTCAGTTACGCCACTTAACACGAAATGTCTCTTGCTTGGACGTAAATTTGGATAACGTAGTGTCTAGACACTGGATTGTCTCTGACCCGGTTATAAGGGATGAAGCGTGTGGATGTAAAATAAAGTGTGTAAGACTTTAAAATTAATATTTAAATAGAGTCTCATCTCTACGTTCTCTTTCTCTCCACGAATATATAATTAATAAAAAAGTGTTTGAGCCAAAACAACAGGTAACGGTATCCAATAACTCTGCAGCTCCACCGGACGTTACCGTCGGGATTTCACAGACGAATAATTTTCCGATATTTTGGACAAATAATGCTTTTCATGTGATTTTTAATGAAAATATTCGTGTACGTAATAACAGACAGTTATTAAATCTAAAAACATATGTATGTGGAGTATATATTATTCATATACGTATAATATATATATTAAAACGAGAAGAAAACCCCGTTATTACGATTGTTGGACCCGTTTGTTTACGAAAATTATGAGGAGGAAGGAGTGTGAAAGAGTTATTTAAAATTTATATGTAGATGAGAAAGAGAGTGGAGATAGCCAATTTCTTCTTTAATAAATTAAATAAAAAAAATCTAAAGCGAAATCAATTAAAAATATTTCTTATTCAAATAAGCTATTGAATCGTCAGTCAACACAAGTGTCAGTATTGTCAGTACTAGAAGCTACCACCAGCTTGGAAGGCAGTTCTGCTGAGCAGAGCTGACGAGAAACTCAATTGCGTTTAGTTTTTTGTACTTGAATAGAATAATATGCTCTTATATAAATTGATTCTGATTTTAGGTCTTTTTTTATTTTCACGCTTATATCCCGCATAGCAGGTTTAACAGGAAGTAGCTAGTGTCAAGATACTCAGTACTCCGCTTTCCGAATTTGAGACATTGCGTTGAATAGCGGAACTCTACATCGTACTTTGTGTTACCAGAGCTGAGGAATGGGAATAATTTTAAATGTAATCGTTCCTCCGAGTGGGAATCGAAGCCACAACCAATCGCTTTTACAGTCAGCCCCTGTCTCACAAGACACAATGGAAAATATGTAAATTAGTGTATTTTTAAATTATATTTAGATTATTGTGTTTTCCCTACATTGAAATTTTTTGGACTACATATAGTATCTTCTCATCTACATACATACATCATATATTCTATCTCTATGATTAATCAATTAATTTCTTAACAAAACAGCGACTTAAAATGGCTTAGTACCAAAATAATAATAGTAAAAAAGTAGCTTCACGCTTTCTCCTGCATAGCGGTATAGTCAGAGACAATTACTCCGTTGACAACTTTCCGCTCAAGAATCAAGCGATCGGAAGAATGAAAATAAAATTTAATCATAGTCATTCCCCATATGGGAATTGAACCCAAAACCAATCGCGTTCCCAGTCAGACAATATCCCACTAAGTCACTTAATTGTAATAATAAATTAATAACAAAAAAAAAAATAAAAACCACTAATTCCGTCTACAATGAAACATTGTACTACTGATAACGCTTTCATCTAATAGAACAAAAATATTAATAATAATATTCCTTCAAAATTACCTCAACCGAAATAGAACCTGGAACAACCAAACTTAATAAGCTTACTTAAATATTTAGGTAATAACAATATAATTTGCGCCAACATTCATTTAACCTAGTTTCTACTAACGTAGACACACTACGACGGTGCGCTACGTCGTAGCGCTACGCCGTAGCGCTACGGTACTACGGTAATCTCTACTGTGCTAAATGAAACACATTATAATTATGAATTTAATTTTCATATTTCATAATAATATTATAAATTTATATTATTATTTTATTATTTCATAGAAATATATATGATATAGTGATGATAATAAGGAAATTTTGATTGAGTGTTTAATTTTGCTTGTTTAATGTTTATTATATATGAAATAGTTGTGAGTTTGATAGTACTGCTAGCATTATCTTATGGTGCAGTGGACTAGTGCCTGTCTGTACACACGGTTGTGGGTTCAATTCTCGAGGTAATGATTATACTTAAGCTAATGTCATTGCCTCGCTCTGGTAAGGCGTTGAGTTCTATCTCGAATTTAGCAGCAAGCGACGTACGGAGTGTCTTGAATCTAGGTACTTTCTGTTTGCCGTGCTAGCTAGATTAATGCATGAAATTAAAAAAATATATTTTATATATAACGACTTATTCGTCTATTTTTAAATATAATATTCTATATATATTTTTTTAGCTTCACGCTATTTATCCCGCATAGCAGGGTAGGCACACAGTACCTAGTGTCAAGACACTCCGTACTTCGCTTTCCACCGAATTCGAAACATTACGACCGACATTACTCAACTCAACTCAACGCTGCTCTTTGTCTTTTTACCAGAGCGAGGAATTGAAAATAATTTAAATATAATCACTCCCCCGAGTGGGAATCAAACTCACAACCGATCGCGTTTACAGTCAGACGCTATCCCACCGCGCCACGACCGGCCTCTTGTTCTACAAAAAGTGTGTACAAAAAGTCATCTAGTACAAACTTCTACTTCCCTACTGAGATAAAAGTTGAGAGTGGTATCACATAATACTTAGCTTACCTAAAATGAGTGATCTGTCACAGAGTTCCCTAAATATTTTTCTTTAAAACATCATCTTTTGTCATTATTACGTAAATGAATTAAAATAGTTTAACAGGCAAGACTCTCTTTTCATTATACTCCACCCCACTTCACGCTTTATCCCCCATAGCAAAGTTTTCAGAGATAACTCAATGTCAAAACACTCCGTTTACTTTTTTCTACTTAAATAATATGTAGAGTTTCTCTACATAGCACAACATAACGCAAATTCTGTTTCCCCATCATATTTCATTTCGTACTGAGCCAATCAATTACAGGCAAACAAAGAAACTGTTAGACGGCCATTTGTTGGGCCGACGTGACTGGAATATTGTACGCTAGTTAGCAACTTCAAAGAAATTGTTGAATATTGATTTTGAAATACATTATTAATTATTTTTAAAGTAATATGCGCAGTGGGTAATGTTTAGCTATTGATTGGTTATGGGTTCGAACCCGGATTGGTGATTTTTATTTAAAAAATGGCAACAAGTGCAGAACAAAGTAGTTTTTCAATAAAAATAGAATCCTTTTAACATTAAACAAAATATATATGTCAGTCAAGCTTACAGAGAAAAGCCACTGAGAAGTACGTCAAAAGTAATAAAAAAATATATTTACTATTTTTAAAGTGTTATTTCACACTTAGGATTAGAAAACATTTTTGAAAAAATGTATAAAAATTTGCACGCAGCAGGATTCAAACCCACGCCTCTTGGATACCGTCCAAGCGCTCTGACCGCTAAGCCATGCGTTCTACTACCAGCTGCGTCGAAATTCTTATACGTTTTGTTACAACTTGCTAAGAACATAATAACATAAATCAACTTAGGCTATAATCTAGTGTCAAGATATCTAGTTTTCAGTTTCCTGCTGCTCAAACACAACGCGTGACGAGCGAATAATTTTTTCCCTAACACGCCCCAAGAACTGACTAAAAGTGAAAACTCACTTTACGAAAGCCCTCTATAAGAAAAAAAACTACAAAGAACTTTTAGATGCATTCAAAGCTTTCCAAACAATCCCTTAGGATTTCTTTATAAATAATTTAGAGGAGAATATGACGTGTTTACTTAGAAAATTTTCTCGCTTATGATGTAGCTTTGTCTTGAATTTATATGGTAGAGTGGTAGAGACGACTGTTTTAAGTTACTTTTTTGTATTAAAATAAGTTTAGCTATTATCGGTGTTAAACGCTGCCTGAACGTCTGTTCTTCGTGAGATTCGTTGTTGATATTTTCTTTCTCTTGTTTAATACAGCGTCAAATTAAAAAAATGTAATTTTTAAATACTTTTACGAAATTTACATGTATTACATATTCATAATTCTCACTCTATTAAGACAAACACGGCGTTGAATTCCGCCATTGATCACCCAATATCTCTCAATGGGGAAAAGTAGAGAGCACAATGTCTTTTTTTTGTCTCTACATTTTGTTTTTCATTTTGTCCATTTGCTTGCTTTTTTAATAAAAGAAAATAACTCTGAAGTTATTTAAGTTGTATAACCTTGAGTAAAATCGAACCCACACCCCTTAGAAGTTTAAAACCAATCCACATCCAACGCGAATCGACAACATTGAAAGTTAAAACTTATACTTTGCTATGAAAATTTTTTTGCAATTCAAATAAAGTCAACTCGCTCGTAACTTTGAGAAATATTTGCATATATATTTTTTTTTAATTTTAAAAACTGCTCCCAATTTTGTGTTTTTAATGTTAAATTGTATTTTTTAAAGTAAAGTCGAGGATTCATTTCTGTAATATACACATATTGAAATAATCTTAACTCCGTTGTTCTTGTAAGACCTAACGCGGCGTTGTGTTACGCCATTTAACTTAATATGACAAGCGAAATTAACCATTACATTTTTTCAAGTATTTAAATCAACATTTAAATATAAAACAGGTACATTTAAATTAACTTATCTACTCACTTATGAACATAGCGAGGCATTAAGCCTCGCACAATATCTGTATATTTTTTTACGAGAAAATGTGGTAAACGTGTAACGAAACACAAAATTGCATAAAAAGACATCAAAATCTAAAGAAAAACAATTCATTTCATAGTTTACAGCGGGGCTACGTGTAAAAACGCAACAGAAACACCCACGTACAAATCCTCAGGTTAAAGATTTCACAAACGAGCGGGAAATGCAGTTCTTACTAATGGAGGTTTGACCTAAATGCACGCAGACAATAAACAGGTTATCTTCACGCTGCGTGTTTGCTTTCACGACTGTATAGCGGCGTGTAAAATGATCTCTATGTAGAGATACTTTTGAATTTTGAGTGATTTGACACTATTTTTTTCATTCATGAATGTCTATATTGTAACTCTATAAATCGTGAGAGGGTGTGAGCATAAGGCCGGTCGTGGCGCAGTGGTACACCATTTGACTGTAAACGCGATTGATTGTGAATTTGATTCCCACTCGAGGAATATTTAAATTATTTTCATTTCCTAGCTCTGGTGACACAAAGCACGGCGTTTAGTTCCGCCACTTAACATGCAATGTCTCTAACTCAGCGGTCATGACACTGGGTACTTTCTGCTACGCGAGATAAGAGCGTGAAGCAAAAAAAATTGGTGTTCTAAAATACGTTTTAGAAATTTTGACGTCTTGAACTCGTTATAATAGTCCGTTACTTGTTGTTGATCTTAAGTTTTATAATAGCTTAAGGTCGATCTCAAATACATAGTTATTTTATACGTGAGGCTTGCATTCGACAACATCCTGACCAGCAGCCTGGTGTTAAGCATTGATGTGTTCTACGAAGACACACGATTGCTTAAAAAAATCCTATTAACTCTATATTTGAAAATCCCTAGATTGTTTGATTCCGGTAATACAAACGCCAGTATTTATATATCGTCTATAGAAATCAAGAAAAAACCTCATAAACACATAAATATATAATTCAAACTGAAACTTGACTACGATCAAGTGTTATGTTACGTACAATGTTTAAATTAGTACGTGAAAGAAATAGGGTTTTATTGAAACTATTCGCAGGAATTTATAGTTAAAGTTAATATAAAAAAAGATAATTTTTACGACGCATCATTTAGTGGCGGAACTCAACGCCGCACTTTTTCTTACCAGAGCTAGGAAGTGCAAACAATTTAAATACAATCACTCCCCCGAGTGGGGATCGAATCCACAACCGAGCCCGTCAGATGCTGTCTTACTGCGGCGCAACCGGCCAATTACGTATTAAATAATTAAAAAATTAAATATTACACACTGTTCTATTTGTTTGACATACACGATATCAACTGAAATACACATTGGTAATGCAATGTCTATTTTACGATTTATCAGGTAAAAGTATCGTTAATTTTCGATTTCCTCTCGAAGTAAAGAATATATATATATATAAATTACATTTCCTTGCTCTGGCAGTGCATAGTGCGGCGTTAAATACCGTCATTCAACACACAATTCTTCGAATTTAGCGGAAAGTGGAGTACGGAGTGTCTTGACACTAGGTACTTCCTGTCTATCCTGCTATAGAGAATGAAAACATAGAGTTTTTATTGAATTAAATAAAGTATATCAATTTATTTCTTTAACCAATCCCAAGAGAAATAAAATAAGATAAAATGAACACATTCAAGACAATACGCAAGACAAATGATAGGCGCCACTTACTTCTTTGAACACTGTGGGGCTTATTGACGCGTAAAGTACCGTGTAACCATAGCAACGGGTACGTCACTTTATACACAAGTGTATGTCAAACGTGTAATAGTGTAGTGTTTGTTTTATTCATTTAAATATCTAATACATTATTTCTGCATTCCTTCTCTATATAAATTTGTTAGTGTCTAATTTCATACTCCTCTGTCAGCCTTATTTTCGTAAAGAGGGGTTGAAAGCGTAGCCTTTATGTTTTAGTAGATGTATATTGCTTATAGATCAGTATCAGATTAAAATTGTAATAGCTTATATCTTATAGGAAAGGGGAAAAAAATTAACAATTTCATACAAATTTTGACTTTAAATATAATATACAATGTATATCTGCCATAGTGGAGTGTAGAGGGATTTTTTTTTATTTAGCTTCACGCTTTTATTCCGTATAGCAGTGTAGACAGGAAGCACCTAGTATCAAGACACTCTGTTCTCTGCTTTCCATTCAATTCGAAATACGTGTGTTGGCTGACGGAACTCAACGCCGCGGTTGGCTTACCATAGCGAAGTAATGAAAATAAATTAAACATAATCATTTCCTCGATTTCTTTTGAACCCAGAGTCAGACGCTGTCATACTGCGCTACGTTCAATTTATTTTATATTTTTATATATATATATATATATATATATATATATATATATATATATATATATATATATTATAAAGTAGATTAGTATTGACAAGAATATTAACAAGAAATAGTAGTGTCCAGTCACTCCGTTCATAATTTGAATAATAGTGATAAAAAGGCCGGTCGTACCTTGTGTGAAAGCGTGCACTGTAAGCGCGATCGGTTGTGAGTTCGATTCTAAGGATAGTAATTATATTTAAAATTATTTTAACTTCCTCACTATAAAGCAAAGTACGGAGTGTCTTGACACTAAGTACTTTCTGTCTACCCTGCTATGCGAGATAAAAGCGCGAAGCTATATTCATAGTGTTGGCCTAATAAATAAGTAAATATGTAAGTCTACAGATTACGGTACCCTAAAGCGAGATGCAGCATCCGCAATGGATATCAGCCAAGATCTCAAGAAAACCGGAAAACGGTAGAGACGCCAAGACGGTTATCACCGAAATGTAGTATTTAAATAGATTACACTGTATTTGCCAACGAATTCGATCAAGTTATTTTTTTTTTCTTCTTTTAATTTAATATTGAGAAATGATTTACTTTGTGGTATGTGTATAGAGAGTGATATGCTTTATGGTTCCTGTATTGTTTAAGTAAATCGGCGGAACATAACGCTACGGTTTGGCTTAACTTATTGGGTTTACTTCAAAAAAATGTTGAAAAACCATTTTATGTTTTGTTATCGAATCCGGACACATGTGCACATTTATAAAACGGAGGAAAAGGTTGATAAGTGATTAAATTTTATCATAAACATATGGAAAATAGTGATTTTTTTCTCTTCACAGAGAGATTATCTCTATATTTTCTAAATTAATTTATATTTTCTAAATTTTGCATTTCCAGGTCATATCAGCAACGAGTTCTATATATATATATATAGGATGTTCAAAAAAGGCTTTCTATTCGTATTAAAAAAAAAAGTTTTTCAAATAATCTCTATAGAAAAAAATCTCTCTTTGAATTCTCATATTAAATACCATCTAATCTCTAGAAATGTTGTAATCTATTGTTTAAACGTAACTCATCATTTTTTGTTAATAAAATTGTATGAAAGAATGACCTATTTAATAGATATGTTACAAAATGGCCTGATTTCATGTTATTTGAGACCACGCTTGAATATTCAGGTTTCAGGGCTTTACCCCGTACAGTAGAGTATTCAAAGACCACATAATGTCAAGATATTGCGTTGACTGCTTTCAATTCGAATTGCGTATTGAGTGGTGAACTCTACACTGCGCTATGTCTTACTAGAGTGGAGAATTCCCAGAATTAGAATTGAACCCGTAACCAATCGCGTTTACAGTCAGACGTCACCAAACTGGGCCGCAATGGCCTTCTTTCTCTTTATATTATATTTTATGTAATACATTTATAGTAATTTCGTGAATGTCAAACCCAAATGGCCCTGCGGCGGTGTGTTAGTACAGAAAATTATAATTTGAATAGAAAACTCGTAGTTTCTGATTTAATAGAAATGTTTGAATTGTTGTTAGCCATCATAGCATAGATGTTGACCACTGGGGTGGTAATAGGTTCAAAGTTCTAAATTATTAAATTTGAAAAATTTTCCTTTACTGTTTCCAGCTCTATAACGCATAGAAGGGTAACCAGAGATAACCAAGTGTCAATACATAATATCGACTGCATTCCACCTGAGATTGGGTTGTTGCGTGTTGTGTGCAGAACTCAACGCCGTACTTTGCTTTTCCAAGGGGGAAATGAAAATGAAACTTTTTGTTTCAATATAATTTAACTCTTTGGTTACTGAGAGAATGAGTTAGAGACTGTTTAAATGACTTACTTACTTACTGAAACTTATTGACGGAGAAAACTGAAATATTTGGGGGCGGGGAAACTGAAATATAAGGTATAGAAAAGTATTAAGAGAGGATTTCCTGAAAGTTTTTACAAAATTGAGAAAAAGAACAATATTTTATAATTTACACGCCTATAGTAGGCGGTAGAAAAAAAACACGTTTCACAATTCGAATCACCATTGGTGCTTGGTTCAATTACCATTCGTAGGAATTATAATATTAACATTTTATTTTCATATCTCAGCTCTATATAGAGATAGCGAGACGTTGCGTTTGCCGCTTAGAACGCAATATATCAATTTCAAGTGAAAGGCAGTCAACTTAAACTACTTTGCCTACTTGTCTCTACATTGTCTATGACTACACTGCAATGCGTGATAAAGCGTGTAATAGTATGGCGAGGATCGTAAAGTCACAGGTGATACTGAGGTCAGTCGTGTCTTGTGTGATAGCGTTTGACTGTTAACGCGATCGGTTGTGAATTCGATTCCCACTTGTGGGAGTAGTTATATTCACGTCTTCGCTCTGGTAAGATCAAGTGCGAAGTTGAGCTCCGTCACTCAACACGCAATGTCTCGAATTCGGCAGAAAGCGAAGTACGGAGTGTCTTGACACTAGGTACTTTCTATCTACCCTGCTAAGAAGTTGATAGTGTCAGACTATGCACGCGACGTTTGTGGGTTTAAATTCGACTTGGAAAAAGTTCATAATTAAATTCCTTTAATTTCCCAGCTCTGTTAAGACAAAGAGCTGCGTTAGGTTCAGTTATCAATATGCAATTATTTTATAAAAATTAGATGTAAACTGGAGTATACCGTGTCTTAACACGGAGTATTGTCTATCTACTGTAAAAAATTACATATAGTTATATATATATTTTTATGTTCATTAAGTACGCAGAGAGAACTTTGTGTCATAATACTGTTAACTAGTGCTTGTTAAGTGACGGAACTCAACGCCGTGTATTGTTTTACACAGCATAGAAATGAAAATTGTTGAAATATAATCAAAATAACAGAGGGTCTATCGAACCTACAATCAATGACATTTACACGCAGAGACCCCCAAGACACAATGGCTGTATAGTGAATTATTTAACATAAAAAGGGTGCAAGCCCAAAAGCTCGCTTTGTTTCCCTAAATTAGAATAAATATGATACTAAAAACAAATTACAAAGTTAAACTTAATAGAATTTCGACACTCAACGACATTGAAAGTAGAGTACGGAGTGTTTTGACACTAGATTCTTTCTAACTACCTCACTATGCGGGATGAATCGTGAAGCTGTAAAGATACATATTAATAACAACATATACAATATTTTATAATAGAGTTTGAATTGACGACTTTCGACTGAATTAAATAACTAACCACTGAACCAACAGGTGTGTGGAAATAAAATTCTGTTGGTTAAACGAATAAAACTGAAGTCTGTAACTATATATACTTTGAAATATATTTTTATTATATATATACATGAAAAACGCGGTGGTGTTCAGTTCGATTCCTTGAAACAATACTTTTTTAGTTAGTATTGTATAAAATGATTAGATATTCTAGTCTAGTCAAAGAATGGAGAGATATGCTACTCAGCAACTTCCATACGCCTACGTCGTAGAACCCAACAAAAGTTCTTGGTTTAAAATCCATAGTAAGATAAAAATAATAAATATTAATCATTATATAGACATATTTTAAATTATTTTAGGTTTTGTACAATACTAGACCTTTCGCCTGGTTTTTTTTAAATAAAAAAAAAGAATTCATGTTACTTTAAAATACATGTGAAGAGCTTTAAAATCGTACATTCGCTACAATTGTAGAGTTACAAATGAATACAGACACAAAGAAAATTCTCATTTTATATTAAATATTACACATGAACTACATACATTTGTACATAATGTGTACGGAAAACACATACATATATTAAAATTGGCAATAGAATATGTAACACCTATACAAATTGCAATGTAGAGTTAGACAAAAGATTTTACTACTCCACGCTCATGAAGCGCAACAGATTAAAAAGCACCACATATATTTTAGAGTATATAATGTTTGTATGGAAACTTATGATTTGTATGAAAATTAACATTAAAATCCAGGTGTATCATCTAGAATTGTAAAAAAAAGGTGAAGCGCATCCGTACTACGTCAAAATGGCTGTACAAATCTACTTACCACTCCGGCAATGGCAATCCAGTGCTGGGAACAAAGAAACTCGTGCCACCCCCAACCCCTACCATATGGGAATTAAAAAAAAATCACAAATCAAATTGCCAACACTATATATATTTGTGAAAAAAAAATGTAATATTTTAATATCCGGAAAATTCACTATGTAGAGCTTCGAATTTTGACCACAATCGAGTATTTGTGTAAAAGCTCTGCATGTCTAATTTTTTACTCAATTAATAATGAATTATAATCGATTGGTTCGGGTTATTTAATTTTTCTTTGTTTTTTTTTTTTATTAAATAGAGACTGAAGAACACACCGTCTCTGTTGAGAGCACGAAGCATACTGATGCCTGACTCTGCAGGGCTGTATGCATTGATTAGGCGTAGCTCCGTCCATACACTCGTCCCGCTCTCCCCCACACATCTGTCATCTCTCTCCCCCGCACGGAGAGACGGCAGAAATGAATTTTGGCTTCGCAAATGCTCAATGGTTCTCAACATTAGTGAATTTTATTACTACATGTTTTTTTTTAAATCAATATTTGTATGGGAAATTTGCGTTTTCAAATTGTTTTCAACCGACGTAGAGTTCTCGAAAGTAATATTTTTTTGGTCAATATTTTATGAAGAGCGTGCAAATGCGAACACTAACCTTTGCCAATCAATTAATACCAATCTAATATGTATGTTAGTTAAGCGAAATCTACTTAACCCTATATAATGAAACATTGCAGTAATAAATTGCGGCGTTTGTTTGTTTGTTTGTTTATTTGTTATTCCAATATTATACGTAGTGATAAGTCACTACAATCTTGTCACTAGATAAATAAATAACTTAATATTATTATTATTACTTTATATATAGATATATAAAAAATCTTTGTTAAATTAAATATTTTTCGAATATCTAAAGACATTTTACAGCGTTATTATTAACCATGCAATCTGTAATAACTAGTAGACTATCTATACTTTAAGTTCCATATAAAAAAAATCAAGTTGTTCTTAAAATAATTTTCGTGTACGTTTGAACAAAAAAATTTTTGACCCCATGAATGTTTAACAAACTCAACCTATTTTCTGTTTCGCAACGGATGGACAAAAAAATCACCAACTTTGGGAAACGTAGCGCCACGCACTGATTATTACATACATTTTTATGATTCATATTATGGGCTCGACCGATTTGGATGAAACTTATAACATTTGCAATATGTATAATTTATTTCTTTTGTCCTTTACGCCTCATCCGCATCAATAGGGGTAGGCAGCGATCGTCGTGTTAATATATCTTTCCGTCCCGCATTATGCTTTTCACGTATAGTAGAGACAAACTACTGTTAAGACACTCGCTTTCCGCGTAATGTCTAGACATTACGTGTTACGCGGCGAAATCAACACCGCACTTTGTCTCACTCGCCAGAGCGGATAAATAAAAATAAATTTTCCATTTTCGCAGTTGCCAATCCCAAAACAGGACAGGCAAAGAGAAATGATTTCACACTGTGTTTAACCTAGCGCTTTGTCTAACTAAAACTAGATAATAATTTTCATATATATAAACTTACCCCAATCCATACTTGAGTTCACAGTCAGTCAGTCAGATATTTTAAAATGGAGTCCAAGAGATATACTATATGTATATTAATATGTAGAAATTTATTATCAGTTTTATGGTCAAAAGAGACAGTTTTCTATTTAAACAAAATTTACTCTAAGATGTATCGACATCGTATTTAAATTTTGTGCTTAAATGCTAAAAATACTGAGTATAGGAAACTGATATTTCAAATATAGGCTTAAGGACAATAAAGGCTAGGAGTATCACATACATAACCTGCCAGAGTCCTGAAAAGGCATTCCGTTGAGTGATTTTTTCATTATAAAAAAAATGATGCAGAGGTACTAAGAAAACATTTCCTAAAATTCCCACTGGAATGGCAACGGAAAAGTATTAAACTTTTTAAAAAAATTGAACAAGCAATGGATATACTATGGCGAAGATTTACGCAGACTAAGCTACGGGCAACTATACGTATGTAATAAAATATAAAGAATGTTTTAGAAAAAACGTATAAAAATTTGAACGCAGCGGGATTCGAACCCGCGCCTCTTGGATACCGTCCAAACGCTCTGATCGCTTAGCCATGCGTTCTACTACCAGCTGCGTCGAAATTCTTATACGTTTTGTTACAACTTATTTATGTTATTAGCGCGTATGTTATTATTTATGCGCGCATTTATGTTATTTACGTTGTTTCGCGGGTTCGAATCCCGCTGCGTTCAAATTTTTATACGTTTTTTCAAAGATGTTTTCTAATCCTAAGTGTGGAATAACACTTTAAAAATAGTAACTATATAAAGAATGTTAACATTAATTTATACACAAATAAATAAAATTGTAATCTCTGTTTGTAGTATTAAAATAATATTATTTAT
Organism: Dryadula phaetusa; assembly: GCA_032432895.1. Lineage (NCBI taxonomy): Eukaryota > Metazoa > Arthropoda > Insecta > Lepidoptera > Nymphalidae > Dryadula > Dryadula phaetusa. The sequence continues at coordinate 802,495 of JAOYRS010000098.1, read as the reverse complement.
AATTTTTATCTGTCTGTCTATTTGTTTCGGCTAATGTTAGAAACGACGGGGCCGATTTCAGAGGGGACTTTTTTGATTTTGGTAGATAACTGATGTTCTTAAAGTTACACCAAGGCCACTTTTACAATATTTTAGAATTATAACATCAAAGTCTAGAAATTTTAAATTAAATACGGGCAAAGTCACGGGCACAGCTAGTCATTTGTAAGTGAAGGTCGTGTACTATCTCTCTTGGAGGAAAGTTTTTTTTATTTTTTTTTAATGATTCTAGATTCCACTATCAAACATACAGTATCTTCAAATGATATATAGGAAAAGAGTACAGAGTGACTACCAACAACCTAGTGTCAAGACACTTAGTTCTCCAGTTTTCGATCAACATCGAAACGTTGTGTGTTGACTGGCGAGACTCAACGCCGCGTTTTGTCATAGCGCAGCATGCCAAAGTGGAGAAAGCAAAATAATTTAAACATAATCAAACCCAGAGCGACTTCTTATCATTTATTATCATTTTATTAAAGCAGGTGCATAGAAAATTATTTCTTTCGAAAACGAAATATTTGATGTATATTTTATTCACTCAAGAACATGTGTTGTAAAGTTTTAAGTAGTCGAGTGGCCATTATGTTTAAAATATATCAAAAAGTGCACTTTTTGAAAACATTTTCTTTATATTTAAAGTGTTGGAGGTCAATTTAATGTATGAGGTCCTCTAGTACATTAGACTGAAATATATTACTGTTACACGGCGTTGAACTCCACAAAATTCAATCCCAGCTAAGCAAGATAAAGCTGGTAAGTATATATCATATTATTATTTAAAAAATATTGAGTTTTGTATATGAATTGTAAACAAATTTCATACTACTCCGTTTATCTAATTTTCTTAAAAAGAAGTCAATAATACCCTTCCAATTAATATATAGATAAACATCTCTATATATTCAATAATTGTACTACGCTAAGTGTCTAAATCGTAGTGATAAATCACTAAACGAAAAAAAATCACTAACAAAGAGAACCTTTCAACAATTAACATTTCAAATAAACAATAAAGCTCTCGATATCGGAAATTGAAATATACTCCCAATGACTCTACAATATACAATACTAAGCGTAGCATTTTGCTACGGCGTAGCGAATTTGAACAAAAACGAGGGAAAAAAAATCTCAATAAAGTACGAGATATGACCATTGTGGTGTGCTTTTTAACTGTTTCATTGTATTTACTAGTGCGAGGTTCGATGCCATAAAAAATACGTTAATATTTTCAAATTTGATTAGTTAGAGACGAGGGTCAGTGTGGGCTTAAACGGAGGGCCCCTTTTTGTCACAGGGAATTGTAATTTACGCAAAACAACTGTGTGCGATGGATATACGGTCTTATGGACAGTTGATGCTATGGAACTCTTCAGTGAACCTGATACTACCCACTAAAACCCTTCGGAAAGCCCTCTATCTACACGAGACGCTCGTACATCGCTCATAAAATATCGCAAGATCGTGAGTACGACGTTTTGGTGGCAGTCAGTCCAATCCCGTCCAGCAGGAGGATCACTCCCTCCCGCTGTAGCTTCTCTCTTCTCTACCTCTAATGACAAAAAGAGGCTTCGAAGGCTAGACTTCGAAATTGAATCATTACATATTAAATGGAGAAACTCAACATCGCATTTTGTCTAACCAGAGCATATTTAGACACTGTGCACTACACAACTAAACTATCTTTACTCACAAAGTATTTAAGTGGCTGTATGAAATATTATGAAAGTAAATGTATACGTTTCTTTACAGACATTGCGTGTGGAATGACGGAACTTAACGCCGCACTTAGTTTGCCCAGAGCGAAAGAATTAAATATAACATTCCATAGTATCTATTAAACCCACAACCGATTCATATGAAGCAAAAACTAAAAAATACAAGCGTAGTTGGTTAGAATGATTGGAAGCATTGCCTAAAGAGACATAGGCTCTTAAAACTGCATATATATTTAAATTTGAACATTTAAACTGTAGCAAATATTTGATTTTCATTTTATAACTTGATATATTTCAATTATTGTTATTTCACTGCTCTGTTAGGACTAAAAGCGGCGTTGAGTTCCGCAACAAGACAAAATATATTTTTTTAATTTGTGCTGAAAGTTGAGAACAGAAGGTCTTGACACTAGGTCCTCTCTGGCTAGAATAATATTCAAAGTATTGATTTTTTTCTTTTTAGCTTCACGCTTTATCCTTAACAGGGTAGTCAGAGAGTACAGAGCGCCAATTGCTACGGCCCCTGCAGTCAATAACCTTTTCATACATACAATCCAGCAGGTCCTGATCCTTTTTAAGTGAACTTCCTCCAGTATAATTGTGTCCAGACACTGTGTCCTCGAGGGTTGACGGAGGTCCAACCTGACCACCTTTTTAATTAAAAATTATATTACGTTCGATTAAAACTAGAATTCGAGAAACTGCTTTTTAAGTGCCAGAAATTAATGCTGCTCTTACTATACAAGAGGTTAGTTAGAGAGGTCCTAGTGTCAAGACACTACGTTCTCTGCTGTTCAGGATTCGAAACATTGCCCATTGGTCCCCTTGTCCGTATCAGAGTTGCAAATTTGAACATTATACGGAGTCTAAACTCAGATATTATCAGGCAAATGGAGCGAAAAGCATGCATGAGCATTTTTTTATAAATAATTCTCTAATATTCCTTAAAAGTATATGCTATAATTATGAATAACATTTGGGTGAATTGCATTTAAGTTATTTTCATTTCTACTTTTGTAAGACAAAACGCGGCGTTGAGTTCCGCATATCAACACACAATGTCTTGTACCCCAACAAAGTGACTTGAGTCAAAAGGAATATTATTTTTCTTTATTATATATCGCACATAATAAAAAGATAAAAAATCCGTAAAATTAGCAATTTCTAAGGGAAATTCGCGTTCACCGTGTATTTAAGCTTAAGTAACAATTTTGTATGAAAATAAACGTCTTGTTAATAAAAAAGAAGCCATCGTGTGTTGTCGGTCAGTGTTTGCATATGCGATTGGTTGCAGGTTCGATTCCCAGTCGGGGGAAGAAAAATATAGAAAATATATAGTCTTTTCCTAGCTCTGGTAACACAAAATGCGGCGTTAAGTTCGCCACTCTACATGTAATTTCTCAATCTCTCGATTTTCAGGAGGAGAGCAGTCAACAGAGTGTCTTGACACTAGGTTCTCTCCGACTACCCTGCTATGCGGGATGGCGCGTGAAGCTGCTTATATATGTAGTATATAGAGACTATAGAGAGGGAGCTCCTCTAGTTCCATGCGAGCCTGGTACAACTCTCTTATTTATTTGATACACTTATTTAATATATAATCAGACAAAGGAGTGTCTTGACACTAGGTTCTCTCTGAATACTACGAATGCTATGCATGATAAAAAATGCTATATATATATATATATATATATATATATATATATATATATATATATATATATATATATATATAAAATAATTTCCTTTTGTATATTGCAATTTTTGAGTTATCTCACTTTCATTCCGGATGTTTATTATGAGGATATGAGCGAAGCGCAGTTGGAACGTGCTTGATTGAAAATAATGTTTATAACTTCATATCCCTTTTCGGGAAATATATCTATGTATTAACACGTGAAGCAAAATATTTGTAACCGTTTTTACAAAAATAACGCGAATTGAGGAGTATGGAATTTGGCACAGGTATAGTTTATATAGAGATAGATTTATATATATATATATATATATATATATATATATATATATATACGTACACGAATGCACAGACAAACGATTTCCGCTACGTAACTCCAGTATGGCAGGTTAGACAGGGATACCAACCTATTGTGTTTAAATAACACTCAATATCAATATAATAAAACCAAAAACTTTTTTTTTTTTTTTCAATTTGTCTATACGCTAATCCGATTTAAAGACAATTTGCACTATTGTATTTTGGTCACCTCCCATTTGTAAATAATAAAGTAATATCAATTTGAAAGTATTATAGAAAAAAAACATAGTTTATTTTCATATCCTCGCTCTGGTAAGACAAAGCGCGGTGTTGAGCTCCGCCACTCAACATGCTATCATGCGTCTCGAATTAGAAAAGTGGAGTATGATGTGTATTAACACTAGGTACTTCCTGTGTACCCTGCTATGCGGGATAAAGGCGTGAAGCTAAAAAAAATTCCACGCAAGGAAACCCCGAGCAAAACGTTAGTTTAGGATGAAAAAAGCAAATTTCTTTGTCGTATTCTTTAGAAGTACAATTTTTGAGGACTTCAAATGGTTATAGTTAAAGTTGTTACCTAAAAACACTTTGCAAGAAACTTTCATGATTCTTACGCAGCTGCCTTTGATATTAGTGTTATGAACATACACACATGTTATATATATATATATATATATATATATATATATATATATATATATATATACAGTAGGGTTGTTAGAGATAATTTGGTTGGCTTGTATGTTGAGTAGGGCGTAACTAAACGCAGAGACTTAAAAACGAAAATATTTTAAATATAACCAATACGACAAATGTGTATAGAATCCACAAACATCGTGTGTGCTAACCACTGTACCACCGCGCCACTGGTTTGAGCTACATGAAAATCCGAACTCCGTATTTCGCTGAATTTAAGACTGCGTTTTGAGTAGTAGAATTCAACGCGCTTTGACTTACCAGAGCGAGGATTCGAACCCACAACCGATCGCGATCCAGTCTGACACTATCCCACAAGTCGAAGATATAATTATCTTTTTATAAAAAATACGTAATTTCATATATATATTTTAAATGAAACTGTTTAACCGGATTAATCGCGTATATTTGGTATGTGAACACGGACTACTGTAAAGTGTTCGAAACGTCAGGTGTCCAAAAATGTATTTTCGAATACCAAAATATACGCGATTAATCCGGTTAAATAGTTTCATTTAAAATGTATAAAAATCGCGACAATATAAAGATCTTATTCATATATATATATATATATATATATATATATATATATATATATATAAAATATTCTGCGCGAAAAAAGGTATCACGTTTTTAACATGTCCTCTACATAAAATATATAAAAATATAATATTTTTATTTATAAACGCAAAACATCTGGTCGGAGCTGGTCGACGGTTTGTATGTAATGAACTGAATGTCTTAAAGGGGTTTGAGGCTTTGGTGTCTTGTGTGACACCGTCTGATTGAAGCAGCGATCTATTGTGGGTTCAATTCCCACTCAGGGGAATAATTTTATATAAATTATCCACTATCTAACGTGCAATGACTTAAGAGGGAATAGAGTGTCTTGACACTAGGTTCTCTCTGACTACCCGGGATAAAGGGATTTCGATATTGCTTTCTTAACAATATTTTTCTTATAAGACAGAGTGCGGCCTTGAATTCGCTACACAGTGGAAAGTAGTCAACGGAGTGTCTTGACACTAGGTTATCTCTAACTACCTTAATATGCGGGATAAAGCGTGAAGCTGCTTTAAAACATTTGCATCCCAATCAGTAGGCAAAGAGAACGCAGTGTTATTACTGTTAAACACTTTGTACTCTAAGAACAATACGCGCGAGATGTGTGTTGGAACTAAACGCCGCGCTTTATCCTACTAGTCGATGGATTCAAGGTTAATTTTAATATTTTTAATTTCAAGAGTCAATGGCGCATTGTCTGATTGCAAGTAATATATAAATTATTTCTATTTCTCCATTCAAATGAGACAAGCTGCAGTGTTTAGATCCGTCACTCAATATGCTATATCTTGTATTGATAGATAGATACAGGTGAAACTGATAAATATTAAGTATATTTTGTGTAGAAAATAAAATGATTGTAAGAAATTTTCTTTCTTTTATAAGAAAGACGAGCTGTGCCCCGCGACTTCGTCCGCGTGGAATTTAATATATCTCTATATTTTATTTTATAATTCTAAAATAAAAGTAGGCTTACTTACTCCTCATTACATCAGCTATCTGGTAGTGAAAGTCCCGTCAAAATCGGTCCAGTCGTTCTGGAGATTAGCCGGAACAAACAGACAGACGAAAATTGTAAATGTTATTTTGGTATTTATGCCGTGTATGCATTTAGAAAACAGTAATTATTTTAATAAGAAAACAGAAAATACAATTTTATTTATTTTGTATGGTTTAAATTATATGTTATACAGAATGCGGAGAGTATAGTGATGGAACACTTATGGAACACGAATTTTTCACTAGAAATTGTTGAAAGTTATAATTTACTTGCATTAAATAAATTTCTATTAACGTCTGTGGCCGGTCGTGGCGCAATGGGACGGTGTCTTATTGTAAATTAGACTAGTTTTGGGTTCGATTTCGTATGGAGGAATTATTATAGTATAAACTATTTAATTTTGACACTCTGGTGAAACAAAAAGTGGAGAGATCTCTTGAGTGGCCTCAACATGTAATGTCTCGGATTCAGCGGAGTGCGAAGTACAGAGTGTCTTGACACTAGATACTTCCGGTCTACCCTGCAATGCGGGATAAAAGCAAGAAACTGCAAAGGCTTCTCGCTTTTTATCCCTCATGGCAGGGTAGACAGGAAGTATCTAATGTAAAGACACTTCCTACTGCACCGTAGTTACGGAATTGAACGCCGCGCTATGTTTTACTAGAGCAAAGAAATGCAAAGAAATTTAAATATTCTGTAATTTCCAGAAAACCCACACCAAGACACTGTCTTCATTACCGGCAAAAATAACGAAAACATTGAAAAACAAGAAAAAGAAGTAGCAAGCAGCAGGCGAGCCGGTCAAGATTATATTGAAAATCCATCAAAACCCGCCAAAATCAGACCAGAATAAACTGTACCAATATGTCAAGACACTCCGTCCTTCGCTTTCCACCGAATTCGAGACATTGCGTGTTGAGTGGCGGAACTCAACGCCGCACTTTGCAGAATATAGAACGTGAAAATAATTCTTAAATGTAATCACTCCCTGCTCGTGTGTATCGAACCCACAACCTATCACACAAACAGTCAGACGCTTTCACACAAGACACGAGCGGCCTTATACAGATTTATATATAAACATATATATTATATACTATATATTTTCGAATAGGAAAAGTCGGGTAGAAACACAAACATCTAAATACAATTCCCAAAACGCTCGTAAATAAAGGCCATATTACCTTCGTGGTTGTGTAGCGTCAGCAAAAAATACATATATATATTTACGCATTTTCTTGTGTTTTTGTGATTTTTAACATCTATTTACAATGGCGCAGAGGTACAGCGTTCGATTGTAAACGCGATCGGTTATGGATTCAATTCCCACTCAGAGAAATGATTATATTTAATTTATTTTTATTTCCTTACTGTGCTTACACAAAACGCGGCGTTAAGATCCACCATTCATCACTTAATATCTGTGAATCGGTAGAAAGCGGAGTGCAAAGTATATTGACTCTAGGTAATTCTCGCTACCCTGCTATGCGGAACAAACGCGCATAATTTTTAATTTGCCATCTAAATCTGTGTTCTTAGCTGATTCATTTTGGTTCGTCATCAGGTGTTCCATAGCTTACATTACTTTATGTTTATCGAAATGCCTGGGACTTTGACCTCCATCAAGTTGAACCCAAGGTCAAAGTCAAAGTCAAAGTCAAAGTCAAAATCAAAGTCAAAGTCAAAGTCAAAGTCAAAGTCAAAGTCAAAGTCAAAGTCAAAGTCGAAGTCAAAGTTAAATCACTTTATTCAAAATAAGAAGTTATATGCTTTGCTTGAATGTTAAACAATCTAATATCATTTCACTAAAGTGAATGCTTCAGACCTAAGAAGAACCGTCGCGAGACACTCCGCGAGACCTTCTCTTTTGTTTCAAATGATAAATATATTTGCCCCTATACGGCCTGCCTGCATTGCCCAGGGTTAATAGTTTCCGTTCGTTAAGGCAATCCATTCATTAGTTACAGAGGTTAGCGTGTACATACAAACAGACAAAAAGACATAATAATTGGGTTTTGTTCCAAAGCATAAAGCTATTTTTGGGAAATAGATTTAATGTACAGACACCATTTTGATGTTTTTATTATAGTAAAGATTCTCAATATATAAGGTTTATATTTTAAAATGTATATTCTAATATAGAAATACATGAAATAAATAGAAAGAAATTGTACCAAAAAATGCGCTTGTTTTAAGCACTACATCAAAAATGAGGTCAAAGGAAGAAGGTGCAAGGTTGAGGCCGGCCGTGGCGTCGTGTACCAGTGTCTGCTTGTGAATGCTATCAGCTGTGGGTTCAATCCCCACTCGGGGGACTGATTATATTCAAAATTGTTTTCACATCCTCGCTCTGGTAAGACAAAGTGCGGCGTTGAGTTCCACCACTCAACATACAATGTTTCGAATTCGGTGGAGAACGAAGTACAGTGTCTTGACACTGGGTACTTTCTGAAAAAAAGACAACCCAGTGTTTTGATAAAATGTGTGATTATTTTGTTCCTAACCCTACACATAGTGACAATCTGTTTGTCTATTATTAAATAAATTCCATTCTCAGTCGTACATGACTCTTAATACAATAAGCATAAGAACTCTATTGTCTTGAAAAATTTCGACAATTCGCAAAGGAATTTGAACTCTATTTACAAATGAATAAAGTATAAACATTTTCTTAACAAACACTTGACATGTTTAAATTAAATGTATAGAGAATGTAAAGTTTTCGAAAACACGGAGAGAATAGAGTTACGTCACTAGTAAGCCTAAGTAAATTCATCGTGTTTTGTGTGACAGCGGCTGACTGTAAGCGTGATCGGTTGTGGGTTTGATTTTTTTTTGGCTTCACGCTTTTATCCCGCATAGCAGGGTAGACAGGAAGTACCTAGTGTCAAGACACTTCGTACTCCGTTTTCTGTCAAATTTGAGACATTGCGTGTTGAGTGACGGAACTCAACGTGTTTTGTCTCACCAGAGCGAAGAAATGAAAATAATTTAAATTTTAATCATTCTCCGAACGGGAATCAAACCGCTTCATCAGTGAAAACCTAGTGTCAAGACACTGCGTATTTAGTGACAGAACTCTACACTTCGCTTTGCCTTACCAGAGTTGAGAAATATAAATAATCTTAAATATAATTATTCCCCCGAGTGTTATGCTTTTATACCGCATACTGTAATACTGTACACTGACAAACTGTAATACGCTTTCCGCCGAAATCAAGACATTGCGTGTTAAGTGTCGGAACTCAACGCCGCACTTTGTCTTACCAGAGCGAGAAATTAAAGAAAATTCAAATCAATCCTCCGAGTGTTTATCAAATCCGCAACCGATCGTATTTACAGTCAGACGCTGTCCCACAACACACGATAGTGTTAAACGGTGTTAATCGACGTAGAATGTTCAATATTTATATGATATGCAAGAAATTATATTAACACGACAAAGACTAACCAAAACATACATAGAACTGAGACTCCATTAATATAGAACAATTATCACATTATCACTTCGGTCTTGTTAGTAAATACAGTGTTGTGCTCCGTCACGCAGCCCAATGTCATTAAAATAGACATCGAGTCATTCTGAACATCGTAAATAATATAAATAACAATTGAAACATATTATAAAACAAATAATAGAATAATACGTAACAATATTAATATCCATACAATTTCGAACGGTTTGTGGGATATGAACGGCTCGGGACAGTAGTGAAGCAAAATTCCTTATTTTTAAATTTTTTATATTTAGATTTTGGGCGGACAGTGGTCAACGGAATGTCTTGACACTAGGTTGTGTCTGCTTACTCTGCTATGCGGGATAAGACATCAATTTGTAAAAAAATATATCAAATTTAGACTACGCATTCCGTTGACCGCTTTCTGTCTGAAATCGAGATCTGTCGGTGCTTAACGCCTCGATTTGTCTTAAAAAAGCTGGGACTGATCTGTGTATCGAACCTACATTCGCCAGTTTCTACTAATAATAATAACTAAGTCATATGGTAGAAATGAAATTTAATTCTGAAAAACAAACAATTTCAAATGAAACTCTCACAGAGGAATGACCTTTAATGTAAATTTTATGAAAAGGGGAACGTTTTTAAGATATACGTTTTTTTTTATTTAAATGTGTATAACATTTATACGAAAGTGACTACCGCGGGTTTGCTCGTTCCGTATAGTTTAAAAAAAAATTACAAAAATTTAAACGCAGCGGGAATCGAACCTGTGTTCCGTGAATTTAGGAGATTATAATTTTGAAAGCGGTCGTGTATTGTGTGACAGTGTCTGACTGTAAGCGCGATCAGTTGTGGGTTCGATACACTCTTAGGGGAGTGATTATAGTTAAATTATTTTTTTTCTTTACTCTGAAAATACAAAGCGATGTGTTGTGTTCCGCCATTCAACACGCAATGTCTCGAATTTGACAGAAAGCAGAGTACGGAGTGTCTTGACACTAGATCAAAGCGTAAAGCATGAAGCTAAAAAATAATACTACCGGATATTAAACGCGTAGCTTAGTGATTAGAGTGTTTGGATGGTTTCCGAGAGTTCTGGGTTCGAAACCTCCACGTTTGCATCCTGCATTGCAGGATAGACAGGAAGTAACTAGTGTCAAGACACTCTGTACTCCGCTTTCAGCCAAATGCGGTTCAATTAGATGTTCCGCAAGTCCACGTTTTGTCTTACCAGAACAAGGAAAGGAAATTAATTTTAAATAAAAACATTCCCCCGAGTGGGAATCGAACTCACAACTCAGACGCTGTTACACAACACACAACCATCCTCAATACGTTACGCTAAAATTATATTGTATAATATAATAATAATAACACTTTAGAAATATTAAAATTGTTTACTATATTAGCTCAGTTAAGTTATTACTGGCCCGCGACAGTTGCAGGTTTGATTCTCATTTGGGGCAATACACTCATTAAGCAATATTAGATATAATTAACCTAAAATCCAGTCTATAAAATTAGCAGAAAGCGAAGAACGGAATGTCTCAATACTCTACTAAAATAAAACACATAGGAATTTATTAACAAAATGTCTTTAAATTGCATTCATTTGCTTGAATGAAACAAAATCTATTATTTTCTCTATTTTATAAAAAACTTACAATTTCTTGATTTTCCTTATAAAATAGCGGCTTCACGCATTATCCCGCATATCCGGGTAGTTAGACAGGCCCTCGAGGGTGACCCACCATCCTTAACTCCGTGACGTGCCTAGCTGGCTCTCGCCGCCGGGGCTTACGGAAAGTTCGGGGTGTACCGAGGTCCCGGCTAGTAGCGGTCGAGGGGGACCTATCCCACATAACCTGTCCCAAGTCCCCAATCGGGCAAGTGTCTAGACACTCCGTTGACTGTTTTTCTCCCGAGGTACAGACGTTGCATGTTTAAAAAAAATTAAATAAAAATCTATATAAATAAATGGATCTCACCCTCTCGCATAAAGCCATCACGTCAAAGTTAAACCGTCTGCAATACATTTGGGAAATAAAGCTGTTTACATACGATTGTAAATGCCCATATATGGAATGTAATATATCCTATGGTACAGCGGTTTATATAGACTTGGAGTAGTAGAAAGTGACGATGATCGCAAATTCGATTTGATTTCTGAATATATTTGAAGTATTTTCGTCACTTAGTTAGGGGTAGACAGGGATTATTTAGTGTCAAGACACTTCGTACTTCGCTATTCGCCGAATTTGAGATATTACGTGTTGAGTAGCGGAACTCCACGCCGCGCTTTGCCTAGTCGATCGCGTTTTTTGTCAGACCGGCCTCAGTATTTTTAGTACAAAACCAAATTAGCTGCTGCTTCTAAAATCATTTGCGTTGTATTATATCAATTTCTTATTATAATATTTTGATTTTAAACACGATTGGTTGTAGGTTCGATTCTCGCTCGGGATAGTCAAATATATTTATAATCATTTCATCGCTCTGGTAAGACAAAACGCTGCGTTGAGCTCTTCACTCAACAATGTCTCCATTTAAGATGGAAAGCACTCAACGCAGTGTCTTGACACTATATTGTCTCTAACTACCCAGCTATATGTGACAAAGAGTGCAGCTGTTTTTTTAAACAATTGGTGATAGCAAGATTTGAACCCGCGACTTTGAAACAATCTAAATGCTGTAGACAATTAAACCTAACGTTATCAGGTGACCTTTAAAAAAAACCATTTCTACGTTCCATAGTTTCGATTGTAAAACTAAAAAACGATTTTACCCATCCATGTATGTAATTCGGGAAATCTTTTCTCTTTCTTCCTCCACTCCCCTTTAATGACCTTTTATATATCTATCTGGGAAAGTTATCAAAATCGGTCCAGCCACTTCAGTTATTCGCCTAATCCCTTCTAATGTCTTCTATACTCTCCGCCAGTAACCTACATGTTGCGTGTCATCTCTCTCCGCGCAGTAGTGTCGTCTGCACGTTGTCTGTCACACACTCTGCGCTCTCCCACTCTCCTTCAGTAACCTACATATCGCGTGTCCTGTCTCTCCGGGCAGTAGTGTCGTCTATATAAAATCACATTCAAAGATTTGAACCTGCAACCATAATACGATACACATTCGATATCCCAAAAAACCACAAAATTCAGTATAGATTCTTTAAAAAACAAGCTTTATTATATATAACATAATTGTTAAAAACAAAGCGTTCGTGTAATGAAAAGCAAATATATGAGAGAGGACCTAAAACAACAAAACCTACTGAAATTGTGAATTTTCTGGATATGATTTCGTAAATGTGCACAAAAACGGATAGTGGGTACAAATTCTTATATGTTTTATTATTTCAACGTTGTATGATGAAGGTTATTGTATATGTATGGAAAAAATCTTTAGCATTTCATATACTGTGTTATATTCAACGTGTTGTATAGAGGAGCTCTGAGCAATGTATGGGAGTTGCGTTACAAGTTTAGAGTTAAGGGCCCCTTTAAAATACCCCTTTAATTAATAACTTACTAAGCATATAAATATATATATATATATATATATATATAAAACGCGATCGGTTGTGAGTTTGATTCCCACTTTGGGAAAGGACTATATCTAAATTATTTATATTTTGCTGTATTAAAATAAAACACGGTATTGAGTTCCGCCACTCAACACACAATGTCTCGAATTACGCGAAGAGCGGAGTACGGAGTGTCTTGACACCAGGTGCCCAAAAAATTCAAGCCCGTATTGAACCCAAAACTGTTAACAAATTAATACCAATATCAACCATTTCAAGTAAAATCTGAATAATTCCGTTCCATTATACACGTGCAACTAATTACAATATTAAATATTTAAACGCTTATTAAAATTTTCTCAAGTGAATTTGAACCTTGTACCTCCACACATAAAGTTCAAATAAATTAAATTTCTAAGGTCTTTTAGGGTTCTGCCTGAATTTCAATATATTTAAGCAATAGAACACCGGATATGATTTCGTGGATTAAAGATTTATATATGTGTGTGTAAATGTAAATATGTAAATATATATATATATATATATATATATTTATATATATTGGGCAATGTCTCGATATCGGACGGAGAGTAGAGAACGGAGTGTCTTGACACTAGGTTCTCTCCGACTACCCTGCTATGCGGGATGGCGCGTGAAGCTGCTTTATATATGTAGTATATAGAGACTATAGAGAGGGAGCTCCTCTAGTTCCATGCGAACCTGGTACAACTCTCTTATTTATTTGATACACTTATTTATTTAATATATAAGCAGTCAACGGAGTGTCTTGACACCAAATTCTCTCTTTTCTGCTGCAAAAGGAATATTTATATGTGATTTACATATCTAAACGAAAACACATTGATAAGAATTAACAAACTTGTTTGAACTCAGATGAATTACTTTAACGCAACTTAGTATGAAGATATAACTTTTGATTTCCTCTAAACTTTGTTTAAGCCACGTTTTGTAAACCTGGTTTAAACCGAAGTTTTCTTTGCTGCTGATATCAGATTTTTTTAGCTTTACGTTTTTATTCCGCATAGCAGTTTAGACAGGAAGTAGAGTGAGAGTCAAGAGAGTCCGCTCCTGTAATCTCCACGCAATTCGAGACATTGCGTGTTGAATGGCGGAACTCAACACCGTGCTTTATGTCACCAGAGCGAGGAAATGATAATAATATAAATATATATATATATATATATATATATATATATATACAAAGTGACATACGCGTTATTTGAGAGTTAAGTGGACATCTATTATTTTTTAAATACACAATATTTATCTTTAAAGGTGGTTAACAAAATATTTTCATTTGGATAAAAGTTTATAGAATTAGCCTTGGAAAGGCTAATTCTACGTCCCATATAGCAAGAAAGAAGAATTGTATGAAAGCAAGAAAGTAGAATCAGTCTATCAAGACAATAATCTAACAAGCCTTAAATGTAGGGTACATATGTTAAAAAAACCATTCTTGTCTTGTCTACAATAATATTTTCAATACAAGTTCATAGAAAATTGCTATAATCAATAAAGCAAGAAATAAGAATAACAAGAAAGCAAGAAAGAAAGCAAGGAAGCAGTAATGCAATAATCTAACAAACCTAGACCACTGGCTCAATGTAGTATCAACACACACTGCTGCCCGCTTACCACTCGAATATATTGGTTGAATGGCGTACAACGCCGCGCTATATCTCACTTATCAGAGCAGTGAAATGAAAATAAATAAATAAATACACCATTTTTCTCTTAAAAATTAGCCAAAACATTTTTATTCCAATGAAAGTTTATAGAGAGTTAGTACTGTGTTGGTCTCGGGAAGGCCGCTACGTTTTTATTTGTACCTACATCTTGACCTACATCAGTTCAGGTTGAAATTTCAGTTGAAAAATTTATAATAATACTAATATAAATATTATAATACAAAGTGGACCAGTTGATGGGTCTACTAATCTGGGTTCTAATCCCAGTAGGGGGACAATCAGTTCTGGTGTAATGGTATAAAGCGTGGCGTTAGGTTACGCATCTAGTACATCAGCTACAAAGGGCAGTTGAAACGATTGTAATAGTATTAATTTAAATAGGATGAAGCCCACTAGATGGGTTCACGTAACAATATTGAGGTGATGGGTTTACGAAATTTGGTTCTAACCCCACTGGTACTGCCCAGATCGCTTCTAGTGTATTCATACAAAGCGTGGCGCTAGGTTACGCGTCTAATACAAGAAACACAGCAGTTTCTGTGTCATTTTGTTTTAAGCTATAGCTTAGGGCAATAAAAAAATTATAAAAGTTAAAATTATATGGTCCAGTTAACAGATTCTACTGGTACTGCCTAGTCAGTCAGGTAATGAGACAAAGCGTGGCGTTAGGTTACGCAACTAGTACTAGAAATTCCTCTATGAATAAATACTGAAAAAATAGACTAGAATTTATAAAAAAAACATATTCTAGATAATAAAAGCTATCTAGTGTGTTTTAAATATGTCTTTTTTAAGGTGGAATCTGAAAGTACAAGACCATTGTGTGTTGTGGGATATCTTCTGACTGTAAACGCGATTGCTTGTGGGTTCGATTTCCACTCAAGATAATTATTATATTTAAAATATAATCTCATTTCACTCTGTTTAGACAAAGCGCAGCGTTGAGTTCGCGACCCAAAACGGAATGACTCAAATCCGGGCCGAAAGCAGTCAACGGAGTGTCTTGACACTACTCTTGGTTGTCTCTCTCTTACCTTTCATTGACATCGAAGTAGACGATGCGTTGCTTGCGACCAGCGTTGATATCTGCAAAAAAAATGATATTTTAAACAAGTTCCTATCACCTTCACCTATAGGTATATATCTTACAACGTTATTTTGTTATAATTTTTATCGATTGATTTATTTGAAAATGTGCTCATGTGTCCGGATATGCTGACAATATATATATATATATATATATATATATATATATATATATATATATATATATATATATATATATATATATATATATATAAAGTTTGTAGTGTCAAGACACTTCGTATTCCCCTTTCCGCTGAGTTCGAGACATTGCGTATTGAGTTGAGATATTCAACACCGCGCTTTGTCTCATCAGAGCGACGAGACAAAGCGCGGCGGATATAAAAATAGTTTAAATATAATTGCCCCGAATTTAACTTTTTCACGTGTTTTTCTTTCTTTATCTTTTCCTCATCCAAAAAATGTGTTAAATTTTAAATAGCAATCTCCCTTACCAAACAATTATTTATTAGAAGTAATCTTTGTGTAGCAGAAATTAGTGACGATCTCTGTAACAAGTGTTTAGGCTATAGAAAGCATGGCTTAGTATATTATGAATGTGGTATGATATGTTTCTAAGCACAAACATCACGAAATGTCTAAATTTCGGGCGGACCCCAATCAACGTGGTGTCTTGACACTAGGTTCTCTCTGACTACACTGCTATGCGGAATAAAGCGTTAAATAACCCTGAGTCTGTGTCTAACTTTGGATTAGTTGTGGGTTCGAATCTCGGAACAATGATAACATTTAAAATCTCTATTCATTTACAGCCCTGGATAGAATAAACCGAGGCGTTTTGTTCATCACTCATCATGAAATGTCTCTATTTTGAGAGAAAAGGATAGAGTCTTTCTTACTACCCTGCTATACGGGATGGGACTTATTTATCCTCAATTGTGTCTATCCAGGTATATTTCTAGACATTTTGCCTGCTTACCCCAGCATTGGGTCTAGATATTTAACGTTAAATCTAAGCTAACAAGTTTGAAGTTCCTTGGACAAGGGTAGGTCTCTTTCAAAATTAAACAATGCTTATTATAACGTTGTATTCGCTCGAGGGCTGTGTGTTTCCATTGTTTGAAAAATTTAATTTTAAAATAATAATCAGCTTAAAATTAATATTTGTATATGAGATACGCAGAAAAGCAGGAAAGCGTAAATATTATAGTCAGAACGAAGGAGAACGTGCTCAGGTGGTTTGGGCACGTTGAGAGATTGAGTGATGAAAGAATGGTAAGAAAGACTTATGAAGCCAAGGTGAGTGGTACGAGAGGTCATGGGAGACCTCGGTTGACCTTCTAGAACACAGTATTAATGATACTGGAGGAAGGTCACGTAAAACGCATGGGAATCCCCTGAAGATACCCTTCGGGAGGTCCTCATGCGCCTGGGGTATAAAGAGATTAACGATTTTGGACAAAGCGAAAGAGGTATGCAGGGACCGTAGCGTTTGGTCCTCCGTCCTCTCTTACTACTCTCCAAGGGATTAAAAGATAGTCAGTTGTTGAAGTTTAGCCTGCAATAGTTGTTTATTCGATTCCCATTTGAAGATGTTCTCTATATATAATTTAGTAATATAAGCTGCGGCGTTGAATTCCGTAATTGAAGACGTAATACATAATTAGGCGGAAAATGGGAATAAGTTACCTATATGTATATACCAGGCTCTCTTAGAAAATTAAAAAGATTTTTTTACTTGAATTTTATAGCAGAGTAGCTATGGAGAATTAGACATCAACAGACTTTATTTTCCACTTTACACCTAAATTCTAGAATGGCGGAACTCAACGCCTCCCTTTTAATAAACAATACATATTTTTTTATCCTCACGCTTTTTATAAAGCTTAACAGGATAGACAGAAACTACTTAGTGTCAAGACACTGGGTACTTCGCTTTCCACCGAATTCAAGACATTGCGTGTTGAATGGTGGAACTAAACGCCGCACTTTGTCTTTAACAGACCGAGGAAGTGAAAATAATTGAGATTTAAACACTCCCGCGAGTGGGGATCGAACCAATAAACGATCGCGTTTACAATCAGACGCTGTTCCACTGCGCCCCAACCGGCCTCTAACAAACATAACATATTTATTTACATCCTAATTTCAGCTAAACTAGCAAGCAACGTAGTGTCAAGACACTAACGTAGTGTCAAGACACTACGTTGCTTTCCACTCAAAATGTTCAAGACATATTGCGTGTTGAGTTTAGAGTTGAGAAGCGGACTCAACTCAATATGTAAAACCGACTTGTACCAATTAATCTCGTCGTAGAATGGAAACGTTAACAAATTCAAGCCTGTAATTAGCCGTCTGTAGCCTCCGAGCGATACACGACAGCTAAAACCGCGTTTACAACTTAAAAGAACTGAGAAAATCAGGCGACTTCGCTTGTAAACTTAAAAGGATTTCATATTATATATATATATATATATATATATATATATATATATATATATATATATATATATATATATATATATATATATACGCGATTGGTTGTGGGTTCAATTACCATTCGGTGGAATGATTATATTTAAATTTTTATCATTATCTCGCTCTGGTAAGATGAAGCGCGACGTTGAGTTCCGTCACTCAACACGCAATGTCTCTATTTCTGGTGGAAAGCAGTCAACGGAGTGTCTTGACACTAGATTGCTTCTGACAACCCTGCTATGCGGGATAAAGCGTAAAGTTCCTTTTTTATACACTCGCAATGAGTTATATAAGGTTATATAATTAATTAATTTCAAATCTAAACTCTATCACGTTCGAAAATAGAGTTCACATTTAAACATTATATTTTAAAGAAACAATAAAGTTATTATTGCTATCAGTACAGTATGTATTAATAATATCATTTGTACACGCTGCGGAGTTAAGTTACGCCAAATGTCAAGAAAAAAATGGAGAACGTGTGTGTTAACACTACGTTCTACGTTTCACTGACCTAACCTAAAAAGAAATATAATTTAAATAATATACATGTTTTTTTTTTTGAAATAACGTAGAAAAATTAGAACGCAGTGGGACTCGAACCCGGCGCGGCGCGGGTCTTGTATACCTTCCAAGGTATCCAAGGGGCGAGGGTTCGAATTCCGCTGCGTTCAAATTTTTATACGTTTTTAAAAAAAATGTTTTCTAATCCTAAGTGTGGAATAACACTTTAAAAATAGTAAATAATATACATATATATTTAAATATAATTATCTTAAATGGGTAGAACGTGCAGTTGTTTTGACAATAGGAACTCTCTATATGCCAGCGGGTTCATAGAAGACTGGGGTTCCGGAGCCTGGTAGGGACAACTTCAAGTTTTAGTGGGTTTCCGGATAGCGTAGTTCTGGCCGCAGTCCCCCATATCCCGTCCCGGGTTCCCAGTCGGGCTGGTATCCGAAGCGGATTGCTTCATGAAAAAAAATTAAAAGATTTTACCTGCTTATCCTGTTATATTAAATATTTTTAGACTATAAGCTCTTGATACTAATGTTTTTTTTATTGTTATTATTACTTGTTTTGCAAAAGTTTCTTATATATTTTTTCACTTCATGCCCCTCCCCGCAAAGCAGGGTGGACAGGAAGTACCTAGCGTTAAGACATTCTACATTCCTCATTCCACCGAATTCGAGACATTACGTGTTGATTTCGACACTCAACATCGCGCCATGTCTTACCAGAGCGAGGAAATGAAAATAATTTTAAATATAATCATTCCTTCGAGTGAGAATCGAACCCACAGCCGATAGTGTTTACAATCAGACGCTATCCCATTGCCGGCTAATATTTAAAAAAGTTTTTTATAAACATAGCGAGTACGGAGTGTCTTGACACTAAGTACTTCCTATCTACTCTGCTATGCGGGATATAAGCGTGTTGCTAAAAAGACCTAATTATATGTTTGTAATATTATTGATAGCAACATATAAAATTATTAATATTTTTAGATGTTTGGATTCTGGATGTTTAATTTATAATTCTAAAATAAACCATCTAAGTTACTCCTTATTACGTCAGCTATCTAACAGGTAAAGTACCATTAAAATGGGTACAGCCGTTCCAGAGACTAGCGACAAAACAACAGACAGACAGATAAACATTATTAAATAAAATATTTTGGTATTACCTGTACTGTGTATTCATACATATATGTGCATTTGGTAAAAAGCTATTTTTTTTTTTAATATTACAAACAGACATTCCAATTTCATTTATTTATATATAGATTATAATTATTATTATACATTTATAATCATTTCACAAGCAGTAATTGAACCCACAACCGATCGCGGTTACATTCAGACACCGACCCACTGCGTTACGATTGCCTCTGGCTCTAGTGGCACAAAACGCGGCGTTGACTTCACCAGCCCCCACACAATGTCTGGATTTAGGACAGAAAGCAGATAACGGAGTGTTTTGACACTAGATTATCACTGGTTACCAGGCTATGCGGGATGAGGTCCATATTAGCTTTATTTGCCTACATCGACTACAATATTGCCATCTGTTGGAATTCGTCAACAACTCAAGCAAAGCGGCTTCTTTCATGTTATTTTAGTTCGAACCTGTAACGTTAGAAGGCGCTGTTTAGAAATGTATGCGAAAAGTGTCTCTAGGTTCAAATGTTGAGAGGTTAACAAAACTGTCAATAGATGTCTCTGTGTACAATTTGAGGTTAGTTGCGGGTTCGACATGCAATCGGAGGAATTCTAAATAGAATTTTAAAGCCAGATTTTTAAAATTGGTGAACGTAGTCGTTTTTTTTTAATATAAAATTTTACGCAATACTGAATGGGTCTATTTCTTTTTTTCCTTATTATTATTTATAATTTTCTCTCTTTCTCTCTCTCTCTCTCTCTCTCTCTCTCTCTATATATATATATATATATATATATATATATATACATATATATATATATTTTAATTTAAGCAAATTTTTAACAAAATTACATTTAAAAATACATATGAGATAATAATTACAGTCAACAGATTCCCATTTTTCCCCGGACCGAAAGAACGTAGTGTCTTAACTCTACTACTTCTCTACCGACGTTTAGTTATTTATTTATTAGTGGAACTCAACACCGCACTTTATCTTACTAGAATGACATAATGAACAACCAAACGCGTTTGGTGTCAAACAAAAATACATTAAAAAAGTCTAGATATTTAAAAAAAAACATCTAAAACATGCAAAATTTCCGAAGTAACTCTATTTTTAAGATTAGAATTTCCCTACAAAGGACCATTGTACGGATTTTTTTTTAATTTTATTTGTTTTGAGAACAATTGTTCGCTGTAGCAATACGCGAACGGGTTGTAATAAATTCTTTTACGCCTATAACCATATTTTTGTATTATACAGAGTGTTCACATATAGTATAGTGATTATTTTCTCCAGTTCTTGGTTGGTAAGTGACTATAATATTATATATTTTTTGTTGTATGTATATGAGGTTAACTTGTATGTGAAGTTGCTTTCAAAGTGCGGCGTTGAGTTCCGCCACTCCAATCCACAGACATTGTCTCGTTTGGGTGGAAAGCGGAAACGGGATTGTCTTGTCATTATGTTCTCTTCATCCATGATTTAATATAGAAGAGGCCAGTCGTGGTGCAGTAGGACAGTGTCTGACTGTAAACGCGATCGGTTGTGAGTTCGACTCCCACTCGGAACAATGATTATATTTAAATTATTTCCAATTCCTTACTCTGGTAAGACAAAGCGCGGCGTTGAGTTTCGCCACTCATCACGCAACATAAAACACAAAGCTTAGTGGTCAATTAGTTGGATGCTTACCAAGAAGCGTGGGTTCGAATCACGCTGATTTTAAATTCTTATATATTTTCTAACAACGTTCTTTCTACTCAGTTTGGGAGTGACATGAAATTATTAATTTAAAGTGACGTAACTCTAAAACATTAAAAAAAACCCTTTTTAGAATTTCATAATATGATTTACCAAATATTCTTCATACCGATATGGATAATAAATTGTTCACAAATGGAGGGGAACAATTCGGAAGTATTTATCACGTATTCCGGACACACCGACTTGGACAGACCTGGGAGATCTGGAAGAGAGAAAGAAGAAGTAGCGGAGAAAGTAGAGAAGGTGACCACTGAGCGGTCAGAACCCACAGACGGTGTGGTGTTTATACCAAACGAGAAACCAATATACCGTGTTGGCGATGAAATGAAGATAGACGATATAATGTATAACAGAAATATTGGTGATATAATGCGAGATGTTAATATAGCGACTGGTATGTACATAATTTGATTGCTTATAGAGACCTTTGGTTTCCGCGATTATAACACATTCCAAATGAAACTATTTTAAACGGATTAATCGCGTATATTTTGGTATTCGAAAATATATGTTTGGAAATCCAACGCCAGTCTGTGTGTGTACCTGTGTACCGTGGACCACTGTACTCGAAACGTTAAGGTTTAAAATAGTTTCATTTAGAATGTGTAATAATCGTTGTTTTTTTTCCTTTGATTGATTAGCGGCGTTTAGTTCCGCCACTTAATGTGAAGTGTTTCGATTTCGGGCGGAATGTGGAGAACGTGATTTGATACTAGGCTAGTTCGGTTCATTGTAACTGTAACCCTGTTACAGATACTTTTTTAGCTTCACGCTTAGACACGAAGTATCTTATGTAAAGACACTCCGTACTCCGCTTTAGTTACGGAATTGAACGCCGCGCTTTGTCTTACCAGTGCAAAGAAATTGAAATATACTGTAATTTCCAGAAAACCCACACCAAGACACTGTCTTCATTACCGGCAAAAATAACGAAAACATTGAAAAACAAGAAAAAGAAGTAGCAAGCAGCAGGCGAGCCGGTCAAGATTATGTTGAAAATCCATCAAAACCCACCAAACCCAGACAGCCCAGAATAGACTGTACCAATTTGGATTGTAATAACACCGTAAATTCAGTTTGCGGTGGGAGACAAATAGAAAAGAAGTGGAAATACCGTTTGTTCCTCAATGAGTGTTTTTTCAGAAAAGTCAACTGTGGATTTCAACATGATTCTAGCCGTTAGTGATGTTTTTCTACTTTTTAAACCTAATTACGCGAGGAGAAATAAGACACTCCTTTTTTCGTTTACGTCCCAAATTCAAAACAGAGAGCAGAGCTTTAAACTGCTTAGAGTTGCTTCACTACCTATTTTAATATCGCATACAACCTATTTCTCCTCTGTAGATTGGTTGGTCGTAGCACAGAGCGACAGCGTCTGACTGTAAACGCGATCGGTTGTGGGTTCGATTCCCAGTCGGAGGAATTTTCATTTCCTCGCTCTGGTAAGTCAAAGTACGGCGTTGAGTTCTACCACTGAATACGCAATGTCTATAATTCAGCGGAAAGTGGAATAGAGAGTGCCTTGACACTAGATACTCTGCTATGCGGGATACAGGATGAAGTTAAAAAAAACCCTTCAAAACTATTTGACACCATCCGTACATGATGGAATACTTTTTTAAGCTTCACGCTTTTATCCCGCATAGCAGGGTAGACAGGAAGTACTTGGTGTCAAGACACTCCGTACTTTGCTTTCCGCTGAGTTTGAGACACTGCGTGTTGAGTGGTGGAACTTAGCACCACACTTTGTCTTACCAGAGCGAATAAAATATATATTCGTTCCTTCCAGTGTATTATTGTGTATATAAATGTAATTATGTAAAATATAAAAAATGATCAATTCCGTCGAATGTCTATAAAATGTACAACCAATAGCGTTTAGTACATTGTCCGGGTTTCGGGCGGAAAACAGTCAACAAAGTGTCTTAACACTAAGTATTATAAGTACTTAAGACCACCATGCTACTAGATTACAACGTAAAGCTGCTTTTTCCCCCCTTTGGCAAGATATAGTACGGCGTTAAATTCCGCTGATTAAAACACACAATGCCTTGATTTCGGATGTACAATACACTAAAGAGTGTTTTGACACCAGATTCTCTCCGTCTGTCTATCTCTGTCATGATGAAGCTGTAAAATTTAATTTTGTAGGATATGTCAGAATATCCAATGAAAAATGCAAGAACATAGGAGCCCACTACGTATCAAGACCCTTCGTATTCAAGCCTCTGCCTATATTCGAAGAAAGTAAAGTGATACTGAATGAAACAAGAAGATCGTTTTCTTCTAGAAGGTGAAATAGTCTAAAAAAATCACTTTGCTGGCTAAATATTATAATATACTAACTGTACACATATGACATCACCTATCCACATATAATTTTTTTAAGTACCTAGTGTCAAGACTCTCCGTACTCCGTTTTCCATCGAATCCGAGACATTGCATGTTGAGTGGTGGAAATTAACGTCACATTGTGTCTTTCCAGAGCGAGAAAGTGAAAATAATTTTAAATATAATCCCTTTCCCGAGTAGTCGAACCCACGACCGATCCCGTTTTAAGTCAGACGCTGTCCCACTGCGCCAGGACTGGCCTCATTTATACATTACACGATTTGGTATATAATTATAATATGTTATATTATCATATATATATATATATATATATATATATATATATATATATATATATATATATATATATATATATATATATATATATATATATATATATATATATATATATATATATATATAAATTAATTAGTATAAAACTGAGTCGCGGTTATTAACACCCTCAAAGCGCGTCTCAAGCGTATTTTCATAAACGAAAGATACGAGAAAAGATCATTATACAATCAAATAATAACGAGGCCGGTAGTGTCTTGTGTCACAGAGTCTGGCTGTAAACGCGATCGGTTATGGGTTCGATCCTCACTCGGGAGAGGGATTATATTTAAAATTATTTTCATACTTGCTCTGGAAAGACAAAGTGCGGCGTTGAGTTCCATCACTCAACACGCAATATTGAATTCGGTGGAAAGCGAAGTACAAAGTGTCTTGACACTAGGTACTTTCGATCTATCCTGCTAAGCGGGATAAAGGATAAAAAAATTAATAATACTAAGATCTTGCTAATTGATAAAAAGATTTACAAATAATTGTGTATAAGATGTAGAAGTATGACTGCTCACATCCATATATGGTATCACTCTTCATACATCCACATAGAACTTCACGTGTCCACATATGACTTCCTACATCCACATAGAACTTCACGTGTCCACATGTGACTTCATACATCCACATAGAACTTCACGTGTCCACATATGACTTCATACATCCACATAGAACTTCACGTGTCCACATATGACTTCCTACATCCACATAGAACTTCACGTGTCCACATGTGACTTCATACATCCACTTTGCAAGTGCACTTGTGATTTCAAGAGTCTACATGTGGTTTCATGTGTTTTAGTGTAGTCTTTCTGCCAAATAACAATAACTTTCATATAAACTTAGGAGAGTGTCGTCTCTACCTCCAAATTAGACATTGTAAAGAACATAGTGTTTTGACACACTTTGTCTACCTACCGTACTAAGAACATCGACTCAAGATTTCTTTTTATAAATAATTTGATTATTTGTATACACTACACTAGCAAGTTGCGGAACTTAACGCCATATTTTGTTTACAGTAAAAATTGCAATTTTTTCCCAGATCTCTCAACATAGGTGTAGACGGTAGCTTCTGTGGGCACACTTGTCCAACAACGTGTACAGAGGAGTACGACCCACAATGCGCTTTGTCCAACAGTGGTACACGCAAGGTGTTCCTAAATCATTGTAAATTAGATTACAATTCCTGTTTATATAAAGTTGGTATGTTATAATTTATAAGATGTATGTTAATTTTTTTAGCTTCACGCTTTTATCCCGCATAGTGTCAGGACACTCCACTTTCCACTGAATTCGAGACGTTGCGTGTTGAGTACCGGAAATAAACACCGCGATAATTCAAATATAATCATTCCTCTGAATGGCAAAAGAACCCACAACCCATCGCGTTGACAGTCGAACGTCATCCCACTGCGCCATAACCTTTGATCAATATTTCTAGAAAACGTTTAAAAATTTGATCACAGCGGGATTCGAAGCCGCGCCTTTTTCGTTTCGTCCTTATTCAGCTACATCAACATTCTTACAAGCTTGTTACAAGTTTTGTTTTTGTGGATTTAGAACGTATGGCTTAGTGGTGAGAGCGCTTGGACGATTTCTACGAGGCGCGAGTTCGAATTCTAATACGTTTGATTTTTATACGTTTTCTAAACTTATATATTTTTACATTTTATAGTTTTTTTCGCTATATTTACACATTTTAAATGAAACTATTTTATAACCAGTTTAATCGTGTATATATAATAAGACATTCTATCTGAGAGTCTAATCATAGATTGCTGTATAGTGTTCAAAAAGACATAATTTCTGAAATGAATTCGAATAATAAAATTCTTATTACTTATTTATTAATTTATAACACTACTAAGTATTTTCAGTTAAATTAACATTTCATATTGATTGTTATTTGCAAGAAAAAAAGCATTTTTTATACCGGCCGCGTCAGTCAGTGATGGTTGACAATTAAATTTTCCGATCAGGCCATGTCAGTCAGTCAGTGCTGACTGACGTCTAATATATTCGTTAATGAAAAAGTACATTTTAATATTAAATATTAAAAGTTTTTTGAAAAACAATTAAATAGGTTGTGGGTTCGATACACACTCGGAGTGTTTATATTTAAATAATTTTCACTTCCTCCCACTGGTAAGACAAATTGCAGCGTTGAGTTGCACCACTCAACACGCAATGTCTCGGAATGCGATGGAAAGCAAAATAGTGTCTTGACACTAGGTACTTTCTGTCTACCTTGCTATGCGGGATTAAAAGCGTGTAGCTATAAAACTAAAATAACAAAAAAATAGGATAAAACTGAGATTTTTGCTTGGCCTTAAGGGAAAGACAATCTTGAAATATATTCACTATTTTAAAATGTTATTCCACACTTAGGATTAGAGAACATTTTTAAAAAAACAACATAACGTTGTAGTAGAACACATGGCGCACGCTGTCAAAGCGCTAGGACGGTATCCAACAAGCACAGGTTCGAATCCCGCTGCGTTTAAAAAAATATTTTTCAAAAATGTGATCTTATAATATATTAAAATTGTTAATTTTTTCAGTGTGGCATCGGAGACCATTATCAGAATGTGTGGGAGGAAAGAAGGCAGATATGAATCAAAACCGAGGTTTTATTGGGTGGATGCAACGTGTTGGAATTGTTGACGGGAGAGGGCGTTTAGTCCTATCTTAGTTTTAAGTAACACCCTGTATAAACTGTTTATATTGATTTCTGATAATATTATAATATTTTTAAAGTGTTATTTTACACTTAGGTCAAAATAAAACGTTATTTTACAAAACGTATAAAAATAAGGTTTTTGAATTTTAGACATTTTAAATGTAAGTAAAATTGTGGGTTCGATCCCCACTCGGGGGAGTGATTATATTTAAATTATTTTCACTTCCTCGCTCTGATAAAGACAAGGAGCGGCGTTGAGTTCCACCACTCAACACGCAATGTCTAGAATTCGGTAGAAAGTGAAGTACGGAGTGTGTTGATACTAGGTACTTTCTGCTTACCCTGCTATGCAGGATGAAAGCGTGAAGCTAAAAAAGAAATGTAAGTATTTTAAGTGGATTAATCGCTTTATATTCTTTATAGTTCTTATTGTTGTGGTAATTATTTACAGTAGACAGTGAAAAGTGTAAGTGTGCCGTAGGATTTGCAAAAGTGTATTTTTTTTCAACTTCACGCTCTTATCCCGCATAGCAGGGTAGACAGAAAGACACTCCGTACTTCGCTTTTAAAATAATAAATAAGTGTATTTTAAAATAAAGCTTAAGTCGAAACATATAGAAAAATAAATGCGGAGAAACTTTGAAAACCGGGTGTCCAAAAAACCCGGGTTTGAAAGTTCAAATTTCTATATATATTGCTAGAAAAAAAATTAAAATGTCAATATTTACATATAAATGTCGATGTTTGGACATGTTTGGACATAAATTACATATTGGAAAACCATATAAAAATTTAAATTCAGTGAGATTTGAACCCGCGCCTCTTGGAAACCGGCCGAGTTTTTCTGACTGCCAAGCCATGTGTTAGTAAAAATATTAAATTTAATAGCAATCTCTTGTTAAACGATTATTTCTTAATAATCTTTTAGTAGCAAAAATTTGAAAAAATCTCTCTACAGAGATGCTAACAACGTAAATAAGTTGTAACAAAACGTATAAGAATTTCGACGCTGCTGGTAGTAGAACGTATGGCTTAGCGGTCAGAGCGCTTGGACGACTTTCAAAGAGGTAAGATTTTCTAATCCTAAGTGTGGATAGTACTTTTAAATATAGTAAACAGTAATGTTATAAATTTATATTAAAAGCACTAATAATATAATTTCAGTTTTTCTATTTGTTTTAAAAAAATATCTAAGGTTATTGTAACACCATGTATAATTAACTAAATAAAACACCTAAAAATATTTCCGCCTCATCGTCGTCGAAAGCGTCGAATTTTTCTAAATACATACCAAAACCAAAACCAAAACCAAAACCGAATACCAAAACCAAAACCCGATACCAAATACCAAAACCGGTTTCATATCACAGCACTAAATCAAAAAAAACCTACAGATTTTCCTGTTTATTGATCCACAAAACAAATATCAATCAAACACATGTAAATAAGGAAGATTACAAAGGGTGATACCAATTATTGCATTTTTTTTTAATATGCAGACACAGAATGCACTTCAAATAATTAAAATATAATATATAAAATATAAGAAATAAACTTATACAAGCGAAATTGTAATTAAATGTTTAAGGTTTATTTTGTATAACGTTAAAGATTAGAATTAGACACTACTATTTTACACTATTACTATTTTCTAAACAATTTCTTTTAATTTAATTTAATTTATAATTATACAAAGAACACATGTGATATAAAGGGGAATCTCTTAATATATTAATTTTTGTGGGAGGAAGGCAGGACAGGATATATGACAGAACAGGACTACTGGGACGTTGGTACTGAGAAATTTAGATGTAGAAGCTCAGCGGCGTCACTGATTCCATTAATTAGCTTGTATAGAAAAAGTATATTGTAAGTTGTAATAAAAACGTATTAGAATTTCGACGCAGCTGGTAGTAGAACGCATGGCTTAGCGGTCAGAGCGCTTGGACGGTATCCAAGAGGCGCGGGTTCGAATACTGCTGCGTTCAAATTTTTATACGTTTTTTCAAAAATGTTTTCTAATCCTTAGTGTGGAATAACATTGTAAAAATAGTAAATATTAAAATATATCGTATATTTTCCTACGTGTGTTATAAAGGTGAAACAGTGGAATAATTTAAGTAATTTGAGAAGAAATTCAACTTACTGCATTTATTTTCTGTAAATGTAACATGATATAGGAATCTCCTTTGAACACTTTCTATTCTGTTAACGTGAATTTGATAACTACGGCTCCATACTGAACTGCAGTATTCTAAGATATTTCGTACTAAAGTATTTAATATAAAATAGAGATAAATGATTGTTTAAATAATTTTTAATTGTCTATTAATAAAACCCAATAATTTAGAAGCTTTTCTTTTAATATTATCAAAATATAATCTAAAACGCAATGAACTATCTAATATAACACCCAGATCCCGGGTACTTATGACTTCACGTATAAATAAGTTGTTAATATAATATGTAACTTCAATATTAGTTTTTCGAGAAAATATTAAAAAGAAACATACTGTAGGATTGAGGCACATTTCATTTAAATTACACCAATTGCAAATTCTGTTTAAATCTGCTCTTAACATTTCTTTATCAGATTCATGGTGAATAATTCGTTAAATTTTTAAATCGTCAGCGAAAAAAAAAATTTTGATTTAATATCAGTAAATAAATCATTGACAAATATTAAAAATAGTAACGGACCAAGGTGCGATCCTTGAGGAACTCCCGAAATTACTTCACACTGTTCAGACTTAAAATCACGAATATATAACTAATTGTAAACGGTTATTTAAATAAGACTCAATCCATCTTAATAGACTGCCGTAGATACTCAAGTTTTCGGTTTTTTTGTTACTAATAAATTGTGCTGTACAACGTCAAAAGCTTTCCTAAAATCAGTTTATATCAAATAAACCTCTTTGTTTCTATCTAAGCCTTCTGAAATATCTGATCCATGAGTGACTAAGTTAGAGCTGTAGATCTACCGGGTAGGAAGCCACGCAGGTTACATTTTAGGTATTTAAGTATGTAAAATAATATATTTTTGTTAACTATAGACTCCAATGTTTTACCACACCTTGATAATAGGGAAATAGGACGATAACTAGATATAACTCTAACGTCACCACCCTTAGTAATAGGTGTTAAATAAGAGCTTTTCCATTTAGATAGAAATTTACTGGGTTTTAAGGATTGCTTATATAATTTAGTCAATGGTTAATACAAAGTATGAGCATATTTCTTCAAAAATAATGGAGATAAATTATCAGGTCCAGCCAATTTATACATATTAATTGATTGGAGTTGTTTTAAGATATCGTTTTCATCTACAAACAATTTGCTAAATGGTAAATGGCTATTTGATATACTAGAAGGCGTTCGTGTAGCAGATAGGGAATTAGTTTGGCTTGAATTATAGACACTTTGAAAATGTTTGGAGAAAAGATTACAAATTTCAGTATTCTAAGATATTTTAAATAATTTTAATAGTTTATATAAATAAAATAGAGGCCCGTCGTGGCGAAGTGTGACAGCGTCTGACTGTAAACGCGACCGGTTGTGGGTTCGAGTACCCCGAGTGGGGACTCGGGGAAGCTATTGTATTTTAATTATTTTCATTTCCTCGCTCTGGTAAAGACAAAGTGCGGCGTTGTACCACTCAACACGCAATGTCTCGAATTTGGTGGAAAGTGGAGTACGGAATGTCTTGAAACTACGTAGTGTTACGTTTACGTATTGTAACACAGATAAAGAAAAAATCGTCCTTAATGTTAATAGGTGATTTTAATTTATGTGATTCACATTGGAATTATGATTTAGATTATATTTTGATAATATTATAAGAAAGGCTTCAAGTTATGGGATCTAATTTATTCATTTTTTAGCTTCACGCTTTTACCCCTCCAGAAAGTACGTACTTTCTGTCTACCCTGCTATGCGGGGTTTAAGATTACGGAGAAACGTGTCAACATAGCTTTCATTTAAAGGTGGTGAGATATAAAGTACACGTACATTAATAATATTAATTCTACCCAGCCTTAAAGTAATCCAGAGGTGTTCAGATGAAGACTCCCTTTCCACATTTCGAACCACTTCGAATTTTTCGTATACAAATATAGCGACCATTACCCCGCCACCATCTTTTTTATGTGAAAAACATAAAGTAGAAGATCTATCTCATATAAATATATTATATCTGTGATCAAATAACTCATGAGTAATATAAAAATTACGTACTTTCATTCGTAAGCCTTCAAATTTTTGATAATATATACTTAAATTGAATTAATATTAATATTAATAATACAACTATTTATTTTTCATTTCAGAACTTAAATAAATTAGTTACAAAGCAGCTCTCTCTCTCTCTCTCCCTCTATCTCTGATTAACTCATTATTCCGTTTAAAAATTTTTCCTCCTCTTTTTTTAGTTCTAGTTCTTGTTCTAGTTCTAGTTCTAGTTTTAGTTTTAGTTTCACGCTTTTATCCCGCATAGCAGGGTAAACAGAAAGCAACTAGTATCGAGACACTCCGTACTTCGCTTTACACCGTATTTTATCTTTTTATTATTTTATTTTTACCTTTACTCTTATCCATATGAATTCATAATTCTTTTCTCTAGCAATTATCCTAGCAACGGCATATATTTATTTGTCCCGACTCGGGGCAGTGATTATATTTAAATTATTTTCACTTCCTCGCTCTAGTAAAGACAAAGTGCGGCGTTGAGCTCCACCACTCAATACGCAATGTCTCGACTTCGGTGGAAAGCGGAGTGTATTGACACTAGACACTACTTTCTGTCTTTGCGGGATAAAAGCGTGGAGCTAAAACTAAAAGCATACATAGGTTGTTTAGCCGCAAATCCATGATGAGATGAATTAAGCCTTAAACAGCTTAATATCAGCCAAAAAATAATCACGAGTTCTAGGTCTTCTCAATTTTATAATCACACCACGAGGTCTTTCGTAATCAAAACTGAACTCAAGATATTATCATCCAATAGCTGGTACAAGTCAGTATTAGCTAATTGGTGTACGACTGTTATTAAGCTTTTGGATTTATTTTCAGGCACACAATGTAGCTCAATATTCAACTCGCGCGATCCTTGCTCGATTTTAGCTAGGTGTCCAGAAATATTATCTAGTTGATTTTTTAAAGAATTGTTTTCTGACGCAAGTTTAGAAATAAGCCTGGAGTTTTCTGCATTCATTTTAATTTGTTCATCATGACCCTCTGTTAGAAAATTTACAGATTTTGTAACCTCATCAAGCTCTGCGCCGCATTTGAGAGAACATTACACCAAGTTCCTTAATGTCCTTTTGCATATTAGATTGAGAAGAATTAAATTTATTCAAATAATTTCTTGTTCTTCTGCGAATTTTGTGTTCATTTCCCCTCTTAAGCAGCTTAGTTCTTCAAATATTATATCCTGGAACGAAGTAACATTCACACTAGAAGTCTGGGGAGATGTACTTGAAAGAATAGGAGAATCCTTAGGACCTCGCCTATATATAGGACATGTCCATTTCGCACGAGAAACATTGTCTATCTCAATATTTATTATTTTTAAAGTGTTACTCCACACTTAGGATTAGAAAACATTTTTGAAAAAACGTATAAAAATTTGAACGCAGCGGTATTCGGATTTTGTAAAACCCTCTCTACAGAGATGCTAACAACATAAATAACGTTGTAACAAACGTATGAAAATTTCAACGCAGCCGGTAGTAGAACGCATGGCGCACGCGGTCAGAGCGCTTGGACGGTATCCAAGAGGCGCGGGTTCGAATACCGCTGCGTTCAAATTACGTTCAAAAATTAGCCATCTCGTTAGACTTTACACATTCCTGTCGATATTGACTAGAGCAATTTGTTGATGATCATTTAATACGCTTCTCTGTTACCAAAATGCTTACCACGCAAGATGTACATAATTCTACCGTTTTAAAAAAAAAACAAAAAAAAATTAATAAAATAATATAAAAAAAAACCATAAGAAAAGCTCAGCCTATAGCTTGGTTTTGAACTGGATACATTAGCTTTGGTAACTCTACTCAATAAACCGCTGGACCAGAGAAAAGCTAAGGTTGCCAGTTAAAGGGGAGGGTTAGTATTAACACACGTCAATGTTTTAGTTTATTATTGTTCTCGTTGTAGGTATTCGCATATAAGCAGGGTAGTCAGAAAGTACCCAGTGTTGAGACACTCCGTACTTCGCTTTCCACCGAATTCAATACATTGCATGTTGAGTGGTGGAACGTAACGCCGCTCTTTGTCTTTACCAGAACGAGGAAGTGAAAATAATTTAAATATAATCACTCCCCCGAGTGTGTATCGAACCCACAACCGATCGCGTTTACAGTAAGACGCTGTCTCATTGTGCCACGACCGGCCTCAAGCTTATTATTGTTTATTTTACAAACTTAAAAGTTAATAAGGCTGCCCTTTAAACACTAATTTTATAACACTCCGAATTGGCCGAATTTACACGGTTTTGTTAACGTTGTTATTGCCCTTGTTCTATAACTAGAAACTATAGAATAAAATATTTAAAAGAGCGGTACAAACACTTGTCACTGTTACCGTGGGACGATTCGATTCGTACCATGAGATAACTTGACTGCTTACCACCCGACAGCAAATTCGAGACATTGCGTGTTGTGTTGTGGAACTCAACGCCGCACTTTGTCTTTACCAGAACGAGAAAGTGGAAACAATTTAAATAAAATCACTCCCCCGAGTGTGTATCGAACCCACAACCGATCGCGTTTATAGTCGGACGCTGTCACACTGCGCCACAACACCGATCCAGGATGCGATTTATTCGGTAATAATAACTTATTTCAAAATATTTTTGAAAAAACGTATAAAAATTTTGAGCGCAGCGGGATTTGAACCCGTGCCTCTTGGATACCGTCCAAGCGCTCTGACCGCTAAGCCATGCGTTCTACTACCAGCTGTTTGTTTCTATTTAAACCTTCTGATTATCTGATACATAAGTGACTAAGTTAGAGCTGTAGATCTACCGGGTAGGAAGCCACGCAGGTTACATTTTAGGTATTTAAGTATGTAAAATAATATATTTTTGTTAACTATAGACTCCAATGTTTTACCACACCTTGATAATAGCGAAATAGGACGATAACTAGATATAACTCTAACGTCACCACCCTTAGTAATAGGTGTTAAAAAAAAGCTTTTCCATTTAGATAGGAATTTACTGGGTTTTATGGATTGCTTATATAATTTAGTCAAAGGTTTATACAAAGTATGAGCATATTTCTTCAAAAATAATGGAGATAAATTATCAGGTCCAGCCAATTTATACATATTAATTGATTGGAGTTGTTTTAAGATATCATTTTCATCTACAAACAATTTGTTAAATGGTAAATGGCTATTTGATATACTAGAAGGCGTTCGTGTAGCAGATAAGGAATTAGTTTGGCTTGAATTATAGACATATAATTTTAGACATAATTATAGACATAGTGGTGAGATATAAAGTACACGTACATTAATAATATTAATTCTACCCAGCCTTAAAGTATTCCAGAGGTGTTCAGATGAAGACTCCCTATCCATATTTCGAACCACTTCGAATTTTTCTTATACAAATATAGCAACCATTACTCCACCACCGTCTTTTTTATGTGAAAAACATAAAGTAGAAGATCTATCTCATTTAAATATATTATATCTGTGATCAAATAACTCATGAGTAATATAAAATTATGTACTTTCATTCGTAAGCCTTCAAATTTTTGATAATATATACTTAAATTGAATTAATATTAATATTAATAATACAACTATTTATTTTTCATTTCAGAACTTAAATAAATTAGTTACAAAGCAGCTCTCTCTCTCTCTCTCTCCCTCTATCTCTGATTAACTCATTATTCCGTTTAAAAATTTTTCCTCCTCTTTTTTTAGTTCTAGTTCTTGTTCTAGTTCTAGTTTTAGTTTTAGCTTCACGCTTTTATCCCGCATAGCAGAGTAGACAGAAAGCAACTAGTATCTAGACACGCCGTACTTCGCTTTACACCGTATTTTATCTTTTATTATTTTATTTTTACCTTTACTCTTATCCATATGAATTCATAATTCTTTTCTCTAGCAACTATTCTAGCAACGGCAAATATTTATTTGTCCCGACTCGGGGCAGTGATTATATTTAAATTATTTTCACGTCCTCGCTCTAGTAAAGACAAAGTGCGGCGTTGAGCTCCTCCACTCAATACGCAATGTCTCGACTTCGGTGGAAA
This sequence comes from Dryadula phaetusa, assembly GCA_032432895.1. Classification (NCBI taxonomy): domain Eukaryota; kingdom Metazoa; phylum Arthropoda; class Insecta; order Lepidoptera; family Nymphalidae; genus Dryadula; species Dryadula phaetusa. Next base: position 767,202 of record JAOYRS010000098.1, on the reverse strand, counting down.
GCGGAGTGTATTGACACTAGACACTACTTTCTGTCTTTGCGGGATAAAAGCGTGGAGCTAAAACTAAAAGCATACATAGGTTGTTTAGCCGCAAATCCATGATGAGATGAATTAAGCCTTGAACAGCTTAATAGCAGTCAAAAAATAATCACGAGTTCTAGGTCTTTTCAATTTTATAATCACACCACGAGGTCTTTCGTAATCAGAATTGAACTCAAGACATCATCATCCAATAGCTGGTACAAGTCAGTATTAGCTAATTGGTGTACAACTGTTAGTAAGCTCTTGGATTTATTTTCAGGCACACAATGTAGCTCAATATTCAACTCGCGCGATCCTTGCTCGATTTTAGCTAGGTGTCCAGAAATATTATCTAGTTGATTTTTTAAGGAATTGTTTTCTGACGCAAGTTTAGAAATAAGCCTGGAGTTTTCTGCATTCATTTTAATTTGTTCATCATGACCCTCTGTTAGAAAATTTACAGATTTTGTAACCTCATCAAGCTCTGCGCCGCATTTGAGAGAACATTACACCAAGTTCCTTAATGTCTTTTTGCATATTAGATTGAGAAGAATTAAATTTATTCAAATAATTTCTTGTTCTTCTGCGAATTTTGTGTTCATTTCCACACTTAAGCAGCTTAGTTCATCAAGTATCTTATCCTGGAACGAAGTGACATTCACACTATAAGTCTGGGGAGATGTAGTTGAAAGAATCGGAGAATCCTTAGGACATGTCCATTTCGCACGAGAAACATTGTCTATCTCAATATTTATTATTTTAAAGTGTTACTCCACACTTATGATTAGAAAACATTTTTAGAAAAAACCGTATAAAAATTTGAACGCAGCGGGATTCGGATTTTGTAAAAACCTCTCTACAGAGATGCTAACAACATAAATAACGTTGTAACAAACGTATGAAAATTTCAACGCAGCCGGTAGTAGAACGCATGGCGCACGCGGTCAGAGCGCTTGGACGGTATCCAAGAGGCGCGGGTTCGAATACCGCTGCGTTCAAATTACGTTCAAAAATTAGCCATCTCGTTAGACTTTACACATTCCTGTCGATATTGATTAGAGCAATTTGTTGATGATCATTTAATACGCTTCTTTGTTACCAGAATGCTTACCACGCAAGATGTACAGAACTCTACCGTTTTAAAAAAAAACAAAAAAAAATTTTAATAAAATAATATAAAAAAAAACCATAAGAAAAGCTCAGCCTATAGCTTGGTTTTGAACTGGATACATTAGCTTTGGTAACTCTACTCAATAAACCGCTGGACCAGAGAAAAGCTAAGGTTGCCAGTTAAAGGGGAGGGTTAGTATTAACACACGTCAATGTTTTAGTTTATTATTGTTCTCGTTGTAGGTATTCGCATATAAGCAGGGTAGTCAGAAAGTACCTAGTGTCAAGACACTCCGTACTTCGCTTTCCACCGAATTCAATACATTGCATGTTGAGTGGTGGAACGTAACGCCGCTCTTTGTCTTTACCAGAACGAGGAAGTGAAAATAATTTAAATATAATCACTCCCCCGAGTGGGGATCGAACCCACAACCGATCGCGTTTACAGTAAGACGCTGTCTCATTGTGCCACGACCGGCCTCAAGCTTATTATTGTTTATTTTACAAACGTAAAAGTTAATAAGGCTGCCCTTTAAACACTAATTTTATAACACTCCGAATTGGCCGAATTTACACGGTTTTGTTAACGTTGTTATTGCCCTTGTTCTATAACTAGAAACTATAGAATAAAATATTTAAAAGAGCGGTACAAACACTTGTCACTGTTACCGTGGGACGATTCGATTCGTACAAAGAGATAACTTGACTGCTTACCACCCGACAGCAAATTCGAGACATTGCGTGTTGTGTTGTGGAACTCAACGCCGCACTTTGTCTTTACCAGAACGAGAAAGTGGAAACAATTTAAATAAAATCACTCCCCCGAGTGTGTATCGAACCCACAACCGATCGCGTTTACAGTCGGACGCTGTCACACTGCGCCACAACACCGATCCAGGATGCGATTTATTCGGTAATAATAACTTATTTCAAAATATTTTTGAAAAAACGTATAAAAATTTTGAGCGCAGCGGGATTTGAACCCGTGCCTCTTGGATACCGTCCAAGCGCTCTGACCGCTAAGCCATGCGTTCTACTACCAGCTGTTTGTTTCTATTTAAACCTTCTGATTATCTGATACATAAGTGACTAAGTTAGAGCTGTAGATCTACCGGGTAGGAAGCCACGCAGGTTACATTTTAGGTATTTAAGTATGTAAAATAATATATTTTTGTTAACTATAGACTCCAATGTTTTACCACACCTTGATAATAGCGAAATAGGACGATAACTAGATATAACTCTAACGTCACCACCCTTAGTAATAGGTGTTAAAAAAAAGCTTTTCCATTTAGATAGGAATTTACTGGGTTTTATGGATTGCTTATATAATTTAGTCAAAGGTTTATACAAAGTATGAGCATATTTCTTCAAAAATAATGGAGATAAATTATCAGGTCCAGCCAATTTATACATATTAATTGATTGGAGTTGTTTTAAGATATCATTTTCATCTACAAACAATTTGTTAAATGGTAAATGGCTATTTGATATACTAGAAGGCGTTCGTGTAGCAGATAAGGAATTAGTTTGGCTTGAATTATAGACATATAATTTTAGACATAATTATAGACATAGTGGTGAGATATAAAGTACACGTACATTAATAATATTAATTCTACCCAGCCTTAAAGTAATCCAGAGGTGTTCAGATGAAGACTCCCTATCCATATTTCGAACCACTTCGAATTTTTCTTATACAAATATAGCAACCATTACTCCACCACCGTCTTTTTTATGTGAAAAACATAAAGTAGAAGATCTATCTCATTTAAATATATTATATCTGTGATCAAATAACTCATGAGTAATATAAAAATTATGTACTTTCATTCGTAAGCCTTCAAATTTTTGATAATATATACTTAAATTGAATTAATATTAATATTAATAATACAACTATTTATTTTTCATTTCAGAACTTAAATAAATTAGTTACAAAGCAGCTCTCTCTCTCTCTCTCTCCCTCTATCTCTGATTAACTCATTATTCCGTTTAAAAATTTTTCCTCCTCTTGTTCTAGTTCTAGTTCTAGTTGTAGTTCTAGTTTTAGTTTTAGCTTCACGCTTTTATCCCGCATAGCAGGGTAAACAGAAAGCAACTAGTATCGAGACACTCCGTACTTCGCTTTACACCGTATTTTATCTTTTTATTATTTTATTTTTACCTTTACTCTTATCCATATGAATTCATAATTCTTTTCTCTAGCAATTATCCTAGCAACGGCAAATATTTATTTGTCCCGACTCGGGGGAGTGATTATATTTAAATTATTTTCACGTCCTCGCTCTAGTAAAGACAAAGTGCGGCGTTGAGCTCCACCACTCAATACGCAATGTCTCGACTTCGGTGGAAAGCGGAGTGTATTGACACTAGACACTACTTTCTGTCTTTGCGGGATAAAAGCGTGGAGCTAAAACTAAAAGCATACATAGGTTGTTTAGCCGCAAATCCATGATGAGATGAATTAAGCCTTGAACAGCTTAATAGCAGTCAAAAAATAATCACGAGTTCTAGGTCTTTTCAATTTTATAATCACACCACGAGGTCTTTCGTAATCAAAATTGAACTCAAGACATTATCATCCAATAGCTGGTACAAGTCAGTATTAGCTAATTGGTGTACAACTGTTAGTAAGCTCTTGGATTTATTTTCAGGCACACAATGTAGCTCAATATTCAACTCGCGCGATCCTTGCTCGATTTTAGCTAGGTGTCCAGAAATATTATCTAGTTGATTTTTTAAAGAATTGTTTTCTGACGCAAGTTTAGAGATAAGCCTGGAGTTTCTTGCATTAATTTTAATTTATTCATCATGACCCTCTGATAGAAAATTTACAGATTTTGTAACCTCATCAAGCTCTGCGCCGTATTTGAGAGAACATTACACCAAGTTCCTTAATGTCCTTTTGCATATTAGATTGAGAAGAATTTAATTTATTCAAAAAAACTTGTTCTTCTGTGAATTTTTTGTTCATTTCCACTCTTAAGCAGCTTAGTTCTTCAAGTATCATATCCTGGAACGAAGTGACATTCACACTATAAGTCTGGGGAGATGTACTTGAAAGAATCGGAGAATCCTTAGGACCTCGCCTATATATAGGACATGTTCATTTCGCACGAGAAACATTGGCTATCTCAATATTTATTATTTTTTAATTGTTACTCCACAGTTAGGATTAGAAAACATTTTTGAAAAAACGTATAAAAATTTGAACGCAGCGGGATTCGGATTTTGTAAAACCCTCTCTACAGAGATGCTGACAACATAAATAACGTTGTAACAAACGTATGAAAATTTCAACGCAGCTGGTAGTAGAACGCATGGCTTAGCGGTCAGAGCGCTTGGACGGTATCCAAGAGGCGCGGGTTCTAATCCCGCTGCGTTCAAATTTTTATACATTAGGTACGTTCAAAAATTAGCCATCTCGTTAGACTTTACACATTCCTGTCGATATTGATTAGAGCAATTTGTTGATGATCATTTAATACGCTTCTTTGTTACCAGAATGCTTACCACGCAAGATGTACAGAACTCTACCGTTTTAAAAAAAAACAAATTAATAAAATAATATAAAAAAAAAACATAAGAAAAGCTCAGTCTATAGCTTGGTTTTGAACTGGACCAGAGAAAAGCTAAGGTTGCCAGTTAAAGGGGAGGGTTAGTATTAACACACGTCAATGTTTTAGTTTATTATTGTTCTCGTTGTAGGTATTCGCATATAAGCAGGGTAGTCAGAAAGTACCCAGTGTTGAGACACTCCGTACTTCGCTTTCCACCGAATTCGAGACCTTCTTAATTATAGAATTCTTTACCAGAACGAGGAAGTGAAAATAATTTAAATATAATCACTCCCCCGAGTGGGGATCGAACCCACAACCGATCGCGTTTCAGTCAGGCTCTGTCTCATTGTGCCACGAGCGGCCTCAAACTTATTATTGTTTATTTTACAAACGTAAAAGTTAATAAGGCTGCCCTTTAAACACTAATTTTATAACACTCCGAATTGGCCGAATTTACACGGTTTTGTTAACGTTGTTATTGCCCTTGTTCTATAACTAGAAACTAGAATAAAATATTTAAAAGAGCGGTACAAACACTTGTCACTGTTACCGTGGGACGATTCGATTCGTACCATGAGATAACTTGACTGCTTACCACCCGACAGCAAATTCGAGACATTGCGTGTTGTGTTGTGGAACTCAACGCCGCACTTTGTCTTTACCAGAACGAGAAAGTGGAAACAATTTAAATAAAATCACTCCCCCGAGTGTGTATCGAACCCACAACCGATCGCGTTTACAGTCGGACGCTGTCACACTGCGCCACAACACCGATCCAGGATGCGATTTATTCGATAATAATAACTTATTTCAAAACATTTTTGAAAAAACGTATTAAAATTTTGAGCGCAGCGAGATTTGAACCCGTGCCTCTTGGATACCGTCCAAGCGCTCTGACCGCTAAGCCATGCGTTCTACTACCAGCTGCGTCGAAATTCTTATACGTTTTGTCAAAAATGTTTTCTAATCCTAAGTGTGGAATAAGCCTTTAAAAAAATTAGTAAATATTAAAATAAAATAGCAATCTCTCTTGCTAAACGATTATTTCTTAATAATCTTTAAGTAGTAGAAATTTGTAAAAATCTCTCTACAGAGATGCTAACAACATAAACAACGTTGTAAGAAAACGTATAAGAATTACACAGAAACGTAAAAGAACATGGCTTAGCGGTCAGAGCGCTTGGACGGTATCCAAGAGGCGCGGGTTCGAATCCCGCTGCGTTGAAAATTTTTGTACGTTTTTTCAAAAATGTTTTCTAATCCTAAATGTGGAATAACACTTTAAAAAAATAGTAATCTTAATTCCAAATATTATATTAATACAAACTTTTTTAATATAATAATATATTTTAACCTTTAGTTTTTATAACACCATGTATAACATAAAACAATAAAAAAACGCACACTTTAAACTATTTTCTCAACATCCTGAACTATTTTAAAGTGTTTAAAGCATGGAATTTTCGTAAATAAATATAACATCAAAACATACAGATACCAATTGACGCTGGTCGTCCGTTGACAGCATCTGACTGTAAACGATCGGTCGCGACTTCGATGCCCACTCGAGGGATTAATATATTTAAATTACTTTCACTTTCCTCGCTCTGGTAAGATAAGGCGCGGCGTTGATCTCCGCCACTCAACAAACGGAGTTTCGAATCCGACGGAAAGCGGAGTACGGAGTGTCTTGACACAAAGTATTTTCTGTCTACCCTGCTATGCGGGATAAAAGTGAGAAGCTAAAAAAATATACGCGATTAATTCAATATAGCAAAATAAGTGTCGAATATAAAATAATAGTTCCATTTTACAATTTTTCACGAATGTACACAATTAATAACTTAAGAAAGCCGCTAAAAGGTCGTAAATTTGATTCTGGGACAAGGCTTTTAATGTAGAATAGAGTCTAGACTGATTATTAAGTACTTAGGCTTTAGTGTTTTGATTTAGCTTCACACTTTTATCTAAGTAGCTAGTGTCAAGCTATCCGCCGAATTCTAGACGCTACGTGGTGAAAAACGGAACTGAACGCCGCGCTTTTTCTTAGTAGAACGAGAAAATAAAAATAATTAAAATATAATCATTACCCCGAGTGGAAATCGCGTTTACAGTCAGACGCCATCGCCGTCCTCAGCTTTTTAAAACTAACTTGCTATATAAAGCGTGTTCCAAAATGTACAACCCCCTCAAACTCCCCATAACCCCCCTTTAAACTCCCGCAAAAACACAATTTCCCAATGAACAAAGGAAACACGACTTTCCCCGCTTTTTTTTCTAAGAATTTTAACAACTTAAGAATATTCATTAACGCTTAAATATTCATTAGATTCTGTTATCTTATTAGAGTTATTTCAAATAGGGTTTAGTAAAATTTACATACAATTTTATGGATTTTAGAGCCCCATAAAGCCATTGTGATGTTTTTTGAAAATATCTGACTATAAACGGTGGTTCTGGATTCGATATTTATTATTGTTGCTATTTGAGGACGGTTATATCTTGTGGGACAGCGACTGTAAACGTGATCGGTTGTGGGTTCGATTTCCCCTTAGAGGAGTGATTATATTTAAAATTACTTACACTTCCTCGCTCTGGTAAAGACAAAGTGCGGCGTTGAATTCCACCACTCAACACGCAATGTCTCGACTTCGGTGGAAAGCGAAATACGGAGTGTCTTGACACTAGGTACTTTCAGTCTACCGTGTTATGCGGGATAAAAAGCGTGAAGCTGAAAATTAATAATAATAAAATAGAGACCAGACTATATATTAGTTCTGATCAGAAAAAGACACCAATAAAAACAGAACCCGCACTAACCTACTTTGTAGTTCTCTTATTTATTATGATTGCTCTCAGTTGTGATACAATTAACAATTTGGCATCTAAATGTATACTGTTTTATACACACGGTCATAAAGAATGTACCTAGTTTAAATAAATCGTGTGTTGTGGGTCAGTGTCTGACTGTAAACGCGATCGGTTGTGGGTTCGATACACACGAGCGGGGAGTGATTATAATTTAATTGTTTAACTCGAATTTTGGCAGACGGCGGAGAACGCTTGTCTTGACTCTAAGTTCTCCCTGTCTACCCTAAAAAAGCAGCTTCACGCGCCATCCCGCATAGCAGGGTAGTCAGAGAGAACCTAGTGTCAAGACACTCCGTTGACTGATTATATATTAAATAAGTGTATCAAATAAATAAGAGAGTTGTACCAGGCTCGCATGAAACTAGAGGAGCTCCCTCTCTATAGTCTCTATATACTACATATATAAGCAGCTTCACGCGCCATCTCGCATAGCAGGATAGTCGGAGAGAACCTAGTGTCAAGATACTCCGTTGACTGCTTTCCACACAAAAATCTAGATAAAAAAATTAAATTTATGTTGGGAATAAAGTGTAAAACTGCAAAAAGAAGTGAACAATTATGTGGAATTTAAGTTATATATTTCATAACGCATTGAGACACGGAACTAAACGCCGCGCTTTCCCCAGAGTAACGTGAGTACCGAACTCAAAGACACTGTCCCACAAGACACGACGACCTGTTCGTAACAAAAATAAATAAAAAAATAATAAATGAAAGAGCTGTTTTTTTATAAACCACATAGCAGAGAACCTTTCACCACACAAAATATATTGAGTAGCGGAACTTAACGCCGCGGTAAATTTACGAGAATCCAATAAAATATATTATTCATTTAATCTACACGCAACTGGGTAGCAGGTTCAAATATAAATATAGTTCAAGTATAATTATTTCTTCAAAGTATATCATTAATATAAGTTTCAACGCGTACATTATTAAAGGCGAGTGGCATTTAGCTAATGCATATAAGAATAGATACAGTGTAACAGCGTCTGACTGTAAACGCGATTGGGTATGGGTTCGATACACACTCAGGGGAATGACGGTTAATGAGCCACGCGGTGTTAAGTTACGCCAATCAAAACAATACGTTCTCGCTGGATGTTATTTCGCAATGGACTGTCTGAATATAATTATAATGGTTGTGGATTCGATACACAAGAAAATAAATCACGGTGTTAAGTACCGCCATTTAATACGCAGTATATTACTGGTGTGCCTGATTTAGATATATTGCAACTCAACTCCACATTTTGTCTTAGCAGAGTGAAGAAATTGAAAATATCTTAAATATAATCATTCCCCCGAGTGGGGATCGAACTCACAACCGATCGCGTTTACAGTCAGACGCTGTCACACAAAACACGACCGGCCTCTGCCGTGGAAATATCAGTATAGTAAATCCAAAATAAAAAAAAAACAATAACTAAAAAAAATTCTGACTAAAACCGTAAACAAACAGCCAAAGCCACGGCCAAAAGCTATTATAATATTACCGCTACCCTCAAAAGGGGGTCATAAATTTATGACGTAATAAATTTTGAAGTACATTACCTTCAAACACAGACATTAACATATATGATAGGGCGAAACGGTATACGGGTTCAAATTCAAGATTCAATTTAGAACATTGTCTGTTCAGGCGGAACTCAACACCGCGTTTGGTTACATTTTATTTTGGTAGACACCAAATTGATTGAGTACGTTTTTAAAGCGATCGGTTGTGGGTTCGATTTCCTGCCGAGAAAATGTTTAAATTTAAAATTATTGTTATTTCTTCGCTTTCCGGAGTAAAGCAAGCGGCGTTGATTTCCGCCACTTATCTATGTATTCTAATTCAATACCTCTAATGTCATGAACCCACAACCAATCGCATTTTTAGTCAGACACTAGCTAACACACACGACACAAAGGCCAAGCAAATGGACATTGCGTGTTGTCGGAGCTTAACGCCGCGTCTCATACAAGAGAGAGGAAATAGTAATTTTTAAGTTACTTATATTTAATTATTCCTTTCGTGCGTATCGAACCCACAACCAATCGCGTTTACAGTCAGACGCTCTCAGAACACAGTACGGTGTTTTTCTTCCATACTTTACATAATTACACCCTCGAGGTTCGTTTTCAATTGCTTAGTAAATTCTGTAATTTTTAATCAAAATATAATTTGGGGGTTGAATTCTGATTAGCGTTTCGTCTGGAGTCCTAGTACCTGTGACTTTGCTTCAAGCCATTACGTTGTATGACGGAACTCAACGCCGCAGTTTCTTTTACCAGAAGGGGAAGGATTATGATCTGTGTATGTTTTTATTGAAACTATTTTAAAAAGGATTAATCGCGTATATTTTCGAATAACAAATTATACGTGATTAATCCATTCAAAATATTTTATTTTTTTAGCATAGCAAGGTAGACAGAAAGTACGTAGTGTCAAGACTATGAATCCGTTGAATTCGAGACATTGCGTGTTGTGGAACTCAACGCCGCACTTTGTCTTACCAGAGCGAGGAAGTGAAAACAATGAAAATATAATCACTCCCCCGAATTGGAATCGAACCTAAAAAAGATCGCGTTTACAGTCAGATGCTGTCACAGTGCACCACGATCGGCCTCTGAATTATAATTTATATAATCAAATCTAATTTTATTTAAAATGTGTAAAAATCGAGAAAATCAAAGAATTTATTATCTGTGTGTATTGAACATACAACCAAAGGCGTTTGCATTCAGACACTGAGCTACTGAACTATGACGGCTTTATTTAAATATTCCTCACATAGAACCCGTTACCCTCATAATAATAACGCAACCCCAAGACAACTAAACGTGTAAAGATCTGGCAAGTTTTTAATTAAATATTAAAATTCATGCTACAAGCCGCGATAAGGAACGCTGTTGCGGATGTAGTGAGAGGAAAACGTTTTGATACACTTATTTTATTATTATTATTATTATTATTATTATTAATTTAACGCTTTCATCCCGCTATGCGGGATAGACAGCAAGTATCTAATGTCAAGACACTCCGTACTCTATTTTTTTTGAGAAGAGATCAATCGTCGTAAAAATTCTGGGAGAGCTATGTCACCTTGGTTCACGAATCACGAACGGTAACCAATGTACTTAAAAAACGCAAATCCATAACGATGACCTGTTCAGAATTGCTGAATACTTCTGGATGCGGGAGGCATGCAGCTTTCCTGGTGAGCTATGGAGACTTATGCCAACAGAAATGTCTTCCAGCTCTGATAATAATAATGGAGGGATATATACATACATAGATATATACATACATATATACATATATATTATCCTGATGTTTACTCCGAGCGGAAATCGAACCCATAACCAATAAAATTGACATATTTACAGTCAAACACTCCATTGCTGTCTCCTTTTGACTGAGACACGTAGTATGAATTTTGAGTAGTGTTTTTGTCTGGACTCTAAACCCTTTAAGTTCCATTAATTACAATATACGTATATATTTATTTTATATTTTTTTTTAGCTTAATGCTTTCAAGTAGTGTCATGACACTCCGTAATCCATTTTCCAATGAAATTTGAAACATAGCGTATTGATTGTCGGAACTTAACGCCGTGTTTACCTTACTAGATCGAGAACATGAAAACAATTTAAATGTAATCCCTTTGACTGGAAATAAAACGCACAACCGATCGTATTTACAGTCAGAGGTTGTCACACCAGGCACAATTGGCGTCTATAAAAAAAATATAAAAAAAAAACAATATCTAGAAAGTATCAAAACCATGCAATCCAGTACAAAAGGAGTCAAAGCGTAAGATCAAATTGTTCATTCGAGCGATCTTCACGACTCCAACTGAGTTACACAGATTTTACTTAAATACTTATTATTTAAATACACCACGGCACAGTAGTTGGGCAGCTTATTGGAACAGTAACAGATTCGATTCCTAGCTGACGTTATATGTCTATATATCAATGAAAGATAATCTTTTAAAATGAAATCCTTTTCGAGGTTATCAAAAATGTATTTTCGTATACCAAAATATACGCGATTAATCCTTTTAAAATAGTTTCATTTGAAATGTGGAAAAATTGCAATAATCAAAAATCTTATGTAAGAAATTTTTTTAACGATATTTTGATCCGCTAGATCGGTACATGTGTTTATATTAATTTTAATTTAACAAACATTGCGTGTTGATTGGCGTAACTCAACCCCGTTTTATGTCTTCCCAGAGTGGGGATATAACAAATAAATAGTATACATTTATCCCCTATAGGGTATATGCATTACTTTAGCTGTCAACTGTCAGCTTCACGTTTTATCCCTCACAGCAACCAAAGACAACCTAGTGTCAAGACACTCCGTAGACTATTCATTTAAAAAACAACTTACTATAAATGTATAAGCATTTATTTTTTTATTGAACCCAACCTATAGATAGCTTTCTACGCCAAAACGGAGACTTACAGAGAAATAAAAAAAAATGATTTTTCCACCATAAAGATATAACCGCCCTAACAAAAGGGGTCTAACCAAACCCCTTTGTACGACGAATTAATATTTAAACAAGATAAAAGGGACGTGACCACTTCGATAGCCTTATATCGATATTTTTAAAAACACACATTTTATTAGAAATAGACAGCGTCTGACTGTAAACGCGATTGGTTGTGGGTTTGATTCCCACTTGGGTGTATTTACATCTCTCGTAAGATGATGCGCGGCGTCAAGTTACGTCAAGTAATCACACACTTGTTGGTTCACTAAAGTGAATACCTCAAACCTGAGAAGAACCGGCGAAAGAAACCCAGCGAGACTCTCTTTTCTTTTTAAATGTCAATAATTACAAATTAATAATTTGTATTAATGAAATGCATTGAAGCAAACTTTTCGCTTCTAAGGTGTGTTATCCTTTACAGCTTATGACTTAGAGGAACACGAACCTGCACCTGTTGGGAACTGACTAAGCATTCTAACTACTAAGTCATCCGTTCTACATCCAACTACGTCGAAATTGTTATACGCTTGTTACATCTTTTAGAGATCATTTTTGAAAAAAATATATAAAAATTTGAACGGGCTTCGAACCCACTTCTCTTGGATACCGTCTAATCGCTCTGACTGCTAAGCCATGCGTTCTACTACCAGCTGCGTCGAGATTCTTATACGTTTGTTATAACTTAATTATGTTGTTAGCATCTCTGTAGAGAGATGTTTACAAATTTCTGCTACTCAAAAATTATTAACAAATAACAAGAGAGATTGCTGTTTTTTTTTAATATTTTACTATTTTTAAAGTGTTATTCCACATTTAGGATTAGAAAACATTTTTTCTAAAAACGTATAAAAAAATTATTTACGTTTTTTCAAAACTGTTTTTTGAAACCTAAGTGTGGAATAACACTTTAAAAATAATAAAAAAAAACTTAAAGAGATGCTAACGACTAAAATAAGACTTTAAAATATGACATAAAAACAGGGTAGACAGGAAGTACCTAGTGTCAAGACACTCCGTTCTCCGCTTTCCGCCGAATTACGTCTTGAGTGGGCAGAGTTGACAGAAATAAACGCCGCACTTTGTCTTACCAGAGCGAGGAAGTGAAAATATTTTAAATATACCCCACAACTGATCGCGTTTACAGTCACACAAGACACGATCGATAAATATTATATATTTAGATGTTATTTTATCGACATTGCACGGTGCACAAATGCACACCCATCACTACACACCCGCAGGCGACGACGCGTTCCAATTAGCCAAACCAAACAGAGCCGCCGTACGCAATAATATTTTCATTTTCATTGGGGTTTACCTGAGAAGATATTTAAACAGCTAACACCTCTACGGTTTTTTGTGATAGAAATAGAGAATTTTGTTTCTAATGTATGTATGTGCAAAGCGCGGGGTTGAGTTCCGCCTTTGAACAGAATGCTGTTACGGTTAGTGGAAATGCGTGTGTAATTTTGTTTGGACATTAAATCCTCTTTGATTACCCTGCTATAAGGGATTATGGGTTTTAATTTTTTTTTCTATATTTTTTACCTTCACGCTTTATCAACCATAACAGGGTATACAGAATGTATCTAGTGTCAAGACACTCCGTACTACGCTTTCGAGGCTATAATCGTTCATCCGAAAATCGAACCCACAATTAAACTATTTTAAACGGATTAATCCCGTATATTTTGGTATTCGAAATATATTTTTAGAAACCTGACGTGTCGAACACTTTATAGTAGTACATGGTCAAATGGTAAACGTATATCAAATACCAAAATATACGCGATTAATCCGTTTGAAATGTATAAAAAATCGCGAAAATCAAAGATCTTATTAAAAAAAAATCTTGTTTAATCCACATGGGAAACGAACCCGGATCTTACACTAACAATTAACCTAAAGTCAACCTGAGTAGGGACGCCAGTACAAATATACGGCTGCAGTAATTTACTATTTACCTACAACTAAGTTTTGCTTACATTAACTAACCTTATATGTATTATACCACTTCAAGATGATATATATCCGTTCTGGTAAGACAAAGTGCGGCGTTGAGTTTGATAATCAACGCGCAATATCTTGATTTCAGACGATAAACAGTCAACGGAGTGTCTTGACACTATATACTTCCTGTCTACCCTGCTATGCGCGATGAAAGCGTGAAGCTGGAAATATTAAAAAAATATGAATATTCTTCCTTCCTGGTGAGACAAATCGCGGTGTTGGGTTTGATAATCAACGCGCAATATCTCGATTTCGGACGATAAGCAGACAACGGAGTGTCTTGACACTAAGTTGTCTCTGTATACTCAAGTATGCAGTATAAAACGTGAAGCTACAAATAAAATGAGGGCTCACAATTTATTTTATATGGAATTCAAGACATCCCCTTTCATCTCTCCTACTCCCCTTCAGTAACCTACATGTCGCGTGTCATCTCTCTCCGCGCAGTAGTGTCGTCTGCGCGTTGTCTGTCACACACTCTGTGCTCTCCTACTCTCCTTCAGTAACCCACATGTCGCGTGTCATCACTCCGTGCAGTAGTCCGTTAATATATGAGTAACGAGACGGACGTAATGTAGCTTATAATCACCGGCGTTCTTTTTTAGAATATTCATTATTGATGATAGCCTTAAAGACATTGCTTTAATGATAAAGAGAGCCTAGTGCCAAGACACTCCGTTCTCCGCTTTCTTTCTAAACTTGAGACATTGCGTGTTCAGAACTAAAACTCAACGCAACGTTCGGTCTTACCAGTCCTGGTACAGTGGGATACCGTCTGAATATCAACGCGTTCCGTTGTGAGTTCGATTCCTACTCGGGGGAGTTATTATATTTAAATTATTTACACTCCCTCGCTCTGGTAAGACAAAGCGCGGCGTTGAGTTCCACCGCTCAACACACAATGTCTCGAATTCGTTGGAAAGCGAAGTACGGAGCGTCTTGACACTAGGTACTTACAACACTAGGTAGAAACAATAATAATAATTTAATACAATCATACCCTCGAGTGTGTATCGAACCCACAACCAATCGCGTTTACAGTCAGACACTGTCACACTGCGTTACGACAATCTCTTTCATGCCTAAATATTTCAAAAGAACTCAAATCTCAAAGCTCCTTCTGTTTGCTTTTAATTTCAAACTCATTTACTATTCATCTTTGACTTGCGTAAAGGATAACCGACATTTGGAAAAAAGCATATATATATATATATATATATATATATATATATATATATATATATATATATACAGCCAGCAGACAAAGCGCGGCGTTGAGTTCCGCTGTGTTACATGCATCATTTTTGCATTTTTGATGGCATTAAAATCTATTTTCTTGAATGCAATTGTAATAAATATCAAATATACAGTAGTAATAACACGTTATTATGTAATGAAGATTTTTACACATTTCATATGAAAGTATTTTAAACGGATTAATCGCGTATATTTTGGTATTCCAAAATACATTTGCGAAAACTTTACAACAGTCACTTGCGGGTAGACTGAGATATTCGTTTGTAACTTGATACAAAAATTAATTATATCAATCTACGGCCATCTGTTTTTTAATCGTATAACGTAAGCTGACTGTATCTTGTCTATCTGGCGTGGTGGGTGTGAGACTTTAAATTTTAACATTAACAAGTAATAAATTTTTTATAATTGTAAAAATATCTCGCAAAGCGATTTCGACTGACTTGTGTGATTCATTAACCAACACGCAATGTCATATGGTGTACAACATAGTGTCTTGACACTACGTTCTCTCCTGACTATCCCCGCTACGTACTAAAAGAAAGCGAAAAAACATGTATAATTTTCAAAGTTTGAAATCACATTAGAAAACCAACCCAGAAACTTCTTCTTTAATTAGTTTTTTTTTAGCTTCACGCTAGACAGAAAGTACCTAGTGTCAAGACACTGTACTTCGCTTTTCACCAAATTCGAGACATTGCGTGTTGCGTGGTGGAACTCAACGCCGCACTTTGTGTTACCACATCGAGACAGTGAAAATAATTTCAAATATAATCACTCCCCCGAGTGGGGATCGAACCCACAATCGATCACGTTTATAGTCCCACGCTGTCCCACTGCGCCACGTTCGTTTAATCTATATAAATAAATAAAACAGGAGTGTGCAAGGGGCAATTAAGAAATAAATGGCGGTAGATTGATATAATTAATTTTTTGTATCAACTGACAGACGAATACCACCTTAGTCAATATCTGACCATGGACTACTGTAAAGTGTTCGAAAAGTGAGGTGTCCAAAATGTAGTTTCGAATACCAAAATATACGCGATTGATCCGGTTAAAATAGTTTCATTTAAAAAGTGTCTGTTTGTAATAGTAAAATAATTACTTTTTAATAAATGCGTATATATATATATATATATATATATATATATATATATATATATATATATAAAATAGCACAAAATATGTTATTTTGGTATATATATATATACCAAATTAACATATTTTGTGCTATTTTTGTCTGTATAATTTTTGTTTGTCTGTTTGTTTGTTCCGGTTAATCTCTGGAACGGCTTGACCGATTACGACGCGACTTTCACTGTCAGATAGCTGATGTAATAAGGAGTGACCTAGGCTAATTCAATTTCTGAATTGTAAATTCAGCATCTGTACGATGTTAAATTCCACGCGAACGAAGTCACGGACACACCTAGTGTATAATAAAAGGAGAATTCAAACAAAATCTTTCATTCGGCGCTAATATAATAAAGATATCGATCTGTCCGTCTGTTAATTGAAAGGTTATTCAATATATATGAGGGAAGATCGGAAGATAAAAAGCGTATGAAATGGTAACGGTCAGCAGCACTCACCCCTTGGTTTTTTTCTATCAAACCAAAGTAGCTTCGTCAGCAATATCCATTTATGTTTAGATAGAATGTACTTTTAAAATTTAAATTTCCGTGAAAAATGATTATTTACGGCGTTGAGTTACGCCAACTTGTCATACTTTGTATTCGATTAGCTGTTGTGTTTACTTTGTCACGTTTACTTGCATTGCTTCTTTCTAGAATTTAGACATTTCGTGTTGAGTTGTGAACTTAACGCAGCGCTTCAACCAGATGGAAATTTAAATATAAATTTTAATATGTAATCATTCCCACAAGGGGGCAATAATTTATATAAAATCAATATATAAATGTTTAATTTTACTTACATTACTTAAACCACTGACAGCACTGACACTGACAGCGATACGTTCAATAGATTATGTATGAAACTGCGACTTTATTGATAGTGTGAATCGGCCTTAACGATCTCAAGTTGACATTAGCTGTCAGTGATGATTTGTTAAAAACAATATGGCGGTTTCCATTTGCCTGTCAGTGTCATTTGAAATGAAACTAAACACTTGTGATGTTTATTTTTTTAATATTGTTTTAGTTCTACTGTACCCCAATTATTAATACTAGATGTCCCGTGACGTGTCAACAACGCGTTGTCATAGCAACGTGTATATCATTATTATTAAACGTGTGTGTCAAACACGTGGTAGTGTGTGTTACATTTATTTTATTAATTTAATATATTTATATGAATTACTTTTGAAATATATGATAACTCTGCACTTCTTCTCTATATAAACTATAACTGTGCCAAATTTGATACTCCTCAGTTCGCGTTGTTCGAGTACAAAGATTTTGAGATACGTATTAATATATGTATATAAAAATGATACGAAATTTCATTTATTAACCCTTAAATGGAATTAAACAGTAAAAATCTCCACACGCCGTGAGGGGTGCAAATGACATAAATTGTTCACGATCCGACGAAAGGGTTAATTGACATTTTTAAGGGTGGTTTCCAGTTAGAGGGGGATGCTTTAATTTTATTTTTTTTACTTTTTTTTCATAGAAACTGCACCTTAAAATACAGATAGACGACTCGTAGATTCACGCTTCTATCCCGCATAGCAGGACAGGAAGTACATAGCGTCAAGACACTCCGTGCTCCGCTTACTGACGAATTCAAGACATTGCGTGTTGACCGGAAATCAACGCCGTCGTTCGTCTTACTAGAGTGAGGAAACTAGAATAACTTAAATATAATCATTCCCTCGAATTGGAATCGAACCCACAGCCTATCGCGTTTCTAATAGTCACTTGAAATATTAAACAAAATGCAATTTTATACAAAAAATCACATAATCTAAACAAATAAACAAATATAGCATGTTTTACAATTTTTGTCTATCTGTCTGTTTGTTTCGGCTAATCCCCGAAATGGCTTGACCGATTTATATGGAACTTTTACTGGCAGTTAGCATAGGAAAGAACTTAGGCTATTTTAATTATAAAATTGTTAAAAAAATATCATATATTAAATTTCACAAACGAGCAAAAAATAGAGAACACAATATCTTGACACTAGATACTTTCTCTATATCCTACAAAGGATGAGCACCTTTCAAAATACTAAAGCTAAAGCCAAGATATATAAAGCTATACTAATCTATATTTAGTGTTTTTCACCTTTATATTCAGGTTGAGTCTTTATTAGTAACGACGGTGTTACAAAGTGATTAAAAGGGTGGAATACCATAAAATCCAGCTTATAGCAGGTTCGTTTTTGATTAGATTGGCAAATATTGTGTTATTTCTTACCAGTAGAGAATTTAAGTTTATTTCTCGGGTTTATTCTTTTTCCTACTAAGATTATAACTAGGAAAGAAACTCATCCCGGCCAAACCACTGAACCGATTGTTATGAAATTTCTATATAGAGATACTTGAAGGTCTTGGAATTTCAGAGTACCAGAAATGACATTTAATAACAATATTTACTTTAATACTACATATATTTTATAATTATAAAAAAATATATATATGCACTCTGGTGACTGAAGACATAGCGTGACCTTGAATTCGCTATTTAACACAGAATGTCTCGTTTTTAAACGGAAAGCAGTCAACGGAGTGTCTTGACACTAGTTTGTCTCTGACTACCCTGCCCTGCCATATGGGATAAAGCAATATATTGAAAAATATATATAAATATATCCCTCCGATACATTCCTCTTATACAAGTACAATGCCACTATGTTTAATTCCATTACACATAGATAACAAACCGAATTCGAACCCAAAACCGTCACCAAACATTACAACATTATCCATAACGTCCGAAGGGTCCCTCTGACACAAGCCAGACGTGGTAATTGACGCGCCCCCCAGTCACTAATTTTTCACCCATTTCCCGACCAGATGGCCTTTAGGGGTGTTAGCAGCGCCATACAAAATTTTGAGTAAAATATAATCTTTTATTAGAGGGATTTAGCTTGGGAAGGCTAATTACGAATTTTAGTCACATTTCTAGTTATATTTATAAAATAACCTAAATACAAACTTCCCGCTTTATCCTGCGTAGCAAAACGTAGTGATAAGACATTCTGTTCTGCCGAATTTAGAAGTTGCGGAGTTTAACACTGCGTTTTGTTTTACCTGAGCATGGAACAGTATGTTCAGAGAGAACTAAGCGTTAAGACATTACGTACTGAATTGCGGAACTCAATACCGCGCTTTGTTAATAAAACGCAAATTGAAATTACTATTAGCATCACGTTATTCCGTACCGTAGGGTAGACCTAGTGTGCCAAATTTGAGACATTACGTGTTGAGTGGCGTAACTCAACGCCGCACTTTGTAATACAATCAGTCCTCGAGTGTGTATCGATCCAATAACCATCACGTTTACAATCAGACGCTGCCACTGTACCACTATAGCCTTAAACATAAGTTAATACTTGTTAATCAATTCAAGGAAAGATGAAGACGACATTTTTGCTCAAGCAATGTTTTATTTAAACATCTAATTTGCATCGAAAACGGCGCAGCGATCGAAACATTCCCTTTTTTTTTGTTAAAAAAAATATTTTCTTTACGATTCTTTCGTATATGTTAGTATTGATACGACCTTTTTTTCTTTTTTTTTTAGCTTCACACTTTTCATCCCGCATAGCAGGATAGATAGAAAGTACCTATTGTCAAGACACTCCGTACTTCGTTTTCCAATGAATTCGAGATATTGTGTGTTGGGCGGTGAAACTCAACGCCGCACGCACTGTCTTACCAGAGCGAGGAAGTGAAAATAATTTTAAATATAATCACTCCCCCGAGTGGGGATCGAACCCTCAACCGATCGTGATTACAGTCAGACGCTGTCACACTGCGCCATGACCGGCCTCTTTGACTTTTCATTATGTTTTTTAATACATTTTTTACACACAGTACTATATATTATATTACATACAATTATTTTCATTTTGCCTCTATGGTAAGATAAAACGCGGTGTTAAATTCCGCAATTCAATATACAATGTCTTCAATACCTCCTGCTACGCGAAATAAAGCGTGAAGTTGCTTTTTTTAAATTAAATGATTTCTACTAGGGGAAATTATAATAGTAATAATAATTATTTTTCCACTTTGGTAAACAAAGCGTGGCGTTAAATTCCGCAATTCAATACTCAGTGTCTCGAATTATGGTGAAACGTGGATAGCTGAGTGTCTTGGTCCTAGGACAGTTTCTCTCTGACTAAACAAAAAAATAATTTAAAAAAAAATAAAAATCAGATCTCAGGTGCATTTCTTAATTTTAATACTTATTTCTATGCATATTTTCAAAAACATTTTTAAAAAATTCAATCTATGAAAAAAATTATAAATATATATATATATATACATATATATATTACAATGAATCAAAGGTGAGCGGTACGAGAGGTCGAGGACACCTCAGTTGACCTTCGACCTTCGAGAGCACAGTGTTGATGACACCGGAGGAAGGTCACGTAAAGCATGAAGACCGGAAGGGCATGCATCGATGGAGAGCGAGAAAATTATACAGGGTGTAAAAAAAATCAATCCATATTATGATTACGTCAAAACCATTTGATACGTGAAATTGAATCCCCTGTTGCGTGAAACTCTCTGTTTATATCTTGTTCAGTGACAAATTTATAAAGGAATAAGCTTATTTTTCAATAGGAGGGTAGTGGGTTTGATTCCGTTCTAAGAACTGATTTAACTATATTTATTAAAAAAATAAACCGACTTCATAGTAACTTACTAGTTTCACCTATATATCTGAAACTACTGGGCCGATTTTAATAAAACTTGTACTGATCTATAAGTTAAAGTATTATTGCTGGGCTATCAGAAGGTTGCGTGTTCAGATCACGTCGGGGTCACCAATTGTTGCTGGGCTTGTGTTGAGGATAATGATAGTCACTAACTGGTTCACGATTTATCAACAAGACGGTACAATTATACAGACTGAGACGCACTGGTTTACATATTTAATATTTATATATGATATCAAAGAGTAAGAGATACACAGATGTGAAACATTATAGTCATAGAATATGTGAGCTTTATCAATTGTTCACTTTAATACCTATATGCATATACGGCACAGTATACTTAACTTAAAAAGAATCATCTTGATATGACTTTTAGTTTTGGAGAAATTCGTGGACATACATACAAACAAATACGATTCAATTCCAAGAATATTTCACACAGACATATATACATACATACACACACACACACACACACACACACACACACACATATACGTATATACATACATACATACATACATACATATTAAACTGATAACTTTCTTTTTCTTGGTTGTTGTAATTTTGTAAAAACAAGCATCCTCAAAAGATATTGGATTCAAATGTAAACAGAGTTTTAAAAAGGGAATATAGTCCGCCATTTTGTTGTGGCGGCCATTTTGGATGAATATTACACATAATAATGGCATTGTCATACAAATAAAATTTATATACAATATTTCAGCTTTATCGATTTATATATGCTTTATAAGTGAGTTGTAAGATTCCATTTGTTTCGGCTGATCTCCGGAACGACTGGACCGATATTGATGATACTTTCACAGTCAGATAGTTGTGTAGTATAGAGTAAGTTAGGCTACTTATATTTTAGAATGATAAAATAATATATATATATATATATATATATATATATATATATATATACATATATAAAAATACATATATATATATATATATTATATTACATCCGCCGCGAGCACAGATTGCAAATTGCATTTGCTAAAGCAAAAGAAACTTCTCTTTTAAATTCACAAGTTTCCGAATAAAAAGTGTTAAAGTTAACTAACACACTCAGTTGGATACAATCCATTGATTGTTAGCTACGTATTGGCGTAACCCAACGCCGCGCTTTACCACATGCCTTCGCCACCAAATCGCCTCTGGCGAAATCGCTTCAAAAATATAATATTATAATAAAATTCCAACCCCTGTTAAAATGTCGCCCTTAGAAAAAAGATATTACAACTACCATATGTGCCATTCTGTAATGTTCACAGTTTAATATATGGCAACGTTATTGTTTCACGTCCATCTGTACGTCTTCACATGTTATTGGGGAAATCGTGTCTCGTGGAAGAGCGGGTTCGATGCACACTCGGGGGAATTAAACTTAAAGGTGTAACGCCTTATCACGCATAACAGGGTAATCAGAGACAATCTAGTGTCAAGACACTCCGTTGATCGCTCTCCATTTGAAATCGAAGCATTGCGTGTTTTCCTCAGATTGGGAATTGAACTTGCTATAGTAATACATTATACTTAATACATAAAGGCTTTAAACAAAAATTAAGACAATTTTCTACCAAAGTACTGACATTATTAGAATATTTTTACATACAAACAGACGATTTTACATTAACTATTGGTTATGGGTTCGATTTCCGCTCGACAATTGAATATATTTAAAATTTAACTCGGCCTTAGGCTCGACTTAACACGAAATGTCTCAATTGCGGAAAACAGTGTCTAGACACTAGATTGTCTGTCTACCCTTATTCAAACCTGCTACCCTAAAACTAATTCCAACCCCTATATTTTTTAACATCTAAGACAATCGTGATTAGGGAGAAGTGTAAAGAACCATTTGTATGCTTATTAGCGATCCCCGGGACACTTGACAAAACTTAGCCTATTACAGTATGGTACAATACACAAGATATAGCGGAAAAAACTGTTTGAATGTTTTAAAGAAAGAGGGTAAAAATAGCAGGGTGGGCAGAAAGTACCTAGTGTCAAGACACCCGTACTTACTTTCCACTAAATTCAAGACATTCTATGTTAACGGTGGAACACAACGACGCATTTTGGTTTTACCAGAGCGCGGAAATTAAAATAATTTAAATATAATCACTCCCCCGAGTGGGGATCGAACCCACAATCACTGTGTTACCTTTTTATTAATTTATTCTGTTTTTTTTTATAAATAAATTATAATTATCTTATGCCTTGGACCAAACATCAAAAGAACCTTAAAAAAATTTTTACAAGCGAGTCTAATTATAAGGAAGATTTTTACAGCCATCAGATGACTTGTAATAATATAAGTTTTAAAATTTCTAAAGCGCTTTACGCTCAAGTTAACGTTTAGATCATATTTTATATTTAAAAGAAAAGTGTAGAGGCCTGTTAAAAGATAGGTTGTGGGTTCGATTTCCATTCGGAGGAGTGATTATATTTAAATTATTTTCACTTCCTCGCTCTGTTAAGACGAACGCGCGTTTTAGTTCCGCTATTCAACATACAATGTCTCGAATTCGATGGAAAGCGGATTACGGAGTGTCTTGACACTAGGTACTTCCTGTCTACCCGGTTATACGGAATAAAAGCGTGAAATAAAACATATAATTAAAAAAATAATAATACTTAGGATAGCGTTTGACTGTAAACACAGTTGTGGGTTTGGTTCCCACTCGGTTGATGATTATATTTGAGGCGTTGAGTTACGTAACTTAACTTGCAATGTTTCAAAATTGGACAGGATGCGGAGAACGACGCGGGGAGATACGCTCTCACTCTCGATCGTAAGGTTTCTAATATGAATGATATTAAATACAACAAATGTTAAGAAATAACAATTCTTTTATTAGTTTAGCGCAGTTAGAGGGAAGCTAGTGTAAAGACTCTATTTGCCTGTTTCAAACTGAAATAGACTAATATCGTGTTGAATAACGGAGTTCAACGCCGTGCATTGTCTTACCAGACCAGAAAAATGGCCTTAATTATTTTATTTTTTTTAAATTTATTTTATTAATTTATAGAGACATGAATGTATAGTGCCTTAACTCTATGTTATCTTCTCTCTTCAAGATGCATAGAAATAAATTAGAAATGATATTTATGGGGCAGTGGCAGCGGTGTGGCTGAGTCAGTACTGTAAACGCGATCGGCTGTAGGTTCGATTTCCACTCGGTGAAATGATTATATTCAAATAATTTTCTAGTAAGAAAATGTATGGCGTTGAGCTACACCACTCGACTATCTGTCTACCCCTGGACTTCCTGTCTATCCTGCTATGCGGGATAAAGGCGTGAAGCTAAAAAAAAATAAGAAATTTAACAATCCACACAAGCAATAAATTACACTAACTGGGAAGTGAACCTGTACGCATCACGTATGCGCTATAAAAGTCGAAGGCTTTATTATAGAGTGGCTATACAGGGTGATTTATTTGAGGTCGCCTTTGAAATAATAATGTTTTATATTTTAACTCGCGAACTTTATTTCGTTAGAGGGAAATGTGTTGAGTGTTCCTTTTGTCATATTAAAACAGCAATAATTTTAATATTAGTTTTTCTGTTCTAAGAGAATCGAGCTCTCCGTTTTATTTTTTCAAAATTTGATAGATATATAGTTTTTTAATTGAACGCTTTTATGTCGCATAGTATGGTTAATAGGAAGCATCTAGTGTCAAGACACTCCGTACTCCATTTTCCGCCAAATTCGAGACATTGCGTGTTGAGAAGCAGAACTCAACGCAGCGCTTTGCTTTACCAGAGCGATAAAGAGAAAATTATATGAATACAATCACTACCCCGAGTGGGAATCGAATCCAAACTCATCGTGTTCACAGTCTGACGTGCTTCAAAAATAAATTGTTTATATGTAATTATAAAAATTAGCTTGATATGTTAAACAGCTTGGTATCGCTTGCCATTACGCAGTGGTGGAATACCTTAATATGAACAATTGTTAGTGGTTTTAATAAATTATCGAGAATTAATAAATATTAGTACACACTGCGTTTAACACTTTTCTCTTGAAATTGAGATAATATTTATAAACTGGTGGAACTCAACGCCGCGTTTCAACTTTCCCAAGTGGCGAACGCGTTTATCTGCAAATGCGATCGATTGTTTCTTTGTTTCTTTGATTCCTCGCTCTAGTAAGGATAAAGCGCGGCGTTGAGTTCCACCACTTAACAGGAAATGTCTCGAATTCGATGGAAAGCGGAGTACAGAGTGTCTTGACACTAGGTACTTCCTATCTACCCTGCTATGCGAGGTGAAGGCGTGGTTTCGTAAATACAAATAGGTTTACTAACATATTAAATTACAATTTTTACATTTATTTGAACACCCGTATAATATAAAGTGTGAGCACCCTTTATGCTCGTGGTTTGAATGTAATTCCCATGAAATATGGACTTTATGGGTTACATAAAAATGACTTATACACCTTTGTAGCGCAGTGGAACAGTTAGTAGCTACAGATGATGGTTCTTGGCTCAATAGTTATATTTTGAAGATATTTTTTTAGCGTCACGCTTTCATCCCGCATAGCAGGGTAGACAGAAAGTACCTAGTGTCAACACACTCCGTACTCCGCTTTCCACCGAATTCAAGACATTGCGTGTTGAGTGGTGGAATTCAACGCCTCATTTTGCGCTTACCAGAGCGAGTTAGTGAAAATAATTTAAATATAATCACTCCCCCAAATGGGAATCGAACCCACGACCGATCGCATTTACAGTCACACTGCGCCACGACCGGCCAAGATATTTTTATTACTACATTTATGTTTATCGTGTGTTGTGAGGAAGTTTGACTTAACGCCATTGGTTATGAATACCATGATGAGACAAAACACGGCGTTAAGCACACCACTCAATGCACAGTGTCTCGATTACGTGCGGATAACAGTCAGCGGAGTGTCTTGACACTACTAGGTCTTGTCTCTATATATATATATATATATATATATATATATATATATATATATATATATATATATATATATATATATATATATATATATATATATATATATATATATATATATATATATATATATATATATATATTTATAAAGCCCAGGTATAAGATAATACGGTACATTTATACACTTATCTGCGGTCAGCAGTCAAACATAACAGTGAGATGGATACAGTCGGTGCGAAAAGTAATATTATTTTATAGATTTAATTTTTTTTAAGATGGCCGGTCGTGGCGCAGTGGGATAAAGTCTTGACTGTAAACGCGGTCGGTTGTGGGTTCGATCCCCACTCGAGAGAGTGATTATATTTAAATTATTTTCACTACCTCGCTCTGGTTAGACTAAGTGCGGCGTTGAGTTCCACCAACCAACACGCAAAGTCTCGAATTCGGTGGAAAGCGAAGTACATAATGTCTTAACACTATATGCAAGCTATGAGCGGGATCAAAGAGTGAAATTATAAATAAGAAAATAATAATAATAATAACTGCTTCTTGTACAGAATTTGAACCCACTACTAACATATGCACTCAAATGTCGAATATTTCAAATATGTAAAATGTATAGAATTTCACTAAAGTAACGTGATTATTTCCACTTCTTGCTATCCAAAAGCTTTGCAATACTTGCTCTTGTATTTGAATATGTTATTAAAATAATTTTGAATTCTAAAGAATTTGAACCTATAACCTATAACAAGAAAATACTAATTAACCATTTCCTTTGATTTTTTTAGCTTCACGCTTTTATCTTGATACCTAGAATCAAGTCACTTCGTACTTCGCTTTCCACCTAATTTGAGACATTGCCTGTTGAGTGGTGGAACTCAACGCCGCACTTTATCTTTTCAGCGCGAGGAAGTGAAAAAATTTTAAACATACTCACTCAATCGAGTGGGAATCGAACCCACAACCGATCGCGATTACAGCATATATATATATATATATATATATATATATATATATATATATATATATATATATATATATATATATATATATATATATTTAAATTAATTATTTACAAAAAAATTTTGTACATTGGTAAAAATAAAAATAGAAAAAAAAAACAAAAATATTAACACTTTTCTACCGAACAGTACCCCAAATAGTTTGACCAAGGGCCCCTATCTCTCGACCGCAGCAGCGTTAAGAAAATATTATTTTGTTCCGCACGTCTTAAATTCGTTGTGTTAAAAGCGAAAACCTTTTTTTTTTTTAATTCAAATATTCTGTATATAATAGTAAAGCCCATCGTGTATAGCGTCTGTCTGTAAACGCGACTGATTTTGGGTTCAATACACATGCAAGGGCATTGTAATATAATTAGTTTCAAAGAACACATAGTGCGGCGTTAAGTTGCGCCACTCAACAATAAATTTCTCAATTGCAGGCGTTCGCGGAGGATATAGTGTCTAGACACTAGGGTCTCTATAACTACCGCCGGAGCTAACGGAGATATCGGGGTGTATCTGAAGTCCCGGCTTGTGGCGGTTGAGGAGGAGCACCGTGAGGGTTAGTGGGCCCGTATCTGCCAATCCGGAGTCCCACATAACCTGTACCCAGTCCCCAATCAGGCAGGTATCCGTAACGTGATTTCCTCACGTTAAAAATAAATAAACAAAAAACTAGCATGCAAGATAAAGCGTTAAATGGCAAAGAACAGCATGTGACTGTAAGGATAATCAGTTTTGGGTTCGATTCCCAATTTAAACAATGGATATTGTATTTAATTTATTTTGTTTTTAGCTTCACGCTTCTATCCCGCATAAAAGGGTAGACAGAAAGTACCTAGTGTCAACACACTCCGTACTTCGCTTTTACACGACCGACCTCGCTTATTATACTGTATTTTGAAATATAAAAATATAAGAGATAATTAACCACTTAAAATACGTAAAATAAATCAAAGTAATTGTCAAATGAAAGTAAGTGTTTTTTAGCTTCACGTTTTTATCCCGCAAAACAGGGTAGACTGGAGGTACCTAGTGTCAAGACACTCCCGCTCACGTATTCCGCTTTTCGTCAATTCGAGACACTGCCTGTTGAGTGGCGATACTTGCTTTCTCTTGCCAGAGTAACAAAATTATAATAATTTTAACATAATGAGGCCGGTCGTGTGTTGTGTGACAGCGTCCGACTGTAAACGCGATCGGTTGTGGGTTCGATACACACGAGCGGGAAGTGATTATATTAAAATTATTTTCACTTCCTCGCTCTGGTAAAGACAAAGAGCGGCGTTGAGTTCTACCACTCAACACGCAATGTCTCGAGAGATTGTTTCTTTAAAATATTTATCTAACTGGTTATTCCTCTACATTAATAATTAAACTTCAGCAAATTAAAAAAAAACCAGTTATTTAAAAAAAATCGAATAAAATAACTAAAATTAATATAACTTTATTATTTATAAACTGATTGTAATAAAACAAACACTAAATAATAAAGGAAGATTACCAAAATACAATAGTGAAAACTACATTTAAATCAGTTAAGCCATTTTCGAGATAGGCGTGCACAAACAAACATACACACTGGTATAGAGGAATTCTTATAAAATCATTATTTTTTGGATTTTATTACATTAATAAATGCCCCCGATAATAGTTTTTCTCATATATCTTCCATGTACAGACAGCGGTCGGTTTCAATTTTATTATATCAATATAAATATACATATTTATTAAAAAAAAACACATCCTACAAGCATTTTGCCAAAAAAAAATCATTCAAAAATCACTTCAATTACAATATTAATTATTTCAAGTGCAACAATCCCTTTGACAGATTTACGACTATACCAAAGTGCTTCCGGACAGGAAATGCGGATAGAAACGTCATCCGGCTTAAGCTTATCCGCCGTTTAGTTATATAGGGGGCTGTATTTTATTTTAATTTTTTTTTGGGATCAAAAGATTCCTTTAGCGGTCAGAGTGGTTATAGACAGTACTTAATGAAACTGGTAAAATAAATACGAATTGAGAATCATGTATCATTATATATTTTAATTTTTTTTAGCTTCACTCTTCTATCCCGCATAGCAAGGATAGACAGGAAGTACGTAGTGTCAAGACACTCCGTACTTCGCTACTTTCTTATATGTTAATAATATATGAAAAATTTTGAGATCGGTCGATCACGTAATTTCTCGAATTTCGAGATAAAACGGAGTACGGAGTGTTTTGACACTAGGCACTTCCTGTCTATCCCGCTATACGGGATATAGAAACGTTAAGGCAGAAAAAAAATCGGTATAATAAAAAATAATTCAAGCAATACATTGATGTAAATGTGTAACATTCGTTTCAAACGCTCAATAAATTCCCTTTAAATTCCAATTTTATTCATAGACTCGTCTTATAAGGGGAGGGGTGCGTGTTCAAATCCAGTATGTATGTTTATCACAGTAAACGCGATTGGTTGTGGGTTCGATACACAATCAAGGAAAGATTATATAAAAAAAAACAATTTCTCAGTTCTAGTAAGACAAACCGCAGCGTTGAGTCGCGCCACTCGACACGCAATGTTTTAAATTTTGCGGAAAGCGGAGTACGGAGTGTCTTGACACTAGGTACTTCTTGTCTACGTGCGTGCGTGTGTGCGGAATAAAAATTGGGATAAGAAAACTGTTTTATATATATATATATATATATATATATATATATATATATATATCGCTTTATCCCTGTGGGGTACTCAGGAAGGACGGAGCGCCAAACGCTACGGTAATAATATACTAAAATAATTATTTCTTATAAATAGTGTTTATGTAACAGAAATCAGTAACAATCTCTCTACAGAGATGCTAACAACAAAGATGACGTACAAAACGTTCTAGCGTTTTAACGCCTCTATCAACACAAAAGGTGCGGGTTCGATTCTTGCTATTTTCAATACTTAATCCAGGTTTTCTTATTAATTTATATCAGTATTAATTAAATTCAAAGAACGCCTAAAGATACAAAATAATTATATAACTCAGTTTAATTTATATTATTTCCTTAATAATATCTTTTTACAAATTTCACTCCTTATCCCGCATATCAGGATAGTTAGAGACAACCTAGTGTCAAGACACTCTGCTGGCTGCCTTCCGCCCGAAATCATAACAATGCTTTTCGAAACTAAACGCCGCATTTTGACTTTAAATAAATAGTAATTAATTAATAAGATCATAAATTTTTACAATATTCACCTATTTAAAAGGAAATTATTTTATAATTTCCCGTAATCCCGTATATTTAGGTAGACAGTCTCCTTACCTGTCTACCTGTAAGTACGGACTACTGTAAAGTGTTCAAAACGTCTGGTTCTTAAAAATATACTTCCGAATACCAAAATATACGCGAGTAATCCTTTAAAATAATAAATTAGTTTAAATAAGACACTAAAGGCGTTTAATATATACGTATTTTTATCGCCAGAATAGAAAGAGTCAAAGTAGGGTAAAAAAATTCTAACATATATATATATAGATGATAAATATAACATACTATGTTTTTTTTCTAGGTTCAAGCTTTATCCCTAGTGTGATAGTTAGAGAGAACGGTGTTAAACGCTACGACTCCTACATACTCGTTTAGCTTGTCCACAATCACACCTCTTCAAACATCCCAACCCCTTCAAGGTCCTCATGCTTTACATGACCTCTAGTATCGTCGATACTGTTCTCAAAGGTCAACCGAAGTATCCTCTGACATTTGATTTACACATATATATATATATATATATATATATATACTATTAGTTTTTAAAATATTATTTATAGATTTGAACATCATAGTCGACCAATCTGAATTGGATTTTATTTTTTTTTTGCTTCACACGCCTATCCCGCTTAGCAGGACAGTCAGAAAGTACCTAGTGTCAAGACACTCCGTACATCGCTTTCAATTCGAGATATTGCGTGTTGAGTGGTGGAACTTAACGCCGCGCTTTATCTAACCAGCGCAAGGCAACGAAAATAATTTCAAATATAATCACTCCCAGCTCGTGTGTATCGAACCCACAACTAATCGTGTTTACACTCAGACGCTGTCACACAACACACAACTGGTCAGATATTTGAAATATTAATTTTAACCATTACTACATTCCTAATAGTAACAAAACCAAGAATATATATAAACATATATATATATATATATATATATATATATATATATATATATATATATATATATATATATATATATAAATAAATAATGTAACTGATATCTGTATATGCTAGATATATGAGAGAAACTATTATTGGGGACATTTATCAATGTAATAAAATTTAAAATTTTAATCTGTATGTGTGTTTGTGCTAATCTCGGAAACGGCTTGACCGATTTAAATGCAGTTTTCACTATTATGTTTTGATAAGCTTCTTTAACACTTAGTGTTTGGTTTATTGCAATCAGTTAATAAATAGGAAAGTTATATCAGTTTAAAGTATTTTGTTCAAAAAAAAATCTACAAAAATCCAAAAATTTCATAATAATAAATAAATAAATAAATAAAAAAATCTATAAATATTCTAAATATGTCTTTTGAAAGGATATTATAAAACATTGTATAATCTCTCATTGTAACGTCACCTTTATATTTAAAAATGATATACTTAATATTTACTATTTTTAAAGTGTTATTCCACACTTAGGATTAGAAAACCTCTTTGAAAAAACGTATAAAAATTTGAACGCAGCGGGATTCGAACCCGCGCCTCTTGGACGGTATCCAAGAGGCGCGGGTTCGAATCCCGCTGCGTTCAAATTTTTATACGTTTTTTCAAAGACGTTTTCTAATGATATACTTACATACATACAAGCTCCATATTCTTGCTAGTATTTAGTACCCACTAATCATGATTAACCTTGAATTCGTTAACTTGAATGTTTATTGTGTTTTTTTTTTTGAGAAAAGGTCTATAAATATATTTCGGGCACAATTAGTTTGAAATCTAATTGGATTTTAACCTGACCATAGACTACTGTAGTGTTTGAAAGGTAAAAAAGGCTTATTATAATGGTTTTTTTTTTTTTCAAATTAAAAAAAAATGGAGATTAATCCGTATAATAATAATATTAACAATTAATTAATAAGTTTAATTTTGAGGCCGGTCGTGGTGCAGTGTGACAGCGTCTGACTGTGAACGCGATCGGTTGGGAGTTCGATCCCCACTCGGGGGAGTGATTATATTTAAATTATTTTCACAGTGATTATATTTAAATTATATTCACTTCCTCACTCTGGTAAAGACAAAGAGCGGCGTTGAGTTCCACCACTCAATACGCAATGTCTCGAATTCGGTGGAAAGCGAATTATGGAGTGTCTTGACACTACGTACTTTCTGTCTACCCTGCTATGCGGGATAAAAGCGTGAAGCTAAATAAATAATAAGTTTCCGACCTAACTAACTACTATAGACACTAATACACACCTTAAAATCAATAAAACTAACATAAAATAGTGATTATTTCTCCTCCAATAAAACTCTTCTTGTTCTCTCTTTCGTTCTCTCTCTCTTTTTCCATCTCTCTTTATTTAAAAAAAAATACTACAACTAACCTTCTCGTTACACTTGACGGAGGGTTTCACCAAATACGGAACCCCCGGCATCGGGAACATAGACGGCATCATGGCTGGGGCGAATATCACTTTTACAGCTTGCCCGTGACAGCTGCAGGGTTTTGACAGCTCGCTGTCACCGGATTTTGACAGGTCACTAGAGCAGGGCGCGGAGAAATCCGCACAAGTGTTTACAATGTCACGCGCGCACGGTCCACTTGGGCAAGGCTTTGTTAGTTCACCAGAGCAGAGTGTGGGCAGCACGCTCACACAACCCCCTTGACCATTCGCACAGGATTTCGACAGCTTGGTTGCACAAGATTTTGACAGGCTAACACAGGATTTTGACAGACCAACACAGGTTTTCACTTTTGCTTGACTAGCACATTGCTTCGGCTCCACGCTCGCCGTCTCCTCGCAATTGTGGTGACAGCAGTGGTGACAGTATTTGACAGCTTGACAGAAATCTTGACACTCCTCAGTTTGTATGGTGGTGGTGGTGGTTACCATTTCAGACCCATTTAAGCCTTTGTAGAGCTTCGGTTTTTTGTTAAAGTCCTTAGGGATTTCCAACAATGGTGTCTTTCTTTTGGTTGGGGTTTCTAGCAAATATTTTGGCTTATCGTTTTCCTTCGTGTTCAAATTATTTTTGAATGGGTGAACTAATAAAGTTTTTGGGGTTAAAAGGGTTTTTGGTTTCCTCGAGCTGGTACCAGCCCCGAGGGGCTCTTCGGCGTTTGGTGAATCCAATTTGAATGTTTTCATACGCTTTTTGAAATTAATTGTTATATATTTTCAACTAATTTGTAATTTACTGTTTAATATTTGAAAAAATTCAAATTTCCCCTCAATATATGAAATAGTCAATATAAACAAACAACATGTCCTTGACCCCTGCAACTCCTGGTTATTGGTTTGTTTGTAAACAAAAAAAACAAGTTGGAAAACACTTTGAAAACACACAAAAAATACACAAAACCAAAGAGAATTAGTCAAATTTCATGATTTTACACAAAATAATATATTTTTGTTGTGTTTTCATTTAAAATTATCATATTTACACTTAATTGTTCGTACAAATGAGGTTAATACGTGTTTTCAAGGCGACGTTTCGTGGTTTACTGAAGAAAATCGAGAGTAGGACGGTTGGGCGGGAACTAGGGCGGGCGGGAATAGACCACGCCCAGAATATCTAGCTTTAAATAATTTCTCAGTCTAGACAAGACAAGATGGCGTTGAATTACACGTCTCTTTTTTTTAGTGCAGAAGGTACCAGGTTCGATGTTAACTGTAAGAACTTATTATACTTGAATCTCTATTAATAATTACATTTTCTACTAAAGTAGAGGAATCATGATGTAGGTGACAAGTATTTATATACAAATGTACGCGTAAAATATGCGTTGCCATAGCAACGTGTAGTAGTGTGTGTAGTATTTATTTTATTAATTTATTTGTACATCTAACGCAGTATCGGCCAGTAGTGTCGCAGTGGAACAGCGTCTGACTGCAAACGCGATCGGTTGTGGGTTCGATTCCAATGGCTTATCTTTTGTCACTTCTACATAGTGAGAATGTCAGACTTAAAATAAAAAAAATATACTAAATGAGTACTGTACGTAAAGAAAATAAAGATTTTTTTTTAAATATTTGAATGGAGGAGTATGGAACTTTGCATAGTTAAACTGTATATAGAAAAGGAAATGTAAAGAAAAACATTTCTTACTGTAATAATGCATTTGTTTTTAGCTTCACGCTTTTATCCCGCATAGCAGGGTAGACAGAAAGTACTTCAGAAGACATGCGGTACTTCGCTTAACCGAATTTTGTCTTTGACTTTGTCTTGCCAGAGTGAAAAAGTGAAAATAATTTAAATATAATCACTCCCACCGAGTGGGGATCGAACCCACGACCGGTCGCGTTTACAGTCGGACGCTGTCACACTGCGACACTACTGGCCTCGTGAAAAAAATCATAATTGTAAATAAAATTATGAAAAAATAAATAAATTGAATACAGTTGCATTTTAATATATCTAAAATATAATAATGTTTTATTTGTTCGTAAAAATATTTTAAATTATTTAAAAAGAAACAGAGTTAAAAACTGTATCAATACAAGGTATAAAAATATTCTAGTACTTCCGGTTTTCGTGTTAATTTCAGTTCCGCCACTATAGAGTTTTTTTTTCAGGATAGACAGAAAGTGTCTAGTGCCAAGACACTTCGCACTCCACTTTCTGCCAACTTTGCGCCATTGCATGTTAAATGGCGGAACTCAACGCCGTGCTTTGTATTACTAGAGTGATGAAATGAAAATAATTCAAGTATAATAATTTACAATCAGACACAGTCACACCGACAGCCATATTTTATATATCTATATACTTCAACATTTATTGTTCTTTTTTCATACTTAAATGGTTTTTTTTTAATAATACAAACACGGTTCTTTTTTTAGCTTTTTTAGCTTCACGCTTCTATCCCGCATAGCAGGATAGATAGAAAGTACGTAGTGTCAAGACACTCCGTATTATAAACAGAATTTTTTTAGCTTCACGCTTTTTTACCGGATAGCAGACTAAACAAAA
Organism: Dryadula phaetusa; assembly: GCA_032432895.1. Lineage (NCBI taxonomy): Eukaryota > Metazoa > Arthropoda > Insecta > Lepidoptera > Nymphalidae > Dryadula > Dryadula phaetusa. The sequence goes on along the minus strand of JAOYRS010000098.1, from coordinate 731,878 downwards.
ACTACCTAGTGAAGAGTGCGAAGAAGTACCTAGTGTAGGATCCGAGAAATAGTGAGTTTCACGCTTTTTCTCCCCATAATTGTATGAATTCCTATTAGAAGAAAAATATAATAATATAAAAAGGCTGATCAAGTAAGCTCGATCGGTTGTGAGTTTGATTTCCACTCAGGAAAATGATTATACTTAAATTGATTGCATTTTCTCAATCCAATAAGACAAAGCGCGGCGTTAAGTTCCGTCACTCAACACACAATGTCTCGAATTTGACGAAAAACGGAGTAACTAATGTCAGTACTTCCTGATCATCCTGCAATGCGAAATAGAAATGTGAAGCTAGAAAAACCTTTTTTAGTTAAAAAAAATGCACATTGCTCGCCACTCAACGCACAATAGAAAGCAGTCAACATAGTGTCTAGACATTAGGTTGTCTCTAACTACCTTGTAATGGGAAATAGAACGCAAAATAGTTTTTTAAAAATGCTAGAACACAATACACACATCGTCTTCTATTACTCAAGCTAACAAACCGGGAATTAAACCTGTAACCCTCAAGAACGAAGCGAATTTTAAATTAAAAGAAAAAAATCTCCAAAACAAAAGAGCTTCATTAATATTCAAAGTACAGTATCGTGCAAAAATCAACATCCTAACGAATCTATTGTTTTTCACCTTTATATAGGAAATCGTGCTCGGAATGGTTTAATTTTGGCAACTGGTTCAAATACTGAGCGCCTGTGGCACATTGGACAAATTTGAACTGATTACCCTGTCGGCACAGTGGGTGCGAAGTGTCTTGCTGTGGCATGATAATTGGTTCGATTTTCAGCTTTCATCCCGCATAACAGGGTAGACAGAAAGTACCTAGTGTCAAGACACTCCTCGTACTTAGGTTTCCACCGAAATCGAGACATTGCGTGTTGAGTGGTGGAACTCAATGCCGCACTATGTCTTACCAGAGCGAGAAAGTGGAAATAATATTAAATGTAATCACTCCCCCGAGTGCGAATCGAACCCACAACCGATCGCGTTTACAGTCAGACGCTGTCCCACTGCGCCACGACGGGCCTCTACTTGCAAACACATTAAACAATATATACACGTGGTTCTTCTTGACTTATTTCTGATATAAAAGAAGAAAGTAATGCTATAAATTATAACTATAATATATTATATACATATATAAATATGTTTAAATTATATTTATATAGCCACTTACTCGCTCTGGTAAAAAGACAAAGTGCGGCGTTGAGTTCCACCACTCAACACGCAATGTTTCGAATTCGGCGGAAAGCTAAGTACGGAGAGTCCTGACACTAGGTGCTTTCTGTCTACCCTGCTGTGCGAGATAAAAACAAAAGTGGGAATCGAACCCACAACCAATCGCGTTGACGTGAGACACTGTTCCACTAAACATGATAGTATCAAATATAAGTATATATACAAAAATATTTTTTTACACTTTAAACGCAAAGCCTTTAAGTTAGTGAAACAGAAAACAGAGAGTTTGTACACTATTTTCCTCTCTATTTTAATAGAGATAAAGACAAAAAGACAAACGTAACAACAGTATTAACATGTACTTTGATCAAGGGTTTAAATTCCAATTAATAGACTAATTCTGTTTAAACTTAATCTTGGTTTAAATTATTTTTATACTGCACGACTACGATACGATTTTTGTATATATATATATATATATATATTTTAATATCACTTAGTGTAATAGACGGAGAGTGTTGAGATTCTCTATGGAAGGTTTTCCATATGTTCTTGATAAAATCTTATTAATTTCTAAATCAATGTTTTCAGAGAGGCCGGTCGTGTCTTGTGTGACAGCCTCTGACTGTCTGATTCCCACTTTGATAGGGAATATATACAAATTATTTTCACTTCTTCGCACTGATACGCGCTCACACGTACGAATTCGGTGGAAATCGAAGTATGGAGTGTCTTGACACTAGGTACTCCCTATCTACCCTGCTATGCGTGATAAGAGCGTGAAGCTAAAAAAAACAGATTGAAAAACACGATGACCTTCAGTAGTCACAAAGGTTTAGCCAGATAGAATTGATTTAAATAACGTGCTATTTTAAAATGGACTCACCTTCAAGAGACAATAGAGAAGAGCGCTTTATAGTATTTAAGAAGAGAATATTTGATTATTTTGCTTAAAGGAAATTTGTCATGTTTCTATTTTTTTCTTAAATATAGATTAACAAGTGATAAGGGTTAAGAATATTAAAAAAAATTTTCATGGAGTGTAGAAAATCGTACATAATAACGTATGGAAAAAAAAATATTTACTTACTAAAATATACTACAATTAAATTTAAAGTCTTCTTTAAATAGAATTTATATCGAATAACTCAGTACTTATTCCACAAATGATGGTAATGAATTTGATTCCCACCTCAGAATGTGTTAAATAAAAAAAAATAACCCAATATAATTACAATAAATATAGATAAAGAGAAAAATAAACTCTACTAACAATAAATATAGATAAAGAGAAAAATAAACTCTTTGTATTTTCTTGGACATTTCTAAGGTGTTTGACACAGTGTCTCTACCGATTCTTTAATAAATTGGAAGCAGTTGTTATCAGAGGAAAAGCTTTGGATCTCTTTAAGAGCTATCTATCCAATAGAACACAAATAATTACAGCTGATGGCATCACCAGTGCACAGCAAGTCTCTCGTGTGGTGTGCCTCAGGGCAGTGGTTTAGGTCTCACTCTGTTTTTAATTTATGTTAATGATCTATGTCATCTTAAAATATCAAATTGCAAATTTATTTGTTATGCAGATGATACCGCTTTGCTTGTACAACAGGCAACTGTTGGGAAAATACACGATATATTAGTGAAAAAGTTCTTTTTGTTGTTATAAATTGGCTATCCTGTAATATGTTGTCTTTAAATGAAAAAAAAACTCAATATTTATATATTGTTAAAGTTATCTTTAGGCCACAAACGTTATTTGGCACCTGATTCGTTTTCCATAATAGCTCATAGATGTTGCATGGAACTGGACAGCATTTGTAATTGTGTATAACACGGGTTCGCACTATAAAATATCTAGGGGTTCTCATTGATGAAAATCTTACCTGGAAGAATCATATCCTAGCAATGGCTTCCCGTGTACGAAGGCTCGCATATATCTTTAAGCAACTAAGATCTAGCACTAACATACAAGTTTTGATCATGGTCTATTACGCCCTTGTACAATCAATACTTTACTACTGTATACCAGCTTGGGGTTGTGCTGCGAAATCGCTTATACTTCCACTAGAAAGAGTCCAGAGGTTATCGTAGGAGGTATCTTAAAGATTATCCTGTCTAAACCTGTTCGTTTCCCAAACCCAGATGTATACCAATCGTGCAAAGTGTTAACAGTCCGGCAACTGCTTATTCTCTACACTGTTCAACAAAAGCATAGACTCACTTACTTCGATTTGCAGTTTATGTCCAGTAAACGCAGAGTTAATAATTTTTTTAAATTGAAATGCGACGTACCTTATATTCTAATAGACAATTTTATTTTTTAAGTCCCATTCTTTACAATATTTAAATAAAATATAAATATTTACCCTCTAACTTCTCATCAATGTAAGATTAACTTAAAAATTGGTTATTAAAATTAAATTATAATCAGACAGAAGATCTCCTGATTGCCTAACAATAATTTGGATTATAACACACACACTCACACACAATACACCCACACTCATATTCACATAAACATAAACATAAACATAAACATAAGATCATGTTCTCTTCATAAACCTACACACAAACATATATTAACCTTTGTATCAAGTCAGATTTTAGTATTATTTGATTGTATAATGAACGATAATGTCAGTTTTGAGGTTACTTTGTTTTTTAAAAAGACGCTTGTGAGGCGCGTTGAGGACGCTAGTGTCTGCGACTCAGTTTCACACTAATGCAGTTATTATCGATATAACATGTTATAATTATGTACCTAACCTTACAATGAATAAATTTTATTATTATTATTAATAAAATCGGTGCACAACGCTGCCATTTACATATAACTTCTATAAAATGTACATTATATAGAGATCTTAATATTTTCACAATTTCTATAAATAAGAGCAAAAGATCTTGATACAAAAAAAAGAAAAATGCATAGATTAAGATTGCTATCTATATCTATATTATTAATTTTGTTAATATTCCTCAACTTCGCTTTTATCCCGCATACCAGGGTATACAGAAAATACCTAGTGTCAAGACACTCCGTACTACGCTTTTCACTGAACTCAAGGTATTGAGTGTTGAGTAGTGGAATCCTCAATCCTCCTAGTGGGAATCAAACTGAAAACCGATCACAACTCCAGTCAGACACTGTCACACAAGACACGACCGGCCTCAAAATCGGATTCTAAATTAGGCCTGTTATACCTTTCAAGCGCTATCACTCACTTTAGAATTAAATCGGATTTTTATGCACTTGTTGAAATTTATTGTACGCATAGCAGTGTCAAGTAGTGTCAAGACACTTTGATCGCCTCTTTCCGGCTAAAGTCAAGATATTGTGCGTTGAGTGATGTTCTTAATGCGGTGCTGTATCTTACTTGAGTAATCAAAATAATATATTTTTTTAATTCTTTTGAAAAGGTGGAAATGGTGGAACTTAACGCCACACTTTGTCACATCACGCCACACTTACCGGAGCAAAGAAGTGAAAATAAATCTGATGAATATCCGAATGTGTATCCAGTTCAATTTACAGTCAGATTCACTATCACACTGGATATAATGATAAAAATAAAAAAAACAATAAAAAATATTACATTCTATCTATTTTGCTAATATTCTGAATATTTCTAAAACGGAGATATAAACTCATATCCCTTGTTTAAAATACTTTTGCATGTAAAAACGTATTGCATGTAAAAACGTATGGAATTTTAATGAAATAATGAAGCAAGACTCGAACCTGCGTTCTTTGTTTTCCGTTCAACTGTTTTCACTAAGCCATTAGTTCTACTAGGGACTGCGTTGAAATGTCTCATATATATACAATATATTTTATGCTAATACAAAAAAAAATTAAAACGTTCAGGCCGGTCGTGGCGCAGTGCGACAGCGTCTCACGTTGGGTTGTGAATTCGATTCCCACTCGTATGATTATATTTAAATTATTTCCAGTTCATCGCTCTGGAAAGACATAACGCGCCGTTGAGTTTCGCCACTCAATACGCAATGTATTAAATTACGGAGCAAAGTACAGAGTGTTTTGACACTAGGTACTTCCTGTCTACCCTGCTATGCGGGATAGAAGCGTAAATTTAAAAACAAAGAAAATATTAAAATATCATATCGTATACTATAAACAGGGTTTTTAACGGTCCGGTACTTTGGGGATAGAAACGACCTCGTGAGGGTGACCCTAATTTATATTTATTGTTAGGGGGGCTTCGTTATTCTCATGTACAAATTTACCTTTACCTTTACTTGTAAGACGGAGGTAGCTGGTTCGATTTAATGCAAAAATTTTATTTAAAAACATTTTTTAATTTTAATTAAAAAACATTTTCTTTCTCATCTCATTTGTTTAAGATTTTATTGACAAAATAAACATTTTTTCAACATATTAAAACACTGTATTTTCCTTTGGCTTCCTCGGTTTGAATTAATATATATATATATATATATATATATATATATATATATATATATATATATATATATATATATATATATATATATATATATATATATATATATATAGCTCTGATAACATGATATGACGGACACGGGTGCATATTTCGAAATAAAAACAAACAATGTGAAGGGAAACAAAACCGCCACACCAGTCATGAGTAGCTGTCAAAATAATAAGAAGAGAGAATAGAGAGATGACAGGCAAACGTGTCATCAGCGATGATTGTACTTTACCTTGAGGATCAATTCATGTTGATTTTAATAGTAAATGGCATTTTTGTTTGAGTTAAATTTGTAAGCGGGCCGGTCGTGGCGCAGTGTGTCGGCGTCTGACTGTAAAATGCGATCGGTTATGGGTTTGAATCCTACTCGGGGGAGTGATTATATTTCAAATTTTTCACTTCCTTGCTTTGGTAAGACAGAGTGCGACGTTGAGTTCCACCACTCAACACGCAATGTCTCGAATTCGGTGGTAAGCGAAGTACGGAGTGTCTTGACACTAGCTTTGTGCCCTGCAAAAAAGCAGGCAAATAATAGTTAGTCTAGATTCCACTCACAAACGCAAATCGGCTAAGCTCTCCGCGACAACAATAATGAAGCCAGTGGCTTACACTGATACATACAATTTTAGATCTATATAATAGAATAAATACGAAAAATATACTATAAAATAATAGATTTTACGTGATTTTTACACATTTCACATAAAACAATTTTAAACGGATTAATCGCGTATATTTTGGTATTCGAAAGTGTCTTGCGTGACCACGAACCACTGTAAAGTGTTCGAAACGTCATGTTTCCAAAAATGTGTTTTCAAATACCAAAATATACGCGATTAATCCGTTTAAAATAGTTTCATTTCAATCTATATTTTATACATCGTAAATTTCAAAGTTCGCACAACTAGGGTAAGGTGAGATAGGAACAAAGCTTGTCTGCGTCTGATGGCCTTTGATTTAGTATGGGGGTACCCTTATCTTAAATTTGAACGGGTCACCCTGTCAGCACAGTAGGTAGGAACTGTCTTGCTATGACACGATGATACCGCTGGTTTGATTTCCTTTTAAATTTTATAAATATAAAAAAATAAACCCCATCATGTCTTGTGTGACAGCGTTTGATTGTAAGCGCGATCGGTTGTGGGTTCGATACGCACTCTGGGGAGAGATTATATGTAAATTATATCTATTTTCTCGTTCTGATAAGACAAAGTGCAGCGTTGAGTTCCAACACTCAAGGTGTCGAATTCGATGGAAAGCGAAATACGAAGTCTTGACACCAGGTAATTTCTGTTTACTCTGCTATGCGGGTTAAAAGCGTGAAGCTAAATAAATCCCGCATATCATTCAGAGACAATTTAGTGTCAAGACACTCCGTTGGCTCCTTTTCGTCTCAAGACATTGTCGTGTTGATGGGCTAATTTAGCACTGCGCTTTATCTTACCTCACTTCCCCGAGTGGGGATCGAACCCACAACCGGTTGTGTTTACAATACGAATTAATTATTTTGAATTAAAATAGTGCTTGAGAGGTGTAGGTTTTATAATAATGTTTTTAAAAATGCTTTCTAAAAAAAGGATTTTTTTTAATAATTTTAATATTTATTAAAAGATATTAAAAAAAAACCATATTTTAAAAAAAAATACAAACAAATCTGATGTCAGAAGTTTGTTTTTAGCAAAGAAAGAATATATAGTGACTACATACGCGGTAGAGTGTCAAAGTCAAGTTTAAGGGAACAGAACTGGCAAGCAACGCTTTATGTCTTTGAGCTAGCAAACGTTTTAAGAGATGCCGAATTTTTTTTATACCTTTTTGTATAAAAATAAAATATTGTAATTATATTCGGTTGTTTTTTTTTAAAAGAAGACTCTACAAGAAGATAAGTATGAAAATAGCTTGTCATTTAAAAAAGAATTGAATTAAAATAAACACTGAATTTTAATATTTTAATATTTTAAAGTATTATTCCACACTTAGGATTAGAAAACATTTTTAAAAATGTATAAATATTTGAATGCAACGGGATTCGAACTCACACCTCTTGGAAACCGTCCAAACGCTCTGAGGCTAAGCCATGCGTTCTACTATATGCATTTTAAAAATGTTTTCTATTCCTAATTGTGGAATAACTCTTAAAAAATAGTAAAATATTAAAATAAAAAGCATTCTCTATTGTCCAAACGATATTATTTACTAATAAACTTTATGGAGAAGAAATTTGTATAAATCTCTCTACAGAGATGCTAACAACATAAATAAGTTGTAACAAAACGTATAAGAATTTCGACGCAGCTGGTAGTAGAACGCATGGCTTAGCGTTCAGAGCGCTTGGACTGGGAACAAGAGGTGCGGGTTCGAATGCCGCTGCGTTCAAATTTTTATACATTTCTTAAAAAATATTGGATGTTAAGTAAAGGTCGCGAAAATAAATAGTGATAACTATATTTAAATCGGTCAAATCATTTCCGAGATTAGCGTGTACGAACTCACAAACAGATATAAATATATATATATATATATATATATATATATATATATATATATACATATATATATATATATATATATATATATATATATATATATATCCTATACCTCACAGCCACGTCTGACTTTAGTTACGAGAAAAATTGATATAAACATTTTATTTGATCGCTGTCTGTACTGAAAGTATATGGGGAACTGTTAATGGGGGCATTTACCAATAATCATAACCAACATAATACTGTGTGCCTGTGCGTTTGTTTACGCTGATCTCGAAAACGGCTTAACAGATTTAAATGCAGTTTTCACTATTGTATATTGACAACATTTCCTTACCGATTGTTTTATTACAATAAGTTTATAAATAAGAAAGTTATATAAATATTCAAATTATTTTAAAGCGGCCATTCACTAGTTATAAATAAATTTCAAGACTAGCCATTTATTATTATTCAGCCGTGTGATTACGGCTTCGAATAGGATCACCCTGACATTTGAACCAGCGGTAAGTAATGGCTTTATACCATTGCGTTTTACCAGGCATTGGTAATACCAGGTCAAGGCACCCAAATCTTTCACCTCCTTCCCCCAAAATTACAGCCGTACTTAAAGATGTTTTACCCCATGAAGGTACCAGCACCGTTGACGCTGGAGAATCTCTCCCTGAGTCAGAGGGAGCAAACCGTCAACCATTTCGCGGTGCTAGAGCTCAATGCCCACCATTAAGTTCAACCACAAAGCTGTTCGGCGAGCTCTACCTTCTCTGGATACCCACAAGTCGAGTGAGCTGGATGGCATTTTTTCCTTAGTGCTCCGTGTATGTACTCTTATTCATTCGGCGTAGTCCCAGATTCATGGAAGAGCGCCCTAATCCACCCGATCCGACTAACTATAGGCCTATCGCTATCACCTGCCTGCTCTCCAAAGTAACGGAGAGCATAATAAACAGCCACATCCTGGTATATCTAGTGACACAAAAAGAAAATTGACACTAGTGACATAATAAAGAAAACAGATAATATACATATATAAAAAACAATTTATTCATTAGCCAATGCTACATATTTATTAGCTATTTGCGTATTTTCCTCGTCATCAGTTTCGTCTGTACCCTCCGAGTCTAGTATCCGTTCAAGTTTGTTAATGAGATATTTACTCATATCCAAGCAGCAAGCATCACCGTAATCTGTAATAGGAAGCAGCATGGTGTTAACCAGCTGTATCTTAGTGTGCACAGGTAAAAAGTTTTTGAGCTGTATCATGGAGTGCAAGGAACCGTAGATTTTGCGAGAGATATCATTAGCATAGTCGCTCCAAGTTAATTTGTTGTCAATGATGATACCTAGGTCTTTAACAGAATTGGTGAAATTCATTGGAGTGCCTTTATATACAAGGTTTGGTATATTTTTGAAATTAAGTTTGGCTAACTGATGAGTGCTGCCAATGATTATAGCCTGACATTTGTTGGCATTAACCTCGATGCTGTAGCCTTTAACGTTTGAATAAGATCATCAATGTTATTTACCCTAGCATGTTCATAAAGCTGCAAGTCATCAGCATGAAGATGGTATGAAGATGTTATAATGGAGGAAATGGAGTTAATAAATACCGAAAAGAGTAAAGGAGAAAGAATACCGCCTTGAGACACGCCAGCTGTTACGGGATGCCAGTCGGATTTCTCTGACCCACACGAACCGACTGCTGATGTCCCTGAAGATAGGAAGACAACCATTCCGTACCTGAACTGGAGATAGTAGTGCTGGATAAGAGAGCAATTAGAAGATCGTGATCAACTGCGTTGAACGCATTGCTAAAGTCAACCAAAATATATTTATATACAGGTTATAAGCTTACTTTCCATTGCTAGTCTAATGTCTTCAGTAACTTTCAACAAAGCAGCAGTAGCCCAATTCTAACTCCAGACTGCAGTGGATTTAAATAGCCACAATTTGAAAAGTAATTGGAGATTTGCTGGTGCTCGATGGTTACAGGAATTTTAGAAAGGAAAGGAAGGATTGAAATGGGACGAAAATGAGATAGTAATGAGGAATTTGATATTTTGGGAAGTGAGAGAATAAATGCTGTTCATCACATCTCTGGAAATTGGTTTGAAGTTGAGAGAAAAGTTAATAATATAAGTTATAGCAGGAGTATGTATATTCACAATCAACATAATCATTCTGCGGCTAATATCATCCAGACCTATAGCTTTAGTTGAGATAGCACGAATGAGTTTCTTTGTAACAATATTAGTGACAGAAGAAAAAGTGTAGGCTGGGAGATGAGATCTCGGTAAACTATATATTTCAGAACAAGTACTAATTTTTATATTATAATCGAGGGAGGTAGATGAAGAAAAATAAAACTCGACCTAGGATGATAGAGGAAGCACGCCGCCAACCATTTCGCGGTGCTAGAATCCAATGGCCAAAGTTAAGTTCAGCCACAAAGCTATTCGTCGAGCTCTATCTTCTCTGGACAAGTCGAGTGGGCCGGATGGTATTGCTCCTGAGTTGTCACCACTGCTAACTCATTTATTTCGGCATCCTTATTCATTCAGCATAGTCCAGGCCTATCGCTATCACCTCTCTGCTCTCCAATGTAATGGAGAGCATAATAAGCAGCCAAATCCTGGTATATTTAGAGAGTCAACGATTACTCAGCGACTGTATGGCTTCCGCCATGGTCGTTCAACCGGTGATCTTCTAGTGTACTTAACCCACCGCTGGGCTTCTGCTATTGAAAGCAAGGGAGAGAGCGTGGTAGTTAGTCTGGACGTGGCGAAGGCCTACGATCGCATGTGGCACAGGGCGCTCCTTGCCAAACTTCCATCGTACGGGCTTCCCGTGAAATTATGCAAGTGGGTCGCCAGCTTCCTCACTGGGCGTAGCATAAAGGTCGTTATCGACGGTTTTTGCTCTGAATTAATTATTGAGAACGCTGGCGTCCCCAGGACTGTGTACTGTCCCCAACACTATTCCTTCTGCTTATCAATGATTTGTTAGAGGATCCTAGCATTCGTTGTTATGCAGACGACGGACGCCGTCTACAACGGACGTGCGTCTTTTTCGGGAAGACGTCGACAAGTGCCAAAAAAAACTTGTGTCTTCCGTCGAGGCATCCCTTGAGAACGCCTCTTTTTGGAGTGAAATGAACCCGGTCCAGTTCAACCCCCTGAAGACACAAGTTTGCGCGTTAACCACTAAGAAAACCCCATTTGTGATATCACCAGTTTTCAAGAACACCCCCCTTAAAGCCGCGCCCGATATCAGTATATTGACCAAAAAGAGGTATGCCAGTGCCGCAGCGAGGAAAACTGCGTAAAGTTAAAAAAAAAAACACAAAAAAATATAGAATCTGGCTCTCATTTCACGCTGACGGTGAAGCATTAAGTGTGAAAAGTCAATATTTTTTTTAGCTTCACGCTTCATCCCTGGCGGGGTAGTCAGAGAGCAAGCAGCGTCAAACGCTGCGATCCCTGCATACCTCTTTCGCCTCGTCCACAGTCATTATCCTCTTCATGCATGTCCTTCGGGGGTCCTCATACATTTTACGTGACCTGCCTCCGGTATCTTCGATACTGTGTTACCGAAGGTCAACCGACCTCTCGTACCACTCACCTTGGCTTCATAAATCTGTCTTACCATTCTTTCATCACTAATTCTCTCAACGTGCCCAAACCACCTGAGCACGTTCTTCTTCATTCTTACTATGACATTCACGCTTACACCTGCCAGTCTGCGATTTATTTTTGTTGTTTTTTTAATAATGCATTAAAAATACATTAAATTAACAAAACAAACACTACACACACTATTGTATATTTCACATACACTTGTGTATAAAGTGACATACACGTCGCTATGGTAACGTGTATTATACGCTTTAACTGTTATTAAAATGTCATAATTTCATTTTTAGTTAGTCAAATAAAACAACAAGAGCTTCATTTTAGTAAACTGAGAATTGAACTTTAACTGAGACCGTAATATAGTTCGTGAATTTCACAAATCTGAATGTTCATATTATAATTCTATAATAAAATTAGTCTAATTTACTCTTCATTACACCAGCTATCTGCCAGTGAAAGTTCCATCAAAATCGGTCCAGCCCTACCAGACTAGCCGCAACAAACAAACAGGTATACAGACAAAAATAGCAAAACAATGATATTTTGATATATGTACCGTGTATACATATATATATATATATATATATATATATATATATATATATATATATATATATATATATATATAAATATATGTATACACGGTACATATATCAAAATATCATTGTTTTGTTATATATATATATATATATATATATATATATATATAAATATATTTACATATATATATATATATATATATATATATATATATATATATGTAAATATATTTATATATATATATATATATATATATATATATATATATATATATTTTTCTTTTTTTTTTTTCTAACTTAGATACTAGAGGTCAAATTAAAAAAAAACAAACAAACATAAATACAATATTTATTTTACATAACATTATAAAGAAGCCAAAATTCCATATTAAATATGTTGAAATTAATGCAGCTTCACGCATAGCAGAATAATCAGAGAGTACCTAGTGTCAAGACACTCCGTACTTCGCTTTCCACCGAATTCGAGACATTGCGTGTTGAGCGGTGGAACTTAACGCCGCACTATCTTACCGGAGCGATGCGGTGAAAGTAATTTAAATATAATCACTCCCTCCGAGTGGGAATCGAACATACAACCGATCGCGTTTACAGTCAGACGCTGTCCCACTGTGCCACGATTTTAAGCTAAAATCGAAAAATACGGGGTGTCTTGACACCAGTGACATAAAAAAAACACAGATAACAAATATAAAAAAATAATAATTTAATCGTTAGCCAAAGCTGCAAATTTATTGGCTATTTGCGTATTCTCCTCGTCATCAGTTTCGTCTGTACCCTCCGAGTCTGAGTGTGACCCCTCCGAGTCTGAGGGAGACTGTACCCCTTCGTCTTCGGTCAACGCTTGTACCCACTTTATATATTTAATTTCCTCGCAATTTTCGTATTTCTCTGTGAAATTAGATATAATGTTATTTATGATTTTAGCTATTATTATTTTTATATTCACACCTTCATCCCGCACAGCAGGGTAGACAGAAAGTACCTAGTGTCAAGACACTACGTACATCACTTTCCACCGAATTCAAGACACGTTGAGTGGAGGAACTCAACGCCACACTTTAGCTTACCAGAGCGAGGAAGTGAAAATCATTTCTAAACATAATCAATGCCCCGACTGGGGATCGAACCCACAACCCACAACCGGTCGCGTTTACAGTCAGACGCTGTCCCACAACACACGACCGACCTCATCTGTAGTATATGAGAGACTAAATTTTATTTACATATATCTGTGGTTGTTAAAAAAACATTATCGAAAAAACGTATAATAATTTGAACGCAGCGGGATTCGAACCCGCGCCTCTTGGATACCGTCCAAGCGCTCTGACCGCTAAGCCATGCGTTCTACTACCAGCTGCGTCGAAATTCTTATGCGTTAACACTTTAAAAACAGTAAATATCTGTGATTGTTATAAGCGATTCCACTTTTAATTTCAATTCTTCTTTCAATTAAATTATTTTTTAAAAAATATTTTAATACTTAATATAATCATAAATTAATATAATAATTAAATAAAAAAAAACCTATAAAAAAAATTTGAACTTTATTTAAAAAACTGAGTTCCTTCAATTATATAAAGATTATTCAAAAGATCAATAAAAATCTTTGGATTTTCAGGATTTTTTACACATTTCAAATGAAACTATTTTAAAACGGATCAATCGCGTATATTTTGGTATACAAAAATATATAATAACATAATAATCACCTCTTTCTTTAGTGAAATTGGGAGGTCTCAGCCAAAGACATATTCTCCCATCCAACGCCATTCGTAGCAAAGAGTTTGCAGCTCTGTATGTATCTAATCTGGACGTAAAAAAAGGATTTTATTTGAGATTGTATGAAATTTTGTGTTAAAAAATAAGTGAAAAATAAAACGGAAAACGAAAACCAAATACAAAATATTAAAATATTATTTTTTATAAATGGGATTAAATAAATGGGAGAGTGAGGTAGAGTGCAAGAGAGTAGAGAGTTGAGTGAAGAGGCGAGTGAGTGAGTGAGTTACTATGTTGGTTGGTTGGTTGGTTCTTAGCTTATGGGGTTTCGAGCATGCCAGTAGAACACAAATCACTTCGCCAATGTCATAAAGAGTTACTAAGTTAATAAGTAAGTTAAACTCAGTGTGTCAGTAAGTAAGTAGATAAATGAGGAAGTGAGTGAGTGAGTGAGTAATTAAATCAATCAATCTATAAATCAATCAATCTATTCATCAATCAATCTATTCATCAATCAATCTATAAATCAATCAATATATAAATTAATCTATCTATGAATCGAACAATCTATAAATCAATCAATCTATTAATCAATCACTCTATAAATCAATCATTCAGCCAATAAATAATTAATAAAAATCACTAACCTAGCGGCCTTAGCTGTCAAGTACCCTCGTTTCTTCGCCCATCCGTCACAGATGTCTCTCGGTGACCAAGTGTCGTCATTCTCCGGATGGTCTATGCGCAAGAGGAGAGGGAGATTGAGACGTTCCGCTAGATAACTGGAGAAAAAGAGAATTATATGACATCGTATGGTGTGTTACAGCGTCTGGCTGTAAACGCGATTGGTTGTGGGTTCGATACTCGGCGTTGTGTATACCACTCGGCACGTAAGGTCTCGATTTCTTGTGGAAAGCAATCAACGGAGTGTGTTGACACTGGATTTTTTCTGCCTACTTTGCGGGATAAAGCGTGAAGCATTAATTAAAATGAAATCTTATCTTTGAGATAAAAAAAAAGTTGAATATGTTTTTATAAATATATTTTGCCTCGATACGAACAATCAGAATCATTTTTCTTTTTAAAAAAAAAATTAAAACAACTCCACATTTCTCTCACTTTACATTAGTCTGGGGTAATAATGGCAGGTAGACTGAAGTATTCGTTTATTAGTTGAATACAAACACTAATATATCGAACTACCCTCATACGTTTCTTGATTGCGTCACGCATTCCGAATGCCGACTATGGCATACGGAGAAGCTACCTTGGACCGAAGTAACGTTTATCAGTGGAATAAAACGCTCTCAGAAGACTGAGCGCACTTAATTACGTTTTTTACACAAAAATGGATACAGGTTCTTTGATCCATTATTTTTTTCCCAGGATAGACAGGAAGGACCTAGTATCAAGACACTCCGTACTTAGCTTTCCACCGAATTCGAGACACTGCATGTTGAGTGGTGGAACTCAACACCGCACTTTGTTTTACCAGATCGAGGAAGTGAAATTGGGGTTCGATAACACACAACAAATCGCGTTTACGTTAGTCGGACGTAGTCGGACGCTATCATACAAGACACGGCCGGCCTCATTCATCCACCCATTCTTTTGAATAGCTATAAATCGAAGACGAGCCAAAACACGTGCGCGTGCACAGATGTCAAAAATTAACTGAATATTCAAAATGGCCGATTCTTGTCGGCATAAGTGACAGACATGAGTACCAACATAACATCACGAAAAATTCGAAATTCCAATATGCATAGCCCGCGAAATTTCAAAATTCGCGATACTTTTAGAACACACCTGTATACATCAATAAAACTCACCGTATAGTCGTATAGGGCTCTCTTAATTGCGCTATGGGATATGATCCCATTAATATTTGTATGGAACGAGGGACCTTCGATGGGAAAACGAGTCCCGGACAATCGCAAAGGCGTACCTGAAGAAAAAAAATATTATTTTTAAACATTTTATAAAAATTTAATAAACTACAATAAACTTATAATAACTTGAAATCAACGGTAACTGAACCCGCACCTGTTCATACAAAAAAACATCTCTCTGGCATAATTTTTTTAAATTATTATTTTGTTTTTAATTACGTACAAATTACGTATAGACACATCAAGAGGACTGATGATGCAGCGAATTCCTTCATCGTGAGAACCAAACTAGGTGTAACATTGCAAATGTGACTTTATAATTTAATTACTATTTTATGTCATTCTAATTACTTACATCGAGTAGGTTAGACATGCTAATTAGGGAATAAGTTTTATTGTAATTTCTTTTAATTAAATAAGTTTAAAGTAGTTTTTGGTTTTTTTTCGACCTTTCGACTGCAGCTAACGTAACTGGCGCAGTCGGTAGGATACTACGGACCAGCTGTAAAACCGGAAGGCGAATCCACACTTCGATTCACGAGGAGAAACCAGAAATGAAGTATATGTGAGTACATTTGAACTTTTCTCGTGTTGCTCTTATCCTAGTTGTATTTCCAATCCAAAATTTTTCACCCTAGAGTACATAGATATCGGGAATCTGCATCGCAGCAGGCCCGACGTCGTAGTTTAGATTGTAACAGAAATTTAAATTTAGAACTTAATTCTAAGTTAATAGACTTAGATAATACGAATTCTAATATGTCTCAAGATCCGGACACCATTTATAAAATCCTTAGGATTGTGCCCGACTTTGACGGAAACCCTAATGTACTTACGAGGTGTATTAATACTTGCGACCAAATTATAACGCAATATTTAAACACCGCGCCTAGTAGCGAATTATCTAACTTGTGTCTATTAAACGGGATACTAAATAAAATTACGGGTACTGCCGCCGCTACTATTAATTCTAATGGCATACCAGATAGTTGGCTTGGTATCAGAACTTCACTAATTAATAATTTTTCTGACCAACGGGACGAAACAGCTTTATACAACGACCTCTCGTTAGCCGTACAAGGAAAGACTCCTCAGGAATTTTATAGCCATTGCCAAACACTATTCAGTACGATAATGACTTACGTTACACTTCACGAGACTTTACCGACTACGATCGACGCCAAACGCGATCTTTATAGAAAAGTTACTATGCAGGCATTTGTTCGCGGCTTAAAAGAACCTTTGGGTTCACGAATTCGGTGTATGCGACCCGAAACCATAGAAAAAGCTCTTGAATATGTTCAGGAGGAATTAAATGTTACATATTTACAACAACGTACAGACGGACTAAAACAGCAGTCTACCCCTAAAATGCAACCCATTCCATTCTCACAATCTCGTCCTCAAAACTTTCAACCACCGATATTTAATTGGCCAACCCCTGTAGGACAACGTCCTATACAACAACCGCAGCCTTTTAAATTTAATTTTAATCGAAATCAACCTCCGTATAATATGCATACAAAAACGCAACAGATGTTTAGTGCACCACCGCCTAATTATAATTCACGCAGTAACGTTTTTCGTTTATCACCTAGGAATAATTCCCCTCAAAATTCATTGCCAAAGCCTATAAGTGGAATCCAGAGTTTTAATCCCAGACCTTTACCTCATACCCTTATGACTCTACATGACTGGCGTAAATCGGGTAACCCACCACCTACAAATTACCAAAAATCTCGCGAAATGAATATGAACGAATGTTTGCCGTACAATTATATATATTACAATTACCCGGATTACTACTATGAACAGGAATATAATTACCACAATGGACCTGAAGACTACTACAATACTAATTACAGACCCGACTATTACGATAATGCTATTGCTTATTACGATACGAATAATGACCGTTTATTAAAAGAACCCGAACCACAGTCAGAAGTTATTTGTACCAATCAGGATTTTCATTCAGACCAGAAATCACCCAAACCAAGATAGAATTAAACTTACAGACGCAAAGACAATTACCGTATATTCAAATTAAAAACCCTCCGCTTAAACTTTTAATAGATACCGGTACAAACCAATCTTTCATTAACCCTCACGCTGTAGAAAAGTATTTTTCAAATTTTCCATTAAACTACGATCCATTTGAAGTAACTAATGTGTATACGACAAGTGAGAATAAGTATTCTATTACATTACCGTGCTTTGACGAATTTAGGGATCCTCAAGACATTAAATTATTCATTTATAAATTCCATGACTATTTCGACGGACTGATAGGACTAGACTTGTTAACGAAATGGGAGGCTAAAATTGACTTAAAAGATGGATACTTAATTACTCGCACTTCTTCAAATCCAATTAGTATGTATAACTCTCGCAATGTTAATCTATACGAGGACATTATCCCAGCCGGAACTTCAAAATTAATTCGCATTCCTATTAACTCCCCGGATGGAGAAGTTTTTGTTAAAGAGCAATTAATTTGCAATTGTATTATCCATGAATGTCTTACCACAGTAAATAATAGCCGTGGTTATTTAGAGGTAGAGAACCCAACACCTAACGACATTATATTATCTTTAGACAGGCCGGCGAGTGCTGAGTTGTTTAATATTGAGTACACATGCACCCGATATACGACACGCCGACAAGAAATACTATCACGCTTGAGAACGGATCATTTAAATTACGAAGAAAAAAGTAATCTAATAGCTCTTTGTTCTAAATATGCGGACGTTTTTTACATCGAAGGCGAACCGTTAACATTTACTAACAAAATTAAACACAGAATTAGAACCACTGACGAAATACCCGTGCATGCGAAAAACTACCGCTATCCATTTATACATAGGCAGGAAGTTAGGGACCAAATAACAAAAATGTTAGAGCAAGGAATAATTAGACCATCTGACTCTGCTTGGAGCTCACCAATCTGGGTGGTACCGAAAAAGAGTGACTGTTCTGGTAAACAAAAATGGCGACTCATAATAGATTATCGTAAATTAAATGAAAAAACTATAGAAGACAAATACCCTATTCCAGATATCAACGACGTCCTTGACAAATTAGGTAAATGTAATTATTTCACTACTCTTGACTTAGCAAATGGGTTTTATCAGGTAGAAATGGACCCTCAGGATATTTCGAAAACAGCTTTTAATGTAGAGCATGGACATTTTGAGTTTCTTCGTATGCCCATGGGACTGAAGAACGCCCCCTCTACTTTCCAACGCGTTATGGATAACGTTTTACGAGGTTTACAAAACGAAATATGTCTCGTATACTTAGATGATATTATAATCTTTAGCACGTCATTACAGGAACATATGAATAATTTGGAAAAAGTATTTCAAAGACTCAGGGAATCGAATTTTAAAATTCAAATGAATAAATCAGAGTTCCTCAAACTCGAAACAGCTTACCTTGGACATATCATAAGTAAGGATGGTATAAAGCCTAATCCCGATAAAATCGCAGCTATTAAGAAATATCCCATTCCAAAAACAGCAAAAGAAATAAAACAGTTTTTAGGACTCTTAGGTTACTACCGGAAATTTATCCCCGACTTTACTCGAATTACTAAACCCCTAACACAATGTTTGAAAAAAGGTAAAAAGATTACATTTGACCCTGAATATATTAATAGCTTTGAAAAATGTAAAACTTTGTTAACCAACGACCCTATTTTACAATACCCCGATTTTACCAAAGAGTTTAATTTGACGACTGATGCTTCTAACTTAGCCATTGGAGCCATACTATCCCAAGGACCAGTAGGAGCTGACAGACCTGTATGCTATGCATCCCGAACATTGAATGATAGTGAACTTAATTATAGCACCATCGAGAAGGAACTTCTCGCTATAGTTTGGGCGACCAAATACTTCAGACCATATTTATTTGGACGAAAATTCAAAATACTGACAGACCACAAACCTCTACAGTGGATGATGAATTTGAAAGAACCAAATTCTCGTCTCACACGATGGCGACTAAAACTAAGTGAATATGACTTTACAGTGATATATAAAAAAGGAAAAATGAATAGTAACGCTGACGCACTTTCACGAATTGAAATACATACTGGAGAAACCAAGACTTTAATAGACGAAATTGATGAACTGAACTCCTTACTAGGTAACCCCTCTGATTTTATATCCTCTACTGTGAGAGACATCCCTGACAATGTACCTCCAGAACAAAATCCATCTGAAAATGCATCTCTAATAGTAAATCCTTCTGAAATAATACAAGATTCCCCTGAACATGTACTATCACCTTCAAACTCGTCGACCGATACTGTACATTCTGATAAAGAAAATCCTATATTAAATATACCCATTACAGACGACCCTCTTAACAGATTTAGTAGGCAAATATGTTTTACAATAGTTAATGACGTTAAACGAAAACCAACAGTGACGAAACCATTCGATAACCACACGCGAACCTCCATACAATTATTAGAATCCAATTTAGAAGAAGAGGTAGTTGCCGCCAAAAAAGAATTCGTTAATCCTAAAATTAAAACCGGTATACTTATAAATCCGCCTCTCGGTATGTATTTTATAATTCCTATAATTCAAGAAAAGTTTAAAAGTTCGTCGATGAACCTCGTTTTGACGAAATTTGAAGTTGAAAATATAAAAGAATATTTACGACAACAAGAAGTAATTTCTCATTATCATAATGGAAAGACAAACCATCGCGGAGTAAATGAATGCTACCTTGCCCTATCTCGAAAATACTATTGGCCGAAAATGAAGGAACATATTTTAAAATTCATAAACGAATGCACAATATGCGGACAAGCTAAGTATGATAGGAATCCAATCAGACCTCAATTCAACGAAGTACCCCCAGCTAGTAAGCCTTTTGAAATTATGCACATAGACTTATTCACTGTACATAATGAAAAATATATAACCTTTGTAGACGTTTTTACCAAATATGGTCAAGCGTACCATTTACGTGATGGAACTGCCTTAAGCATTTTACAAGCTTTATTAAAGTTTTGTACCCATCATGGTGTACCTATAACTATAGTTACCGATAACAGAACAGAATTTACTAATCAATTATGTTCGGAATTTACACGATTACACAAAATCAACCATCATAAAATTTTAGCTCACTCTCCTAACGATAATGGTAACATTGAACAGTTTCACTCGACAATATTAGAACACCTTCGTATCCTGAAGTTAAAACATAAAGATGAGCCCATAATCAACCTCATGCCATATGCCATTATTGCTTATAATAGTTCCATACATAGCTTTACTAGATGTAGACCCTTTGACTTACTAAACGGACATTTTGACCCGAGAGACTGCGTTGACATAGATTTCACTCAACACTTATTGCAACAATACTCATTAAATCATAAAGAAAGAATGAAAGAAGTGTATAACATTATAAACAGTACTTCTCTTGAGAACCGTAGAGCTTTAATTGAAAATAGAAACAGAACTCGAGAACCAGAAGTTGAGTATGCACCCCAACAACAAGTCTTCATTAGGAATCCTCTTGCTAGCCGTCAGAAAACAGCATCACGATTTACACAAGATACAGTTCTAGCTGACTTGCCTATCCACATCTATACCTCTAAAAAACGTGGTCCTGTAGCAAAATCTAGATTAAAACGAGTCCCTAAAGGAGCTAACTTGTTACAGGATAGTGCTACTCCTGCTGACCACATGACAGACTCTCGCGAGATAAAACTTGAAAACTTGGACGATGGACCTGGATTATTACCGTATAAACTTGGACCGATAAGACTTACTACCCACCACCATACATTTCTACAGTATATTAAGTTAGACAATATAAAAAATAAAATAGAACTTTTAACGACTCAATTAAATAATCTTCAAAACCTTTTTAATAATGATACGTACTTACTCTACGAACTTCAAATAAATTATCTTACTGAAAAGCTTCAAAAAGTCTCTGATCAATTAAGGTCTTTGGAACCAAATCGCGTTAAAAGAGGTCTTGTAGACAGCTTAGGTTCCGTAATTAAAAGTATTACAGGCAACCTAGATTATCAAGACGCATTAAATTATAATAATGCTATTAAATTATTAGAAAGTAATCAAGATAGAATAGTATCCGAGTTTAATAATCATGTTAGTTTAAGTAAGGAATGGATGCTGAAACATAATGATGTACTTAATGAACTAGTTGAAAACCAAATTAAAATTAACAATACTTTACAGCTTATTTTAAATTCAAATATCTATAAAGAAAATAGTTTACTAAAGTATGCGAAACTTGCTCAACTTTTGGTAATAATAGGAGAAAATGTAGAAGATCTGATGACTGAATTAATTAGAATAGAAAATATGTTAGCTTTTATTCGTGTTTCTAGCACTCACCATTCCATGTTAGATATACATGTTTTAAAATTAATGATAGACAAGTTAACAAAGTTATATAATAAGAATCAAATTATAGACTTAGAATTAAGGGAATACTATAATATTATAGAACCAGGATATTATTATACGGAGGAACAAATAGTAATAATTTTTAAATTTCAAATAATTTCCTCGGATATCTATGATCTCTATAAACTTTCCATTGTACCTAATAAAGTCCAGACTGCCCTTATGCCTCTATATCCCTTCATAGCAATTAACGAGAAATCGTTCATGTACATAGAGACAGAATGTCCGAAGGTCAAAAACTGGTATCTTTGTGAAAAGGAAGTAAATCAACGCATCCGTACAGAACCAGACTGCGTGCAACAATTCATTGTTCATCAGGTCCTGAAGGAATATTGTCGTTACACAATCATAACTCTAGCTACAGAAGCAATGGAGAAGCTGGATGATCAACATTATGTACTTTCTTTTCCTCATCTTACGAAAGTACAGTTAGTCTGCAATAGAGAAGAATTCACTTCGCTCCAGGGCAGCTACCTAATTACCATCCCCGTGAATTGCCACATGAAAACAGAAGAATTCACCAACATGAACTACAACGATGAAATAAAAGGCCAGCCGCTGAAGTTATTGCAAATAACATCCAGTGCAACCACTCAAGATGTTCAGACTCATCTCAACCTCAACTCAATTAATCTACAGGAGCTTCACAGTGCTCAAGATAAAATCATTCAAGAGGGAATATTACAACTCGATAAACCACAACTGGATACTCTCTATCATACTACAATTCCCCTATACATCTTCATGTCAAGTACAGGAGCATTTATCATAGCAATGATTTGCTATCGTTATAAGTTTGCAAGAAAGAAGAACCTTAGTGAAATAAAGATCTCCACTTCGAAAGATAACGTTAGTGAGCAATTGGATGAAGCTGGAACGTCAGAATCAATCAAGAAGATGCCAGTAACATTTTATCTCAATGTTCTAAAATAGTTGCTGATCTGAGGGTGGAGGAGTTACGTATACACACATCAAGAGGACTGATGATGCAGCGAATTCCTTCATCGTGAGAACCAAACTAGGTGTAACATTGCAAATGTACTTTATAATTTAATTACTATTTTATGTCATTCTAATTACTTACATCGAGTAGGTTAGACATGCTAATTAGGGAATAAGTTTTATTGTAATTTCTTTTAATTAAATAAGTTTAAAGTAGTTTTTGGTTTTTTTTCGACCTTTCGACTGCAGCTAACGTAACTTACAAAAGCTTATAATAAATAAATACAATTATTATTATTATTATTATAATTATTAAGTATCTCTGGTAAAATTATCGGGTTCAAAAGAATCCGGACCCTTGGAAGGTTTGCCCTGAAGGGCCCCTTAGAGATAATAACACTTTACTCTGACGCATTCACCGAGCCCCAACTCTTGTTATAATTATTATTACTTTCAAATTGCTTTTATTTCAGGTTTTTTATTCATTTTTTTCTTAGCTTCACGCTTTTTTGCCGCATAACAAGGATAGACAGAAAGTACCTAGTGTCAAGACACTCCGTACTTCGCTTTCCACCGAATTCGAAACATTGCATGTTGAGTGGTGGAACTCAACGCGAGGAAGTGAAAATAATTTAAATATAGTCACTCCCCAGAGTGGGGATCGAACCCACAACCGATCGCGTTTACAGTCAGACGCTGTCCCACTGCGCCACGACCGGCCTCAATTTTTTTATCTTATTGTTTATATTACTGTTACTAACTCACGTAACACTTTAGAATTGTTTACTCTTTCTCTTTAGAACGTAGGAGCTCGCTAAGACAGAATTCCACCCCTAACGGACTGTTTTTGGGGTTGAAAGCATGATGGTTCTTTTTAAGACGTAGGTGATCACTAAGACGGGTCACTGCAAAATTTGACCTTTAAGGAGTTGTATGTGGGGTTGAACGTTTATATGAATTTTTTTTTAAGTGCTAGGAGTGTAATGTTTTGGGTGATAGTTCTTTTTAGGACGTAGGTGATCACTAACTAAGTTCAACCCCTATGAAGTTGTTCTTAGGGGTTGAAAGTTTGAATGAAAATGAAAATTTGTATAGTAGTTTTTTTAATACTTAAGAGATCAATAAGGCAGAATATTGTAAAATTCGCCTCTAAAGGATTGTTTTTAGGGGTTGAAAGTTTTTATGCAATTAGAAGCTTCAGGGTTGTAAAGCCTTCGTGGTAGTTTTGTTTAAATTTAGATGATCACTAAGATGAGTTATTGCAATATTCGACACCTAAGGGGTTGTTATTGGGGTTCATAGTTTGTACGAAAATTCGTTACAAAGATCGTTCTTTTTTTCATTTCAGGCTAAAGCCTTCACGTAGTCTTTGTGGTATTACTGGTTCCAACAAGTTGTTTATTGCTGAATTTGTTTAATTTTTTATACTTCTGATATCACGGAGTCATGGTGTCACTGCGGCGTTATGATATTTCATGGTCAAAAATAATTTAAAGTAGAATGTTGAAAAGTAATTCATAAACCAAATCGGTGCAATTTTACATATTTTGTGAGAACATTGTTCCCTTAAGCAATTCACAATCGAATCCAAAGGTCGTATCTGAATCCCAGTCGCGCCCCAATGTATTTTACCAAGCGAAAAATATATGTGTGATTTATAACACCAATCTAATGGTGAAGATGAAGAAATATAAAGATATTCCATGCC
Organism: Dryadula phaetusa; assembly: GCA_032432895.1. Lineage (NCBI taxonomy): Eukaryota > Metazoa > Arthropoda > Insecta > Lepidoptera > Nymphalidae > Dryadula > Dryadula phaetusa. The sequence goes on along the minus strand of JAOYRS010000098.1, from coordinate 706,779 downwards.
GTTGAGTTCCACCTCACTCACTCAGCGTGGAATGTCCCAGAGTAAAGAGCGTGGTGTGAACGTAAGTATGAACGGACCCTTTTGGCAGGCTGTAAAACCTCTCTATGGAGATCACTCGCCCTGTATTCAGTAAGAAGTAGAAGCTAGCTGGCTTATCGCCTAGGTGTGATAAGCAAATAGTGTCGAATAGAGTTGAGCATGTTAGCTTGGCTATTCAATTTGTATTTGGATAGCTGCCTCTAAGATGTCAAGCAAAGTGATACAAGAGTGATAGTAGATGACCTTAATTGACTGGTGTACGCAGATGTTTATTATGTCATCAGATTGCGAAGCGAGGCCGGACGTGGCTCAGTGGGACAGCGTTTGACTGTAAACGCGATCGGTTATGGTTTCGATCCCCACTCGGGGTAGTGATTACATTTAAATTATTTTCACCTCCTCGCTCCGGTAAAGACTAAGAGCGGAGTTGACTTCCATTCAACACGCAATGACACTAGGTACTTTCTGTTTACCCTGCTACGCGGGATAAAAGCATGAAGCTAAAATAAAAAAATAAAAAAAAATACGAAGCATTGGTTCTGACCGAGGGTTATGAAAGTAATAATCTAAACTCTAATAAAGTTGTAAAAAATAATTATATATAGTAAATATAACCAACCAATATTCCAACCAACCAATATTCCAACAACAATAAAGCTGATACTTTGGATGCTAACAGACTGTTTGATAGTAGATGTAAAACTAATAGTATCGTTTGGTAGCAAGATTTTTTTTTATTTATTAAAAAAAGAGAAATATTTGTGATTCAAGTTAAAATGCCAAAAACAGAAATAACTGTAAAACAATCATTCCCCGAGTGAAATGGAACACACGACCAGTTTCGTTTGCAGTCAGGCGGTCAATGCTCAGTTCTACTGCGCCACGATGGCGTGTCGACAGGGAAACTCAAAATGTAAACTTTTGAAATTGCATGGAAAAACATGAAGTCACATGTGTACCATGATTTCATGTGTGGATGGGTGAAATCACATGTGGACCGTGATGTCATGTGTGGGCGGGTGAAATCACATGTGGACCGTGATGTCATGTGTGGGCGGGTGAAATCACATGTGGACCGTGATGTCATGTGTGGACGGGTGAAATCACATGTGGACCGTGATGTCATGTGTGGATGGGTGAAATCACATGTGGACCGTGATGTCATGTGTGGATGGGTGAAATCACATGTGGACCGTGATGTCATGTGTGGGCGGGTGAAATCACATGTGGACCGTGATGTCATGTGTGGACGGGTGAAATCACATGTGGACCGTGATGTCATGTGTGGATGGGTGAAATCACATGTGGACCGTGATGTCATGTGTGGATGGGTGAAATCACATGTGGACCGTGATGTCATGTGTGGGCGGGTGAAATCACATGTGGACCGTGATGTCATGTGTGGACGGGAGAAATCACATGTGGACCGTGATGTCATGTGTGGACGGGTGAAATCACATGTGGACCGTGATGTCATGTGTGGACGGGTGAAATCACATGTGGACCGTGATGTCATGTGTGGACGGGTGAAATCACATGTGGACCGTGATGTCATGTGTGGATGGGTGAAATCATATGTGGACCGTGATGTCATGTGTGGACGGGTGAAATCACATGTGGACCGTGATGTCATGTGTGGACGGGTGAAATCACATGTGGACCGTGATGTCATGTGTGGACGGGTGAAATCACATGTGGACCGTGATGTCATGTGTGGACTGGTGAAATCACATGTGGACCGTGATGTCGTGTGTGGATGGGTGAAATCACATGTGGACCGTGATGTCATGTGTGGACGGGTGAAATCACATGTGGACCGTGATGTCGTGTGTGGATGGGTGAAATCACATGTGGGCCGTGATGTCGTGTGTGGATGGGTGAAATCACACGTGGACCATGATATCATGTGTCGATTGGTGAAATCACATGTGGACCGTGATGTCATGTGTGGATGGGTTAAATCACACGTGGACCGTGATGTCATGGGTGGATATATGAAATCACTTAAAATTTGACGATGCTCGTCAAAAACGGTTATTTTGACAGCGTGGGATTAGGAAGATTAAACTTCAGGACGTGCAAGTATATATGAAGTCTTAGGCTCTATGTGCCTAATAGGAACAGACTTTAAGATAGGGCCTATTTAAGGAGATATAACAGCTGTTACAAATTGATATTAAAAGTATTTGTATATCTTAGAAACGACGACCTCTCTCATTGTCAGTTGCATTTGGTCGGATGTTGATAATTTCGACAAATTACTGGCGCCAGAAAATAAAAGTTACAATTTGGTATATAGAGAAACATTACATACATACAAAATCAACAACTTTTTTTAGTGTGCCATTTTTTTAGTTATCCCGCATAGCAGGGTAGACAGAAAGTACCTAGTGTTAAGACACTCAATACTTCGCTTTCCACCAAATTCGAGATATTGCGTATTGAGTGGTGGAACTCAACGCCGCACTTTGTCTTTACCAGAGCGAGAAAGTGAAAACAATTTAAATTCAATTTAAATTTAAACTCTCCCGAGTGGGGATCGAACCCACAATTGATGGCGTTTATAGTCAGACACTGTCCTACTGTACCACGACCGGCCTCAAGTGTGACATATCTATTTTTTTTATTTATACAGATATAAAATATCTTTGAATGCCATAATATTTTATATTTTCACTATATCGCAGACCAAGACGCGGGCGATAGCTAGTATAATATGTATACTGAAGTGTTTATTGAATTTAACATACAAAATTTACTTTTTAATAACTTATTTTAAAATGTTATTCACTTATATTCAAAATATAGTTGGCAATAATTTATTATATCGTATTTTAATGTGTTATTGGCAATATTACAGAATTTCCACGTTATATTTTAAAGTGTTATTCAATTTTCTAGTCATTATTTTAAACTTACCTGTGGAGTTAGAAATATAGTTTGAAAATGTTTCGTGTGTCCGGGCGTCTTCGATACAGAAACGACTTTCTTCCCCATTATGGCATTCATGAGGGATGATTTCCCCACATTTGGTTGACCAACACAACCGATAGTCAAGACGCCATTTTTATATTTCTCGTGGGAGTAATACGTAGTGTCGGCCTTTTCTATGATTGTTTCACCTGAAACGTTTGGAATTTAGTGTTGAGACACTCCATTCATTAGCTTCACGCTTTCATCCCGCATAGCAGGGTAGACAGAAAGCACCTAGTGTCAACACACTCTGTACTTCGCTTTCCGCCGAATTCAAGATATTGCGTGTTGAGTGGTGGAACTCAACGCCGCTCTTTGAGCCAGAGCGAGGAAGTGAAAATAATTTAAATATAATACTCCTCCCAGTGGGGATCGAACCGACAACCGATCGCGTTTACAGTCAGACACTGTCCCACTGCGCCACGACCGGAATTTTTACAGTTCAAATTTAATATATTGTGGATTGAATGGTGTGATTTATACCTTCGTTTTGTTTTACAATATTTGGTAATTGACGATGGTCGTGGGTTCGATTCATACTCGGAGCAATAATTATATATTAAATTGTTTCCATTTCCTCGCTCTGGTAAAATAAAGAGCGGCGTTGAATTAATATAAAGTTAACATATTAGTTCTAAGTCCCAGAACAGTTTCTTAAAATCCAGCCATTACACGTTGATCTGCGGAACTTAACGCCACGCGGACAAAAGAAGATAAACAAGATACAATCAATATTCTCGTGTGTATCGAACGGACAAACATCGAGTCTATCAGTTAGAACTGAAAAAATCTAATATTTATGACGAATTTGTAATTCTAAAATAAAATTAGTCTAAATTACTCCTTATTAAATCAGCTATTTATCAATAAAAACACTATCAAAATCGATCCAACCAGTTCAGAGAATAGACGAAACACACACACATATATATATATATATATATATATATATATATATATATATATATATATATATATATATATATATATATTTTAAAATTACAAACAGACATTACAATTTTTTATTAGTATATACGACTCACCAACTTCTGTCTCGTCTTCTTCAAACTCCACGTCGGTCTCTTCTTTTATCTTCTTCTCCCAGGAGGTCAGGTCAACCTCGTTGTTCACTATGTCCTTGCAAGCCTCTAGAAGTTTGCTTGCACCCTCCGCGCACATTCTTTGGCGTCCCTTACGACGTCTTACTTGAAGACCTTATTTTTTTTGTATAATTTATGTTAAAATAATCTTTCTTTTTATATAAAAATTATAATAAAAGACTTATTGAAGAATTTTTTTTAGTGTCACCCTTTTATCACGCATAGCAGGGTAGACAGAAAGTACGTAGTGTCAAGACACTCCGTACTCCGCTTGAAGAAATTTTAATGTTTTATATTTCTCCTGATTCTTATTTTATAGTTCTATAATAAAAGTATCCTAAATTACTCTTTATCACATCAGCAATCTACCAATGAAAACCCCATCAAAATCAGTTCAGCCCTTCAGCCGGAACAAACAGACAGCCAGGCAGACAAACAAAAAATATATTTTAATATATGTACCATCTATACGTATATATTTTCAACTGAGTTACTGAGTTACTCTTTATCACATCAGCAATCTATCAATGAAAACCCCATCAACATCAGTTCAGCCCTTCAGCCGGAACAAACAGTATATATATATATATATATATATATATATATATATATATATATATATATATATATATATATATATATATATATACTACACTTTAATTTATTCATAAATTGACCAGGACAAGAAACTCTTATAGATTTAAAATTAAAAAAAAAAGGAAAAAATAACTAATAAATATATACTGAGGCCGGTCGTGGCGCAGTGGGACAGCTTCCGACTGCAAACGCAATCGGTTGTGGGTTCGACACACACGCGCGGGGAATGTTTATATTTAAATTATTTTCACTTCCTCGCTGTTATAAGGCAAAGTGCAGCGTTAAGTTCCACCATTCTACAGGCAATGTTTCATATTTGGTGGGAAGCTGCAATATAGGATAAAAATCGGTAAGGCAAAATATATAACTGACCAGCCTTATCAGAAGTGCCTCCAGCCAAATTATATCCGGGGCAGGAAGTGAAGTACACCACCCTCAGCCCCGGACACTTAGTGACCAGATACTCCTTCCACGCGGCCACTAGTGACGCGGGCACTAAGTCCACTTTATTCAGTACCAAGATCATATTTTTATTTTGCTCTCTCACTACGTATTCGTATAAAGATGGTGGGAACATCATACCCTGAAATTTTAGAATATTTTGAAAAAAAAAAATGAAAAAACTGTAAAAAAAATAATAAGACAATTTTCGTGAATATATTGATTTAAATTAATTGTTATTTGTTTACTTTGGTAAGACAAAACACAGCGTTGAGTTCCGCCGCTCAACACGCAATAGATAGAATTTAATGAAAAGTCCGCTTTCCGTTAATTTAAAAATTTCCGATAAAAACATTTCCTTACAATCTTTTGTATTTTAAAGTGATGTAAAGGAATTATAATTTTTTTTTAGCTTGGGGCAGGTCGTGGCGCAGGTTCGATCCCCACTCGGAGGAGTGATTATATTTAAATTATTTTCACTTCCTCACTCTGGTAAAGAGGGCAGGATAGAGTCCCACCACTCGAATTCGGCGGATAGCGAAGTACGGAGTGTCTTGACACTAAATACTTCCTGTCTACCATGCTACACGGAATAAAAGCTAAAAACAAAAAAAATATATGAAAAGGAAAAGACGCTCTCATAGCAAACACAAGTGTACGGACGAGGGGCCCTTTTAAATACTCACAGCGAATCTGACATCAACAATGAGCAGCAAAATGTCACACATTTCCAGAACTCGCCACAACTGACGCCAAGTTTCTAAGTTCAATTCAAAATATGACATATCTCTCCAGTTGTCAGAATTTTCTAATTTCTGTATGTATTCCTTATATAGAAAAAGAAAAAAAAATATTAATTAATATATACAAATGAATAAAATCGGTGTGTCTGTTTGTTACATTAAATACTTACTCTAAAATATTTCTGCTCCTGCGCATCCAATTGTGATGGCGTCATGGAGAAATCCCATGGAGGTCGTTTGGGAAACGACACCTCTGAGGGAAAGAAGTCATTTGGATCCACCTCCATCTCCCTCTCTGATACTGGATTCAGGGATTTCCTATAAGAAATACGAGTAGTGGGTTCGATTTTTGTTATGGGGTAATTTTTCAGCTTCACTCTTAATCCGTATAGTCAGAACAAGATATTGAGAATTGAGTGGCGGAACTCAACGCCGCGCTCTGTCTTACCAGAGCGAGGAAATGAAAATAATTGAATATAATCATTCTCCCAGTGGGAATCGAACCCGCAACCGAACGCGTTTACAGTCAGACGCTGTCCCATTGCGCCACGACCGGCCAAACAAATGTAAACACATAAAACACATTGTGTCTAAGAGAAAACACACACAAAAAAAGAGAGAAAACCTTTTTTTGTTGTGTGTAAGAAAAAAATACACAAAATTCCATGTGTTATTCTGATGTATGAAGTATATTACTGTAAAGTTACATCCAAATTAGTTCAGTAGTTATTGTGTAAAAGGTTAACAAACAAACATACATACCTACATTCTACTACTTCTAAAGTGTTATTCCACACGTTTTTTTTTCGAAAACATATAAAAATATGAACGCAGTTGGATTCGAACCCGCGCCTCTAGGAAACCGTAACAGCGTACTTAAAGATTATTTCTTAGTAATAATTTTTGTGTAGTAGAAATCAGTAACAATCTCTCTACAGAGATGACTAACAATAAACATAACGTTATAACAAGCGTATAGGATAGAGTACGTGTGGCATAACGGAACGCTTGGACGAGATCAAAGGGGTTGCGGATTGGAATCCCGATGCGTTTTCTTAAAAAAATATTTTCTAATCTTTAGTGTGGAATAACATTTCAATAATAGTAGAATGCGAGTGTGTGTGTTTATTTGTTTGTTTGTTTGCTGGTCTCTCACACAATGTAATAACACGTTTAGGAAACATTTTTGAACAAAAACTTTAAATATATGGACGGTTACCAAGAGGCGCGGGTTCGAATCCCGCTGCGTTGAATTTTTTTATAAATAAACGTTTTTTCTTTTCAAAAACGCTTTACAAACACACGTACAAATTATCGCATATATAATAAAAAAATCGAACTGGCACTCACAGAGCTTCTTCTTTCTTCATTTTCAGCTCCTCGTCGGTTTCTCTGTAGAATTTCAGGGCGTATCTGTTAGCGTCCCCCCTCCCCCGCGACCGGTTGGGTTGGTAATTAACTGACACTACGTCGTAGGGATTCGTGTTCGAAGATGCTGAGGGTAAGTAAGCAAAATTTGATTTGCTTACGAGTAACAAACTCGTTGCTATGGCAACGTGTATGCCACTTTACAAATTAGTGTATGCAAAACACTTGGTAGTGTGTGTGATGCTTGTTATTCTTTTTTTAATATATTTCTAGAACAGTTTACAGCATTTTTTTTTTTCATAATTATAATCAAAAAGAATATATTTAAAAACAAGGTTTTTCACAGTGTATTGTGTTCTTTTTTTTTTCCTGTCATTGAGTTACATGCTGTTGACCTTAATGGTCTTTACAGCGACACCGGGAGGGGGAGGGAAGAGGGTACTCTAGCCCTGCGAAGTGTTAGCAAGCACTGGCGTGTCTGCTTGAGAGGAAGCCGACGACCGCAAGGGCGCCCCCTGCGGGGCTCGAACCTCGGCTTGCGGTCGGCGAGCGGGCGGGATTGTATTATATAAAGCAAGCTCTTTTATAGCCATATTAGGTAAATTGTGCAAATAGTTATAATCCGCCATTTTGTTGTGGCGACCATTTTAGATGTGAAGCTATAAAAAAGCTATATTAGCTTTACGCTTTTTATCGAGCAGAGTAGACAGAAATCAAAACACTCCGTTGGCTCAAATAAATAAATAAGAGGCAAACTCAACTTGTCTTACCAGAGCAGAGATATTTTGAAATGTAATCATTTCCCCAAATGGAAATCGAATCCACAACCAACAGCGTACAGGATATGTATGTTATAAATATATATAAAACTTACTGGACATAAGAAGTGTCTTGTTCTGTTTTTTATTTTGGAGCTGCTGTTTCTTAGCTTTGCCGCTGAAAGGAGTTTTGCGTCTCGCTTGCGGCATTTTGAATATTACTGTAAAAAAATACATATAAAATATAAATATATAAATATATAGATATAAAAATACAATATATACAAATATAATATATATAAATATAAACGGGATTGGTCGTGGATTCGATCCCCGCTCGGTGAAGTTATTATAATTAAGCTTCACGCTTGTATCCCGCATAGCAGGATAACAGAAAGTACCTAATGTCAAGATATTTTGTAATTCAATTTTTGATTATATTTAAATTATTTTCATGTCCTCACTCTGGTAATACAAAGCGCGGCGTTGAGTTCCACCACTCAACACGTAATTTCTCGAATTCAGTGAAAAGCGAAGTATGGTTTATATTGATAGATTGACTAGATATTTTCTATTTATCCTGATGACTTGCAACCTTTGGATTTACTGATATAAGTATTAAATAATTATAATGAAATGAACAAAATATTAATAGTTAAAAAAATTTCAATAATAACTCTACAATAAGTACAAAACAAATGAAAAATTTAAATACTTACATAGATATACTCATACATAGTGTTAAGTGAATTGAAATATAATTAATTTAATTATGTATATATATATATATATATATATATATATATATATATATATATATATATATATATATGTATATATATATATATATGTATATATATATGTATATATATATGTATATATATATATATATATATATATATATATATATATATATATATATATATATATATATATATATATATATATATATAGCATCTGTAGGTATTATATATGTTTTTCTTTTAGCTTCACGCTTTTATCGTCAGGGTAGGCAGAAAGTACCTAGTGTCAAGACCATCCGTACTTCTCTTTCCACTGAATTCGAGACTTTGCATGTAGAGTGGTGGAACTTAACGGCGCACTTTGTCTTACCAGAGCGAAGAATTGAAAATAATTTAAATATAATCACTTCCCCGAGTGGGGATCGAACCCACAACTCGCAACACACAACTCAACAATCGCGTTACAGTTACAGATCAAACCCACAACTCAACAATCGCTTTACAGTGGGACGCTGTCCCACTGCGCCACGACCGGCCTATACTATAGTCAAATTTGACCCTATATGTATATACATAGAGTCAAATTTGACTATAGTGTCTTGTTTTTATAAAACATTTAGAACTGTTACCTAGAAATCCCTTGCGGATATTACTATTAAGCCTACTCACTCATAAAACTTTTAAACTTTTTTATCTTTTGTCTTAAAATTAAGAATTAGTTACATACTAATTTCCAGTGTGTAAACAGTGTTTTAAAACCTATGAATATGGCTCCTGAATGAATATGAACCTATGAATATATATATATATATATATATATATATATATATATATATATATATATATATATATATATATATATATATATATATATGTATATATTTATGTACTGTTAAAAAAGTAGATAATTTTAAGACTGCAAATGGAGGAAACAATGTTTTTTGATACAATATTTGATAAGTTAATTTATACATGACTTTTTATTATTTCAGATATAGAGAGCTCTGGATATATCAATGACATTAAAGTTATTATCAGTATAGTATTAAATAAAACTTTTTTATATATCTATTCAAAAATTATCTAATCTGAAGCTTAGAATAATACTTTAAAAAGAGTTAATTAATAAATAAAGATTTATTATTATAACTATATATATTTATAAAATAGAATAAAAAAATACGACAATTAAACATACGTTTATTGAACACAGGAAATAGCATAGAAGTATTATTTAAATAAAAAACTTATTAGATATACGAGTTTAAATAGAAAATACATAGTTTAAGCCGAAAATGTGGTTGCAAGTATTAAAGACAAAATGCCGGCACGTTGTTACAAATTTTGAATTGTATTTAAATTAAATTAAATATAGTTATAACTTAAAGTATATTAAATATATATATTAGTAAAATTAAGGCAATATTTTCATTTCTAATGTTCGCCAGAGATACTGAAAATATAAGACTTATTATGTTTCCATTTGTATCGTGTTTCCAGATATATATATATAAAAAAATTAGCTCACCATTAATAGATGAATAAATGCGATTTTTTATAGAATTTTCTTAAAGGGTAAATATCCTATTAAATTTAATAGTATTAAATATTAAAATTAATAGTTTCTCGAAAACTCGAGTGAAAAAAAACTTTCCGGTATCAACAAAAGAAACAATTTGACATTTCGTATAAAACATATGGTCATATGTCATATAAAAAATACAGATAATAATTATAATATTGGAAAATTAATTAATAATCTTAATAATCTCCTATTAGCATTTAATGTAATAAAAAAAGAAACACAAAGTATTAAAATAACATAATGGGATTTTTTTAATTAATTTTAATATGTGAATAATTTTATGCTGTATAAAGCACAGTCTTGGCTCAATGCTTAGTTGTACTTTAAAAAAAATCAAACATAACCTCTAACTTAGAAAATCCAAAAGTGACAGTTCATGTAAACAAATAAACGGGTTATCTTAGAATTTATCACGAATATAAAAAAATTAGGAATATAAAATACAAAAATGCTTCCACTCTCTTTACTGCGGACAGCTCAAAACCATCCAATGTTGGTAGAATTGAAAAATGGCGAAACCTACAACGGCCACCTCGTTAGCTGTGATAATTGGATGAATATTAATTTACGAGAAGTCATTTGCACATCACGGGACGGCGACAAGTTCTGGAGGATGCCAGAATGCTATATCCGAGGTAGTACAATAAAATACTTGAGAATACCTGATGAAGTTATTGATATGGTGAAAGAAGAAACTCAAGTGAAAGCTAGAGGTAGGGGAGAGGTCAATAAAGGTAGAGGCGGGCAGAACATGAGGTCTGGGAGAGGAGGCAGCAGAGGTGCGTTTGGTAACAGAGGCAGACCAGCCCCCTTGGCTCGGGGTGGTGGGAATGTTAGACCGCAGAATAAAAACAAAAAGTGATGTATTTTATTTTATACTTTATACTGTACTGTTTAAATTAAATTAAATTAAGTAATGATAAGGATGTTTTGTTTTATTTTATTTAAAACTTTTTTACATTTTTTAAGTAATTTAAAAACTTTTTTATCTTTTTTAGTAATTTTATATTTAATTGTCAGTTAGTATTAAAATTTGATATTTTTCATTATTGGTTAGAAATTTTGTTTATTTCTTTTAATGGAAATTTTGTTTATATATATCAAAATAACAAAAGACATGTTAAGTTTCTAGAAATATTATATACATTATTGGAAATTACCCTCTTAGTTTGTTATATCTTCATATGTTCCATGTCTATGTAACTTATACAAGTTACAGAACACATTTATTCCTATACATTTATATAGCTGGTTATATTTAATGCTTTTTCTAATATTGACGTTATTATAATTAATACTATTAAATATTAAAATATTATTATTAGTTCAATATATATATATATATATAACTTCTCTACTCTCTCATCTGAGGAGAGTGCTAGCAGAAAGGCTTATACCCAAGTAGAGGGCGATGATAAATCTTTAGACTGTTAATTTTATTTTACTTACAAATTCTTCCTTATATTTAATTTCACGATTTTACCCCGCATAGCAGGGTAGACAGAAAGTACCTAGTGTCAACACACTCCGTACTTTCCTTTTCACTGGATTTGAGACATTGCATGTTGAGTAGTGGAACTCAACTCCGCACTTTGTCTTAAAGGAGGAAGTGACAATAGTTTAAATATATCCCATAGGTCTTGAATACACAACTGATAATGTTACAGTCAGACGCTGTCCCACTGAGCCACAACCTGCCTTAAAATAACATCTCTACATACCTATTTTATATTTTTTATAATAAAAAATAGCCTTAATTAATCCTTATAATATCAGATGTCTATCAACGAGTCTCATTGAAATCAGTCCAGCTGTTCCAGAAAATAACCAAAACAAACAGTCAGACAGAAATTGTAAATAAATATTATTTTGGTATACTTGTACATACATACATACATATGTAATAATTATATAAATTCTTTATTATACACCCAAAAGTATAAAACAAAAGTGTTATATATACAAGGAGAAGAAAAAAAAAGGATAAAGGACAAAAATATATATATAAATTACGTGTACAAGAGGCGGCCCTATCGCTAAAGTAGTGATCTCTTCCAGGCATCCTTAAGGTGTAGGAACAAATTCATAATGAAAAAATATAATACACCTACAAATTCATAATGGAATCGAATGTAAGAAAAAAAGGAGAATTACACCAACAATTACAAATGTATATACTACATATATATATATATATATATATATATATATATATATATATATATATATATATATATATATATATATATATATATAATTATAAGTTAAAAAAAAAGTGTAAAGTAAATTATGGCATGAAAAGTAAAAAGTTAGTGTCAAGAAATGACTAAAGAGGTTAAATAAGTTTTGGTACTTCTAAATTGGTATCAGAAGAGAATTCCATAAGCGGCACGCAGTCACTGTAAAAGAGTTGTTACAAAAGGAAGAGGTATGGGTGAGGTTCCCACCAACCCAGCAGGGGGCGCCATTGCGGTCGTCAGCTTCCTCTCAAGCAGCCATGTTAGAGCTTGCTAAACTTCGCAGGCTAGAGCACCCTCTTCCCTCCCCCTCCCGGTGTCGCTGTAAAGCCCATTAAGGTCAACAGCATGTAACTCATTTGACAGAAAAAAAAGTGGGGATTTATAGAATAAGTTTACGTTTTGAGCGAAGAGACATGGATGAGACTCGCCCAAAAAATCAAACCGGTGTTTAAGGTGAGGTGGAGAAAGTGGCTTGAAAGGAATACGGTGCAGAAGATGAAGTGTGTGAGTATTCCTGTCAAGGTGGATTGGGAGCCACTTGAGTTGTTGTGAACGTCGGAGGTCATATTTACGTAAGCCAAATATGAATCGTTTATAAACATCTTGGAGACGTTCAAGCTTATTTAAATGCTCCTATTAAGATAGGACTTAAGAGGCAGGAAAATAAAAATCAGCATAATCGAGAATTAGTAAAAGATTATTTAAGAAGATTAGTTGGAATAGGAAGTACCAGACGTTTAAATGATCCCAATGATGCAAACACCTTTCTACTTACCTCACTTACTTGACAATCCCATGATATATCATTGCCCATAATAATGCCAAGATATTTTACAGATTTACCGTACGCTATGATATCATCACGTGTCAATCCTCGCAATAAGCTTAGCGCTTCTAAGTAAGATTAGCTTGGTATATTTAGAGTTGACTTGTAGACCAAATGATTTACTCCAACAACCACTGCAGAGAGAAGCAACATGATTAGAAATAGTATTTATATATATATATATATATATATATATATATATATATATATATATATATATATACAGAAAAAAATTGAGGAGACAACACACCACCCTGCGGGACACCAGCCGTTACAGAAGACCCGTTTGGAATATGAATCCTGTATACTTATACGTTGCCAGCGCCCGGACATACATCCATGAAACCAATCAATTACATTATGAGATATGTTAGGAGATTTTAAAGTAGGAAGCATGATATCAGTCTACAGTACCAAAAGCATTGCTGAAATCCAACTAAACTAAGACTGACTTTTTGCATATTCATACCGTTTCGTATGCGTTCAGATATTTTAACTAGCGCTGTAGTCATACTATGACCATGACGGAGACCGGAGAGGGTTTAAAAGGAGAAATAAGCGCTCAAGGACTTTGGATAGAAATAGGACGAAAATCAGATAAATCAATAGAATTATTCTTTTTTGGTAGCGGAGTTATTTGAGCGTTTTTCCAAGCAGAAGGAATATATATTTAGTAATTATTTATAGTGATATTTTACTATTACAGGCTAAACTTCATTTATTCGTAACAGCATTCGACTGTAAACGCGATCAGTTGTGGGTTCCGTTCCCACTTGGGGGAATGATTATATTTAAAACTAACAACTAAAGCTATTTCGTTCTTTTACCCGTATTCTCACATCACAGACATTGCCACATTTAATAATTTTATCGATTTATAAAATCAAAATCTCTACGAGGCCGGTCGTGACGCAGTGGGACAGCGTCTGATTGGAATATGATCGGTTGTGGGTTCGATCGCCATTCGGGGGAGTGTTTATAATTAAATTATTTTCACTTTCTCTGGTAAAGACAAAGTGTGGCGTAGAATTCCACAACTCAACACGCAATGTCTCAAATTCGGTGGAAAACGGAGTACGGAATGCGGGATATAGCGTGAAGCTTCTTAGAAACTATACTGGCCACGTTTTTAATTAAATTGAATAATTTATTAAGGAAATGTTACCAAAATATAATAACGAAAACTGCATTAAATTCGGTTAAGCCGTTTCCAAGATCAGCGTACACAAACACACAGACAAACAGACACGAAATTTTATATATAATTGTTTTGAGTTTCTCTCATATATGTTCCATGTACAGACGGCGTTCAGTTACATTTATATTATATCTGCATATTTTACACATTCATATAAAAAAACAAAAATCTTTAACGCGGGATTCGAACCCAGTCTCGCTTTGCCTCACAATAATATAATATAGAAAAAAATATTTTGTGAAAATAAAAAAAAAATTAAAAAAAAAACACCCACAGATTATACAATATTATAATATTAAATGTCAAATGTATAAAAGTTACATAGAGTCCGAAAAGCTATTGACGTTTAAAAAACGCGCGATTGAAACGCGCGATTGGAACGCGCGTGTCTGACGCTGTTATTCAGATAGTTATCACTAAAATGTATCGATTTCTTACATTTTACATACAAAAATGACATATAAAACTATGTATGGCGGAACTCAACGCCGCGCTTTGTCTTATCAGAGCGAGGAAAGGAAAATAATTGAAGTATAGTCACTCCCCCGAGTGAGAATTGAATCCACTACAATATTGTATATAGTCTTCTACATTAAAAAAATTTAAAGCCAGTCGCAGTGGGACAGCGTCTGGCTGTAAAAACGATAGGTTGCGGGTTCGATTCTCACTCGGGGAAATGATTATATTCAAATTATTTTCACTTCCTCGTTGTGGTAAGACACGCAATATCTCAAATTCCACGGAAAGCTAAGTACGGAGTGTCTTGACACTACATACCTCCTGTCTATCCTGCTATGCGGGATAGAAGCGTGAAGATAAAAAAACACCTTATACCACTTAGAACAGCGAAATGAAAATAACGTAAAGATTGTTTTAATCAGATTACAATTTTGATATTTAAATTAACGCTACATATGTTACTTTTAAAAAAGGGCATAAATTAAAAGGAAACATTTTTTTTATTAATTAATAAGTAATTAATTAATTTAAAAAAAATGTATACAAAAATTTACAAAATTTGAACGCACCAGGATTCGAACCCGCACATCTTGGAAACCGACCAAGCGCTATGACAACGTTATTAAATTGTAACAAAACGTATAAGAGGCGAGAGGCGCCGGTTCGTATCCCGCTGCGTTCAAATTTTTAAACGTTTTTTTAATAATTTAAAATAACATCCAGATATATATATATATATATATATATATATATATATATATATATATATATATATATATATATATATATATATAGGAAGTACCTAGTGTCAAGACACTCCGTACTTCGCTTACCACCGAATTGGAGATATTGCGTGTCGAGTGGCGGAATACAACGTCGCACTTTGTCTTTACCAGAGCGAGAAGAAGAGAGAATAATATTGTACATAAAGCATAAATAAGCTATAGGACGGGAAACAAGAGGCGCGGGTTTGAATCCCGCTGTGTTCAAAATATTTATACGTTTTTTCAAAAGTATTTTTTTATCCTAAGTGTATAATAACACTTCAAAATAAGTAATTTATTCCTAAGTAACAAAATCCTTGGAAGCTCAACACTCTTTTAGGAGAAATCCCAAAGCAAATGTGTAAATGTTTTTATTTCCTTTTTTTTCACAAATATGAGGGGTTTGCGAGTAAATTTCTAATTACATATTAATATAACATCTTTTTTAACAACACGTTTAAAAAATTAAACAGACTGAGATTCGAACTCGCGACTGTTGGAAACCGTAGACGCGGCTTTGAATTATTTAATTTTTTTTTTCAAAAATATTTTCTAATCCTAAGTGTGGAATTACACTTTAAAAATATGATATCTTTCATGCGCTTCACTCGATTGTAAATTATTGATTTTGTGAGCATGTGTGTGTGTGTCTCTGTGTGTGTGTGTGAGCGTGTGTGTGTGTGTGTGTGTGCGTGAGCGCGCGTGTGTGTGTGTGTATGTGTGTGTATGTGAGCGTGTGTGTGCGTGTGTGTGTATGTGTGTGTGTGTGAGCGTGTGTGTGTGTGTGTGTGTGTGTGCGTGAGCGCGCGTGTGTGTGTGTGTATGTGTGTGTGTGAGCGTGTGTGTGCGTGTGTGTGTATGTGTGTGTGTGTGAGCGTGTGTGTGTGTGTGTGTGTGTGCGTGAGCGCGTGTGTGTGTGTGTGTGTATGTGTGTGTGTGTGTGCGTGAGCGCGTGTGTGTGTGTGTATGTGTGTGTGTGTGTGCGTGTGTGTGTGTATGTGTTTATAAGCTATGCTGGACAGCAACCCTGCAATATTGTTTTTTTAATATGTGAATTGTTAATTTTTTTATGAGATATAAATTAATTACGAGACCGTTAAAGTTGCCAAAATGATTTTGTCTGTCCGTGTACAGGTACTTCAGACACATGTCGCCGGGCTTGAACGAAGTACTCACGAAGTACGTGAAGATACAAGAGGAGAATGGACACTCTATCAGTGAAGAGGTGAGTGGTGGGTCTCGAGAGGCTCTGTTCTCAGTAGAAGAAGTAGAAGTCTGCCCCCCGAGCTGGTGGTAGCTTCGAGTACTGACAATACTGACACTTGTGTAAACTGACGATGTCAAATTGCTTGTAATAGACTATTGGTTTAAATATTTTTTTATATATATATATATATATATATATATATATATATATATATATATATATAGGAAGTACCTAGTGTCAAGACACTCCGTACTTCACTTACCACCGAATTGGAGATATTGCGTGTCGAGTGGCGGAATACAACGTCGCACTTTGTCTTTACCAGAGCGAGAACGTATAAAATAATTTTTAAATATAATCACTCCCCCGAGTGGTCATCAAATAATTTTAGTATTAATTAAAAAGAGTTGACATCAAATATAAAAACAAATATAGAGCATAGAGAACTTAGTGTCAAGACACTCCGTTCTCTGCCGTTCTGTATATTTTACAAACACAACCCAAGGAACTTATAAAATAAATCGTTATATCAAATAAATTGTTACAATTAGATTCGATGTACATACAGAAATTAGGTTGGTTTAGGAATCGTTATAACGAGGTAAACATTGTGCAATTGAATGCAAATAACCGATGATGATAATATCGTTATATTGAGGTTACAAGTTGACGAAAAATCGTTACATAGAGGTAAATAACACTTTTTATTATATTACAATCAATTTCAATGAGCATATCAAAAACAATATATATATATACATTACTTAAATAATAATTAATTAAATAAAATATCAAAATACATTTAAAAGACTTACAATATTTTTTAACATTTTAAATGAAACTATTCTAAATGAATTACGTCACAGAAGTACTGTATAGTGTTCGAAACGTCGTGTTTCATGTTATGTATTATCGAATACCAAAATATACGCGATTAATCCGCTTATAACAATTTCATTTGAAATGTGCTATTTTCATTTTTATATTATAAATATTTAATTAAATAAAGAAATACAAGCCATATACAGGGGGTGGTTATATATTCATAAAATTATTTTCAAAATATATTAAATCCAGTCGAATTCAGTACTTTTTAATAATTAACTTAAATAATTATAATTCGTTTATTGTTTGTTGCTTAATCTAACTAAACCATCGGACCACAGGGCCCCTTGACCTCACAAAAGGCCCCCTCTACCAGGGGGCCCTGTAAGGGGCCTCGTGTTATCGAGGGCGGTGATCCCTCAGGTGTCTCAGCGCGCACCTGGCAGCCGTGCCCTTGGCGATGCGGTAGTTTCGACCTACCCCTTTGAAGGTACCCCTGCCGAATACCTCAACGCAAACGCGTACCCGACGCCCATCGGCCAAGCGCTCTGGTTTCCTGTTACGATGAAGAAAAATAATAGAAATATATGATTTAAATAGGTTTATATATATATATATATATATATATATATATATATATATATATATATATATATATATATATATATATATATATATATATATGTATATTTGCACGCTTCACACTTCATCCCGCATAATAGGGTAGTTATTTTCCGATAAATTTTATATAGAATGGCGAACACTACGCCACACTTTGTCTTACCAGAGCGGAGTAATGCAAATAATAATTTAAATATAAACATTCCACTGAGTGGGAAACGAACCCATGACCAAACGCGTCAGTCGATAGCACAAAAGGCACGATTAGAAATAGATAAGACCATCTGTGCGTAAACGCGATCGGTTGTGGGTTCGATACACACGAGCGGGGAGTGATTATATTTAAATTATTTTCACTTCCTCGCTCTGGCAAGACAAAGTACGGGGTTGAGTTCCGCCACTCAACACGTAATATCTCTTGAATACGATTGAAAGCGGAATACGGAGTGTGTTGACTCTAGGTACTTTCAGATTATAAAAAGTTAACATAATTAAGTAGAACACGCAACTTAGCCAAGACCGCAAGAGACACGAGTTCGAATTCCGCTGTGTAATTAATTATTCTTATTTAAAAAAAAATGCTATGCGTCGGTCATCATATTACAAACTCACCCAAACTTAGCGGTGTCAGGTTCCGCCTCGAGCAGCTCCCTCACAGGCGACTTGGGCGCGGCGGCGCTAAACGCATCCAGCTCGGCGCTCAACAGCGCGCCCACTGAGCGCCACACCGCCGCTAGCGACATGCCTGAAGGGGAAAAGTTCACCTGTTTATTTTTTTTATCAGTTCATTCACTCATTCTTTCATGTATCAAAACATTATGTTCCGAATAATAATTATATTTTATAAGGATTTCTTTTTAGAAATCTTTTATTACAAATATATTATTAAAAAAAAATATTTCCAAGTCCATACCTGAATCTAAAAATATGGCCCCCGTCACGGATTCGAACAGGTCTCCCAAAGCTTTGGGGACTTCGACATCTTCAGCTTGTTCCATCTCATCCTCTTGGATGAGATAATGCTGAAATTCAATATATATAAAAGAAATTACAAAAAAATATTCTAGCACCTTCATTGCTAACTTAATATAATTAAATATATATATATATATATATATATATATATATATATATATATATATATATATATATATATATATATATATATATATATATTATATATATATATATATATATATATATATATATACTTTTATATATATATATATATATATATATATATATATATATATATAAACGTTGGAATTACGCGAATCCCTTTTGTTGGGGGGGCCTGAGAATTTTTTTTTATTATTTAATTAAATAATAATTATTTTAGAATAATTATTATTAAGAATAAATCAAGAAAATGGAATATTTAAAAAAAATGGGCTTTTTATAAGTTAAATATGTATTGTTGATTTAAGTATCAAACTTGAAAATTAAAAAAAAAATCTGTATGCACGATCGGTTGTGGGTTCGATACACACTCGAGGGAATCATTACATTTAAATTATATCAATATCGTCGCTCTGTCTAAAACAAAGCGCGGTGTTGAGTTCCGCCACTCAACACGCAATTTCTCAAATTCGTAAACGATGTTCGCAGTGTCTTGACACTATGCACTTCCTATCCTACCCTGCTATTCGGGATAAAAGCGTTAAGTTGAAAAAAAAGTAAAGAAAAACTAAAGGCATCCCTAAAAAAAACCTAAAAAAAATATATTTAAACCAATAGTCTATTACAAGCAATTTGACATCGTCAGTTTACACAAGTGTCAGTATTGTCAGTACTAGAAGCTACCACCAGCTCGGAGGGCAGACTTCTACTTCTTCTACTGAGAACAGAGCCTCTCGAGACCCACCACTCACCTCTTCACTGATAGAGTGTCCATTCTCCTCTTGTATCTTCACGTACTTCGTGAGTACTTCGTTCAAGCCCGGCGACATGTGTCTGAAATACCTGTACACGGACAGACAAAATCATTTTGGCAACTTTAACGGTCTCGTAATTAATTTATATCTCATAAAAAAATTAACAATTCACATATTAAAAAAACAATATTGCAGGGTTGCTGTCCAGCATAGCTTATAAACCCATTAACACACACAAATACACTCACACACACACACACACACACATACACACACACACACACACATACACACACACACATACACACACACTCACACCCACACGCTCACACGCACGCACGCACACACACACACTCACACACACACACTTATACACACACACGCACGCACACACTGTACTAAAAACACAATAAAATCAATAAATAACAATCGAGTAAAACGCATGAAAGATATCATATTAGTTTAGTATTTTTAAAGTGTTATTCCACACTTAGGATTAGAAAATATTTTTGAAAAAAAAAACGTAATTCAAAGCCGCATCTACGGTTTCCAACAGTCGCGGGTTCGAATTTAGCTGTGTTTAATTTTTTATACGTGTTTTTAAAAAAGATGTTATATTAATATGTAATTAGAAATTCACGAGCAAACCCCTTATATTTGTAAAAAAAAAAACATTTACACATTTGCTTTGTGTTGAGCTGTCAAGGATTTTGTTAGTTCATGAATATTTAAAATTCGTTGTTAATAAAAACAACTAAAATTTAAAATTGTCTAAGGAATAAATTACTATATTTGAAGTGTTATTATACACTTAGAAAATAAGATAGATAAGAAAATATTTTTGAAAAAACATATAAATATTTTGAACGCAGCGTGATTCGAACCCGCGTCTCTTGCTCCCCGTCCTAATTTATTTATGCTTTATATATAATATTATTCACTCTCACCAAACGACTACTTCTTATAAATAGTCTTTGTGTAGTAAAAATCAGTAACAATCTCTCTACAGAGATGCCAACAACAAACATGACATCAAAACAAGCCTATAGAATAGAGAACGTATAGTTTAGTGATCAAAGCGTTTGGACTGGGAACAAGAGGCGCGGATTGGAGTCCCGTTGCGTTCAAATAAAAAAATTAAACCCTTTCTTAAGGTAAATCTATCTATCTCAAAAGTATAAAAGCGTACTCACTTGTGGAAGCCGTGCCGCGCCGCCAGGGTCGCGAAGATGGTGTTGTTGACGAGTGCGGAGCGCAGGTCCGTGAGCGCGCCCGGGGAGTGGCGCCGCGGGTCCTCGTACAGGTGGCGCGTGATCAGGTAGTCTGCGAGCGAGCGAGCGAGTGAGTGAGCGAGTGAGTGAGCGAGCGAGAGAGATAGAACTATAGTGACAAAAGGAGAGATTGAGAGAGTAGGTTAATATAAAGAAGAATAAATAAAAGAGTAATATATATATACACACAAATATTTTAAGTGAGTAAGCAAATGGAAATCAGAATGAATTATTTATTTAATAGGCGAGTGAATGATTAAATAATATAATGTATTTCAATGGGTACTTGATAATAAAATATACAACAAAGGATTATTGCTATGTAATAAGAAATAAAAAACAATCCAGACAAATAAAGGAGTATCTTTTGGTAATATTAAAATAACTCCTTAAAGAATACAATAATACAATCTGGATCTATATCTGAATGAATCTAGACTAATTTTGATGCGACTTTGTATTTGCAGAATTATGAAAAAAAAAATATTTAAATGTTAAATTATGTTAAAACGCGTAAACAAATTCGCAAGCAAAGCTTTATCAATATAAAAATTACCTAACAATTAATTGACTGAATGTGAACTATTGAACGATAGAACGAATCGTTCAATATAATCACGTACAAAGAACGAACTATTGTAACTTATGACGACCAAACGTCAGAAAACAAATAAAAGAAAAACAACAGTCAATACGTTTATTGCACTTTCATTTATACACTTCACTTCATACCACACACTTAACACTTGTTCACGAAATATCCTGATATTTGAACACACGCAATCAATATACACTTTTGCACCGTATCGCATAGTAACGACGTAAACTGATACTACACGATTATTTTAATAAACATGTGGGTATATTATTATATTATTTATTCGTGAACTACTCGCGGCGTTGAGTTCCGCCACTAAACACGTAACGTCACTAATTCAGCGGAAAGCTAAGTACGGAGTGTCTTCACACTAGGTACTTTCTGTCTACCCTGCTATGCGGGATAGAAGCGTGAAAAATCTACGCTAATATTAATATTTTTTTTTAATTTATACGTATTATTTAAAAACAACCCCTCAGGTTGAATGGTATAAGTAAAGGGAATAGCAAAGTATTGGAACAGGAAATATGTACTAATGCAGGAGAGGGGAAAACATTGGGTAAACTTGAGAGTTTATATAGAGATGTAACAGAACGAACGAACGAAAGAACGAACGACCGAATGAACGTGAACCAATGAACGAACTCACCCAATATGGCGTCACCGAGGAACTCCAGCCTCTGATAACAATCTGTCAGACGGTTCTTCTGATGAGAAGCGTGTGTCAGCGCTTGCAGAAGTAGTGAGCGGTCTTTAAATCTATATTGCAGAGTTCTTTCTAGGGCGTCATAACCTAAAAAAAAATAATTTAAATGTAACTATTTTTTACCCACTTGATCATAGACTACTGTAAAGTGTTTAAAAAAAACTCCGAGTTTTCCGTTTAAAATATTAGTTTTAGCTCTGGTAAGACGAAACGCGGCGTTGAGTTGAAGAGGCGTGGCCAAGACGTCCAATGTCTCAATTTTAGACATTTAAATGGTAAACGACTTCAGGTTCAACCTCTCATTGTACAAATTATAAATATTACTTTGTTGAACAAATAAGGACATAATAAAAAAAAATATATATTTTATTTTATTATATTTATTTAAATCCAAAAATTTAAGTGAATATACATATTTCATTATAAAGAATATATATATATATATATATATATATATATATATGTATATATGTACATACATACATATATATATATATATATATATATATATATATATATATATATATATATATATATATATATATATATATATATATATATGTTTATTTTACTATTGTTAAAGTATGATTCCACACATAGTATCAGAAAACATTTTTGAAAAAAAAAACGTATAAAAATTTAAACGCAGCGGAATTCGAACCCGTGCCTCTTGGAAACAACATAAATAAGTTGTAACAAAACGTATAAAAAATTCAACACAGCCGGATGTAGCCAGTACATACGGCTTAGCGGTAGCGGAGCGCTTGGTCGGGGAACAAGTGGCGTGGATTCGAATCCTTCTGCGTTCAAATTTATATACTATTTTTTTTTCAAAAAATATATTTTTTTACCTGACAACATCTGCTCTAACTCTCCTTCAGGGTCTTCGATATATCTCAAAAGTGGAGACGGTGGAGCTTTCAACTCTCCGTATATAGGCTGTGAAAAAAAAAAGTGTGCCGATAACCAATTTTTTTTTAAATGTATCATCAATATGAAGAAAATAACTTAAATATTAATGAAAGAATAACAACTTTTCTTTCCTTCTTCTCTTCTTCTTCTTTTCTTATTCTTCTTCTCTTCTATGGGCTTAATAAAAGTGACAAACATTATGATAACGGTCTCTAGACAAAATTTTGTCAAAAATTCGCTTGAAATATATATATAGATCTTTAGTTCTAAGTAGCTGATTATAATTATATGTAAATGAGAAATAAATAACAATAAGGAATAAAACGTACAGACACAATCAGTAGTGCATTAAAATGTATATTAATAAAAAAATGGCATTTTTATTTACAAAATAAAAACAACTATTTTAAATGAAAAAAAAAAATAATGCTTTCATACAAAAAATATAACATGTCAGTTTGTATATCATACCTGCCACCACTTGCCCCTCTCATCTCTATAGGGGCGGAGCGCCCCCACAGCGCGCCCTGCCCAGCCCCAGTCCGTCTCTGGAGCGCTCACCTCCGCCTCGGCCTCCGCTTCGGACTCCGAGCACGATGAGTCCGAGGATATCGCCTCTACAGGCTTTGATTGTGGTCTCTGTGAAGGTGGCATATATATATATATATATATATATATATATATATATATATATATATATAAATTATCATATAAAGAATTAATATAAAAATATTTTTTTAATGAAAAAAAAAACATTTCAAGCTTTAACACGCATAGTAAGGAACTCAGACACAACCTAGTGTCAAGACACTCCGTTGAGTGCTTTACATCCAAAATCGAGACATCAACTCAACACCGTGTTTTGTCTCACCAGAGCAAAAACATAAACAATTTTTTCCCTCACCCTCACCCTCACCCTCTTTCATGTATATTATAACATCAGTCATACATAAGTTAATATAACTTTGTGTTTGTGTAAGTGTATCTGTTCTTGTATGTGTGTATGCATACATGTATAGACAAACAACCCTTATCTTTACAAATTATTATTATTATTAATATTATATATATATATATATATATATATATATATATATATATATATATATATATATATATATATATATATATTTATATATATATATATATATAGAATTAAGTATAGTGTAAAGTCACCTTTATAAAAACATTTCATGTACTCATCCAAATATGGTGGACCACCCATTGGCCTAAGCTTTCTTTGTGTTATGTTAAAATCTTCTATTATTATTATTATTAAATATGACTTGAAGTTAGAAAGACGTTTCTTTCCAAAACCCAGTAATTAACCACATTATATTATATTTAATAGCTATATTTTATAAGACGTTCTTTTATTCTATAAGAAATAATTGTATGTATGTTATTTTAATAATATAATAACCATATTGTATTTTTATACCAATAAAGACATTTTAAAATCAATCCCCGAGCGTGTCTCGAACCCACAACCAATCGCGTTCACAATCAGACGCTGACACACAAGCTAGCCAAATTATTAATTCCTTAATTGAATAAAAAAAAAGAAAAAAAAAACAGAAAAAAAAAATTTTTTTCTCCACTCACCGGCTCAACTCTATCTTCTACCGTTTCTCCCTTTTCAAATCTCACAACGTACGGATGATCATCATTCAATGGTAAGACATGCTGAGGCAGGACTCGAATGCCAAGCCAAGACATGAAAAGGAGGGCCCCTCGAGGGCCACACTCCAGCAGATAGGCCCCTATGAGGGCCTCCACGCAATCCGCTATTGATTTATCTATAGTGATTAAGAAAGAAATATATAAAATTATTAAAATAAATGTAACACACACTACCACGAGTTTGACACACACATTTATATAAAGTGACATACACGTTGCTATGGCAACGCGTCAATGAGATATATATATATATATATATATTAAGACTTGGAGGAAATCTTTCGACCAGTTTTTTAAGCAAATTAACGCGATAGAGGAGTATGAAATTTGACACATTTAAGATTTATATAGAGGAGGGTAGAAGTTTAGTATTTATTATTATATAAAATTATTATTATATAAAATTATTATTATATAAAAATAAACACTACACACACTACTGTACGTGTTACACACACCTGTGTACAAAGTGACAGTGACACGTTGCCTATGGTAACGAGAATTTTACGCGAGAACGAAAGTACTTTTATACAACAAATGTCATTTATAATGTGCTCTCTCTCTATCTCTCTCACTCTCCGTTTTACAACTCACCAGGTATACTGTGTTGAGTGATCAGATTGTACGGAATGAAACACCCGCTGTTATCCACAGCCGCGTCTGTAGCGTGAATTTTCTCTTTAGCATCACCCTGTGAATGAAAAATATAATAGATTTACGCTTTTTAGCCTCTGCTCGCTTCGTTCAAAAAATAATTTGAAGGCACAAGTCTAAGTCTTGTGAGATAGCGTCTGACTGTAAACGCGACCTGTTCTGTGTTCTATTCTCACTTAGGGGAATGATTGTCATTTATTCGCTCTGGTAAGACAAATCGCGGCGTTGAGTTCCGCCACTCAGATCGGAATAGGAAGTGTCTTGGAAGGTTTTTTGTACCTTCACGCTTTTTATCCCGCACAGCAGGATAGACAGGAAGTACCTGGTATCAAGAAGCTCCGTACTTCGGTTTCCACCAAATTCGAGATATAGATTATTGAGTGGTGGAACTCAACGAGGTACTTTGTCTTCACCAGACCGAGAAAGTGAATATAATTTAAATATAATCACTACCCCCTAGTTGGAATCGAACCCACAACCTCACACTGCGCCACGACCGGCCTCTACAAACAGTATTCGATTACATTTTTTTTCTCATATGATAAATTATATCATAAAAAAAACATAATACGGGAAATTGTCAAAAATGTTAAAAATGAATGTATAATAAATAAATTGTAAACTCACAGTATTGGGCTGCAAAGTTGGCGGTGGCTTGTGGCACGGTGGTAACCAGTTGTCATGGGGTTCAAATTTGGACGCGATCATACGAGCGCCGAGACGCTTGTTCCTGCCTAAACGGTACAGGTTCAAGTTCGACACCTGGAAAACAAATAAAAAATATATATAGTTTTATGAACATCATATATATTCTGCGAGTTAAAAAAGAATCTAAATTAAAAAATCAATTACATATTTAAGTTAAGATAAAAAATATTTTCTTAATATTGTGTACATTTTTAAACAGCCTGTATATTCATAGGCAAACTTTGTTTGTATACAGCCTTACTTTTTAAAATTTTAGTTATCATTCAACTTTTTTTATAGCTTCACGCTTCTATCCCACATAGCATAGAGTAAACATCAAGTACCTAGTGTCAAGACACTCAGTACTTCGCTTTCCACCGAATTTGAGGATATTGTGTGTTGAGTGGTGGTACTCAACGCCGCACTTTGTCTTTTACCACGGCGAGGAAGTGAGAATAATTTAAAATATAATCATACCCCCCCTTGTGTGTATCGAATCCACAACCGATCGCGTTTACAGTCAGACGCTGTCCCACTGCGGCACGACCGGACTTAACTATTCATTCAATCATTATTTCGTTCAATAACTTGATTTCTTCTTATATGCGACATATTACTTATTTAAAATGTTACATAAACATTCAATTATTTACTTAGTCATTCTTACATTCACTTACCTGCATACTTCTTATATTCGATAGCTATTTTTTTTTTACAATATCAGATATCATTCAAGCACTCATTCAATCATTCATTTACTTACCAGTTAAATTCTTATATACGATATATTATTTTTTAAAGTTGTTAAACGTCCTACAACTATTCATTCAAACATTCAATCATTCATTCACTAACCTGGTTATTTCTTATAAGCGATACAACAGTTTTTGAAAATGTTAAATGTCATTCAACTATTCACTCAATCATTCAATCATTCATTTACTTACCAGTTAAATTCTTATATAGGATATATTAATTTTTAAACTTGTGAAGCGTCCTTCAATTATTCATTCCAACATTCATTCACTAACTCGGTTAATCCTTACAAGTTCACTTTTAAGATGTCATTCAGTCATTCAACCATTCACTAGCTTGTCTAATGAGAATACAGGCAATGGCTTTCATTTAAAAACAATAAGATGTCATTCCACTATTCGGTCAACAATTCCTTCATTCATTCATTCGTTCACTCACTCACTCACCTGTTTACTTCGCATATGCGAAAGCTTCCCCTCATGTACGGCCGGGTGGGCGCAGTACAAGTACGCCGTAATGGCGAACTTAAGGAAACTATCGCCTATTGTTTCCAGACGTTCTAGATTTATACCGTCGTTTGCGTTCGACATTGTTAATGCCTGGAATAAAAATATATATATATATATATATATATATATATATATATATATATATATATATATATATATATATTAACACCACAGACACAGGTCCATAGCTTTTGTTACATTGATTTTTTTTTAGCTTCACGCTTTTATCCCGCGTAGCAGGGTAGACAGAAAGTACCTAGTGTCGAGACACTCCGTACTTCGTTTTCCACCGGATTCTAGACATTGCGTGTTGGGTGTCTTTACCAGAGCGAGGAAGTGAAAATAATTCAAATATAATCACTCCCCCGAGTGGGGATCGAACCCACAACCGATCGCGTTTACAGTCAGACGCTGTCACACTGTGCCACGACCATTACATTTACATTGATTACTTCTTATTACAATTTTTCTTATACAATTCAAAGCGCCTAACCCTATAAGACTCATAGAGACCCAAGTGTCTCTATTCTATGTGTTCCCTGAGAGAATCCAGGATTTATAGTTAGTTGCCTTACTAAGTTCCTAAACTCAAGTTTTAATTAATATTTACTATTTTTAAAGTGTTATTCCACACTTAGGATTAGAAAACATCTTTGAAAAAACGTATAAAAATTTGAACGCAGCGGGATTCGAACCCGCGCCTCTTGGATACCGTCCAAGACTGTCTTGGATACGGTTTTTTCAAAGAAGTTTTAATTAATTATATAACAGTATACATATATTAAAAAATATATACAATTTACAATGGAATATTTCAACGTTATAATAATATTTTGAAACGCCATCTTGAATAACTTTGAAACTTGCCAGGTGGAAAACCAGGGTGTTCAAAATTTAGAAAACTTTTGTTTTTTTTAATAAATTTATTAGTATACAGAATAACCAGAAAGTAGTTAAGTCAAGCCTTTAAATTGGTAAGAAATATGGTTTTTTTTATATGTTATTATTGATTTGCACATTTTTAAACATTGAGAGAGGAATGCTCCGCACTTGATTATACGGATTGAGCGTACGGAGTGTCTTGACACTAAATACTTTCTGTCTACCCTGCTATGCGGGAGTCAAGTTATATAAAAAAAATATTTAGACCATACGCGATAATAAATATTATCTGAAATAAATAAACCCATGTAGTAATTATGTTGATAGTGTTAATTAATTATTATTATAACAAAAACGTGTAGAATTTAACATATCTGGACCTTAATTTTACAATTCTACAAAAAAAAAAATTAGCCTACATCACTTGCCAGTGAAAATCCCATCAGAATCAGTCCAGCCGTTCCAGAGGTTATCGCGAACAAACAGACAGACAGATACAAAAACTCCAAGGCCTCTTGAGGCCTCTTGAGGCCGGTCGTGTCTTGTGTGGTCGTGTCAGCGTCTGACTGTAAACACGATCGGTTGCGGGTTCGACCGGGGAAGTGATAATATTTAAATTATTATCACTTCCTCGCTCGCTCTGGTAAAAAAAAAGTGCAGCGTTCAACTCCACTATTCAACACGCAACATCTCGGAATTAATTGAATAGAGCGAAGTGCGGAGTGTCTTGACACTAGGCACGTTCTGCCAACCATGCTATACGCGTGATGAAAAGCGTGAAGCTAGAAAAAAAAAAAAAAAAAACAAGAACTCACCTGCAATATAACACTAGGACTCGGCCCCGGGTGTCCCTCCAAAGTTGGTTGGTAATCAAAATCAAAACACTCCCCACTCACATTTTTCTCCATATAATAAGGTACATATTCGTTACGACCACTCACACACACGTTCACATTCTCTCTGTATTTCTCTTTCGTGTCAAAACCAACGTTGACAACTTTCTCGTTGACATAATCTGCACTATCTATATCTACGTCTTTCATAGAATAACAGATCATTTTTTTAATTTCCCCATCAGTCAAAGACCTCTTCAGTTCCGCCAGCAACACCCTTTTGCTTCTCTCTATGGACTCCAGTGTTATCTGTCCATTGTCGAGTTCCAATGTGTTGCCATATGGAAATATTTCGTCGATTAAATGTTTATTTTTATCTGTATCATTTATTTCATTATCTTTTTCATTAATTAAATTATTTTTAGTCTCACATTGGTCACTGCTCAAAGAGTTCTTATTATTTAACAGATTATCTATACCATCCAATGCAATTTTATTAGCTTCTGGCAACAAATCGACAATTCGATCATTCTTATCTATGAGGAGGCCATTCTCTTTGATTTCTTTTTCGTGAGACGCGACGGATTCACGAAATTTATTGACGTACTGAAAAACATATTTTTATATGTATATATATATGTATATATATATATATATATATATATATATATATATATATATATATATATATATATATATATATATATATATATATACACACATTGTTATAAAGGTCGTCGTGTATGTGTAGGCGATTGGTTGCGGGTTCGACACACACTCGGGGGAAATGATTATAATTAAAAAAATATTATTAATTTATCCACTCTGGTGAGACAAAACACTGCGTTGAGTCACTAAACACGTAATTTATCGATTTCAGTAATCAATGGAGTGTCTTATCACTAGACATATCCAAATATGCGGGATGAAGCATTAAGCTGCTACGAATCCCATTGTTTCTTTTATTTTCACGTTATATTTTTGTTTTTTTTCTACTTGCTTCACGCAGGATAGACAGAAAGTATCCAGTGTCAAAACACTCCGTACTTCGTAACCCACCGAATTCGAGACATTGCGTGTTGAGTGGTGGAATTCAACGCCGCACTATGTCGTACCAGAGCGAGGAAGTGAAAATAATTAAAATATAAAAAATTGGAAACTGGAACGCAGTTCACACTGTATTACATACAGAGGACGATAGTGTCTTGTGTAACAGCGTCTGACTGTAAACGCGATGGGTCGCAGTTTCGATTCCCATTCAGAAGCGTGATTATATTTAAATTCGCTCAATGTCAACTTTACTCACCTCTTCCGACGTCTCTCCTTCCCTCAGGACCATCTTATACACCTCCACGTCCAGTTCATCATCAGCTGCGTCTGGTTGAGGAGCCGGAGCCAGGGGTTTCCGTCTCTCCAGATCCACCGCTTCAGCTTCGTGAGCCGTTTTGTACTCTATACGTACTCCCATTGCAGCTGGATTGGATTAAGAAGAGGGAATAAAAAAAATACGCTTTTATCCGGCATAGCAGGGTAGACAGGAAGTACCTAGTGTCAAGACACTCTGCACTCCGTTTTCCGTCGAAGTCGAGACATTGCCTGTTGAGTGGCGGAACTTAACGCCAAGCATTGACTTACTAGAGCGAGGAAATGAAAATAATTTAAAAATAATCATTTCACCGAGCGGGAATCGAACCGACAACGTTATGTTTATTGTTAGTCATCTCTATAGAGAGATTGTTACTAACATCTACTACACACAATGATTATTACTAAGAAATAATCATTTTACAAGAGAGAATACTATTTGTTAAATATTTCAACAGTCACGGGTTCGAGTCCTGATTTATTTAAATTACAATGTTTTCTAAAAAAAAAACCATTATTATTATTATTTTCTCTCACCATTAGAATTCTTACTGCTACAGAAACCGGTAGTGTCGGTGTCGTCATCAATGTTGTCACTCATGTCAGTGTCGTCAGTGTCGAAGTCACTGAAAAGAGTGATTTTTTTTTTAAATTATAAACTTGATTTCTTATTATTTATTATAATTCTTTTTCAATTGAAATATAATTAGATATATGAAATGTTGAACATTTAATACGTCTGTGAAAAAAAACAAAGAATCTAGCAAACCAGCCAGTTGCTATATGGCATATATATGACGGAGCTTAACACAGCAAACAAACTAAAGCTAAGAGAGTTTGAAAGAAACTGTTCTATTCTACCATACTTTCTTCTTTTGACCTTCGCATCCATAATGTCTAAATAAGTAGAGAAATATTATAATATATATATATATATATATATATTTATATTTCTACACTTACAACACTAAACACGTAATAATATATTTAAAAGCTTTTAACATAATTTATTTTAGGCCGGTCGTGTCTTGTGTGACAGCGTCTGACTGTAAACGCAACAGGTCGTGGGTTCGATCCCCACTCGACATTATATTGAAAATTATTTTCACTTCCTCAATCTGGTAAAGACAAAGTGCAGAGTTGAGTGTTCCACCATTCAACACGTTACGTCTCGATTACGGTGCAAAGCAAAATACGGAGTGTCTTGACACTAGTTACCCTGCTATGCGTGATAAAAAGCGTGATATATCTCACCTAGACATATAAGAGCAATCGCTATCCGCCATTGAAAACGCACGATTCGAGTTGAACTGCGACTTGGGCTTCTCTATAGCCTCTGACCAGTTGGCTCCTCCTATAAATTAATAAAAAAAATTTGGATTACATATAACAAAATATTAATAATTATATAACAATATATAAAAAAATATATTAAAAATTGTTATTAATCTTTTCTAATATATAATGTATTTAGTAGAGCGTATGACTGTATACGTGATCGGTTGTGGTTTCAGATATACAGTCGGTGGGGAGTGATTATGTTTAAAAAATATTTTCACTTTCTTTCTCTGGTAAGACAACAACAACAAGTGCGGCGTTGAGTTACACCATTCAACATGCAATGTCACGAATTGCGTGGAAAACTATGTATGGAGTGTCTTGACACTAGGTACTTTCTGTCTACTCTGCTATGCATCTCTGTCTGTTTCCTTCTGTTTTTATTGAAGTTAATATAAAATTAACTTTAATAAAAAAAGAAATAAAGCTAGACTGTATCGAAAAGGCAGAGTTTAAATATAAATATTAAATATTCAGCTTAACACCCTGTATATAGCAGATAAGACAAAATACCAGAGTTACTTAATTAAAATACTCTGAAAAAAGACTTTTCACTCACCAGAAGAAGACGTACAAAAGGTGAGATTCGAGGGCAGAGGCTCCAACATTACATCATACTCCTGAGGTATTGAGGACGCCATGTCGTTACTCCACGTGCCTATTTCAAAGCCCTGTTCATAATAATAATAAAAATATTATTTGAAAAACGTAAAAAAAAAAATGGAGGATTGTGTCTTTTAAACGACTGACTGACTGACTGACTGACAGCAAAAATTATATTTAAAATATTTCCGTTTCACAGCTCGGGTGAGACAAAACGCGGAGTTTAGTTGCTGCCACTCAATACGCAATGTTTGGGATTCAGAGAACAGCAGAGTACGGAGTGTCTTGACACTAGATACTTCCTGTCTACCTTGCTATGGGGGATAAAATGTGGGGAGCTGAAAAAGGCGTTTTTACCACTAACCCATACGTTCTATATCCAAGTTTGTTACAACGTCATATTTCTTAGAGTCTCTGTAGAGAGATTTATACTATGAAGCTAGTGTCACTCACTTCTCCACTTTCCGCCTAAATTAGAGACGTTGTTAAACGGCGGAACTCAACGCTGCCTTCGGGTGTTACCAGAGCTGGGAGCTGGGTTAGCTGAGCTTTTTTTTTCTGTTTTTAGCTTCACGTTTTGTATCCCGCATAGCAGGGTTGACAGAAAGTACCTAGTGTCAAGACACTCCGTACTTCGCTTCCCACCGAATTCGAGACATAGTGTGTTGAGTGGTGAAAATCAACGCCGCACTTTCTCTTACCAAAGCGAGGGATAATTTCAAATATAATAACTCCCTCGAATGGGGATCGAACCCACATCCGATCGCGCTTACAGTCAGATATTGTCGTCACACTGTGCCACGACCACCGAGGAAATGAAAATAATTTTAATTCTTGTCACTTTCCCGAATGGGAATCGAACCAGTATTGTCTGTACCGGAACTGCCAGTATGCAATCGTATATATTGACACTTACACTCTCAGCATCTTCTTTTTCTTGTAGAATATCATTTATTGTCTTCTCCGTTACTTCTTTTTTATCTTCTATTTCTTTCACTCCTTTTTCTTCTTTCGTTCTATAAAAAAAAATATAATACAACTTCGGTAACAATATAATTTTTGATTTTCAATCAGCAATTCCTTTTACTATAATATTTATATTTCCAATTAAAAATTATTAAAATTAAAACTATATATTTAAAATATATTTCACATAAATTTATAAAAAAATGAACACATTAATAAAACTTGAGGCCGTGACGCAGTGCGACAGCATTTGACGTAACACAATCGATTGTGGGTTCGATTATTATGAGAGGTGTTGAGTTTCGTTACTCAATACGCAATGTCTCGAATTCGGTGAAAAGCGGAGTGTCTTGACACTAAGTACTTGCTATCTACCTTGTCATGGGGGATAAAAGCGTGAACCCGCATATCTTGTATGTACAAGCGTACGTTATTGTTTATTTATTGTACATACTCGGTTTTTAACAATCCCAACATCCTAACATCTTCGGGGATCAACATCTGTATGGATGAAGTGGAGTACGTTTACACGAGCAAACCAAAAATATCAATAAAGACAAGAGGCATATTGTACAAAGCAGCAGTAGACCTGCAGTAGACCAACAGTAGACTGACAGTAGACCAACAGTAGACCAGCAATGTACGGCGGCAAAGTATGGACAGCTGAAAAGTACACAAAAAGAAGCTACAGACCAGGAATATGAGAATCCTGAGATAGGCAGGAGATAGAGATCCTGAAAGATGGAGCACTTAAAATGAGCTATCAAAATCAAGACTCAGACCTGATGACTATATAGTGAAGGAGTGCCTTTCCATAGCTGGGAGAAAGAAGGGTAGAAGTAGACCTCGAGCTACCTGGTTGACAAGGGTCCTAAAAGTCATGGAAAAACTCACCATTAACGCGGCTGATGCGAGTCAACGGGCATGACAAGGAGAGCTGACCCCAAGAAACGGAGAGGATATAGAAAGATTTTTTTTTCATGTCCTAACTTACAATATTATAAAACAAAATGTATAAGGCCGGTCGTGGCGCAGTGTGAAAGCGTATGATTGTAAACACGATCGGTTGTGGGTTCAATCTCCACTCGGGGGAGTGATTATATTTAAATTATTTTCACTTCCTCGCTCTGGTAAATACAAAGAGTGGCGTTGAGTTCCACCGCTCAACACGCAATGTCTCGAATTCGGTGGAAAACGACGTACGTAGTGTGTTGACACCAGGTACTTTCTGTATGTATATATATGCTATGCGGGATAAAAGCGTGATGTTAAAAAAATGTATAAATAATCAATTTTTATAGCTCTTTTTAAAATACCTCATATTAAAAAGATAAAAAAAAACAATCACCTCTCTCTTTCTTCTTTCCTTGTGTCATCATCTTCTTTCTTTTTCTCCACTTTATCATCTGCATTAAGTACCTTAAAAATATATGTCAATTTCTTGTCATTATTTTTACATATTTTACTATTTTTAAAATATTTTAAAAATGTATAATAAAAATTGAACACAGCGGGATTCGAATCCGCATCTCTGGTTTTTACTAATTTGTGCTACACAAAGATTATATATAAGAAATTATCATTTGGTAAGAAAGAACGCTTCCACAATTAAAATTAGAAAACATTTTTGAGAAAACGAATAAAAAAAAGAAGCGCAACGGTATTCGAACCCGTGACTGTCTCCAAGAATCGAGTGTAACCTATGTACATGGAGATTGTAACTGGAAGAATCTTAACACGATCGAAAATTATAAATTTTACTTCCATTATAACATACAAAACTGAGTCAACTAATAAAATTAAAAAAAAAAACTAATAATTAAAAAAAACACACTGTCAGACCAAAAACAATCCCAAAAAAAAAGCTATTAAAAAATAATACCTCAGCTAAACTCCATCCGAAATCCAATGGCGGCCATTGGAAACCGGGACAGGTGTTGTCATCTATCCTCGGGATGCCCAGGCCCACGTCGATGGCGACCGAACGTCGTATTTCATCCGCTATTAGTAGAGCGTTTATCCTAGAGCAGAATTGGTTTAAATTATATAATTTCTCCGCTCTGGTAAGACATGGCGTGTCGTTGAGTTCCGTCACTCAATACGCAATGTCTCGATTTGTGGTGGAAAGCAGTCAACGGAGTGTCTTGACAATAGTTTGTCTCTGACTATCCTGCCATGTGGGATAAAGCGTGAACTTGTTCAATTGATAAAAA
This sequence comes from Dryadula phaetusa, assembly GCA_032432895.1. Classification (NCBI taxonomy): domain Eukaryota; kingdom Metazoa; phylum Arthropoda; class Insecta; order Lepidoptera; family Nymphalidae; genus Dryadula; species Dryadula phaetusa. Next base: position 670,442 of record JAOYRS010000098.1, on the reverse strand, counting down.
CAACATTCGAAATTGGACTTTCAGGAAAAAATCCCAGAAAACCATTATTTTATGGGCAATTTGTCGAACAAAATATTTAAATTAATAAAAATTTGAGTGAGTTGAGTGGCGGATATCATCTTTATAATTATTCCTCCGAGTGGAAATCGAACCCACAACCGATGGCGTTTATAGCGAGATGCTATCCCACTGCGCCACGACCAAACTCATTATAGCTACTTAATTAGTTAGTTATTTAAAACACAAAGATAGATAATTATTTAGATATAAGGTAGATACATAATTAATTGATTGCCTAAAAACATATAAATCTTCCATATATTAAACTTACTCATATAAAATAAACCCATATAAAAGTTACCTATATAAAACTTACCTATATAAAACTTACCTATATAAAACTTACCTATATAAAGTTTACCTATATAAAACTTACCTATATAAAACTTACCTATATAAAACTTACCTATATAAAACTTACCTATATAAAACTTACCTATACAAAACTTACCTATATAAAACTTACCTATATAAAACTTACCTATATAAAGTTTACCTATATAAAACTTACCTATATAAAACTTACCTATATAAAACTTACCTATATAAAGTTTACCTATATAAAACTTACCTATATAAAACTTACCTATATAAAACTTACCTATATAAAACTTACCTATATAAAACTTACCTATACAAAACTTACCTATATAAAATATACCTATATAATTAAAAACTAACCTGCATGAAAGTTACCTATATAAAACTTACCTATACAAAACACAAGGCAGAGCCACCGTCGCGAACCACAAGGGCGCAGCGAACGGGTGCACGCGACACAGCTCCGGTACCAGGATCTGCTTCTGGTCGAGGCGGTCGCGCTTGGCGCGGCGCGTGCGCTCCGACGACACGGGCAGCGCCACGCCCTTGCGGTTCACGTACCTGGGGGCAGAACGCACGGCGCACGCGGTCAGAGCACTTGGACGGTATCCAAGAGCGGGCGGGTTCGAATCCCGCTGCGCTCAAATTTTTATACATTTTTTTTTTCAAAAATATTTCTAATATATGTTGGTGATAGCGTGTATTAATACAACTTAAAATGAGTTCAAAATCGAGATCATGACCATATGTCATTAATATGACTATAGTAGTGCGTATAAAAATATGAGCGCAGCGGAATTCGAACCCGCGCCTCTTGGACATCGCGCACCTTATTTACGACGTATATGTCAATATGTCAAATATATGAATAGGTAGGCAGAAAGTTCCTAGTGTCAAAACACTCCGTACTTCGTTTAGCACCGAATTCGAGACATTGCTTGTTTTTGTTTTAATAATCACTCCCCCGAGTGGAAATTGAACCCACAACAGATCGCGTAATAAATAAATATATAACAATTATTTTGATCTCAAATGATGTGGTTAGTACCCAATGGTTATTTTATACATTATAACTTGAAGTGAAAAGTTTAAATATTAATTAATTTTAAATATTAATACTTAAGGCCTAAGGCCTAAGGCGTACTTTGAGGCCGGTCGTGGCGCAGTGTGACAGCGTCTGACAGTAAACACCATCGGTTGTGGGTTCGATCCCCACTCGGGGAAGTGATTATATTTAAATTATTTTCACTTGTAACAAGCGTATGAGGTCGTATGGCGTGTGTCGTGCGACAGCGTATGACTGTAAACGCGATCGGTTGTGGGTTCGATAAACACGAGCGGGGAGTGATTATATTTTAAATTATTTATCACTTCCTCGCTCTGGTAAAGACAAAGTGCGGCGTTGAGTTCCACCACTCAACACGCAATGTCTCGAATTCGGTGGAAAGCGAAGTACGGAGTGTCTTGACACTAGGACATGACTATGTCTATATTGTAAATACGTGTGACAATGTGTGCGCAACAAGTGCTAGTGTGTGTTTATAACTTTGAACGTGCTATTAAATGAAACTGTTTTAAAACGGATTAATCTCGTATATTTTGGTATTCGATATAGCAAACACGACGTTTTGAAGTGGTCCGTGGTCACAGATAGACCGGTTAGTAGACCAGGTGTTGGTAGAAATGTGTCTACCTGTGACTACGGACTACCGTAAAGTGTTCGAAAAATCAAGTTTCCAAAAATGTATTATCGAATACCAAAATATACGCGATTAATCCATTTTCAAATAGTTTTCATTTGAAATATGGAAAAATCGCTAAAATCAAAGAGCTTCACGTTTAAATGTGCTGGAGGGTGTTAATGTGCGCTATGAATATCTCACCTCGGTGTTAACAGGTTCAATCTCGCGCTAGTATGATCAACGTCCAATAGGGGTTGATCGGTCTGGGTCAATTCTGCGCCATATTTAGCCTTGTAATATGAACGGAAGCTGGCGTGTTGGGAGGAGGGAAAAGCGGAGTCCGGTGTTAAGTTCCAACATATTTCCGCAACTAGGAAAAACTGGAAAATATATTTTGGAAATTAAATACGATTTCTATCTATTCTATTTTACGTATGATAAAAGGCTAAGTATGTTTTAGCTAAGCCGAAAAGCGAACAGGAGTGGTGTCAAGACACTCCGTTGACTGTTTATATATTAAATAAGTGTATCAAATAAATAAGAGAGTTGTACCAGGCTCGCGTGGAACTAGAGGAGCTCCCTCTCTATAGTCTCTATATACTACATATATAAGCAGCTTCACGCGCCATCCCGCATAGCAGGGTAGTCGGAGAGCACCTAGTGTCAAGACACTTCACTTCTTAGTGGAATAACACAAGAATCAAGAAAGAGAACAGAGAAAAAATTAATATAAACAATCATATCTTAGTGTGTATTGAACCGACAACCATTGTAATCATAATCAAACACTACCGCTGCGTTACTACAAAATCAAATTCTTTAAATTATTAAAAATTTAACACCTCTAAGCCATACAATTTATACATAATCCCCACTTAGCCGCATATAGAACGTATGGATTAGTGGTCAGGGCGCTTGGACGAGAAACAATAGCGACGGGTTCGAATCTCGCATCGTTCAGTGTTTTTGATATTTTCTTGAAATATTATAGACTTATAGATAATACTTTTGTTTTATTATTTTTAAAATGTTATTAGAATTAGAAAGAAATAAAATAACGTACAATGTGAACAACATACATGACGTAACAAACGTATAAGATTTAGAACGCATGGCTTAGCGGTTAGAGCTCTGGGACCTGGAACAAGAGACGCAGGTTCGAATCCCACTGAGTTAAAAAAAAAATTTAGAATTTAAAAACTAACCTGGGGCTGATCCTGGTTCCTGTACCACGGAGTGACCACAGCCTCTTTATATTTCTCCGCATCAAACACAAACACCTCTCCCGGCTTCAACAGCGGATTCTCAATCTTCTTCACTTTGTCCTTCTCCTTCTTCTCTTTCTTCTCACTCTCGTCCCACAATATCGGCTTCTCTATCTCCATCAACTTCTTTTCCTCTGTATGTTTGTATATAAGCTCTAGGAACGGCCAGTCTATGTCTATCCAACTTGTGCCGTCTTCTCTTGTTTCTGATATTAATAATTATTTAAAAATATATATATATTAAAATAAAAACAAGCTTTTGTACTTTGTCGGCGCGGAGTTTAACATCTCTCGATATTTATTATATAATTTTAAAATGAAAGTAATCTTTATCAGCTATCTGCCTACAAAGTCCCTTCAAAATCAGTCCAGCTATTCTAGAGATAAGCCGGAACAAACAAACAGACAGACAAAAATGCTAAAAAATGTTATTTCAGCATATGCATTTAATAAAGAGGGTTATAGAGTTTGGTTTGTATAGGATATTGATTATTTAATTCCACATTTAGGATTATTGAAAAAAAAAACAGAAAAATTCGAACGCAGCGGGATTCGAACCCGCGCCTATTGGCAACAATAAACGCTGTTAAATGCTCGTTCGGGACTCGCGAGGCTAAACACAGTTGCGACATTGTAACATTACCATTTACGAAGAACAACTTGCAAGGCTCTCTGTGGCTGTTCTCAGCAGAACTGCCTTCCGAGCTGGTGGTACCTTCTAGTACTGACACAACTGACACTTTTGTTGACTGACATTGCGTATAATAGACTATTTTAATATAGAATATATTGTTTTTAATTTCCGTTATACTCACTTTTAATTGTAGGCACTACGTAGTAATTATTGTGCGTGGAACCTTCCGTCTGTAACTTCATACCGCGACGCCTCACGCGGAGAACGTCGGAGAAAACGAAACGCATGAAACTGCAAAGACATATATATATATATATATATATATATATATATATATATATATATATATATATATATATATATATATATATATATCAAATGTCACAACATTCCGTTCACTATTGGAATAGAGGCGTAACTCAACGCCGCGGTTTGGTCTCATTTACAAATTAAATATAATCTATATATATACTTATATTATTGTTTTGGTTTTTTCTTTATCTTTTAATAATAAAAAGAGAAAAAATTTCGGTTGTCGGTTGCACACATACGTAATTTGCATTAAAAAATAACAATAAATTAATACCATAAATATTACACACACACTATTACGCGTTTCACACACACTTTTGTGGAGCGATAAAAAAAAATTAAAAAAAACAAATAACTAAGTTGTAATTGTTCAATTCAAAAGACCAAACTTTTTTGAAAAAATGTATAAAAATTTGAACGCAACGCGATTCGAACCCACGCCTCTTGGATACCCTCCACGCGCTAAAACGCTAAGCCATGCGCTTCTACTACCAGCTGCATCGATATTCTTATACGTTTTGTTACAATTTATTTACGTTGTTAGCATTTCTTTTTACAATTTTTTTTATAAATTTCTACTACTTAAAGATTATTAAGAAACAATGGTTTAACAAGGGAGATTGCTATTTTATTTTAATATTTTACAATTCTTAAAGCGTTTCCAAGAAGCGCGGGTTCGAGTCCGGCTGCGTTCAAAATTTTATACGTTTTTTAACAAAATATTTTCTAATCCTAAGTATGAAATAACACTTTAAAAATAGAAAAACAAAAACATAATTACTTATCAAATTATAAATATATTAATTAATAGCCTCTAAGTTGATAAATAAATCGATAGAAGAAAAAAAATCGAAAAAAGTATTATGGCTTTTAAAACCTGCCATTTTGTTTTTACGGTAATTTAATGTATTCAGTGACATTCATTCTCTTAAAACGAACTTAATGTCATATCATTTGTCAAAATCAATTCAACGCTTTATAAAAACAAACATGTATGTTGTATGGGATTGCCCCCCTTAAATAAGTGCTTACAACTAAATTATATTTATATATATATATATATATATATATATATATATATATATATATATATACTCTGTAATTACTTGAAACGTCTATCTGTCACCGTTATTAATATTTATTATATGTGAAAATCTATTTAAATATTAATTTTATTTAATTTGTTAGTAAGTCAAGTATCTAACGGTGTCAGTTCATGAGATACAGACAGACGGACAGACTGACAGTCGGACAGTACGCTCACCGCCGGATGAGCCGGGCGCGGCGCGGGGACAGCCGCACGTCGGCCTCCAGCGCCGGCTCCACCGACACGCGCACCTCCCCCGAGCGCGTGTACACCGGGAACGCGGGGATCTGCAGGCTACAGACACACACACGCACACATATAGATATCTATATATATCTTTGAAAAAACGTAAAAATTTCGACGCAGCTGGTAGTAGGACGCATGGCTTAGCGGTCAGAGCGCTTGGACGGTATCCAAGAGGCGCGGGTTCGAATCCCACTACGTTCAAATTTTTATACGTTTTTTTCAAAGATGTTTTCTAATCCTAAGTGTGGAATAACACTTTAAAAATAGTAAATATATGTAATTAGAAGTCGGTCGTGACAGCCTAACTGTAAACGCGTTCGGTTGTGAGTTTGAGTCCCACTTAGGGGGATTACATTATTAACATTTCTATGTATTTCACTGTGGTAAATGGACTGGAATTCCCCGAACAAAACTTAGTACTTGAAATTCAACGAGTTTAAACCCATTGTGTCTTTAATTGCCGATTTATATAAGCATTGAATAAAATAAAGCAAATTACAGTTACAAAGGAGGGTAGAATTATATTTAATAAATTTTTCATTCAAATAAATCCCTTCAAAATATAACTATTAAAATCAAATAAGATCATCATAATTACCAACATTTAGTACTAATGTCCTAATGTTATGAATGAATGAGTGAATGAATAAAAGAGTAAATGAACTACAGATAGATGAAAAATTGTAAGAGAAATAGAGAGTGAACAAACAGTACTTGAGAGAGTAAATGTAGTACTTCATGTAGTGAATGAATGAATGAGTGAATGAGATTGTGCAGTGGTAAGTTAATGAATGAGTGCACGTGTGTGTGTGTGTGTGTGTGACTGACCGGTGCGGGTGCGGCGTGGCGCGCGCCGCCATGAGCACGGCCTGCGCGTGCGGCGCGCGCTGCGGCGCGTGCAGGCGGCGCCCGCGCGTGTTGTAGCGCTCCGGCAGCGCGCACCACAGCACGCCGCGCACCTGCTGCAGCACGTTGGCGCACGCGCCTGCGCCGGCGGGCCCGAGCGGAACAAACTCACGTATTTTATATAGAAAAAGGGGGCAAAGGAGCAGACGGGCGACCTGATGGTGAGTGATCACCTTCGCCCGTGGACGTCCACAACATTGGAATTGGGGATGCGTTGCCAGCCTCGGGATGGAAGTAAGGGGAGATGGGAGAAAGGATGGACGGGAATAGGGAGAGCCGGTTGACATGACATCGAATCAGAACACATCGTTTAACACTTGGCGGATCGTTTTTGTCATGACAGTGATCGCGAACCAGTGGAAGAACTAGATTTTTACCGGATTAGCTCGATTCCAGGTGAATCCAACCCAATATAGAACCAAATGACTTTATAATTTTTTAATTTTTATTATTATTATTATTTCATGAAAACCACATCTATTTTGGTTTAATATTTTTAGTTCTTTATTAATCTGAGATAAAAATAAATGACATTAAATTACATTACAAATACAACTTGAGGCCGGTCGTGGCGCAGTGGGAAAGCGTCTGACTGTAAACGCGATCGGTTGCGAGTTCGATCCCCACTCGGAGGTAGTGATTATATTTCAATTACTTTCACTTCTTCGCTCTGGTAATACAAAGTGTGGCGTTGAGTTCCACCATTCAACACGCAATATCTCGAATTCGATCTTGACACCAGGTACTTTCTGTCTATCCTGCTGTGTGGGATAGAAGGGTAAAGCTAAAAAAAAAGTTGCTCACCGCGAGGTTGTCTGCCATCCAGAACAGGATTCTTCTCTATTTCCTCATCAGTGGTGTCAATGATCGCTTGACAATCAGTAAACTCCCACGCCGTCTGATATATAAACGAACAGAAAAACAAAATAAACAAAATAAAAAAAAAACATTTTTTTATACATATAATGAAATTATTTTAAACGGATTAATCGAGTATATTTTGGTATTTTGAAAATATATGATATAAAAACACGACGTTTCGAACACTTTACAGTAGTCCGTGGTCACAGGTAGACGGGTAGGTAGACTGTCTACCTAAATATATGGGATTAATCCGTTTAATATTATTATAGTTTCATTTGAAATTCAAAATATGTTTCAACGCAGCCAGATGTAGAATAAATTGTATCAATTATTTTTGACACAGAAATAATCGTTTAATAATATTTACTATATTTAAAGTATTGGAAATAGAAAATATTTGTGAAAAAACATATATAAATTTGGAACGCAGCGTGATTCGAACCCGCGCCTCTTGGATACCATCCAAGACACAGCTGGTATTAGAACACATGGCTTAGCAGTCAGAGCGCGTGGGCGGCATCCAAGAGGCACGGGTTCGAATCACGCTGCGTTCAAATTTTTATACGTTTTTTTTTTCAAAAATCTTTTCTAATCTTAAGTGTGGAATAACACTATAAAAATAGTAAATATTTTTTGACATATTTTTTTGACAAAACTTGTACGACCTTAATGAATTATAATCTTAACTATATTTATATTACTTAGAAGCTATAGACCTTTATTATTAAATTAAAACACTTAAAACAATCACCACTAAGAATCTCATCAAAATCGCTCCAGCCGTTCAAGATATTAGCCGGAACAAACATATGGACAGATAGACAAAAATTGTACAAATAAAATGTTATTTTTTAGTAAAGAGCGTTTATTTTAATAATACAAACAGACACCACAGTTATATTTATTTTTATATACATTTTTTTTTCTTTTTTTTTAGCTTCACGCTTTCATCCCACATAGCAGGGTAGGCAGAAAGTACCTAGTGTCAAGACACTCCGTACTTCGCTTTCCACCGAATTCGAGTCATTGCGTGTTGTGTGTTGGAACTCAACGATGCACTTTATCTTACCAGAGCGAAGAAGTGAAAATAATTTAAATATAATCACTCCCCCGAGTGGGGATCGAACCCACAACCGATCGCGTTACAGTCAGACGCTGTCCCACTGCGCCACGACCGGCCTCAATATATAATAAATACATATATATAAATAATAAATATAAAAAGAATACCCGAGAATCGAACCTACAAACATCACTACCAACTGTATCTCAAACTACTATGAATATATTTAATTAAAATAAATTTCCAATTATCCGCTCGTAAACAAGACAAAACGCGGCGTTGAGTTCCACCACTCAACACCCAATGCCTTGACACTAGGTTTTCCTCAATGAACCTGCTGTGTCCCCAAACCGGGATTCGAACCCACTCACCCGTTTATAATAATACTGTCTGCGTTTAGTAGTGCCGGGGCGAGCGCAGTCGTTGGCATCCGCCGTTTCTGTTAGATTTATATTATTTTCCAGTTCTGCCGCTTTGAAGTTTTCTTTGCCTGCAAAATTAAAAAAAAAATCAATATTCACTGAGGCCGGTCGCGGCGCAGTCTGACAGTGTCTGACTGTAAGGTTGGTGGTGACGATCGGTTGTGGGTTCAATTTCCACTCGGAGAAATAATCATTTCTAATTCATTCATTATTTATATCTGGTGAAAAAAAACGCGGCGTTGAGTTCCTGTTGCTACTTGAGACGCAATGTCTCGAATTCGGTGGAAAGCGAAATACGGAGTGTCTTGACACTAGGTCCATTAGAAGCTAAAAAACACTAGAAATACGTTTTAAATAAAATAAAAAAATGTTGTTAAGAAAAGAATCATATGCAATTTCGCGTAACTCAGTACGAGTGAATGAATTACGCGAATTAGAGTGCGTGAAACTGTAATTGAGTGAGAATATGTGCTCGAATACGAATTTAAGTGTTTGAAGGAGTGTTTGTGTACTTCAGTGATCACAGTATACATGCGTATACACGCGTAAACATGCATTTACATTTAAACACATGCGTATACATGTGTGCGCGTGTGTCCTTAAATTAATACACATATAGGCTATATGGTATTATATACAACATGACAGTAATTAGATCATACTTAGAGCTAACACTTTAGTAGAGATCATCATCTCCTAAACTCGACTGCGTGTCATAATAATATACATAAAATACACTCCGTATTTGAGTGTGTCATTATATACTTGAGTGTGTTAACAGACATATAACTGAGTGCGAAAGTATATACTTAAGTGTATACATATATACGTGTGTGTTTTTTAGTGTTTCAATGTCTATGATGGAATGAGTGTGTGTATATTAAAGTGTGTGTGTGTCATGACATACACACCAATGGGCATCAACTGATCATCCAGCTCGCCGGACTTGTGTAATATCCTGCACGCTTGTAAGGCGACCATGCGTCGGGCCAGCACTCTGGTCGGCATCGGATGACCCTGGATGAATAAAAGAAAATGATGATTAAAAAAAAAAACTAATTCCAAAAATGGGACTCTCATAAGGAAGAAAAGAAAATATATATAACAAAAATTATCTGATTAATTAAAACTATTTTAAACGGATTAATTGGGTATATTTTGGTATTCGAATATATATCCTTGGAAACCTAACGTTGCCAACATTACTTTACAGTAGTCCGTGGTCACACTTGCGACTACACTGAGGTGGCATTTGTACTGTCGGTTGATACAAAATTAAATACACCCACCTACCGCCATCTGTTTCTTAATTATATTAGATTACCGTAAAGTGTTGGAAACGTTAGGTGTCCAAAAATGTATTTTCGAATACCAAAATATACGCGATTTATCCGTTTAAAGTAGTTTCATTTAAAATGTGTTAACATTATTGACTGATTAAAATGTTTTTTTGTTCTGTAGGTGTTATTAAGACAAGGAGGTTTTTCAAAATAAATTTCAAAATCTGGAATATCTGATGCTTACATTAAAAAGAACAGTTATATAATAAAATATAGAACACTGTCGACCCTCAGGTCGAATTTCGAGACATTACGTGCTGAGAGGCGCAACTTAGCGCCGCATTATGTATTACCTGTTTACCAAATAGGTGAAAAAGAATAATTTTAATTATATTCAAGACGAGTTATGCCCGCCATTTTGTTCGCGTAAAATTTAACATCTCTAGATATTTATTTAAAAATTAAAAAAAAGAATGAAAACTCTAAGTTAACTTTTTATTTCATCAACTATCTTATATTAAAAGTCCTATCACAATCTGGCTAGCCGTTTCAGAGACTGACCGGAAATAACACACAGATAGATAGAAAATAATTACAAAAAAAGTACGGAGTGTCTTGACACTAGGTACTTTCTGTCTACCCTGCTATGCGGGATAAAAGCGTGAAGCTAAAAAATAGGGTTATTTTGGTATATTTACCGTGTATACATACATATGCATTTAGTTAAAAGCGTTTATTTTAATAATACAAACAGACGCCACAACTTTATTTATTATAGATATATATAAAAAATTCTAGTTTTTTTTTTTTTAAATTAAACAATAAAAAAAATTACTCACAACAATATTATATTTGACCGGACAATTCAGAGGCATTCTCAAAGTGCATATATACGCTGTCCTCTTGACACCTGTCTTATCCGGGATGTGAACCCGCTCCATCCACCATTGCGGTGCGAGACGCGTGAACGTGTCTGATGGGAGTTTACCGCAATATCTGAAATATTAATAAAAGAAAAATAATTTGAACAACTAATTCTTCCATTTTTGACAGCGTCTGACTGTGAACGCAAATCGATTGTGAGTTCCATGCACATTCGGCGGAGTGATTATGTTTAAATTTCTGTTAAAACCAAGCGCGGCGTTGAGTTCCGCCATATATACTCTATATTCATAGTAGCACCTTGAAAGTTTCTCGTCGGTTCTTCTTAGCAGAACTGCCTTGCGAGCTGGTGTTAGCTTCCTATGGGACTGATAAAGCTGACATGCATATTTTGATTGACGATTCGAAATTACATGTTATTAGCCTATTTGAATTAAAAATATTTATATTTTCAATTTAAGGCTAAAGACAAACAAACACTTTCAAATCAATATAAAATGTCAGTATTGTCAGTACAATACGCTACCACCGGCTCGGAAGGCAGTTCTGCTGAGAAGAGCTTGTGAGTAACTCATGATAATAATCATCTTCCTGAGTAAGAATTAACAGAGTTTAACTCCACACGTTAAAATCAGTCTAGTATTCTAGAAAAAAAAAAAACTTTTTTTTTCTACATATAGACATATTAAAATTATATCATGTCTCATTGGACAGCACCTGACTATAAAGACGACAATTGTGTGTTCGATTCTAATTCGGGGTATTGATTACAATTGAAATATTTACATTTCCACACTCTGGTAAAACAAAAAACGCCGTGTTAAATTCCGCCATTCAACACACAAGGTCTCAAATTAAGAAGGAAAGCGGAGAACAGAGTAGAGTGTCATAACAGAATAACAAAAAAAATAGAAATCGAATCCACAACAATCTTGAACATAAGAAAATCTGTAAATAATAACTTTTAATGAATCATACATTTAATTAAAAAAAATTGTATGACCCATACACACCTGTTGATAAGCGCTATCGCCGAACTCAAATCCACGCTCGCGACGTTATCATCACCTTTCTTATCACCAAATTTACATTCAAACTTCAACCCCTTGACACTGTCTGGACGTTTATTTCCACCACCCTCTCTGAAGTCCAACGTATTCTGACACTCCTTTCCCTTATCTATATTTTCATTTCTCTCCACAATTTCGTTTCTCCCATTTAAATCACTATTCATTTTCACTTCAGCTATTTCTGTTTCACCATTTTCCTTGTTTATGCGTATTTCCTTTATTTCCTCCCTAATTATATTCATATTGTCTAAAATTCCATCTTTGGTCTCACCTGTGTCTCTAACATCTATCGATTTACTCAAATCATTTTCATTTACATTAGCATCATCGATTTTCACTCGACTCGAATCGATTTTACTGTCTAAATCAGTATTATTATCTGTATTGTCTTTTCGTTTACTATTATCTGTATCAGATACAGACGCAAGAGGTATATATGGTTTTACAATAAAAGCTACATTATCTGCGTGATTCTCTTCCACTTGTGGTGGTTCGAACTGTACACCACAACCACATTTCCTTGTTATAATCTGTGGTATAGTTAATAACAGATAAAATATAATAAAAGAAAATACTTTTTAATGAAAAATAGAAAAAAAATCATTATTAAACAAATAATTTCTTTGGGATTTCAAAGACATTACAATTTATGGTGGAGTTAACACCTTTCTATATTCAAAAGTTACAGGTTCAAATACCATATAGTCAAACAATTATTAAAAAAAAACAGAGACAAGGTAATAAGTTGTCTGTATGTTTCTTAAAAGTGTTATTTTAAACAAAACATATGAAAATGTGAACGTAGCGGAATTCGAAGCCGCGCCTCTTGGGAAACTGTCCAAGCGCTCTGACCGTTAGACCATGCGTTCTATATCTTACACGTACGTTTATTACAACGTTATTTATATTGTTAGCATCTCTGTAGAGAGATTTTTACTAAGTTTCTACTACATAAAGATTTGTTATAAGAAATGAGTTTGGTAAGATAGAATGCAATTAATTTAAATATTGTATTATTTTTTTAATTTTCTTTTTTCTGATCCTAAGCAAAAAAACAAAACACCTAAAAAAACAACTCACCTGATCTAATTCCTTATAAACTGCTAAATTGTGTACTAACATTTGACTATCAGTTTTGGCGTTCGCCAGTAAGGCCACTGACGCACGAGGCGCTCTGGCGCGTCCTCTACACAGACCGTGAGACCGATACCTGAGGGTAGTGAGTTCAAACTATGTAGATATTAAACTAAATAAAATGTGTATTTATTAGTATTTTTTTGCCGACTTGTATTCCTGTCATTTCAAATTCAGTAACAGACCTAGTGTCAAGACACTCCGTACTCCAAAGCCAGTGACGAAACTCAACGCGCTTTGCCTTACCATGACGAGAACAATGAAAATAATTTTAACATATAGGCATGTGAGAATCGAACTCACAACCGATCGTTTCGTTAATTTAATTACTTTTAAAATATTATTCTAAACCTCCCTCTAAATTAAATTGAAAATACATTTACATTTAAAAAAAATCCCTTCCGTTATACACTAAGGTAGTAGTTTCGAATCCCAGCCTAACTTTAAAACAAATTACATAAGTACCCTCGAAAAATTTAATCATAAATTCTGTCAAACGGAGAAATTTATCACTAATAATTTAATAAAATAATAAAAAAAATCACTCACGAAGGCGGCACGTCCCATCTGACAACCAGATTACATCTGGGCAAATCGATACCCTCCTCCAGTACCGACGTCGCTAGAAGCAAGTTGCACTCGTGCATTCGAAATCTAAAAAAAAAACAGAAATTATACCCAAAAAATAAAATATTAATCAAAAGACAAGCCTTTTTTTAAAAAAAAAATTAAAAAACGTATCAACATTTCAACGCAGCTGGATTCAAACCCGCGTCTCTCGTTCCCCGTCCAAGCGCTCTGACCGCTAAGCCATATGTTCCAGCTACTAACGGCTGCGTCGAAATTCTTATACATTATGTTAACGTAAATAAATTATTTACTTGTTTAGCATCTCTGTAGAGGGTTGTGTTTCTGCCACACAAAAGATTATAAGGAAATAATCATTGGGCAAAAATATATACGTTTTTTAAAAATATATCCTAATCCTAAGTGTGGAATAACACTTTAAAAATAGAAAAATTTTAACTTCTTTCAAAGTACTTTCATTTGACATCCATATTAGGGTAATTTATGTAAAAATTTATACTCCGCCATTTTGTCGCGGCGGCCATTTTGGATTAACAACGAAATTGATTATATACAATTCCATTGCAACCAGAACCGAAGTCGCAATACAAACGTCCTCAACCGGTCACTGCAAGTGGCTCGCATTTAACTAACTAACTAACACGGTGAGTTAAATAAACAGCTTCTAGCTTTATCCCGCATAGCTGAGTAGTCGGAGACAACCTAGTGTCAAGACACTGTGTTGCCTGCTATCCGCACGAAAATCAAGATATTGTGCGGAGTGGCGATCTGAACGTAACGCTTTGTCTTACCATAGCGAAAAAATGAAAAGATATTTTTTATATAATTATTCCCCCGAGTGGGAATGGAACCCACAACCAATAGAGTGTGACAGTCAGAAGACTACTTTAAAGGGGAAAAGGAGACTTAGATGTAATTTAATCAAAATTACATATATTACTATTCCCGCATAGCAGGATAGACAGAAAGTGCCTAGTGTTAAGACACTCCGTAATTCGCTTTTCACCGAATTTGAGACATTGCGTGTTGAGTGGTGGAACTCAACGCCGCAAATCGTCTTACCAGAGCGATAATTTTAAATATAATCACTCCCCCGAGTGGGGATCGAACCCACAACCGATCGAACCCACAACCGATCGCGTTTACAGTCGGACGCTGTCCCACAAGGACTCAAAATTACTTACTTTTTCAAAACCTCCTCCTGTTTCTTACCCTCCTTTTGGTTGTCTTTATCTATACCCTCCTCGCTCGCACAGTACTGCGCGCACAAGTGCGAGAGGGACGGACGACTCCGGGACATATCCTGAAGTAATAAATTATTTATAACACGCTATCCGTTACACGCTAGTAGAAACTAAACCTTAATAGACGGGAATAAGGTTGGATTTTATTAAATGTTAACTGTTTGTAATAACAGTTTGGAATTTTTTAACCTGCACAGCAGGGTAGGAAGGAAGGAAGTACCTAGTGTCAAGACAATTCGAGACATTGCGTTTTGAGTGGCGGAACTCAACGCCGCATTCAAAGTGGAATTAATTTTCATATAATCACTCGCCATAGTGGGAATCGAACCCACAACCGATCGTGTTTACAGTCAGACGCTGTCACACAAGACACATGGTTGTCAGCAAATCTTTGTTGAAACACCGAAAGGATCTTCATATAATATGAAAACGATCGGGACATGAAATTATATATAATATTAAAAATTTAATAAAAAAAAGGTAATTAAACACACACATAAAATAACGGGAAAAAAAATTATATTTGCTAGTAATAAATAGACAGGAAGTACCTAGTGTCAGGACACTCCGTACTCACGTAGATTGCGTGTTAAGTGGCGGGACTCAACGTCGCGCTTTATCTTAACCAGAACGTGGAAAGGAGAATAATTTAAATATAATTATTATTAACTTCCACGAATGAGAATCGAATCCACACTTTTTTTTTTATTTTTTTAGTTTCACGCTTTTATCCCGCATAGCAGGGTAGACAGAAAGTACCTAGTGTCAAGACACTCCGTACCTCGCTTTCCACCAAAGTCGAGACATTGCGTGTTGAGTGGTGGAACTCAACGCCACACTTTATCTTTACCAGAGCGAGGAAGTGGAAATAATTTTAAATATAATCACTCCCCCGAATGTGGATCGAACCCACAACCGGTCGCGTTTACAGTCAGACGCCGTCCCACTGCGCCACGACCGGCGCATTTCTTATATATTTTATTTCTGTTTTATATTTTATTATCATTGACCACTCCCATTTTTTTTTTGCCATAAATTTTGTATGCAATGTGTTATTTACCGAATAGTTGATATTAACCTGTTCATTAATACAAGAAAAAAAATCAAATGATTTTTGAAAATGTGTACATGTGTCCGAAAAAAAAAACAATTTGAATTATACATTTAACATATAAAATTACTTAAATAAATAATTAATTTCTTAATATATATATATGTACCAAGAATTTTTTTTTAAATTCATTTCCAGTAACACTCTACGGCCACATGTCCATACTTATCGTTCCATATGATTTTATTATTATTATAATTATTATATTTAAAAAAAAAATTAAAAATATTTTTTTTTAATTTTCATTCTTAAAACTTTTTTAATGTATTTTCTACAATTTCTTGGCGAATGGTATATTTTTTTTACCTCTAGCTGTAGGGCTAGCTCATTGTACTGTAGTCCTATTTATAAGCAATATACCTTAATGGTATATTGGTTATATATACACTCTGCTTACCACCAGCGCATTTTGGGGTTCTGGACTTCCCTACCACCTTAGCACTGTCCCCCACCACTTATATTATAGCAGAAATAAGTAAAAAATCTCTCTACAGAGATGCTAACAACAAACATGACGTATAGGATAGAGAACGTATGGCTTAGCAGTCCGAGAGCTTGGACAGGGAACAAGAGGTGCGGGTTCGAATCTCAAACCTTTATAATTAATATATTCCGCCTAGCTTAATATTATTACTCTCCGGTCAGGGCGCAGTGGGACAGCGTCTGACTGTAAACGCGATCGGTTCTGGGTTCGATTCCCACTCGGGGAAGTGATTATATTTAAAATTATTTTCACTTCCTCGCTCTGGTAAGACAAAGACCGGCGTTGAATTCCACCAGTCAACACGCAATGTCTCGAATTCAGTGGAAAGCCAAGTACGGAGTGTCTAATCCACCCTCCTAAGCGGGATAAAAGGCGTGAAGCTAAAAACAAATATTATTATAAAACATTTTTGAAAAAAGGTATAAAAATTTGAACGCAACGAGATTCGAACCCGCGCCTCTTGGATATCGTCCAAGAGGCGCGGGTTCGAATCCCGCTGCGTTCAAAGATTTTTATACGTTTTTTCAAAAATGTTTTCTAATCCTAAGTGTTGAATAACATTTTAAAAATAGTAAATATTAAAATATTATTATATTTAAAATAACCTCACCACAATGACCATGAACATGATTTTCGCCATCAGCGCTTCCTTCAGGAACACAATACCGCACAGAGTGTCCGGATTCTGTTGCACCTGCTGCATCTTGGCAACATTGCCTCTCGGGGCACGCCTGCCTCTTGTCCTGTGACCTCTTTTGCCGTAAACCTTATTTTCCACCACTCTATCACTAACACCAACACTTTTCACATGTTTATCACTATCACACATCACTGTATCACTGTCTAAATCTTTTAGGTTAGCCTCGTAAGTGTTCACTCTATCCTCAATCTTGTCGCCTAACGATTTAAAATCACAATTGTCTATTTCATTCATTAATTGTTTTGTTTTGTTTTTGACGTCGTCCAATTTCACATCAACATTGTCGCCATTACCATTTTCACCTGTTTCTTCATATTTCATATTAGCATCGCCACTATTTTTACTTATTTCCTCATATTTCCTATTAATAACAACATCATTATTTTTACTCGCATCAACATTTTTTCTACCATCGGACTGATTGTCCGGTTGGAATTGTTCTAAGATCTCAGCAAATCTCAATATTTTCGGTGTTGAGTACATCACTATTCTCTCCCAATCGGAATCGATTTTTGAAAATGCCAAGTCGGCGTAGCATCGGATTTTAACGAACACCGTGGTGCAAACGCACAGTAAAAGGAAATGCCTTTCGTATGGAATTTTTATTTTTAATTTTTCCAATCTGGCCAGCAATGAGAAGGCAGCCTTGTCCGCTGCGTAGGGACCTAATTTAAAAAAATAATAATATATATATATTTTTTAGCTTTTATCCCGCATAGAAGGGTAGACAGAAAGTACCTAGTGTCAACACACTCCGTACTTCGCTTTCCACCGAATTCGAGACATTGCGTGTTGATTCGTACCAACACCGTACTTTGTCTTAGCAGAGCGAGGAAGTGAAAATAATTTTAATATAATCACACCCCCAAATGGAGATCGAACCCACAACCGATCGCGTTTACAGTCAAACGCTGTCACATTGCGCCACGACCGGCCGAATATATAGTTAATTTATTTAATGTCAAGTAACTATGATTACTTTTTTTTAAATAAATTCAGATTTGTCATGGCGCAGTGGGACACCGTAAGAATGTAAACGCGATCGTTCGTGGGTTCGATTCCAACTCGGGGGAGTGATTATATTTAAGTTATTTTCACTTCCTCGCTCTGGTAAAGACAAAGTGCGGCGTAGAGTTCCACCAGTCAACACGTAACGTCTTAAATCAGTGGAAAGCTAAGTACGGAATGTCTTGACGCTAGATACTCTCTGCCTACCCTGCCATGCGGAATAAAAAGCGTGAGGCAAAAAAATATATAAATATGAGTAATATTGAAGAACTATGATTTGATTTTTTTTTAAATAAATTCAAATTCATATTTAAAAAAAACGTACAAAAAATTGAACAAACAGGATTCGAACTTGCGACAGTTGATAATCATCAAAGCACTCCAAGCACTAAGTAATGTATACTAAATCCGACTGTTTTTACAAGTTTATTTTATCATAATTTTAAGAAATAATCTTTGTGTAACAAAACCAAGTAGAAATATCGCTACAAACAATTTTACTTTAAAAATCAACGTAAATAAATAAAAACGTTTACAATTTTGAAAAAACGTTTAAAAACGAAAATTTTTTAATTTGTTCTCTAATCCCAAGTGTGGAATAACACTTTAAAAATAGTAAATATTAAAATAAAACAGCAATCTCTCTTTATTTACTATTTTTAAAGGAGGGTATCAAAGAGGCGCGGGTTCGAATCCCGCTGCGTTCAAATTTTTATACGTTTTTTCTAAAAAGCAATCTCTCTTGTTAAACGATTATTTGTTAATAATCTTTAAGTAGTAGAAATTTGTAAAAACCTCTCTACAGAGATGCTAACAACATAAATAAGTTGTAACAAAACGTATAAGAATTTCGACGCAGCTAGGAGCTACGCAGTAGTAGAACGCATGGCTTAGCGGTCAGTGCGCTTGGACAGTATCCAAGAGGCGCGGGTTCGAATCCCGCTGCGTTCAAAAACCCTTTATACCTTTTTTCAAAAATATTTTCTAATCCTAAGTGTGGAATAACACTTTAAAAATAGTAAATATTAAAAACTTATACATTAACTAGCTAGAACACTAGACTGCTCCAAAGTGCGGGTTCGAATCCAATTACAAGAAAAAAAAATCAAACTTTTATTAATTTCTAAAAATTATTTTTCTTAAAGTGTACACAAATAACACTTAAAAAGTGTTTCTGAATAAAAAAAAAAAACACTGTGGACACTCACCCAACTGTTCCAGAACATACAAAAACTCCATGAAAATTTGCCTCGGATCAATACACGGGTCGGGGATATTTTTAAATTCCTCATACAATTCATCCCCATATATTTCAGTTGGGTCATATCTGTTGAGAAATAATTAAATTATATATTATATATAATATAATATTATAAAAAAAAATAATTTAATTAAAAAATGTAATTATAAGAAACACCCTTTTAAAATGAAACTATTTTAAACGGATCAATGCGTATATTTTGGTATTCGAAAATACATTTTTGGACACTTGACGTTTGGGACACTTTACAGTGGTCCGTGGTCACACTTGCGGGTACACTGTGGTGGCATTCGTCTATCAGTTGAAATATGTATAAATCGGGAACATCAATTGTCTTATTAAGTAACACCCTGTATAATATATCGTGGCGTGAGCGTTCTGACAAAGACATACGGCATGTGTATAATTTTTCAAGATTTCTTTACATTAATAGAAACACGTAACAAAAGAGCCTTAGGTATATATATATATATATATATATATATATATATATATATATATATATATATATATATATATATATATATATATATATATATATTTAATTTATTTTTTAATTTCTACATACTTTGAGGGGATTTTAATATTTCTATATGTTATCCAATACATTTAAATTGGATAGGAATCGAATGGGAATCGAACTGGCAACGGATCATGTCTATAGGCATATGCTGTACCACTGCGTCACGGCGTTTAATTTCTCTTTTATAATAAATAATTAGTTTATTATTAAATATATGTATGATATTATAACGTATAATATTCGTTTAGGCCCTATACACATTTCACTGATAATTTTTTTTACACTACCCACTTAATGTGAAACACCCCTTATATTGTAATAGTATTTATAATAACATACCTGTGTTCATTAATAAACCTGAGAGCATCAAAAATCGTGTCTTTCATATATTTCTCCAGCTCGAGGTATTCTTCTGACAAGTCTTCTTTGGACGAACGGGGACTAAATTCGACAATAACCTCTTTAGGCTTTATTGTAGATGGTGACAATCTGACAAAAAAAAAACAAAACTATTTAAAATTTTGGTATTCGAAAATACATTTTTTTAAAAAAACCGACGCTTTACAGTAGTCCTTACTCACATGTAGACAGACAGGTAGACTGTCTACCAATATATACGGGATTAATCTGTTTAAAATAGTATATATATATATATATATATATATTTAGCTTCACGCTTCTATCCCGCATAGCAGGGTAGACAGAAAGTACCTAGTGTCAAGACACTCCATACTTCGCTTTCCACCGAGCTCGAGACATTGCGTGTTGAGTGGTGGAACTCAACACCGCACTTTGTCTTTGCCAGAGCGAAAGAAAATAATAACTACTTTTAACGAAACACATATATACATACATAAATAATATCAAAATAATTTTTTTTTACCATTTTTGTCTGTTTGTGTGTGTTCCAAACTAATCCCTAGGACACTTGGATCTATTTCAGAGAACACCACTTACATTATAAAATAATAAAATACATATTTAATAATGTTTCTAAATTAAAAAAAAAACTGAAACCATTCTTTCTTAGTCTCTTCCTAATCAAATTTAAAAAAAAACCTAAGCAATAGTTTAAATTAAAAAAAAAAACACCACATCTCACCGTTTCCCACCATCGACATCCTCAGCCAGATCCATTTGACAACACAGCGCCTCCTCCATTTCCTCTATTTTCCACTCCAATTTTTCATACAATTCAAAATCATCCATATTGTTGTAAACACCGAAATCATTGACATTTACCATTCCACTAACACCTTTTACCATTTCACTATTGACTTCATTTTTACCACTTTCCGTGTCATCATTTTTACCAATTTCATTTTCATTGTCATTTTCCTTTATTTCTTCATATATATTTTTATTATTAGCCTCTTTTTGTCCGTTTGTCTGTTCATCCTTAGGTGCAGTGAAAAGTGGATACGTTATTGCCAAGATCCTAGGCCTTTCATTGTCTTCATATTGTTTATACAAATTCATTATCTGAAATATAGTTTTATAATAAGACAGATAGACATTGCGTGTCAAGTGGCGGAACTCAACGCCGCACTTTGTCTTTACCAGAGCGAGGAAGTGAAAATAATTTAAATATAACCACTCCCCCTAGTGGAAATCGAACCGACATCCTATTGCGTTTACAGTGTGTAAAAAACGCAAAGAAACAAAGATCTTATTAATGTGTTTTTTTTTTTATATTTCTGTCTACCGTCCACATGAGTGGACTTATTATTCTTTTTTTTAATATTACATCTAGAAGCTTTCCACCAAATCCGAGACATTGCGTGTTCAGTGGCGGAAACGGAAATCAACGCCGCGTTTCATATCACCAAAGCGAATGGGAATCGAACCCACAATCGACAGCGACAGCGATATACAGTAATACCTAGAGAGATGATATTTAATAAAGTGGTAAAGAGTGGCATTTAAAAAAAAAATAAGTCAAAACCAAAATCACTTACATATTGCAAATTCTCATCTCTAAATATCAAATGACAACTGTCTATTATTAAAATATTAATATTCGACATATTCAGAACACTTGCTTGCAATAACATCTTGAACACTTCGGACGTACACACTATTACCTGTGAAATTAAAAAAAAACACACAGCTTCACGCTCCATCCCGCATGGCAGGACAGTGGGAGACCCAGCCAGGGTGTGTGGAAAGTGGGGATCAGGGAGAAGCACCCTGAGGTCACAGTCAACGGGGAGGGAACATCAGCCATACATAACTAGACTTTATAAATTTCTTAGAATATAAATTCATTTAATAATCTCTAATTATTTATCAATTATTTTCATTATAATAATGTTTTATAATTTATTATTATTATTTTTTTCCAATTATTATTATATTTTTAGGTTAACGCTTTTATCCTAATGTCAAGACAGTCCGTACTCCGCTCTCCATCAAATTCGAGACAATTGTCTTACTAAAGAGTCCGATCCGTTCCCCACTCGGGAGAGTGATTATATTTAATATTATTTTCAGTTCCTCGGTGTGTTAAGACAAAGTGCAGTGTTGAGTTCCACCACTCAACACGCAATGTCTCTAATTTGGTGGAAAGTGAAGTACGAAGTGTTTTAACACTAAATACTTTCTGTCTATCCCGCATAGCAGGATAGCGCGAACAGGTAAAGAAAAGGTCCCGAGACCCCAAACCGGGAAGTAACCTGTAGTGCGATTTCTTATATAATAAATAAATAGGATAGTCAGATACAACCTAATGTTAAGACAATTTGTTGATTGTTTCCCGTCTGTCCGCAACTCGACGCCGCGTTTTGTCATTTAAGAGCATATATATATATATAATCACTACGAGTAGGTATCGAATATAGAATAGATAGAATCGAGTAGGTATCATTGCTTGCTTAGTGTAAAACTCTTATAGTACGATAAAAGATTATTATTTTTAATTTATTATCTGTCTTTTTACTTTATAAATAATTACCATAACACAAAAATGTAGATTATAAATATAATCAATCAAGTCAAATGGGAATCGAACCCACAATCGGGTTTACAGTCAGACTTACAGGTTATATGTTATTTTAAAGCAGCTTCACGCTTTATCTCGCAGAACAGGACTGTCAAAGACAGGCGAGTTTTTAAAAGCACTCCGTTGACTGATTTCTATCCAAAAACGAGATTGCACAACGATTGATGCAACTCAACGCCGCACTCTATCTTACTAGAGCGAGAAAATTAAAATAATAATTCCCCTGCATGGGACTCGAATCCGCAACCGATAGCGGTCACAACCTCATTATCTAATTTGTACTCATATAAATTATAACGTCATACCTCCTTATGTTCCACTATTTCCTTCCAATCACTAACATCTGTGGACACTTTAGCTTTGAAAATAGATAAATCGGTGAGAATGGTTAGTTCATGGGCGACACAATCAACTCGGGACACCCGAGTTATAAATATTGACCTCTGCCGACCAGATGAGAGTGGCCTGTAACATTATCATAAGTGTAAAAAGATTAAAAAAATATATATTTTTTTTAATATCAAGACCTGAACCCACACTTTGGCTAGTGTTCAAACAATGTGACAACTAAGCTATTCTATATAACTATAATAAAATAAATAATTATACTATATAAGTCTGGCCGGTTGTGTAGTGGGAGAGCATATGAGCATGAATGAACTGAGATTTGTTGTGGGTTCGGTTCTCACTCAGGGGAGTGATATTTAAATTATTACTATATTCTAACTCTGGTAAGACAAAGCGAGGCATTCAATTCTATCACTCAACATGCAATATTTTGAATGGAAAGGGTTAGTTCCCTTTCCATTGAAGTTTTCCAGAGTGTCAAGCATAAATAATAAGAACAATAATATATAACCAATAATAAACCAAAGTTGTAAAGTTTGTATTTTTATCCATAAGAACAAATAATTAATTCAAAATTTATTTATATATAAAATTAACATCTGTCATTACGTCTCAAACATGACAAGAACATCACAAACAAACTCACTGTAGCTGTACAGTTACTGGATCTCTTTTTATGGAATGTATCCAAATGCAATGTATCCAAATGTGACCTTACTATTTTTTTACCATACAATCTCCATGGTGTGTTTCCCATACAACATTACACTGGCCAAGTGATTTGTGCTCTACTGGCATGCTCGTAGCGCCATATATAAAGAACTGAACTGAACAAAACTCACCCTCTTATATTATAAGCATGTTCTATCAGCACACTGGTTGATATAAAAGCAGTGTGTTCAGTCACTAAAATATTCTTAGAGCCAGCGCAAGCCGCTAAGCGAGCCCCTCCTTCAGCTGCCGTAAACCTTGTGCAGGAGGACTCCATGGCTGAACTATAATTGTATCAATTCAGAGTATTATGTATTTTGTATCATTTATATTAACTATGGGAAAGATTATATTTAAGTTATTGTCATATCTCAGATCTAGCAAGATAAAGTAGTAAGTTCCTGCAATTTAAATTGCAATGTCTTCAAGGCATTTGATTAGAAGTGTAATAGTGTCCTAATATTAAATTCTCTCTGCTTCTTCTGAAACATGCAGTAAATGCTTGAAGAAGCTAAACGCGCCTGACAAATTGGAATACAATTATATGGCTCTCTGTTTATCTATAAGAGCAGTATTGAAGATGTAAACATTATATATTACGTGTTTGAGAATTATTTTAACAAAGTCAAGGTCTAAAATAGCAGGTAATATACTAAAAATAGTTTTAAATTATATGCAGTACAAAATATCTTCATTTGTATCAAACAAACTGACTAACAAGAAAAATAACATAACCAGATTACCTTTTGATAATACAATATTTATAGTATTTATTTGACATTTTTATCAAAATAGATTGAATGTATATTCTTACCTGAATATTATCCTTAACTTTAAAGAAGCTTTTACATTTAAAAACACGTAAAGCACATTACTTAAGCACGACTTATTAACATAATTTAAATATCACACAAAAATCAACATATCTACGTTAAAATATAGGTTTATTGAATTTAAAATTTTAAATAGACTAGTTTAATTGTAAAATATACAATATTCAAAATGTATTTATAATATAAATCGAGAAAAAACACGGCAAGCCCGAGATATAAGAAACAAGATTGTGAACCTCGTCAGTTCGATGACATTTAAGCGTATAGCGTTTTGGTTTTGCATTGAAAACGGTTTTATCGATATAAAATATGGCGTTCCTTAATACAAACAACAAAAATATTACAAATATATATAAATAGTACAAAGTATATTTAAAAATTAGATTATTAGCCCACAAAATGCATATGATATAAGTTATAAGAATCAAGTTACAAACTGTTTTGTTTTAATTTATGTATAATGTAATATGTATTATCATAAATTCTTAATATGCCACTATATAATGAAATACATAACTATATATGATTATCACTTACTAATTTCTAAGAATTTTGATCTGTAAAACCGGTGTTTCCCCTAAACATGGAAGAAGAGTACCATAACATTCTTTAAATAATATAAAAAAAATATGTCAACAGCACCTCAATAATCGATACAATATCGATATAAAGAATACCTGATATGCTTAATAACTAGTAGAACTAATAAGTAGAACTAATAAGTAGAACCAATAAATAAAACATAAAACTAAATAGCCTAATATCGAAAATTAATTTTAATGAAATAAGCATAAAATAAAAACGGTTTATATTTATATGTTAAAAAAAGTATTTTCATTTATTTTTAATAAAATATACAATTGTAAGAGGCATATTCGGCACATTGCTGTAAATTAAAAGTTGGCGAACTCGGTACAACCACCAGCTCTACCAATTATATCAAGAACCGAGCATAATAAAAACTATCAAGGTTAGACGGTTACGATGGGTGGGACGTGTGGAGAGAATGATGGATTATAGAACACCCAAATTTACCGGAACCGGATGGACGAAAGACCGAGGAGAATGGTAGTCACCATTTAGATGTCTAAACAGATAACAAGACCTAAGAACCCTGGGCAGTAACAATTGGAATACAATAACCAAGAACAGAGTAAAATAGAAGAAGAATATTTTGGACCAGACGAAGGGCCACCCGCAGCTGTAGCGCATTTGATTATAATGCTATTGTGTGTGTGCACATTATTCTAGGGAAAATTGAAATTCTTTTATGATTAGTTTTTTAGTTGGCTTGTGTGTTAGTCGTGGAAAGAAATATATAATATTTTGTAAATGCTAAAAATTACCTAAATTTCTTTCTTAATAAAAAAATAAAACGTTAAATTTATTATTTATTATAAGAATCATCCAAAACATGATAATACGTGACATTTATTAATGTTATATATTCGGTATATATATTTTATAAATACAATATATTATATAATATAAATACATTTTAGCGGGATAAGTAAATATAGATTCAAATCTTTACATGAAACTGAAAATTCTTATCTAATCTTTATAAACCTATAACCAATACCAACTAAACATGTGTTACAATTTTTGTCTATATGTTTATAACTATTATTATATTAAAAGTATTAGCAACATATTTAGTATACAATGTTAAAATTGACAGAAAAAGATAAATTTATAATATAGTGTACAAAAAAGTATACATTATTAAAATACAACTCAAGCACAAAGATTAAAAGATTAAATTTCAACAATTAAAATTAAAAATCAGAATTCAATTAATTTTATTTTATTTAAAGTGTTATTCCACAAATAGAATAAGAAAATATAATGGATACACTGTATAATCGAGATCTCATGCAATCTCGATTAAAAAAAATCAACTTGTCACTCGTATATTTTTAAAAATTATTTTAAAGTTAGGACCACGTATGTGTTTTCATATCTTAAAAGTTATTAATTAACTTAATTAAAATATAATTAACATTATAATTGATTACAACTTCATATTTAAATTAAGGTAAGATTTATATTTGAACGATAATTATAATCTTATCTATATTTGTTGGAAATTAACTTTTGTATACATTTAACAATAGTAACAATGTCTATGTTAATATACAAAGCAAATAAGCTGCTTTAATAGGAATTTATATTATAACTAAGAAAGATTTAAAACAGACTATGCTTAAAATATTTCTACTTATAATAAATATGTAAAAACATAATATATTTTTGAACAATGAATATGCATAACACATATTATAGTAGAATTATTAAAATTATATTTATTTCTATCTCACTTTAATTATTAATATGATTTTAATATAAATAGATTGTGTTAAGTGTTTCAAAGAACAAACTTTTTAATTAATTTCAAATTGTTTGAATATTTCCAATTTAATACTAATAATTTAAATATATATATATATATATATATATATATATATATATATATATATATTTCAATGATCGATACTTAAAGTATAGTAATTTCATTTTACTATTGTTGCAAAAACGTTCAACAATTCGCATATTTTAGAGACTTAAGTTAATCGCTTGAAAGCAATACGAACATTGATTATTGTTATTTGTCTTTCTGTTTGTACAATTTATCTAATAAAAAAAACTAACTAACTGTGATATTGGAAAAATAGTTTCTATACTAGACCCAGGTGCCATTGATATGTTTTACAGTATAATTCAATTACAGGCTAACTTTATATGTTTTAAAAAAACATTGTCCACATCTTTTAATAAAAAAAAATGGGAATGGTTCGTAAAAAGTTTATATGTAATATAAAATTATTAATAAATAAAATAATTTTTAATTTGTTGACATAAAAATACAATTTAAGCTTTAAAGTTTTTGAAATTAGGATTTTTTTTAATTTATAATTTAATTTAACTACTGTAGTTACACACAATATTTTTAAGTTGTAAAGGAACAAAGCTTTACGCAGTCAAATGAAGCAGCCGTTTGAGAGATTAGCAGAAAAAAACAGACACACAGACTGACAGACTGATACTGAAAAGCAATAATTTTAATATTACAAACGACACTCCAATTTAACTTTATTATTTATGTGCATGTATAGTCTAAACTAATTTTAAAATTTACTCTATGAGTACAGTTTTGCATTGTAATAAAGAGGTTTATTTGAAATTATATGGATGTTATGTATTAAATTATATATATTTTTGTCAATAATATATATGTTTTCTATTTTTTTAAATAAAAAAAAAATGATTTTTTTTCCTTATAGGACTATTTTAATTAATTCTTGTACAAATTTTGCTAATTTATTCAAGCATCAATATCCTTTTTAGCTTCAGATTTTTATACCGCGTGGCAGGGTAGACATGAAGTACCTAGTGTCAAGACACTCCATACTCTTCTTTCTGCCTAATTTGAAACATTGCGTGGTGGAACTCAACGCCGGACTTGTATTACCAGAGCGACAAAAACGAAAATAGTTTAAATATAATCATTGCCCTGATTGGGAATCGAACCCACAACCAATATATAATTTAAAATATAATAATATTTATAATTTCCAATAATTTCATCTTTGCATATGCAGGAATAGTGGGTTCGAATCTGTTTATTCAGGTATTTCTCTCAATAAGATGTTAGATGTATGCAACTTTCATACATTTTAAATGAAACTATTTTAAACTTATTTATCGCATATATTTTGGTAATCGAAAATACAGTTCAAATAACTCAACGTTTCGAGGGAGGTGGTGCATTCTGTCAGTTGCTACAAAAATTAATTATATCAACCTACCGCCATCTGTTTTTTTAAGTGAAAGGCAAGTAAATATATTCCTAAAGTGATCTGCGACGCTGTTCAAATACAAAAAAATATAGGAAAGATGGTTGGGATCTTTCTACCCTCTGGGAAGCAATTCCAAAAAAATTAAAGTCCTTTAAACACACCAGAGAGAAAGGTAAAGTCATCTAACATTTACAAGAACCCAGGGCAAACAAATAAACCAGGCGAACGAAATAAGTGTCTTGAAACAAGATAAGTTGCATATTTGTTCAGAATTGCTTAAAATTAACGATTTTTTTTAGCTTAAGGTATCGTACTTAACGCAGTGGTGAAACACTCTGTTTTCAACTTTCTGCCAGTTTAGGAGACGTTGCATGTCAAAAACAGGTATCTTTCATGAAATTCTATTGTTCCCGATCGAAAATTCATAATCATAATTTATTATAATTTTAAATATAATATAATCCGTCTATTTTACAGATAATAAATTAAGGAATCAGCGATGAGTGACATAGAAAATCTCTCCGCCGCTTTCAAACATATCAATTTGTATGAGATTTTGGAACCCCAAAAACTCCACAACGTCCAAGTTGGTACTTTAGTTGACATTAGTGACGATAAAGCTGTACCCAATGAAGAACTGATTGGCTCGTTTATAGATAAAGTGACTAAACCCAAATTTGACATACTAGATGTATACGAAAATATATACGTGACCCCCCAACACCTTGAGCCTCAAGATAAAAATGAACTTGATTTAGATATTTTTATAAAAGATTCATGTGATGAAGTAGACTCAGCGTCTAGTGCAGCATGTGGAAACGTGCACGCGGAAGGGAATAATGCATGTGATATGAAATCGAGTAATAATAACGCTTCGGAAATTTTATTTCCTAAACTTCTACGTTTCGAGGAGAAACCGATTCATAAAGATACAATTGATGATTTATTCAAACTTAAAGGAGATTTAAATCAAGATGTTACTAAAAAATCAATTCCAATTAGTTTATTAGATCCCATACATAACATAATGGGAACTGATAAAGCGAAAAATATTCCTTTCGTTGTGGACGATTTAAAAAAAGATAATTTAATGTGTTCAACAGATATAAGTAAAAACAAAAGTAATTTTTTATTTACACCTGAGGCAATTATTGGTCAAAATCATATCAATGAAGAATTATTTAAACCAAATTTGAAATTAAGTGAAGAACGTTTTGATTTATCCAACGCTAGTGATGTGCCACTGCAATCATGTCAAAATATACAAGAAATGACAAATGAGACAGTGGCCCAGTGCACTTTCTTACAGAAAAGCGTACCACAGGATAAACATTTACAAAATTGGATTACCTACAATGAAATAAATAACGATCCCAGAAAAATTTTATCCGTATTACCTGATGAAGTTAGTGAACAAATTTCACATACAAAATTAAACTTAAAGAAAAACACCCAAAAACTATCAACAAACGACAATGATCGAACTCATTTGCCAAATGTACCAGATCTTCACAATCTATATAAACAAAAAGACAATCTGTGTGTACCGATTAATACAAAACTATGCCTGAAAACTGTAAAGCCACCACAAGATACTGTGAATAAACAAAATTTTCTATTAAAAAATTATCTAGCACTTATAAAATGTTCTATAATCAATGAGAATAAATTGGTCCAAGCGCTGACACATCCGCCGATACCGGTGTTAAACACTGTCAGACTTGACAAGAAGGTATTAGCCAAGCGTTGTGTTAAAACTGTGTGTGCGAGTAACACACACAAATACACTAAAGGTCCAGATGTGTATGAGAAATCGTTAATATTACCACAGATTATGGCACGCCTGATGATCAGAAACAAATGTGTGGAGGCGAAGAGGAACGTGAGGAGGAAATTTATTCTAGATTGTCAAAGTGGTGGGGATGAACGGTTTGAAATGCCGACACTGGTGACGGAAGTGATCATTGCGGACTGTAACAGAGAGAGGTTGAAGGCGTTGAAGGTTAGGCAGGCCTTTGATGAATTTATAAAATATGGTCATGTTTAAAGTATACTCTGGAACTATATACTTTTATATACATTGTCGTTCTTATGAGATTTTAACTACGTTTCTTGGTTTTTATCGTTTTATTTTAAAGATACATTATTTTTCAAATAATTGTTAATTTGATGGTTTATTCCGTATAATATTGTGATATTTTATAATTCTTATAATTAATTTGGGCTTCAATCTTATCCCGTATAGCACAGTAGACAGGAAGTGCCTAGTGTCAAGACACTACATATTCCGCTTTCCGCTGAAATGGAAACCTCCATTTGCTTTACCAGAGTGAGTGACAATATCTGACTGTAAACACGATCGGTTGTGAGTTCGATTCCCACTCGGGGAAATTATTTATATTATTTTCATTTCCTCGTTCTGGTAAGACAAAGCGCGGCGTTGAGTTCCCCCACTGGACACACGTAGTGCCGTATTTGGCGGAAAACAGGACTGAGTGTCGTGAAACCAGGCACTTCCTGTTTATGCGGGTTAAAGCATGAAGCAAAAAAAAATGTATTACTCTTATAATATATGTTTTTTTTTTTTTTTTTTTTAATAATTCCAACTAAGCTTTGCTTTAATGAATTATAATAATATTATAAGATGTTATGAATACAACGAGACATGACCTGTGCCTAACTTCATAGTAAGTAAATATTTAGGGAATTCCCCTAAAAACTTGAAATTTTACGACTTAGGGGAAATCCCTTTACTTTAGTTTTAGGGAGTGCAGTGTGTTTGTTAAGTTTCAAATACGCTTGTAGCGGATTCAAATCGTGGACCGTTATATCATATTTATTATGCATTTAAAGTTATTTTAGTCTAGACATATGTATATTTATAACATAATAAGAGCAACTTGGTATTTTGTATGATCCATATTTTGGATAATTATGTTTAGATTTTGATGGTTTTTTTTAGCTTCACGCTTTTATCCCGCATAGCATTGTAGACGGAACAGGGACTTAGTGCCGAATTCGAGGCGGAACTGAACGCCGAGTCGGACCTGCCAGAGAGACGAAGTGAGAATAATTAAAATATAATCATAAAAAAAAGTTAAGTTGAGTTAAGTTAAAGTTGAGCCGGCATAGGAAATAAATACTAAAAGTCGAGAAAAAAATATTTAGTATTTTGTGAATTAATAAGTTTTTAGAATTGTCTTGTGTAGATTAAAAAAAATACTAGGAGTTTTCTTTGTTTAGTGTATTGTTTTGATTGTTGATATAATTTTTTTATTAAGACAGACAAAGCGCGGCGTTTATTTCGCGTTTATGTCCCGATTTTTATACGGGATAGCATTCACTGTAGAGTCTGGACACTAGATTGTCTCTGACTACCCTGCTACAAAATAAAGCGTTATCGATAAAGGATTGAAGCGTCAAGCCGCAAAGGTAACCAACCGGGTGTGACATTTCCCCATAAAAATACCAAGTGGGTCTGAATTTGGTTTAAAGTAGTCTATAATATAAATGATATTGGGATCATTTAAAAAAAAACCGTATGAAAATTTGTACGCAGCGGGAACCGAACCCGCGCCTCTTGGAATCCGTCCGAAACTACGACGGACGGATGGACAAAACATGGATTCCCGCTGCGTTCATATTTTTTTATGCGTTTTTTTTTCTAAAATGTAAAATATTTTATTGTGATATTTAATCTGTATTTAGCATACTTATATTTCTTTTTTCTTAGTTTATAATATATTTTTAAGTTTATATACAGACTGTTACTATATCGCAGTGGGTCGTGGGTTTGATTCCGGTCAATTTAAATATATTTCCTAAAGTATTTTAAATATATTTCCTACTTTGGCCTTCCAGTATGAAATTAAAGGTGGTAGATGCTCAGTCAGAAGCTGATCATTGTCAGGAACTCATTGTGAAACTATATTTGGAAAGAGCATCTGTTGAGTTACTCATCTGTTGAGCTCTTCTCAGCAGAACTGCCTTCCGAGCTGGTGGTAGCTTGTTGTACTGACAATACTGACATTTTATGTTGATTGACTATTTAAAAGTACTTTTTAACTCTCTTAATAATGTAACAAAATTTTAAGGATTATTTATATAGTATAAAATATGTATTTTCCTGGATTGGCTATAATCGCGGCGTTAGTCTCCGCGAAATGACAAACTTTATTTCTAAATATAAGTCTAGTGTATCATATTGCATTTTTATACTATATTTTATAATTATAAAGTATTTTTTATATAAAATATTTTTTGTTTTATTTTTTTAGGCAATAAATATATTTATTTTAATATATATATATAATTACACACAGAAACTACTGGAGCTTACTGATAAGAAACGCAAAAAATTTAAATTAATACCCGATCATAACCATTTTGTTGTTGTGGCTCAGTGGGACAGCGTCTGACTGTAAACGCGATCAGTTGTAGGTTCGATATACACTCGGGGGAGTGATTGTATTCAAAATTATTTTCACTTCCTCGCTATATATATATATATATATATATATATATATATATATATATATATATATATAGAGAGAGAGAGAGAGAGAGAGAGAGAGAGAGAGAGAGAGTGTTTCCCAATAGGGATAGGATTTTGATAGCTCACAGCCGCCATCTTGGTTGTTTAATATTTGACATTTGTATTGTTTTGTGTTCAGTAATGTTTGCCATTTAATCATGAACAAGTTCACGTTACCTCAACGTTTGGAAATTGTCCAAATTTTCTATCAAATTTCGAGAAGTATTATCTCTACTCAAAGAGCATTTCGGTGGAATCATTGGCCCGTACTTTCTCTAAAACGACGAAGGTCGTACTGTTACTGTTAATGGCGACCGTTATCGTGACATATTGAACGATTTTTTTTCCTGAAGTGTATGAAATCGATGCGGACGACATTTATTTTCAACAAGATGGTGCAACATGCCACACTGCGACCGTCACAATGGATATATTGCGTGATAAGTTCGGTGAGTCGGTTATTTCTCGCAACGGTCGCATCGTTCTTATTTGGAAACCCCATATATATATATATATATATATATATATATATATATATATATATATATATAAGGCTTAGCATTATCGTATGTATAAAATCATATGGACTAGAGGTGCCGGCTTTATTCCGGATTCAAGCTAGTCGGAGACTACTGTTCAGTATCAGTTTAGCAGAACGGGAAAATTACTTAAAATAATTATTATTCGAGGGTTTTGAATCTTTTTTCTATCAAAGCGTTTTTTTATCAAAAGTAATTTAATTACTGTTCACGTATCACGCTTTTACACAAAGCAGGATAGTCAGATACAATCCAGTAAAATGATATAGATGTTTTGCTTCACGCTCTTATCCCGCATAGCAGGGTAGACAGAAAGTACCTAGTGTCAAGACACTCCGTACTTAGCTTTCCACAGAATTCGAGATATTGCGTGTTGAGTGGAATAGGTGAAGCGAATATAACCCGAACTGAAGAGTATAAAGTTTGGCACAGTTATAGTTTCTATAGAGAATCGCATAAGCGCAGAATGATGATATATTTTAAAAATAATGCATATAAATATATTAAATTAATAAAGTAAATGTAGTACATATTACCATGTGTTTGACGTACACGTCGAGTCTTGAGACTGCCTGTCTTCCCTGCTATGCGGGATAAAAGCGTGAAAGTGTAAAATATATTTACGGCTATTCACTATTGGATTATATTATACAACCATTATATCACTATCAAATACACAAAATTTTTATAATAGGTAAATATAAACTCGAGTGTATGATAGAATGCAAAATTACATTTTCATAGATATTTATAAATTGACGGGGCTTCCCCGAAACTTAACGCTGCGGTCAATAAACGCCTTTCTTATAAAAATAATTACTTTTTATGTAGCAAAGCGTGACGTTGAGTGTGTTGACCCTAGATTGACTGTGACTACCCTACTATGCGGGCAATGAAGCTGTGAAAAAAATGCACGGAACCAATAATATAACTTATTTACTCATTGCATTTTGTTTTAATAAATTAGTAAAATATCATATATTAATGTTCTAATAAGATTTTAAGCAGAATTATCGTATTTAAAAATAAGACCAAATTCAACCTATAACCTCTAAGGTTTAATACAAATAATCTATATTACTAATCTGTGCAGTTTATATTAGCTCTCAAGTCATATACACTTTGACATTTAAAGTTGTAAACATAACCTAAAACTTAAAACTTGTAAATAATTAGTTTTGAAATATATTTTTATGAAAAAAGCTTTTAAAATGAATATTATTGAACATCTTGAAAACGAAATATCAGATTTGAAAGAGAAATTGCGGCTAAAGGAACTAGAATTACAAGAAGCTAAGAATAATTTGCCACTGGTTAGAAATTTCTTATATATTTGTGTAGTTTAAATATATTAAATATGTTATAGGAATTATTTATAATAATACTAGTAAAAAATATATAATATAATAGTATAATATATAAATTAATATTATTTTGAAACATCAAAAAATAAGTTTTATAAAGTTTATAGTAAAAATAATATTAATTTATAATTTAATGTTTCATAAAGTGTTGTAAAAAAGTGAGAATCTGAAAAACTTTTAAATAATATCACCGATAATGATTTATTCTTTCTCCTATTACCCTTATATTAAAAGATAAGCAACAGTTTGACACTATCCCAAGTTAGGATAGTTAGTTAAGGGGTATCCTGACAACCTAGTGTCAAGACACTTTGAACTGAAAATATATTTGAATCACTTTCTCAAGTGGGAATTGAATTTATCACGTAACACATTTACAGATGCTGCACTACAAGTTCCTTCTGTATTTTTATGACTTACTAATTCATATTAATATACAAAACAGTAATTAATTCCTAAATAACTTATTACTGTTTTAAATATATATTTTCTTTATAATTTCAGATTAACAACGGTAGTACTGCTGATGAAGACCAAGACTTAAAAAAGGATATTAAAATCAAATTTGTCCATACATTGCCCAAATGGGCTATAGAAAGGTAATTGATTAGAGGCCAGTCAGGTATATTTCAGTATTCGAAAATACATATTTGGATACATAGCGGGGCAGACAGAAAGTACCTTGTGTTAAGATACTTCATACTTCGCTTTCCAACAAATTCAAGACATTGTGTGTTGAGTGGTGGAACTCAATGCCGCACTTTGTCTTACCAGAGTGAGTAATTAAGAATAGTTTAAATATAATCACTCCCTCAAGTGGGGATAAAACCCACAACTAATTGCGTTTACAGTCAGATGCTGTCCCACTGTGCCACAACTGGCACAATGTGTTATAAGAGTATTGTGTTATAAGTAGAATTAATGTGTTTTGTATTAATGTTTATTCTATTCCTTTCAGATATAGCCGTCAGATCCTTCTCCCTGATATCGGAGTACCAGGTCAAGAGAAGCTGATGAAAGCCAGGGTATTGATAGTGGGTGCCGGTGGATTGGGCTGTCCCGCTGCAGCTTATTTGGCTGGAGCCGGAGTTGGTAAGTGATTTTGTTTTTATCTTCTCGTTTTATCCTGCATTGTGGTTATGGGAGAAACATTCTATATCAAGACAATCCGTTGACAGCTTTCCGTCTGGAATTGAGAGATAATGAGACATTATTATATATAATATACTTTTTGAAAAAACGTATAAAAAATTTAACGCAGCGGTCAGAGCGCTTGGACGGTATCCAAAAGGCGCGGGTTCGAATCCCGCTGCGTTCAAATTTTTATACGTTTTTTCAAAAATATTTTCTAACCCTAAGTGTGGAATAACGCTTTAAAAATAGTAAATATATATAATAACTATATTGTGTTGTTTTTTTTTTAATTTTATGACTAATAGTCATTAATTAAAAAGATTTTAATTGATGATTTTTTTTTTGGCTGCTTGAGACGTTACAACAGAGGAGGTGATCAATACATGCTTGGGGATAGAACTATATTTAATTTATTTTAATTAGTCCGCTCTAAGAAAAAGCGCAGCGTTGAGTTCCGCGATTCAATACGTTATGTCTTTTAAAAGGCCTCAAACTGTAAAATATGCTTTATTAAATCATTTTTTTTGTATTTCAGGTGAAATAGGTATAGTGGACTACGACGAGGTAGAACTAACAAACATACATAGACAGTTATTATACAGTGAATGTCATAAACACATAAGTAAATCTGAATCAGCGGCAAACAGCTTGAGAGGGTAAGAGCATAAGCAGCTTCACGCTTTATCACGCTTTATCACGCACTCCAGCATTTCTACAGATGCAGAGAAACGAGTATAAAATTCCATTATATTTCTATTTCTCCGATCTGGTAATACAAGACGCGGCGGTGAGTTCCGCCACACGACACGCAAAATCTCGATTTAAGGTGGAGAGCAGTTAGCGGAGTGTTTTGACGTTAGGTTGCCTCTGAATATCCCGTTATTATCCGCTGTGAACCAGATTTTTTTTAATATTAACATTTTTTTATTAGCCTTATCGTGTATGTTATTATAGGACTGATAAGAATCTTGCAATACACGTTCAGTTCTAATGACAATGCAATTATGTATAATCTGTATTGCTGTTAGCACAAAATGGCCGCCGCTACAAAATGGCCGCCACTACAAAATGGAGGGTATACATCAAAAGAAATAATTACCTAATTTATAAAAAAAATAATCTACTTCATAACAATTATACAACTACCCACCTTTAGTTTCTTACGATTAATTTACCATCATCTCTGAAACCACTGGACCGATTTTAATAAAATTTGTACGTTTTCTAAGTTGAAGTATATTCAAGAGGCCGGTCGTGGCGCAGTGTGACAGCGTCTGACTGTAAATGAGACCGGTTGTGGGTTCGATCCCCACACGGGGGAGTGATTATATTCAAATTATTTTCACTTCCTCGCTCTGCTAAAGACAAAGTGCGGCGTTGAGTTGCACCACTCAACACGCAATGTCTCGACTTTGGTGGGAAGCGAAGTACGGAGTGTCTTGACACTGGGTACTTTCTGTCTACCCTGCTGTGCGGGATAAATGCGAGAAGCTAAGAAAAAAGTATATTCAACTTTAATAAACTAGAATCGTCTCGAGATGACGTTGGTTTTAGAGAAATTGGTGGTCAAACAAACAGACAAACATACACTTATTTACTATTTTTAAAGTGTTATTCCACACTTAGTATTAGAATCGAAAGTTGTAACAAATCGTATAAGAATTTCGACACAGCTGATAGTAGAACTCATGTCTTAGCGGTCAGAACGCTTGGACGGTATCCAAGAGTCACGGGTTCGAATCCCGCTGCGTTCAAATTTTTATACGTTTTTTCAAAAATGTAAACATACACTTACCAAATTAAGCACACGTGTTTGGAAGCTTAAATAGATCATCGTACTCAAATATTATTCAATTTCAACAACATTACATACATACATATATATATAGTAGGGTAAAAAACGGTTTTTATATAAAACACAAAAATACAGTATCTATTATACTGAAGTAAGGTAAGGTAAAGCACGAGGACCCTAAGGGTATGTGTGAAGAGGTATACAAAGCGGAACAAGTACGCAGCGACCGGGGCGTTTAACTCCGTTGTCTCTGACTAACCCGTTAGGGATAAAGCGTGAAGCTATATTTTTTTAAAAATAATATTTAATTTATTGTTCTTTTTTTTTAGTATCAATTCAAAAATCAAAGTGACACCGTACAATCTAGATCTAAATCCAGGCAATGCTTTGGAAATAGCCTCTAAATATGATCTAATTCTAGACTGTACTGACAATGTGCCTACAAGGTACATGTTGAATGACGTCAGCGTGTTGACTAAGGTAAGAAGTGAAGTAAGAGAGATTTGTAAAAACCTCTCTACAGAGATGCTAACAACATAAATAAGTTGTAACAAAACGTATAAAAATTTCAACGCAGCCGGTAGTAGAACGTATGGCTTAGCGGTCAGAGCGTTTGGACGGTATCCAAGATGCGCGGGTTCGAATCCCGCTGCGTTAAAAAAAAATTTATACGTTTTTTTCAAAAAAAAGATAATTTTAACTTTATCTTCTGTCTTATCTATCGCATCGCAGTCGGTTTACACTTTTAGCCCTATATCGAGATATCGGGTGTTAAAAGTCGTAACTCAACACCGCGCTTTGTCTTTCCGGAACGGGAGGAATGCACATAAATTAAATATAATCATACTCAGAGTTGAATTCACGACCATCGGGCTTACAGTCAGAAATTATTACTAAGTAAATATATCTTTGACACTACACCAGGTTCTGTTTTTTTTAGCTTCTCGCTTTTATCCCGCATAGACAGAAAGTACCTAGTGTCAAGACACTCCATACTTCCCTTTCCTCTGGAATCGAGACATTGTGTGTTGAGTGGCGGAACTCAACGCCGCATTTTGTCTTACCAGTGCGAGAAATGAAATTCAATTTCAACATAATCACTCCCCCGAGTGGGTATTGAACCCACAACCGATCGCGTTTACAGTCAGACGCTGTCACACTAGACACGACCGGCCACTCTCCGGCGGTTCTCTCTTAAGGGGTCATATAAATATTTCTGTAGACCGTCACGGTGCAGTGACACAGAGTCTGACTGTGCTATTGGTCGTGGATTCGACACACACTCGAGGTATCGTATATATTTTATTTTACTATTTTTAAAGTGCTATACAACACTTAGTATTGGAAAACGTGGTTGAAAATACGTATGAAAATTTGAACGAAACGGGATTCGAACCCGCGCCTCTTGTTCCTATCACCGTTGCCGTTCAAATTTTTATACGTTTTGACAAAATGTTTTCTATAATATATATATATTTTAATATATATATATATATATATATATATATATATATATATATATATATATATTTTAATATTTTAGATTCCCCTGATATCAGGGAGTGCCTTGAAAATGGAGGGACAACTCACTATATACGGATACAGAAAGGACAGTGAGGTAAAAAAAAATATTAACACGCTTTTCTCACCTGTTTAATTTTTCTATATATCTGTTATTAAACTCGATTAACCGGAGTATTTCTCGTCGTTAGGTATTTGGAAAATCCGGATAATAGAATGTATATAGTTGCATCCTTTTTTAAAACTTACGCTTTTATCTAGCATGGTAGACAGGAAGTACCTAGTGTCAAGACACTCCGTATTCCGCTTTTCACCGAGTACGAGATTGCTTGTTGAGTGACGGAACTCAACGCTGCGCTTTGTCTTGCCAGAGCGAAGAAATGAAGATAATTATTCCCCGAATGGGAATCGAACTCACAACCGACCGCGTTTACAGTCAGACGCTGTCATACAATACACGACCGGCCTCGTGTATACAGAAAAAGGAATATAATTAAAAACAAAGAAATTGCTTCGAAAAATTAAAAAAGAAAATAATGTTTATTAGAAAGAAAATAATGTTTAGTAAAGAAAATATAGAGAATTTCCAAGATTTGAAGATTTTTGTATAATTATTAAAATACTGCTTTATTCGTATATATATGTACTACAGTTATTTCTTCGTTGTTGATAGTCCGGATAATCGCGGCCGTATAACTGAGGGTCGGGTAATCGAGTTACTACTGTAGGTTTTTTATCCTAAAATATATAGTTAAAATATTTGATTTTTATAATTCTTATATATTTTAAATAAAATTATTATATTTTAAACGGATTAATCGTGTATACTTTGTCTACCGGTGACTACGAACTACTGTATAGTGTTCGAAATGTTGAATTTTCAAAAATTTCTTTATACCAAAATATACGCGATTAATCCTTTTATAATTAAATTGTGTACTGGTGTTAATGTGTGGAATTAAATGTGGTAGAAGCTCAGTCAGGAAGCTGATCATTGTCAGGAACTCATTGTGAAACTATATTTGGAAAGAGCATCTGTTGAGTTACTCATCTGTGGAGCTCTTCTCAGCAGAACTGCCTTCCGAGCTGGTGGTAGCTTGTTGTACTGACAATACTGACATTTTCAAATAATTGAAATGCTTTTAGCTTTATTTCTTCTGACAATGTAACACTATTACGCATTTCTTGTTATCTTGAAAATGTGCCCACGTGACCGGATACAGTAGGAAATTGGAAAATGATTTTTGGTGTATTAATTTTAATTTTTATTTAAACTGGTTTATTAGTACTTATAAGTCGAACACTTAGTATTGCTATATATTTGCACATTAGAGTATGGGGTTCAAATCTTGCTACGCTTTTTTATTATTTGACATTATCTATACCATTCACCATTTTTCTATTTCTTTCTTTTCTCATAATAAATTAACAGCTAATTAGAAAAGTGTAAAATAATCGTAGCGGGATTCGAACCCACACCTCTTAGACCGTCTAAGCACTAAACACAGAAAAACATGATTATTTTCATATATCGACACTATTTGCATTTATTGGTGTTATAATCCTATTTTTAACAAAGGATTTTATAATTCTTCTCATCCATAACGTCCGAATGACACTTTTAGCAATGTTAACAATAAATTAATTCCTATTTTCAGGCAAATCTCACAGGTCCATGCTACAGGTGTGTGTTCCCGACGCCTCCCCCCGCTGACGCAGTGGGTAGCTGTTCGGCGCAAGGGGTGGCGGGTCCGGTACCTGGGGTTATAGGTATTTGTGAAAATTTATAGGTTTTTATGTATTTTTTGTTTGTATATATATGTACTTATCCATACTTAATTTCTCTGTTGATGCGTAACATATGCGTTGCCATGGCAACGTGTTGTTTATTATATTAATTTAACATCGTATTAAACATAAAGTGGGTTCAAAGTTTTTGCCAAATAAAAATGTAAGTGGTCAGTACCTGGGAAGGAAAATATTAGAGAAAAAACGTTATTCATAACATTTATCTGTATGTTTGTGCACGCTTATGTCGGTAACGGCTGAATCGATTTCAATGCTGTTGTCATTTACGCATCTTTGTAATTGAAAATCTTAAATAATTTTAAATTCACGCTTTTATCCCGCAAAACAGGGCAGAAAGTACTTAGTGTCCAGGCACTCCGTACTTCGCTTCCCACCGAATTCGAGACATTGCTTGCTTATTTCGCGGAACTTAACGTCGCTCTTCGTGTTAGGTGTTCCAGAGGGAGGAATTGAAAATAATTTAAATATAATCACTCCCTCGAGGGATCAAAACCATAGCCGGTCGCGTTTACAGTCATATATATATATATATATATATATATATATATATATATATATATATATATATATATATATATATATATATATATATATACGAACTTTGCCCTTGAAATTTAACATCTTATAACATTTATATCATAATTTTAAAAGAAAAGTAGAATAAGCTATTCCTTATTACATTACCTATCTGCTAGAGGAAGTCCCATTAAAATCAGTCCAGCCGTTTCAGAGATTAGCCGCAACAAACAGACCGAAAAAAATATTATTTCGCTATATGTACCGTGTATATATACATATGCGTTTAGTAAGAAATGTTTATTTTAATATTACAAATAGACACTATTTACCATTTATTTGTATAGATTTCCTTTATTTATAGGTACATTGCAAGCTTTGGAGGCTATAAAGTTAATAGTCGGACATTCAGACCGAGGTCTGTTAGTTGGACGTTTATTATTATTTGATGG
Organism: Dryadula phaetusa; assembly: GCA_032432895.1. Classification (NCBI taxonomy): domain Eukaryota; kingdom Metazoa; phylum Arthropoda; class Insecta; order Lepidoptera; family Nymphalidae; genus Dryadula; species Dryadula phaetusa. The sequence goes on along the minus strand of JAOYRS010000098.1, from coordinate 627,938 downwards.
AGAAGACATGACGTTCAGAACGGGTTTGTATTGAACAATAAATGTATTTATATACAAGTGTATGAAAAACCCCTTTTGACATGTAAAACACGGGTAACCATAGCAACGCGTATGTCACTTTTTACGCAAGTGTAGTGTTTTTTTTAGCTTCACGCTTTCATCTCACATAGCGGGGTAGACAGGAAGTACCTAGCGTCACGACACTCCGTACTTCGCTTTTCACCGAGTTCGAGACATTGTGTGTTGAATGGTGGAGCTCAACGCTGCACTATGTCTACTAGAGCGAGGAAGTGAAAATAATTTAAATATAATATCCCCCCCGAGTGGGGATCGAACCCACAACCGATCGCGTTCACAGTCAGACGCTGTCACACTGCGCCACGACCGGCAGTGTAGCGTTTATTGTATTAATCTATCCCCTCCCTATTTGAACAATTCAGTTTTCTTCACGTAACCCACGCACGTCCCTTACGCTCCGAATAAAACGTACTCCTTGAAATTCCTCTTCCCCTTCTTCCTTTTTCTCAAATTCCTTCACCATTAAAGCTGCCCGATTATAGGGTTCTTTATCAATAAAAATCAGGAGTTAAAAAAATTACATATTTTAAATTAAAATATCAGTGCTTGTTTGTTTGTATTTATATATGTACTTATGTATGTAGCTATGTATGTATGTGCGTGTGAATGTATGTTTTTTTTTTTTTTTTTAGTATATATTATATAACTTAAAGAGTTATTTCAAATTTTTAATTAAAAAAAAAACCTATAAAAAAATGAACGCAGCCGGATTCCAACCCGCTACACATGTAAACTAACTGTGTTTAATTTTGTTTTAGTGAAACTACGAAGTCGTAACCCACAATGCGAAATTTGTTCAAACACACCGAAAATAACTAAATTATTAAATTATGAAGCGTTATGTAACACGCAGGCTATTGAAAAGGTACCTAGTGTCAAGACACTCCGTACTCCGCTTTCCACCGAATGCGAGACATTATGTGTTAAGTGGCGCGGAAGTCAAGGCCGCACTTTGTCTTACCAGAGCGAGGAGCTGATAATAATTTTAATACAATCACTGCCCCGCGTGAAAATCGAACCCACAACCGATCGCGTGTACAGTCAGACGCTGTCACAAAAAATGCATACTGTAATACGGTTGTAATGTACTAGATCTAGATATCTCTTGTTATATTTTGACCTATTTATATAAAATCTGTATAAATTTTAGTCTATGTGTTATTCTGATATATAAACTATGTTTAGAAAACATATTTGAAAAAACATATGAAAATTTTTTTTTGAACGCAGCGGGATTCGAACCTGCGCCTCTTGTATACCGTCCAAGACGGTACGGTTGGACGGTATCCAAGAGGCGCGGGTTCGAATCCCGCTGCGTTCAAAAAAATTTTATACGTTTTTTCTAAAATGTTTTCTAATCCTAAGTGTTAAATAACACTTTAAAACTACATCCAAATCGATCTAGTGGTAACAAACATATCTACATAAAACAGATGCGCTGTTCGTATCATACATATATATATATATATATATATATATATGTAAGTATGTATATATATATTTAAAGTACTTCTAACACTTTCAGGATCTAGAGCTTAAAATTATACGCACGTCTTATCGTATTACCGCAAAAGAACTGTATGAAAACATAAACGATATGAAAATAATCGACGTGAGAAACGAACATGAATACAGGATGTGTAACATCGAGGGCTCTACAAACTTTCCTATAGAAAAGTTGCATCAAAATATGTCTAGTCTTTTAGATGTTGTACGCACATGGGAGAAGCAGGGTGAGTTATTGTTAATAAGATCTTTGGTGTCCAAAAATGTATTTTCGAATACCAAAATATACGCGATTAATCCGGTTAAATAGTTTCATTTAAAAAGATCTTTGGTGTTTGTTTTTTAACCTGGTGGAAAATGGTTATATCTAGGAGGTGGGAGAAATATATATATATATATATATATATATATATATATATATATATATATATATATATAATTTTACGCGTTTTTTTTAATTATTACCTTTTTTTCAGTTACATTCATATGTAGAAGAGGCAATGATTCTCAAATTGCAGCCAAAACCGTATTGGACCTGTTGGAGGAGTGTCACAGGTTCAAAGTCAAAGATTTGATAGGAGGTCTACACTCGTGGGCCAAGTATGTTGACAATGAGTTTCCTGTATATTAAAATAAATTATATTATCTGTATTATATAGGGTGTTTTATTTTCGTAAACTAGACTGTATAAGACACATTTTAGTATTAAGCTCTATAATGCGTAAACTACGCGTGTCTAAAAACAAATAGCGTATAGCGATATCTAAGTAAAACAAAGTGCGGCGTTAAGTTCCCCACTCAACACGCAATGTCTCGGAATCCGACGGAAAGCAAGTCAACAGAGAGCGAGGTAGTAAAAATGAATTAAATGTAATCACGCCCCGCTCGTGTGTATCGAACCCACAACCGATCGCGTTTACAGTCAGACGCTGTTCCACTGCGCCACGACCGGCCTTAAAAATGTAATATTTCGTTTTTTAATAATAATAATGGCATTAAGTAAGGACAGAAGAACTGTCAGTTAATTTTACTTGTAATATATAAAAAATAACTATTTAGGTATGAAAATGCATTATTAAAGCAGCTTCACGCTTTATCCCGCATAATAGGGCAGACAGAAACACCCTAATTCCAATACACTCCGTTCGCCACTTTCAACCAGAGACATTGCGTGTCAAGCGGCGGAATTCAACGCCGCATTTTGTTTTACCATATTGGCAATACAATCATAATATTCATTGTCTCGACTGGAAATTAAACCCACAACCAATCGCGTTTACAGTCAGCGGTTGTCACACAAGACACTATGACCTCTAATATTGTTTACTTATTAATTATTAGACTGAGGCCGGTCGTGTTTTATGTGACAGTGTCTGATTGTAAACCCGTTACAATCGGTTGTGGGTTCGATCCCCACTCGGGGGAGTGATTATATTTAAATTATTTTCACTTCCTCGCTCTGGTATATACAAGTGCGGCGTTGAGTTCCACCACTCAACACATAATGTCACGAATTCGGTGGAAAGTGAAGTACGGAGTGTCTTGGACACTAGGTACTTTCAATCTACCCTGCTATGCGGGATAAACGCGTGAAGCTAAAAAAATTAAAAAATAATTATTATTAGACTAACCTAGAACTGAAGAAGGCTGTATTTTGGTCTAGACTATAGACATTGTCTACGCGTATCAAATATTTGATTTAAATTAAAGCTAGCTCAGTCTGACTCACACACAATTGCCTGCGAATGACTATCGAAACATCCCTATAATAGTCAAAATATTAATTTTTAAACAATTTTCAACCTTATTACCAATAAAATAAGAATTGTATACTATTAAATCAAGTTAGGAAATAAATTTGAAATGAAAACAGTCAATTTTCCACTCTATTTCCATATTGGTAAGGAATTTCGAATGTATTTCCATTTTGATCTTTATTGCACTTTATATAAGACTTTGTTTATTTGCTTACCTGAAATTCAGGAATTGGAACAAGCGTTTAAGCCGGTTCTGCTTAGGTCAAATTCTAAATATATATAAATATTAAATTGTAATGTATATCAGTTAACATTATTATGTATATTTATTTAATGACACTTTTTTAGTTTATTATTTTTTTTTAGCTTCACGCTTTTATCCCGCATAGCAGGGTAGACAGAAAGTACCTAGTGTCAAGACTCTTCGTACTTCGCCTTCCACCGAATTCGAGATATTGCGTGTTGGGTGGTGGAACTCAACGCCGCTCTTTGTCTTTACCAGAGCGAGGAAGTGAAAATAATTTAAATATAATCGCTCCCCCGAGTGGAGATCGAACGCACAACCGATCGCGTTTACAGTCCGACGCTGTCACACTGCGCCACGACCGGCCTCATTTAGTGTTATTAATAACTTGTAAAAATTAAATTATATTTAAAATTATTTTTATTTCCCCTCTCTGGTAACATGAAACGCGGCGTTGACCGCCATTCAACATGCAACGTCTCGAATTCACGTGTACAGCGGAATACAGAGTGTCTTGACACTAGGTACTTCCTATAATCCCTGCTATGCGGAATTGAAAGGGTGAAACTATACAAAAATGTCAAAATCCATTGTAAAGTAAAAATCTCTCTTCTTACTCTATTAGGAAAAGTTTAATATGTACAAAAGTAATAAACAAACATACAATTTAGTTTTATTATATCACAAACACATTACCAGCCCTTTTTAGGGTCCGACGTGATTGGCCAATTTCTGGTGATGCGCGCGCAAAAATGTAAAGATATACTGGATTTTTACATTGTAAAGTATACATTGCTGGTTTTAAACCGACAAATGTAAGGGATATATATATATATATATATATATATATATATATATATATATATATATATATCTTGAAAACCATTCAAGTGCTTTTTTTCCAATTATTATTTCTTAGAAATAATCTTTATGTATCAAATATTTATAAAAATCTCTCTACAGAGATGCTAACAACAAACATAACGTTGTAACAAGCTCATATGATAAAAAACACGTTCTTTAAAATAACACAATATTACCTGAAGTAAAATAAATACATTGCATAAAAAACGAGAGATCTGTCATTATTAATTTTAAAGGATTAGTGACATACATTTTGGTATTCAGAACTACGCTATACTGATATACGTGTATGAGTTTAACTGTGACCATGTTTGCTATTAAACTGGTGGAGTCACAATTGCACGTAGTATGTTATTAAATTAGCCTGAGACCTCGGACTATTGTAAAGTATTAGAAACGTCGGATTTTAACAAAAAAAAACCAATTCTTTCTAGCTTCACGCTTTTTATCCCGCATAGGATAGGGTAGATAGAAAGTATCTAGCGTTAAGACACTCCGTACTTCGCTTTCCACCGAAGTCGAGACATTACGTGTTGAGTGGTGGAACTCAACGCCGCACTTTGTCTTACCTAACCAAGGATACGATAGTAATTCAAATATATTCGTTCTCCCAAGTGGGAATTGATCTCACAACCAGTTGCGTTTACAGTCAGGCGCTGTCCCACAAGACATGCGCTTTTGTTAGCTTAACTTTTAACTTTGCGAGGGTATATTGGTTTTTTAGGAAAAAAGATACGTTTGTCTGTAAACTCAACAATGTCTCGAATTTGGCGGAAAGCGGTGTACAGAGTTTCTTGACGCTAGGTACTTCCTGTTTATCCTGCTGTGCGGGATAGAAGCGTGAAGATAAAAGGAAAAACGAGCTAATCAGGATAAAAACGTGAAAAGCTAAAGCATCAATGTATAATAAACTCGACATGTTCTCAAAATTCCATCAGAATACAATACTCTCTTCATTTCTATAGAGAAAGTCGTCTTCAGAGCTAGTTTGAAATCGCGTTAACTCGTTTGTATGAGTCATACATATTCATATACTTTTAATGCAAACAGTAACAGTTGTATTTTAAAAAAGTTTAAAACATTTATATATTGTTTAAATATATTAAAATAAGTTTCTCATTTTTTATAAAAAATATTTTTTTAAAATAAAAAATAATAATAATATTATAAAGTAATCATGTATTTTTTGACAAATTGTAAACGTGAATTCCAAATATTTTAAGTATTTGGCCATTTTAATATTTAAAAAAATTAATTAAAAAAAAGAACATAAAAAGTGCCTTATACATAAAAAAGTGCCTTTATTAAACTAATAATTATCATTAAAATAAAAAAATAAAAAAATAATAACAAAAAAAATATATTCCAAATAAAACCAACTAAATACAACAGAAATCAATGAAAATCAAAAGAAATCAATAAAATGGCGAACATTGGCAAAGTGTTGGCGACAATCAAAGCTGTAATTACACGTTTAGTTTTCGCGTGTCATGGCATCATAGCTATATGGCAAGTCACTGTGTTCAAGAACAGTATAGTATACTGGTACCTCGCGTCCCCAATTCTCCTACTTATTTTCGAGGGGCTCTTCACACTAACTATAAAGGAGAATCAAGAGTGGAAATGGTAAGAAATAATTTTTATTATAAAAAATGATAGCCACCGTCATATCCTAGTGGGAGTGTCCGTCCAATGGTTATATTTATTTTTAAAACAGTTAGTAAGTTTCCTGTAAACGCGATCGGTTATGGGTTCGATTTCCACTTGTGGAAGTGAATTTATATTTAAAATTATTGCCAGTATACACAATGTCTCAAATTCGACAGAAAGTAAAATACAGAGTGTCTTGACACTCCGTAACTTTAAAGGAAAACTGTACTAAGCAAAAAAAAATATTCTATGTAATAGTTGAAAAGTATCAGGATTTGAATCTGCGCTTCTTGTTTAATATTTAAAAGCTGCAGGGAATTAAGCAAAACGATTTACCAATATCTACTGATAGTGTTCTTTCACACTTATTACACAGGATTAGAATATATTATAAAAAACGTATAAGAATTTTAAAACATTGGGTTTTGAACCTGCGCCTGTTGTTCCCGGTCTGGGCGCTCTGATCACTAAGCCATGCGTTCTATATCCTATACGCTTGTTACAATATCATGTTTGTTGTTAGCATCTCTGTAGAGAGATTGTTACTGATTTCTGCTACACAAAGAGAATGCTTTTTATTAAATATTTTAGATATTAATAAAAAAAGTGGTTTATTGGGCAGCTAATATCGCAGGCGAGTAAAGGTCAGGACAGCCTCTCACTAGCTGGACTCGTGAGGCACGCTCCAACTAGCGTGGTATATGGGCTTAAATAAATTAATAAATTATTTATTTATTATTACTTAGCGTTTCTCTATACCTAGCAAATTTATTTTATAATATTTATTAATTTATTCATTTAATAAGAATTCATTTTTCTGGCTCAAGCATTATTTCATTTTCTAACGTTACCTGTGTGACTACTTCTTCATTTATACAATGAATTAATTCATTATAAACTTCATATTATGACATCCTGGTGTCTTGACACTAGGTTCTCTCCGACTACCCCGCTATGCGGGATGGCGCGTGAAGCTGCTTGTATATGTAGTATATAGAGACTATAGAGAGGGAGCTCCTCTAGTTTCTTGCGAGCCTGGTACAACTCTCTTATTTATTTGATACACTTATCTAATATATAAGCAGTCAACGGAGTGTCTTGACACTAGGTTCTCTCTGACTACCCTGCTATGCGGGATGGCGCGTGAAGCTGCTTATATATGTAGTATATGGAGACTATAGAGAGGAAGCTCCTCTAGTTTCATGCGAGCCTGATATAATTCTCTTATTTATTTGATACACTTATCTAATATATAAGCAGTCAACGGAGTGTCTTGACACTAGGTTCTCTCCGACTACCCCGCTATGCGGGATGGCGCGTGAAGCTGCTTGTATATGTAGTATATAGAGACTATAGAGAGGGAGCTCCTCTAGTTTCTTGCGAGCCTGGTACAACTCTCTTATTTATTTGATACACTTATTTAATATATAAGCAGTCAACGGAGTGTCTTGACACTAGGTTCTCTCGGCGCGTGAAGCTGCCTTTTAAATATAAACAAAACATATACATTAAGACCATCGTGTCTCGTGTCACAGTGTCTCAGTCAGACAACGATGAATGTAGGTTCGATATACATAATAAAAATTTATTAAAGAAACTAAAAAAGAACAATAAGAGTACTTTCTCGTCCTGTCATATTGATTCGGACACATGTGCAATATTTCCATGTAAATTCGCCTATTTAATTTTTACACATCTTAAATAAAAACATTTTAAATGGATCAATCGCGTTTATTTTGGTATTCTAAAATACTTTTTTGGAAAGCTGACGTTTCAAACACTCTGCAGTATTTCGCGGTCACACTTGCGGGTAGACTGATAGATAGACGATGACCGTCTTTCAAAATATACCCTGTATACCTCTTTCGCCTCGTTCACAGTGACTATCCTCTTCACACACACCCTTTGGAGGCCCTCATGCTTTATACGTGCCCTTTTTCCAATATCTTCGATACTGTGTTTCCAAAGATCAACCGAGTTATCCCCCGACCTCTCGGACCTCTCACCTTTGCTTCATAAATCTTTCTTACCTCTAACCTCTCAACTCAAAGTGCCCATACCACGTTTGCAATTAGCGAAACAAGATCATTTTCTTCAAAAAATTTGCTTTTTTTAACCTCATTTGGTTCTAGTTAGGTTATTGCGAGAGGGTGCGGTGACATCCGCCGGAAGTCCCTCAACGTCCATTAGCGTTCAAAGAATTATATCACTTCCTGTATGTTGATTCGCTTTTTACATAATTTTAACACTCTGTATATGTTCTTTTGTAGGTTTGTACGTGAATTTGAAATATTGGTCTAAGGTTTGGTAAGACAAAACGCGGTGTTTAGTTACGCCACCGATAAGTATTTAACTTAAATGGGTTAGGAGTGGTGTATGTGTCATTGTCTTGACTCTACATTTTCTTGGCAAATATAAAAATAATTATTAAGTGAAATAAGCATAAAGTAATTTATATAAAACAAAAGAGAGAATCTAGTATCAAAACACTACGTATTGAGTTATGGAACTAAACGCCGCGCTTTGTTTTATCAGAACAAGAAAAATGAAAATAATTTAATTTCCCATAATAAACGATTAAAGGAGTAGGTCAGGGTGACATTTTAGTTCTTTGTGAAGAATCAGCGGAGCGTGACAGTCCTTGACGCGTGGAGGTTAACTGCGCGAACTGTGACGATGTCAAAGTCAACGTAAATGGCGTCATCATGCTCAATATTGATATTGGATTCAAATAACATTTGTGGGATGTCTGTTTTTTTAGCTTCACGCCTTTATCCCGCATAGCAGGGTAGACAGAAAGTATCTAGTGTCAAGACACTCCGTACTTCACTTTCCACCGAATTCGAGACATTGCGTGTTGAGTGGTGAGCTTTAGCAGAGCAAGGAAGTGAAAATAATTTAAATATAATCACTCCCCCGAGTGAGGATCGAACCCACAACCGATCGCGTATACAGTCAGACAGTGTCACACAAGACACGACCGGTTTAATTATTTATAACTTTTAGTATACGTTTAGGAATGTTAATTTTTTTTTAAATTATAAACTAGGTGTGCTCCCGATTTTGTCTGCTTTGAATATAATATATCTTGAGGTTCATATTATAATTTTATAATGAAAAGTAGTCTAAGCCCTTACAGAGATTAGTTGGAACAAGCAAAAAATAAAATTGCAAAAAATTTAATTTTATTATATTTGCGTACGTCATCATAGACCACAATAACGCTCCACACCAGGCTTGCTGTGGTCAGAAGTAATCCCGACGTATATTCATGTGATATGAATATAAATAAAAAAATACTGATTTTTACCGTTAACTACAAAGTATTTACTATTTTTAAAGTGTTATTCCACATTCTGGATTAGAAAACATCTTTGAAAAACGTATAAAAATTTGAACGCAGCGGGATTCGAACCCGCGCCTTTTGGATACCGTCTAAGCGCTCTGACCGCTAAGCCATGCGTTCTACTACCAGCTGCGTCGAAATTCTTATACGTTTTGTTACAACTTATTTCTGTTGTTAGCACCTCTGTAAAGAGATTTTTACAAATTTCTACTACTTAAAGATTATTAAGAAATAATCGTTTAACAAGAGAGACTATAAGAGAGACGTATAAAAATTCTTACACGTTTTTTCAAAGATGTTTTCTAATCCTAAGTGTGGAATAACACTTTAAAAATAGTAAATATTAAAATAAAACAGCAATCTCTTTTGTTAAGCGATTATTTCTTAATAATCTTCAAGTAGTAGAAATTTGTAAAAATCTCTCTACAGAGGTGCTAACAAAACGTATAAGAATTTCGACGCCGCTGGTAGTAGAACGCATGGCTTAGCGGTAAGAGCGCTTGGACGGTATCCAAAAGGCGCGGGTTCGAATCCCGCTGCGTTCAAATTTTGTATACATTTTTTCAAAGATGATTTTTAACTACAAAGTAATCATTATTTAAAATTGTATAATATAAATTTTAGATTAAACGGAATTCGAATCCGCGTCTCTTGTGTCCTAACCAAGCGCCCTGACCGCTACACCATACGTTCTGTATCCGGCCGTTCTTATACGCTTATTAGAATTTAAATTTAAAAATTATTATCAGTATTTGTATTTCACTACGTTCAAAATGTATATATGTATATTATTTAAACATTTTCTAATTCTAGGAGTGAAATAACACTTTAAAAATATTAACATATCCACTTAGTGTCTGATAGAAAAACACAGAAAGATGGCATGTGTAGGGGAGTGCTAAGAAGAGCATTTCTCCTAATTTCCATGGGAATTGAGATTTTTTTTAGATCTTATACAAACCGGTTTTTTTTTAGCTTCACGCTTTTATCCCGCATAGCAGGGTAGACAGAAAGTATCTAGTATCAAGGCACTCCGTACTTAAACCGAATTCGTGATATTGCGTGTTGATTGGTGGAACTCAACGCCGCACTTTGTTTTTACCAGAACGAGGAAGCTAAAATAATTTAACTCACCCGAGTGAGGATCTAACCCACAATCGATCGCGTTTACAGTCAGACGCTGTCCCACTGCGCCACGACCGGCCTCAACCAACCCAACAAACCAAATTTCCAGAATTAGATATTATGAAATTTCTTATATGACGAAGAAAGTTGCTTATATTTTCCTTGTTCAAGTAATATCAATCAATGAATTGATTGATTTGTTGAAACTCAGAAAATTTGGAAAGTATTTAACTGAAGTAAAAAATTATATAAAATTGTCAAACTCTTGTATGGCCAGTATCAAATCGCGGAGGCAGTCGTGGAAGTAAGTGGGAGTGTCAAAAAGAACATAAGTATTATTATATTGATTATTACTAACATGAGGCCGGTCGGCCGGTGGGTAAACGCGATCGGTTGTGGGGTCGATCCCCACTCGGGGGAGTGGTTATATTTTCACTTCCTCGCTCTGGTAAAGACAAGGAGCGGCGTTGAGTTCCACCACTCAACACGCAATGTCTCCAATTCGGTGGAAAGCGAAGTACGGAGTGTGTTGACACTAGGTACTTTCTGTCTACTCTTTAATTTACTTTACTGTTTCTGTAAAAAAAAAGAATACTAACATGTTTCAATGTTTTAAAAAAATGTAAAAACATTTGAAAATGCGTCGAAATTCTTTATTTTTACGTTTTATTACAATTTCTTTATGTTGTTAAACGCAGTCAGTAGTAGAAAGCATGGCTTAGCAGACAGAGCGCTTGGAAAGTTTCCAAAAGTCGCGGAATCGATTCCCTCTACGTTCAAATTCTTATACGCTTAATCAAATGCTTTCTAATCCTAAATATGGACTAACTCTTTATTAATTTATTTATATCTGACAGAAAACTATTATATTTAAGAAAAAAACATTACGCGGCGTTTAAATCCTGTACTTAATTATCTTAGAATCTCAATATTACTAAATGAGCTAAAATTGTAAATAAAACAAGTCGAATTGTGGTATATGCAAGTGGTACAATTCAGCTTCACGCTTTTTATCCCGCATGGCAGGGTAGACAGAAAGTACCTAGTGTCAAGTCACTCCACTTTCCACCGAAATCGAGACATTACCTGTTGAGTGGTGGATTACAGTGAGAATGTTTTTTTTATGGAGCACCCATTCTTTACCTTACATATTTTATGTTAGTAGATAAAATTAAAAGCGTTTTTAACCAAAATATATATATATATATATATATATATATATATATATATATATATATATATATATATATACTTAAAAATGATCCTGTAAGATCTTATCGCATGTGTTACCGAGTTATTGTGTTTAGAAACTACTGTAATTCATGTATTCATACAAACAATGCTATGGGGTTTCAATGTGGTGGATGGGCAGGCCACAAAATTGTACCCCGTCCATTCCAGTCATCGTCTCAATCAAACTTAACATAATTAGAATATAATAATTTAATAAAACCATTTTAATTCAAATAATTTATTTAACGGAGTGAGTCTGAAACCTAGATCCATTTAAAATATTTTTATCTCCCCAACAAAAGAATAATCCACAATGTATCATGCCATTTTGGAATATATATTTATATATATATATATATATATATATATATATATATATATATATATATATATATAACTGACGTTTCGAACACTTTACAATAGTCCTTGGTCACAGGTAGGTCAGTATAACTGTGACCACAAAACGTCAGGTGTCCAAAAATGTATTTATAGTTTCATTTAAAATGTATAAAAATCGCGAAAATCAAAGATCTTACTATAATCACTTGTAATTAATTATGTAACGTTCCAAACACTCCCTCCGTGCACTCTGCACCTGACAGAGCACTTACAATGGACTCCTAGGCGACCAGCTCTAACTCCTTCATCTGTGCTTCCATTATGCTGACTTCTCATACTCCTGGACCGTAAAAATATAATATCGGGAGCCTTTCTATTATTTTCTTAAGACCACGGGCGTAATCAAACGCTGTCACGTGCAGGATATGCTCACCACTGGTTCAGTTCTCATTATGTTCACTTCACTTTAGGTTAGGTTTAAAGAAGTTTATTTCCAAAAAGAACACAGTTCGCTTACAAAGGAAATTTTAAAATTATAACCACAATTAAGATATTACAAATAATAAACAGTACTGATATAAAACAGTATCAGTGGAATCATCTAATATATGGGTTCTTAATCGTTTTTTATAATATATTAAGAGATTTTGAATTGACAACATTTAGAGGTAAAGAGTTAGACATTATATTATACATAATGACTTTGTTCACAGGTTCTGTCCGTCTGTTTTCATCTACCTCGGTCTGGTGGTGCCGGCGATATGGCTGCTGGAATTGCACAAGGTGGACTTGCGTTTGCAGAAGAAAGTGAACAGCACCTACGCTGTTATAGAAGTGAGTATGAATTTTGAACCAGTTTCGCCATCCCGCATAACAGGGTAGTCAGAGAGAACCTAGTGTCAAGACACTACGTTGACTGCTTATATATTAAATAAGTGTATCAAATAAATAAGAGAGTTGTACCAGGCTCGCATGAAACTAGAGGAGCTCCCTCTCTATAGTCTCTATATACTACATATATAAGCAGCTTCACGCGCCATCCCGCATAGCAGGGTAGTCGGAGAGAACCAAGTGTCCAACCAGAGTGGAGATATGACAATAAATTTTAAATATAACCATTCCCCTGAGTGTGTATCCCGCTTTTATCCCGCATCCGCTTTCCGCCGAATTCAAGACATTGCGTGTTGTGTGGCGGAATTCAACGTCGCGGCATTCTCTTACCAGAATGAGGAAATTAAAATAGATATAAATATAATAATATAATCGTTACGCGAGTGGGAATCGATACATCCAAATGCGTTTACTATGAATTAATATTTTGTATGGAAATTTATTTCTTTTTGATTATTAACATCAAGAATTGACTCAAAAAAAAACTCATTTTGGGGAAAATGTTTCTTTTATAATATAATAGCCTTATGTATGTTTAAATTATTATCATTTATCTACTTAGACAGAACGTGGCGTTAAGTTCCACTCAAATGGCAATATTTTGAATTCAGGCGGAGAAGGTTATAACGGAGTGTTTCAACACTACGTACGTGTATTCGATACACTACCACATTGTACTGTAATAGCATTTCATTCCATCATTGTTGCCAAAAGGATTTTAAGTTTTGCAACCAAGTTTTTCAACAGACGGAGATACCGATTCCTGGTGCGACGAAGATACCAACAGATATGTGGGTGACACTAATCGAACAGTTCCTGATGCTGACCCTCATCGTGGGAAGGTGGCTGTTGCCCAAAGGAGACCTGACCAGGGATCAGCTCAGTCAACTACTTCTGGTGTATATTGGCAAGTGCTTACAATTGTAAATATATTTAAATTTAATAGACCCTTCGTGACGCAGTGGCACAGCGTTTCACTGTAAACGCAATCGGTTGTGGGTTGGGTGGGTTCGATACACACTCGCGGGAATGATTATATTTCAATTATTTTCATTTCCTCGCTCTGGTAAGACAAAGCACGTCACTGAGTTCCGCCACTCAATTTACAATGTCTCGAATTTGATGAAGAGTGGAGTGTCTTGACACTAGGTACTTCCTGTCTACCTTGCTATACTAGATAAAAGCGCGAAGTATAAGATAAGAACTAAAATGACATATATATATATATATATATATATATATATATATATATATATATATATATATATATATATATATATATATATATATATATTCCAAAATGGCATGATACATTGTGGATTATTCTTTTGTTGGGGAGAAAAAAAATATTTTAAATGGATCTAGGTTTCAGACTCACTCCGTTAAATAAATTATTTGAATTAAAATGGTTGTATTAAATTATTATATTCTAATTATGTTAAGTTTGATTGAGACGATGACTGGACTGGACGGGGTACAATTTTGTGGCTTGCCCATCCACATTGAAACCCCATAGCATTGTTTGTATGAATACATGAATTACAGTAGCTTCTAAACACAATAACTCGGTAACACAAGCGATAAGGTCTTACAGGATCATTTGTAAGGAGCCATAGAGCTTGTATTGCTGGCGAAAGCAAACAGTTCTAAAATTTGTTAATGTAAATAATTCAAAACTGAATAAAGTACCATTTTCTTACTTTAACCGACTAAAGTAGTCGGTTAAAGTTGGAATTTTGAACTGAATGTATAGCAAAAACATAAAATTTTATTTATATCTGAGGCAGATATGTTTCAATTTTAAACTGTGATTTAGAAACAAATGATATTTATAGTCTTTGGGCTTGAACGTCATCAGGTGTCAGTGTTCCCTATTTTTTTTTAAATTCTTATAATAAGATAAATACACGGTAAAGTATTTTTTTTTTCACATTTTTCTAATAACTGGCTTGACTTGGTCTGTCGCCCGTTTCCGGTTTATCGTTTATTTCTGGAACACTCTGTATATGAGAAATAGACAATCTTTGAATTTATTTCTTTTCTGTATTTTATATGAATAGAAAAGAATGGACTGGAGATAAACGAAAAAAAAGTAAGCCAAGACATTTTTCCCGTACAGGCACAGCAGCAGACATAATAGAATTCTTCGACTCCTTCAAAGATGAGAAGGTGGCGACAGAGAAAGTCCTGGTCCTGCTGACCCTGGCCATTTGGTCGTGGTCCTTAATGCAATTCACGGTCGTCCTCACGGCCACCAAGTCCAGGAAGTCTCGTGGAACAGCTCATAGGTCTGACATGTACGTATGTGATGCACGCATGCACACGCTTGGGTCTGGGGACGGGTACTGGAAATTGTGGGATTTTTGGTTTGGTGGTATTCCTTACCAGATGTGTTTTTCTTGAAAGTGGAGCCTTTTAATGTTATACGAGTATTTTCTTTATTATTTTAAGTAATAATAATAGTTGAAGAGCGACTACTTTTGAAATGAAATTACCAATTAATCTATACTGACAATACTGACAAAAGTGCTTGTTATAGCTTATTCGAATAAAGAACATTTCCCTTTGATTTTGATTGATTAAGTTATGTATTTTAATATTCAAACATATAAAAAAAAATGCTTTTGGATAAACCTGTTTATTTTTGTATGTATATTATATATTTCCCAATTTCCAAAAAAAAAAAGCCTAAAAGATCTATGGCTTTAAATAAAATATTTTCTGTATTCTCGCATTATGTATTTTAGTTAATAGTTTATATTTCCGGTACAAGTCCCCTCTCGCCCACTTCACATATACATACATATATATACTTCTCACACATGTTCAAAATTATGCAAATGCTTTCCACTGTCTATGGCAAAATCTAAGGCTAGGGCTTTTCGTTATAGAGTATAGAGTATATATAGAGTGTCATATTCACGCTTTATCCCGCACAGCAGGGTAGTCAGAGATAACCAAGTGTCACGACACTATGTTCTCCATTTTCCATTCAAAATATACACTTTGTGTGTTGAGTGGTGAAACTTAACGCCGCACTTTGTCTTTCAAGAGCAAGGACATGAAAATAATTTAATTTGTCGATTCCTTTTGGTATCTACACATCGCTTGTCTCTGCCTACCCTGACTACATAGAGACTTCGCATATTGAGTGGTGGAACTTAACGTCGCGCTTTAACATACCAGAGTAAAGATATTAAACGCTGTTACACAAGACACAATAGCCTCTTAAGCTTCTAACTTTAAAAAAAATATATAAACTTTAACGAACACCATGTATAATGTAAAATTTTCCATATAACTGAACACCATGGTGGCGTAATATCTAACTAAATATAGTGGTACAGATGTCTCTTCAGAAACAATTCAGTCTATAATTACGAGAAGACATTACGCGGCGTTTAATTTCAACATTTAACAAAATATTGCTTTAAATGGACAATAAAATGTTAGCGGAAAATTTTCTCTAACTACCCTACAAAGGTATCAGAAAAATATTTTGTTATATTATTTTATATTTTATTAATTACTTATATACATCATGTATATATAGATTTGCCATAGACAATCAACAAAGTTGATTTAAGCAATTCCTGCCCAAGCCAGCCGCACACAGACACATTAATTAGCATTTAAATGAAATTAAATGTATTATTTTTAAGTTTTTTTGGATAACTATTTCAACAGTACGAGAAGGACAGAGAGATATTGGTTCTGGGTTCGATACACACTCAGGAGAATGATTATATTTAAAAAATATTTTTATTCCGCCACTCTGATTGGCACGGCGTTGAGTTCCGCAACTGGGCACGCATTCTCTTGAATTGGCGAAAGCGGAGGACTGAGTGTTTTAACATTAGGTTCTCTCTAGCTTTATATACAAATGTATATTAAATTCGAACCCAATGTATATTAATGCAATTTTGCACAAAGCTTTACAATATAAATGTTGTTTTTTGAAACAAAAATGGTATAACTCATGTTTTTGTGTTATTTTTTTCATATTTCACAACTGCTTTATGTGTTTTAGTTTTGTGCTATGAAAATTTGTGTTTTTGCTATTTTTTCCCCTTCAATTTTTTAATAATATATAATTAGAAATATATATATTTTATTAGTGTGCATTGTGTACGATTGAGAAACATGATATATGATGATAATTCTATTATATATAATCTATATTGGTTAGTTGTTAACACAAAATGGCCGCCACAACAAAATGGCGGATTATATATTTTATTCTATCCAATATGGTTATCAAATGTAAAGGATTAACTTATAAAAGACAATATACGAATAAAAAAAACAAAAAGCATTTTTTTTTATTTTATTAACTGTTTTTTTTTATTTATAATTTTTTAAAATTCAACAGAAACACAAGTACAGCTTGCTGTTGCTCTATAGAAGTGTGTGCAATTATCATGAACATCGCTCTACAGGATGCTCCGTTTTTGGCATTCCGACTTTTGATTATAGCCCACTATAAGATTATCAATTACATGAATATATTTTTTACGTGTAAAAACACTTTGGTAAGTACTTGTTAATTTATAATTTTAAATATATATTTAAATAGTCTATTATTAATATATAAGAATATAAGCAATTTTGAATCGTCAGTCAACACAAGTGTCAGTTGT
Source organism: Dryadula phaetusa (assembly GCA_032432895.1). Taxonomy (NCBI): domain Eukaryota; kingdom Metazoa; phylum Arthropoda; class Insecta; order Lepidoptera; family Nymphalidae; genus Dryadula; species Dryadula phaetusa. Next base: position 610,265 of record JAOYRS010000098.1, on the reverse strand, counting down.
GTCAGTACTAGAAGGTACCACCAGCTCGGAAGGCAGTTCTGCTGAGAATAGCCACTGAGAAACTATAAGTTGTTCTTCGTAAATGTAATGTTATAATAGGTTTACAACTGTGTTTAGCCTCGCGAGTCCCGGGCGAATGAGCATCAACAGCGCTTAACTCCGCGTGTTAACGTTCGTAGTAACGTTCGTAGTAACGTACGTCTTGGATAGATTAATATATTTTCTCTAATAAAATGTTCTTATTCTTAACTTTTTTTTTTCAAATTTTCGTCCACGATTTCCTTTAGGTTGATTTTATGACCTTTGTTATATAAATTTTTGTGAATGCGATATAGTTCTGGGTTCGATTGTCATTTGGGGGATAAATTAGATTTTATCATTTCCTATTTCTAGATATAAAGAACAGAGTGTTTTGACATTACTTGTGCTCTCTGTATGTCTTGGTATCTAACTATTTCAAATTCTACCTTCTATATTTTTGACTGTAGTATCTGAATGTAAAATCTTGTTTATTCCTATTTCCCTGGGAATTTGAGATAAAATCATCATTTAATGCTCTCCCACTCTCCTTCAGTAACCTACAAGTCGCGTGTCATCTCTCTCCGCGCAGTAGTGTCGTCTGCGCGTTGTCTGTCACACACTCTGCGCTCTCCCACTCTCCTTCAGTAACCTACATATCACGTGTCATCTCTCTCCGCGCAGTAGTGTCGTCTGCGCGTTGTCTGTCACACACTCTGCGCTCTCCCACTCTCCTTCAGTAACCTACATATCACGTGTCATCTCTCTCCGCGCAGTAGTGTCGTCTGCGCGTTGTCTGTCACACACTCTGCGCTCTCCCACTCTCCTTCAGTAACCTACATGTCACGTGTCATCTCTCTCCGCGCAGTAGTGTCGTCTGTGCGTTGTCTGTCACACACTCTGTGCTCTCCTACTCTCCTTCAGTAACCTACAAGTCGCGTGTCATCTCTCTCCGCGCAGTAGTGTCGTCTGCGCGTTGTCTGTCACACACTCTGCGCTCTGCCACTCTCCTTCAGTAACCTACATGTCGCGTGTCATCTCTCTCCGCGCAGTAGTGTCGTCTGCGCGTTGTCTGTCACACACTCTGTGCTCTCCCACTCTCCTTTAGTAACCTACATGTCACGTGTCACCTCTCTCCGCGCAGTAGTGTCGTCTGCGCGTTGTCTGTCACACACTCTGTGCTCTCCCACTCTCCTTCAGTAACCTACATGTCACGTGTCACCTCTCTCCGCGCAGTAGTGTCGTCTGCGCGTTGTCTGTCACACACTCTGTGCTCTCCCACTCTCCTTCAGTAACCTACATGTCACGTGTCACCTCTCTCTGCGCAGTAGTGTCGTCTGTGCGTTGTCTGTCACACACTCTGTGCTCTCCCACTCTCCTTCAGTAACCTACAAGTCGCGTGTCACCTCTCTCCGCGTAGTAGTGTCATCTGCGCGTTGTCTGTCACACACTCTGTGCTCTCCCACTCTCCTTCAGTAACCTACATGTCGCGTGTCATCTCTCTCCGCGTAGTAGTGTCGTCTGTGCGTTGTCTGTCACACACTCTGTGCTCTCCTACTCTCCTTCAGTAACCTACATGTCGCGTGTCATCTCTCTCCGCGCAGTAGTGTCATCTGTGCGTTGTCTATCACACACTCTGTGCTCTCCCACTCTCCTTCAGTAACCTACATGTCGCGTGTCATCTCTCTCCGCGTAGTAGTGTCGTCTGTGCGTTGTCTGTCACACACTCTGTGCTCTCCTACTCTCCTTCAGTAACCTACATGTCGCGTGTCATCTCTCTCCGCGCAGTAGTGTCATCTGTGCGTTGTCTATCACACACTCTGTGCTCTCCCACTCTCCTTCAGTAACCTACATGTCGCGTGTCATCTCTCTCCGCGCAGTAGTGTCGTCTGCGCGTTGTCTGTCACACACTCTGTGCTCTCCTACTCTCCTTCAGTAACCTACATGTCGCGTGTCATCTCTCTCCGCGCAGTAGTGTCATCTGCGCGTTGTCTGTCCTACTCTCTGTGCTCTCCTACTCTCCTTCAGTAACCTACATGTCACGTGTCATCTCTCTCCGCGCAGTAGTGTCGTCTGTGCGTTGTCTGTCACACACTCTGTGCTCTCCTACTCTCCTTCAGTAACCTACATGTCGCGTGTCATCTCTCTCCTCACAGTAGTGTCGTCTGCGCGTTGTCTGTCACACACTCTGTGTCTTACAGAACATACAGGTTTCATACAAATTAATACTATATTTTTAGGTTATTTTACTACAAATATATCGACTCTACGTTTTACATTTGGAGAAAGTGGACGAAGTGAACAGCGGTTCGGTTTACAGAAAGAGACGCAATAAACACAAGTCTGTTGATAAGAAGGAAAGAGATAAAAAACATAGGTAAGTAAATAGTAATATATAATAGTTTAAGATACACATGTAATATTTCCTATACAATCCTATACAGTCCTAACTAAATTCACCCCCCCAAGGCCCACCCTTGACACCCCTATCCCTCTTCCTTCGAGCTACCATCTCGTTTGAAATATCTTCAGGGGCAAGCCACCCTTGCTGTTCCCAGCCCCGTGAAGTGGTAGAGACCCTGCAGGTCAAGAGCAAAAAGCCCAATAAAAAAAATAACAGTTAACATATATTCTTTATTGCAATTAAATAAATAAGAGATATACATTATAGAAAAGGTTTTGTACACGAAGGTGGACTTACCTCTTGAAGAGGTCTCTTCCAGTCGACCCGTGGAAGCAGAATTGCAATTGTGTTTAAACACAGTGTGTTACAGCGTCTGAATGTAAACGCGATCGGTTGTGGGCTCGATTTACACTCAAGGGAATTAATATATATAAATTATATTCAAAACACGCGGCGTTATTACCGTCCAAGGACGGTATCCAAGAGGCGCGGGTTCGAATCCCGCTGCGTTCAAAAAAATTTTTATACGTTTTTTCAAAGATGTTTTCTAATCCTAAGTGTGGAATAACACTTTAAAAATAGTAAATATAAAATTATATTCATTTCTTCCCTCTGTTAAGACAATACGCGGCGTTGGTTTCCGTCACTCAATACGCAATGTCTCGAATTGGGCGGAAAGCGATGTACGGAGTGGCTTGACACTAGATGTTTCCTGTCTGCACTGCTATGCGGAATAAAAGCGAGACGTCTGACTGTTAATGCCTTTGGTCGTGAGTTTAATTACCACTCGGAGAAGTGATTATATATGATTATTTTCATTTCTCCACGTTGGTAAAACAACTCATGGCGTTGAGATCCGCCACGTGACAAGCAATGACGAATAAGAGATTTTTGCTAATAGACAAATGTTAAAATATTTTAAATGTAACTAACTATTTTAAACGGATTAATCGCGTATCTTTTGGTATACATACATGATTAATCCGTTTAAAATAGTTACATTTCAACTGTGTGCTAATCGCGAAAATCATAGATCTTATTTAATATTATTTAATATGATGTTTAATAATAAATAAACATTGGGCACATTAGTGTCCAATGTATTCCTGTGGGACAATCTCTAAGTTTTAACTCGATCGGTCGTGGGTTCGTTTCTCACTCGATGGGATGATTATATTTTACATTTATTTTCATTTTATCACGTTTATCAACGTGCAAGCAAGACGCGACGTTGAGTTCCGCCACTCAACACTCAATGTCTCGAATTTGGCGGAAAGCTATGTACATAGTGTCTTGACACTAGGTGTTTCCTGTCCACCGTGGTATACGGGATAAAATCGTGAAGATAATAAAAAATATATCAAAATATTATATTTTATATTACGCATATTGACCAACCTTGTGTTAAGAAACTTCATTCTTTAATATTCACGCATGCCTACATAGTTGAATGGCGGAACTCAACGCCGTATATATTTCATTTCATATATATTTATTCTATTTTTTTTTCAGGGAGCACAGAGTGAAAAAGCATAAGAAGAGACCGGAAGTTGGCGAGACGTCTATATCTATCATAAGTGATAAAAGGCAGGATAGGCTTGACAGTAGTCGTATCCGGTAAGTATTTTTTTGTATTACAATTTTTACAGTAAATACACATTGCGGCGTAGAGCTCAGCCAATATATAATGTCAATATATAATATGTGAAATTCTGATGGAAAATGGAAACCGGAGTGTCTTGACCCAAAGGTTTCTCTGATTATCCTGCTATGCGGGATATAGCGTGAAGTTGCTTTTACCGCAAAAAGAAAGCGCGGCGTTGAGTTTCGCCATGTATCACGTAACGTCAGAAATTCTGGCGGAAAACGGATATCAGAGTGTGCGAACACTAAATTTTCTCTTTCTACCCTGTATTGTTGTAAAAAGAATGAAGGTGTTATAAACCTTATTCGTTTCTATACAAAAATTCTGACCCCTGAGGCTGGTGGGACAGCGTCTGACTGTAAATGCGATCGTTTACCTGTTCGATCCCCACTCGGGAGAGTGATTATATATAAATTATTTTCACTTCTTTAGTCTCGTAATATAGAGTGCGGCGTTGAGTTCCACTCAACACGGAATGTCACGAATTTGACGCAAACCGAAGTACAAAGTGTCTTATTGTCTACCCAGCTATGCGGGATAAAAGCGTGAAGCTAAAAAAGTCAGGCCATTTAAACTATGTTTACTGTGATGCTTATTAAGAACGTATAGCTTAGTTGTATAGAGCTTTTGGACGAGCAACACATGCGCGGGTTCGAATCCCGCCACGTTAAAATTTTTGTACGTGTATATATTTTTGTGTTGAAAATGTTGGTATGAAAAATATGCGAATAGAGAAGTTAAGTATTTCAGGCGCAATCCCGCATAGCAAGGAAGTCAGAGACTGCCTAATTCGAAGACACTACGTTGACTGTTTTCGTCTTGAGTGGCTCTATCTATCAATTCCTCAAGTAGGAATTGAATTCACAACCAATTGCGTTTACAGTCACGATGTCACACAAGAGACGATGGTCTCTAAGGAAATTAAAAAAAATAAAAATTACACACACCATTATTGCTTTTCACATACACCCTATATATAAAAAGACATACACGTTTCTAAGGCAATAGAGCTCTATAGAGTTCTATTTTAAGAATTAAATACTGCCTTTAAGACTGACAATACTTCCATTTTAATACCGGACTGATAATTTGTCGCCATTCGTTGTCCACAATCGCGTGACGAACACAAAGAAGTGTCTACATTTATATATAGTTAGTTATACGTATGTTTATAAAGAAAGGGTCATTTCAAATTATTTGCCCCAAAGTCGTTTGGCGCTCCCTCGCTAGTGATGTATCGCTTTTATATCGATGAATTGGATTTTTAGTTTTAGTTTATATTAAATTGTTTCATACGTTTTTTTCCTTTATGATAGTTAAAGAGAACATAGTGTAAAGACACTCCGTTATCGTTATTCCTATTCCACCCTAATTAAAAACATTGGATGTACAGTGGCGGAAATCAACACCGCGCTTTGTCTAACCAGAGCGGAGAATTTGAAATAATTTTAAGACATTGATACTATTCAGTGGAAATCAAACTTAGAACCAATCCCGTTTAAAATCATACTCTGCTCCACTGCACCACGATGACCTCTAACTTGAAATACTAATAAAATAATAATAATTTTTTAACAATTATACTGTAGTAGGCGGAACTTAACGTCGCATTTAATAAAACTAAGTAGAAAAGTCTTAATATTTTATTTTAAGTATACATCTAATCATTATCGTCTTCTCTTATTTATCGGTGGTTATAATAAAGTCAAAATTTATTTTAAATGAATCGAGTCATTCAACAAAAAATGGAATAAATAAAGGAGTAAATTATTAGGTTCTTTTTTACGCTTCACGCTTTTATCCCGTATAGCAGGGAAGATAGGACATATCTAATATTAAAACACTTTATACATTCCGCCGAATTCGAGATATTGCGTGTTAAGTTGCGGGACTCAACTCCCCGTTTAATACGCCCCAGTGGGAACTGCACCCACAAATTATCACGTTTACACTCAAACGGTGTTATACTCCGCCACGACCGGCCTCGCCATTAGCTTAATACTGTGAGCTATTGACATTTTAAAAAGTATCGACTATCGATAAATTACATAATATATTTCCGCCATCTCTAGCGTAGTGATTTGAAGCTCGTGCCAAGGTGAGTCCACACCCCTCTGATAACGTACATATCTATATATATGTATATCTTTAAATAAACTGTTTATTATATTTATTCCATAGTATTAAATTATTTAATTAGAAGGCTTTCAACACGCATCGTGTCGGATTCGGAGTAAACCGGAGTACGGAGTGTCTTGACACTGGAATGTCTTTGACTGAAGTAGCAGGGTACTTCTATGTGTAGTGGAGTTTTTTACAATTTTATTGTAAGACTATATTAAATTCACTTAATTTCTTATCCTTCACTCTTATCCCGCATAGCAGGGTAGACAGAAAGTACCTAGTGTCAAGACACTCCGTACTCCGATTTCAGTTTGAAACGATTAAAAGTGTTTTTTAAATGAAGCTAGAAAACCTATCTAGTTACGCCAAAGGTCATATATAAAAAAATCGCAACTGATGTCATGAGAATTTAATTTCTAATTTTCTCAATAACGACTGAAACACAATGTAAAGGGCTTACTTGGACATCGTTAAACAGAGGGGATTTATTAGATTTTCCACGTAACTGCGTGTAGACTGTTTGTGTTACAGCCGTAGTGTGATATAGATAGAATGAATTAAAAAAGAATAAATGTCATTGTCAATGTCAATGTCAATGTCAAAGTTGAATGAAATGAAAGTGAATGAATGATATGTTATGTTCTAATGTACTTGAGCTTCACAATTCATTCGATATAAGATGGTAGTTAGAAAGAACATAGAGATATTCTGCTCTCAATTATCCACTCCAAATGTCTTAGACTTTCCGTGGCGAAACTTAACGCCGCGTTGTCATGAAATGAAAATAATCAATACAAATAAATAGCATTATAGTGTCTGTTCACTTTCTATGAAATGTATATATTTGTATATATATATATATACACGTGATAATGTCAATTTTTTTTTAGTCTCTTTGTTCCGGTGAATCTCTGGAATGGCTGGATCGATTTTGAAGGGACTTTTACAAGCAGATAGCTGATATAATAAGGCTACTTTTATACTAAATTTATAAAGTAAAGATTAAATTCAAAATCTACTTGCATGCACAACTTATTTTTATAAAATATTTTTCCAGAATGTGTTCGAAGAAATATTAAAAAAGATATCTACGATAATAAGAAATTATATAAATAATACTCGAAGCCGGTCGTGGCGCAATGTGACAGCGTCTGACTGTAACGCGATCGGTTGTGGATTCGATCCACATTCGGGGAAGTGATTATATTTGAATTATTTTCACTTCTTCGCTCTGGTAAGACAAAGTGTGGTGTTGAGTTCCACCACCCAACACGCAATGTCTCGAATTCGATGGAAAGCGAAATACGGAGAGTCTTGACACTAGGTACTTTCTGTCTATCCTGCTATGCGGGATAAAAGCGTGAAGCTATAAAAAAATAATAATAATACTCGGTATAATAGTAAAACGACTTTTTACTTATAGTTTCTTGCAATTTCCTAGGAATTTTTTAAGTCCCTATTTGTGTATTGATTTATTATTATTATTGTATTTTTGTTAAATTCCCTGTGGTTTTGAGATTGGCTCAGTTACAAAGCATTTGTTCTTTTTTCTTCAACTGGTACATTGAAAATGATTTTTTTTGTTTTTATCTTGCCTCATTTAAATCGTATACGTTGACAAAGTAAATCAGGCTTTTAATGCGTGATATACGTACCACGGCGAAATGGCATCTCAGTGGTAGTGCCACCAGGTCGATACGACATGGTTATTTTTAAAAAATCTTGCTTATTCCATTAGATAATTAAAATATAACTCATTGATAGATACAGATGAATCTGATGTGCGGGTGTTTACGTACCTGTGTAAAAACTAGTTTTACCAGGTCGATACGACACGGACATTTTTAAAGAGCGTGCTTATTCTAACCTCAAGGTTCGGGGAAACGTGTAGCTCCCATGGTGTTACATCCCATCCCATTGTCCACACTTAGGATTAGAAAACAATTTCTGAAAAAATATATAAAATTTAAACGCATAAGACTTTAGAAATAATAAACAATTAAATTAAAATAGCAATCTTAACAAGAGGTTAAACGATTATTTCTTAATAATCTTTAAGTAGCAGAAATTTGTAAAAATCTCTCTACAGAGATAATAACAACATAAATAAGTTGTAACAAAACGTATAAGAATTTCGACGCACCTGGTAGTAGAACGCATGGCTTAGTGGTCAGAGCGCTTGGACAGGGAACAAGAGGCGCTGGATCGAATCGAAGTTTTATACGTTTTTTGAAAATTGTTTTCTATCTAGTTTAAATAAATTTTAGGCCAGAGAATGCTAAACCAACTATTTCTATCTATTTTCTCAGAAGAACGACCAACAAGTAGCTATTTATTCAAATATTATATTTTTATTTCCTCACTCTGGTGAGACAAAACGTGGGGTTTACTTCCGCCACTCAACACGCAATATCTTGAATTCTGTGGAATGTGGAGTACGGAGTGTCTTGACACTATGTACTCTGTTTTAAACTTGAAGCACTGTCTTGGTACTGACACTAGGTACTTCCTGTCTATCCTGCTATGCGGGATAAGAGCCTAAACAAAAATAAGGTACCAAGGTTAAAAATGCGATAGGGTACCTACATAAGGTGATAACAGGTTCCATGTCGTTGAGAACAAAATTATGTTTCACAGAATATCCATTGACATCGTGCTTTCAGGTTACTCTGTAAAATTTAAATATTATTCAATTAATAAATTTATTATAAAAATATAAATTATTTAATAACTTTTCTTTAATTAAATTTTATAAGATTTTATAAGATTTTCTTTAAAAAAAATCTGCCCTTAGCCACTAATATGTAATATGATATGAAAATTGCGATGTTAAGTTACGCCACTCCCTCCTCTCATCGATGTGGAAGAGAAGTGTGTGGATTAAAAGGTGTTTTTTTAAGTATTTTTTACAGTTTGTATATTTATTCTTATTATTAATGTTTTTGTTTTCAGAGCAATAATTTTGACCAACTCTGACGAAATAAAGGAATTGGAAATTTCCAAATTCTTCAAAGACCAAGTGACTGTTGATAGCGAGAAGAAGAAAGTGTAAGTTTATAATATATATATATATATATATATATATATATATATATATATATATATATATATATATATATATCCTAGATCCGGTTGTGGCGCAGTGGGACAGCGTCTGATTGAAAACGCGATTGGTTTTGGGACAAAGTGCTGCGTTGAGTTCCACCACTCAACACGTAACGTCTCGAATTCCGTAGAAAGCTAAAAAAAGTATAGAAGCAGCTTCACGCTTCATCCCACGTAGCAGGGTAGACAGAAAGTACCTAAAGTCAAGACATTTCGTACTCCGCTTTCTGGCGAACACGAGACATTGAGTGACGAAATCAACGCCGCGCTTTGTCTTACGAGAGCGAGGAAATGAAAATAATTTAAATATAATAATTCCCCCGAGTGGGAATCGAACCCACAGCCGATTGCGTTTACAGTCAGACGCTGTCACACAAGACACGACAAAGGACGTTATTTTGTTGCCTTTATGAAAAGTTTTTTAAAAGTGTATAAAAGAATTTCATTTATTTACGTTGCACAAATATATACTACACAGATAATGTAATATGTTGTACACATAATATAATGCTTAATAATAAATTAAGTATTAAAGTAAATTTTCACTTGGGCATTAACATGGGTCTGCTGTAAATTAAATAAGTATATTGTTATAAAACATTTTTTAAAAACGTATAAAAATTTTGAACGTAGCTGGATTCGAACCCGCGCCTCTTGGATACCGTCCAAGCGCTCTGACCGCTAAGCCATGCGTTCTACTACCAGCTGCGTCGAAATTCTTATTCGTTTGTTACAACTTATTTATGTTGTTAGCATCTCTGTAGAGAGATTTTTACAAATTTCTACTACTTAAAGATTATTAAGAAATAATCGTTTAACAAGAAGGATTGCTATTTTATTTTAATATTTACTATTTTTAAAGTGTTGTAAACGCATGGCTTAGCGATCAGAGCGCTTGGTCGGTATCCAAGAGGCGCGGGTTCGAATCCCGCTGCGTTCAAATTTTTTATACGTTTTTTCAAAAATGTTTTCTAATCCTAAGTGTGGAATAACACTTTAAAAATAGTAAATATGTATTGTTATGTTTTTTGTTTCACTAATTTCTGAAATATTCTAAAATATTGTGTGCGTTAAACTTCACTTTAGAATAAATGCTAAAGCATATCGCATATATGTATAAGACAATTTGTTGTTTTTTCGTTGAATATATTATTCAGTACAAATAAATGAGTTTCTAATAACTTTTCCAGTTCTAAAAGGAAACAAAAAACCGAATCATCCGAGGAGTCAGTCAACAATATTCATCACACAACCGACGACTCGGGCATTTGACATCATCGGGTCCGTCGCGAGAGCCCCAAGCGGAGCCCCAAGCGGAGCCCTAAGCGCGAGCGACGCGAGAAAAAGAAAAAACGACACGAATCAAGCGACAGCTCGGACAGCTCGAGTTGAGCTGTTGCCTAAAATAATGTTGGTTTCACACACAATGTATTGTCTTCGATTGTCATGTGTCACACGGAATGACAGCTGTCATGTTTAGGCGGGAATTTTGACGTTGGTGTTAAGAAATTTTTTGACGTTTTCATGTTTTGTTGTAATTAATGGTAAAGTTGTTTAACATAAATGCGTAAAATAAATATATTTAATTAAAAATGGCGATTAATATATTAGGGATAAGTAATATATAAAGTATATTTTGTGTTTTTAGGTTTTCTGATGTCAATATATAATCAATAATGGCTCCAAATATTTAATTATAATTAAAGGCAAAAAAAACTATGAAATTTTTCTTACAATTTTGATAAGTAAATATCTTATAAAAATTTTAGTAAGTTGTTTTAAAATTTAGATGAAAAAATAGTAAAATAAAATCAAATATGAAAGATAATATATGTGCAGTGAAACGACGTGATCTTAAATTAAAAATAAATGCAAAATAAAAATCGATAATTCAAAGTTAAAAATATAGATGATATTTATATCGATTATTTTCTTAAAAATATTGCTATTTTTATGTAATCGATATTTTTTATTGTCTTCAGCCAGAAATATTGGGTTCGTATACTAGAAATATTTATAAAATGAGAATTATATTAACGATAATCATATGTTTAGGATTACATTAAAAACATATTTGAAAAGAGTATGAAATTTGACAAAATTTATATGAAAAAATTGAGAAATCTGAATCTGTGTTAGTACAAAAAGTAGTTAAGCGTTTTTAAATAAATATATAAAATTGGAGTGTTTGTTTGTAACATAACAAATAACCGCTTTTTGTCATACAGAAATAAATGCGGTACAAATACCAAAACAATATATAAAAAAACGGTACATATTCCAAAATGATATATATTTTTAAATTTTTGTCTATCTATTTGTTCTTACTAATCGCTGGAACGGCTTCCAATTTAGATGAGAGTTTCACTGGCGGTTATTTAATACAATAAGGGGCAATTTAGGCTGATTTTATTAATGTATTATGAAATAAAGATCTAGAGACGTGAAATTCCATGCGAACAAAGTCCTGGGCACAGCTTGTATAGTTATAGATTGTTAATTTGTAAATTATTTATCAAATAAAGAGATATATTATATATTAAAATAAGAAAATGTAGCTTTTTTAATATACCTAATATATATGTTAGCATGTTTATATAAACGTTAGTGCCTTGAAATTGGTAAAAAAAAAATGTCAATCATTTCAGCAGAATAGGATAAGATTTTAATATAATGGTTTTATTAAAAAAGAACAAAAAAATATTTATTTAATATTTAAGATCTTTGATTTACGCGATTTTTATACATTTTAAATGAAACTATTTTAAACGGATCAATCGCGTATATTTTGGTAAGCTACACTGTGACCACGGACTACTGTAAAGTGTTCAAAACGTGAAGTGTCCAAAATTTATTTTCGAATACCAAAATATACGCGATTAATCCAATTAAAATAGTTTCAATCAAAAATTATTTAATATTTATAGAGAATTTCAGCTGTTGGGTAACAGCGTCTGTCTGTATACGTGATTGGTTGTAAGTTCAAATCACACTCTGGGGATTATACTCAAATTTATTTTCATTTCTTTGCTCTGGTAAGACAAAGCGCGGCGTTAAGTTTCGCCACTCAAAACATAATCCTTTGAGAGCCATGACGCTAGGTAACAAACAGGTTTTGACAAAGTGCCTTGAAATATATATTATTACATATTATTATAACACAATTTTTATTAAAGTATGATATTAATATATTTTTAATTGTTAGTAGTTTGAAAAAAAAAAATGAGTAAATTTTAATCTATAGCTTGTTATTTATAAGAGAATTTTAATTAAAATGCATATTATATAGAATGTTTGTTATTTGAAAATTAAAAAAAATAAACAAAATGTGTGTATGATTTCATTTTAATTCCTTGGTTTATTTTTACATAATATTATTTAAACATTAAGAAAGGTATCAAAAATAATTGTAGCAGGATTCGAACCCGCGAGTGTACACGTAACCAACCCTTATATACAACTAAGTTAGTTGTTATACGATACAAGTGAGTTATTTTTAGATTAGTTGTCAACATCTCTACGGATAGCAACCTTTCCATTAAAACGATTTTAAAATTTATCTAAAGTTATTAAAAGAAAAAGTACGGTGTTGAGTTACGCCACTCATACGCAACGTCTCTAACACTGAGAACCGAAAAGAATTAACTACAGATAATATCTACATACGGTCGCGAAGAAATACGAATGTGACAGCTGTCAAGTTTACGCGGGAACTTTGACATTGTGGTGTCTTATTGTAATTAATATTAAAATTTCTATATACATATATATATATATATATATATATATATATATATATATATATATATATATATATTAAAATTTCTATATACATTAATTTGTGAAGCAAAATATTTGTCTTTTTAGGAAAATATCACGAATTGAGGAGTATGAAATTGCCTGTTATAGTTTATATAGAGAAGGATTGCAGAAGGATTGTAATTTTTAAAATAACGCATATTAATATATTAAATATTTTTTTAGCTTCACGCTTTTATCCCGCATAGCAGGGTAGACAGAAAGTATCTAGTGTCAAGACACTCCTTACTTCGCTTTCCACCGAATTCGAGACATTGCGTGTTGAGTGGTGGAATTCAACACAGCACTTTGTATTCATCAAAAATCCCCCGAGTGGGGATCAAACCCGCAACCGATCGCGTTTACAGCCAGACGCTGTCACACTAAGCCACGACCGAACTCAAATGTTTTTTTTTAATTATTATGCACACACAGAATAAAAACCATTTTAGAAACGTACAGAAGTTCATATATTTTATCTGAAATTAATAAAAAAATTTCTTTTTTATGGCATTTTTTTTAAATAAAATAAAATAATTCACTTAAAAACAATAATTTATTACACATAATTATAACAACAGTTCAATTAAAGCTCCTTCGGAACATCAGCGCCATATTTATAATAAAAGTAACGCCAGAACAGAGCTCGCTCCGGCGTCAGTGGGGCGACGTATTGGGGTTCGATGTTTATAGCTAGATGATGGGGGAAAGGAAGCCACTCCCCGTTCGTGGGATCTGGGGTGGGAGAGCTGGGAAAAATAAAAAAAAAAAAATAAAATTAAAAAAGAAATTGACGTAAATACCTTAAGCAGTTTGTTCTATTTAATACACAGTCATCCCCTATTTGTCCACCCTTAGGGTTAGAATTTATGTTCAAAATTTTTATCAAACTAACTTTATAATATTTTCTGGAATAATATACGTTGATTTGAAAATCTAACCATTTTAAATTTCGTTTCGGTATGAACGTATTTAAATTATTTCCATTGCTATGCTGTTTTGACAATGCGCGGCGTTAAGTTTCGTCATTCAAAACGTATATGGATTTTGAATGGACTAAATTGCTTTATCAACTATAAATAAGAAAGGCCTTACCCAAATTTAGCGAAATTCGTCCACATCATGGTCATGAAGGTAATAATTCTTGCGTCGTTTTCATCCATTGGCAGTGGCAGCCTGTCCAGCTCGAATATGTAGAAAAGTTCATCTCTGTTAGCTGTTGCTCCCAAGCTGCTGTTCGTCAACAATCTGCCCAAATTCCTGTTGCCTATGTAACTAAATATATATTCATAGATTGGCATTCCAGAACTATTAGCATATAACTCCGAAAACAAGGAAACTGGTCCCACGAAGGAGAAATCAGTGTTCAAATTTATTATACCACCCACTAAAGCCTCGTCTGAACTGGTATTGGTGAAGAAAGTCTCTTTTATTATATTTCTAAATTCTTCTTTATCTTCCTCTGGAACTATTAAACTTCTTTGGTCCAGAGCAGAGTAATCCTCGTTCTTAATTCTGTTCATTTGGCTTGTGATTGTGTAGTAGTCCAAAGTGCTGGTTAGACCTTCAACAGTGTTGAGCCCAATTATCATCGGCACGGGATTGAAGCTGGGACCTCTGTTGGAAAGGATGTTGTATGGTGTGTCTGTCAAAAACGGTTCCTCCCCATCAAAAATGCTCTCCACAGAGGGTAGAAATACAGATTTCGCATTCATTTGCTTTTCTATAGCCTCTTCAACTTTGTCTATATCTGTTTCTGTATATATTTTAAGCAAGTCTTTCGGTTTCTTGGAGTTTATGCCGAGAGATTTTGCGACTTGGCTAGCTGTGATCAAGGGTTTTGGATCAAAAGACTGAGGGGCGAAGGGCGTCCCACTTTCCGATATCACTCTATGGAATAAGCCCTTCGTAGATTCGGACATCGTCAAATAAATGGCCGCTAGCCCACCGCTGCCCTGACCAAACACGGTCACATTGTCCGGATCTCCATTAAAATTAGCGATGTTTTGCTGGACCCATCTCAAAGCCGCCCTAATGTCTTTTAAGCCAGCATTTCCTGGAGCCTCCACGAGGTCTAAATTAAGAAAACCATAGACGTTTAGCCTATAATTTATGGTGACGACGACAACCCCATGACTAATTAGGTACTGAGCCCCATAAAAGCTAGGGGAGCCTGACCCCACGCCGAAGTCCCCACCATGGATGAATACCATGACCGGGAAAGTGGCGTTCAGGAAAGATGGAACATAAACGTTCAGAACTAAGCAGTCTTGGTTGTCACTTGGAGCGGCTAAAGGGTCGTGGGTAAGAAATTGCGGACAGAGAACGTTTGGATTGTTTGCTTTGTAAACTCCAGAAAATTTTGGCGGCGGTGATGGTGCCTGGAAATGATGAAGGTAATTTCTATAAATAAAATATTGTTTTTGATTACATGATAAATATTTTTAAATAAAATAATTAATTGCATATATTTTTGTACTAGAAATCACATATAGGGATATTAGTTTCTCGTTCAAAATAAATGTACTTGGTATATAATAAGACTTTGGAATTTTTGATGCCACCAGACCTGGTCACGTGTCGCTACGGCCAACTGTCAAGTGTTCGATGCGTCGGATTTACAAAGATGTAATTTCAAACATTAAATTATAAGCGATTTATTCGTGTAAAGTATGTATTTTTATTTAAAACTTTTATATTTAAGAAAAAAAGCATTACGCGGCGTTTAAATCCTTTACTAATTATCTTAAAATCTCAATATTACTAAATGAGCTAAAATTGTAAATAAAACAAGTGGAATTGTGGTAAATTCGGTATATGCAAGTGGTAAAATTATAGCAGGGTAGACAGAAAGCACCTAGTGGCAAGACACTCCGTACTTCGTTTCCCACCGAAGTCGTGACATTACGTGTTAAGTGGTGGAACTCAACGCCGCTCTTACTATTACAGTATTATTTTTTTTCTATGTAGCACTCACTCTTTACCTTACATATTTTATGTTTTATGTAACCTAAAAGCGTTTTTGACCAAATATATATATATATATATATATATATATATATATATATACAAAATTTCAGAAAATCGCATCACAATTTGATAGACATTTCGAAAATAACTATTTATTCTGTAATTTTATTTAATTTCTTCTTATAAAAACGCGGCGCTCAGTTCCGCCACTCAATACCTCTCACGTAACACGTAATTCCTCTCTCTGTTAATTTAGGCGAAAATAGAGAATGAAGTATTTGGACACAACGGACGAAGGTTCTCCCCAACTAACCTGCTGTGCCGTATTGAATCACCAAAATGTTTGGTGTGTAACTTCCAAAGGTCTAATAAATGAGATAAATATTGTTTTTTTTACATAAACGTACTCATGTTCATTATTATCGGGAGAAGGTTTGTATGAAAAATATATATATTTAAAAAAAAACAATAGCAAAGTGAAGAAAGAGAGAGGGTGCGAATGAGACCGATATAAAAATAACAGTAAAGTAATTTTTAAAATATTAGATTGTAGACAGTATTGACGGCTAAGCATGACGTTGGTTAGTTTAAGTAGTAAATTACAACTCACCCTGAACATCTGTGGAAGACCATATCTGACTCCCAAGTATTCATAAAACAGTCCATTCTCCGACAAATACCCTTCGATTTTTCCCTCATTTGTGTCGACTATTTTAGATTTATCAAAACATAACACGCAATTTAGAAATGCGTAAAACAAAATCACACCGAAATGGCGCATCTTTCTTTAAATTATGAATTAAACACACATATCTTGCTTTTTATATTGATAACAATTTAATTATTTAGCAATAATTTTATTATAAATGTGTTTAAACGATTTTAAGACTTATTTTTGTATGCATATAGTAATAAAATACCTTTTCGTTATATTCACCGGTTGTATACGTGTTGAGATGAATGTAAGTACGTGATGTTTTAATATCTTCAAATGGCGTAATATTACATAATTAATTGAATCTGTACGAGAAATTGATAATTTATTAGGTAATTTGTTTTTTACGTGTTATTTAAAAAGTTTCCTTTTCATGCCATTTTTTATTTGAATTATAATATTTAAATAAATATTTTTTTGTTCGTAGGAAATGTATGTTTTTTTTTTAATGTTATTAAGATTTAAATTGTTAGTAAAATTTTATACAGTCTACACAAATTATTAAGAGAAAAATAATTAATAATATAGTAAAATATTTTTATATGATTTAGTATTTTAATTTTTATTTTATTTACGCTATTTTTGTTAATGATTTATTAAAGTGAATATACTAGAAAAATAAATAATTTATTTTTTTTATACATTTTAATAGTTTATTTAGTTATCAGTATCTACAAAGTAAACTAAACAGCCTAATTTAAATAATGTAAATAAAAGCTACATCACGTATTATTTATCTATAAAATCTCAACAATTATTACTTAAAAATAATGATTACGAAAATGTTTTAAATACATATTTTAATTTTAATACTTTGATATGATTTAAAATCAAAGTGAAAGTTATAACACGTTGGTTTCCGAACGCACTTTGCCAAACTTTAATTTTTTGACGTTTCGTGAAGCTGACTCCAAAACAAAAATAGCTAAATATTTTCAAAATAAATACCTCAAATATCTTATTATTATCATAAATATAAATAAAAACAGTAAATAAATTATATTTCATCAAAAAACAACATTAATATACGTTAGTTCTCATTTGTCTACGCGTTGATTATTTTGTGTGTGTGAAAACAATAATGATATAAAACAATAACTGGGTTAAAAAAGCTTAGTGATGAATAAAAAACCAGTGAGAACGGGCCCGAGGATTCGGATAACGAGACCGGCTAACAGAAAAAAGGAGGAGACGAGGCAGGACGACAGGACTTTCATTTACACATGCCAATATTGTCGCGTCAAGTTCGCTCAGAACAGTCATTTCTTCCGCCACATGACGTCCAATCACCAGACTCAACAACGGGAGGCGACTTTCGAATGCAATGACTGCCAAATTGTTTTCAACAAGAAGAGCAATTTGGATGTTCATTGTCAAACGCAGCACCAGATTAAAAGCAAATCAAAATGTGAATCTTGTGCCATTACATTCAAATCGAGGTACTGTTTGCGTCGACATATGAAATTGAAGCAGACACTAGCTGAAAACGCTTGTGTGAAGTGTCAAAAGAAGTTTACGAGCAAGGAGCGGCTCGTCAAGCACGTGACAAACAAACACACATACAAAAATGTCACTTTCGAGTGTGACCATTGCTCCCTCAAGTTTAAAGCAAAACAGTCGCTACTAACTCATCTTAATAGAATTCACAAGCGATTATGATTTGTCTCGTAACTTTTTTAATATTTATTTCTTGTATTTACTTTCTTTTTTTTTCTCCAAAAAGGAGATTATGTTTAATTTTTTTTTTAGTTTTATTCATCATTAAAGAAAAGTGTAAATTATAATTTTTTTGTCAACTTTAATTTTATTTATTTAAGTTAATTTTAAACAAATGTACTTTCACCATAACTCTTATGTATTACTTATGTCTAACTTTCATTGAGATTATGAAAACTGTAAGAGCTTACATCCGTTTAAAAAATGGAATGAATCGCTTAAAACAGAAATATTATATAATATATAGTTGTACACCGTAAATAATAATGTAAATTAATTTAAAAAAACAATATCCACTATTAAATTAATTATTTAAAACTAACTTTTCTCTACAAGCTGAATTTATTAACATATGTATTATTATAATAATTTTATTTTAACATCTCTCCACTCAGCTTTCTGAATAATTATTGCGGAGCTGTGCCCGTAACTTTGTGTGAAATTTAACTTTCAATCTTAATTTTATAATTCTAAAATTAAAATAGCATTTGTTTCAACTTGTAACATGAACTATTTGCCAGGGAATGTACCATTAAAATCAGTCCAGCCGTTCTAAATATTAGCTAGAAACACAGACCGACAATGACTAATTGAATTAAATTGAAAACTCAATGATTTTACTTAAATTATTTCCGTGTTTCCATTCTGTGAAGAGAAACAGTGTTGAGTTCCGCCACACAATACATTTATTATATGTTAACATAAATTAATAATAGAAACACAATGTTCGATTATTTCTTTTCTAAGTATTTTCGTTGAGAGATTTCATTCTATATGAATTGTATGGTTTGTATTATATTTTAAATAATACTGGCATTTTATTATATATATATATATATATATATATATATATATATATATATATATATATATATATATATATACATATATATATTTGCTTGAGTGGCTTGAATTTTTTTTATAACAGATATCTGTTACTAAAATAAAAATAACGATTTTTTTTATATAAATTAAAAAAAATTAAAGCTTATGATTAATTCGTTTCTTTTTTAATTTATGTACTTATTTAAAAAAGGCTCTCTCTAATAGATAAGAATGTATAATATTAAGTTTTTGTTACATTGTAACTTTAAAAAAAAAAAGAACAGATAATTAAGCAATTCGATAATTGTCAATATTGGTTGTATTTTTTCTAAAATAAAATAGATGTCTTATGCATTCTCGTTTTAATTCCCAAAAAAAGTGTAATAATTATATTCTATCACCACTAACATGTCGGTCGGTCTAGGATGGTCGTCAGTTCGATTGCCATTGAGGGGAAATTATCTTACTTATATTATATATAAACGCGACAGTTGGTGTCTGTAACTCTTTTAAGCAAAAACCACTGAACATATCCTGATGTAACTTTGCAGTAATTTAGTTTGTACGTTAGAATAACACAAACACTACTGCTTGAAGATTTAAGACAGCGTCTCACTGTAAACGCGACAGGTTGTAGGTTTGATTCCCACTCTGGGCAATGATTGATTGTCGCGCGTCTTGACACTAGGTACCTATCCTGCTATGCGGGATAACATGGTGACGCTAATGTAGTACTTGATATTTCAACGTCCCCGCCGGTAAAATAAAGAGCGGCGTTAAACTCAGCCATTTGTCACGCAAGACATACTAAGTTCTCTAACGGTTATCTCTATTAAGCTGTTTCATATTTTTATTTTATTAATCTTAAAATAAAAAAAAAACATATCAAATTCAAATATTATCTGAGAATTATGGTCATGTAGGTTACTGTGGGAGAGTGAAGGAGAGAGGGGTCACTAAGAAAGTGTTTGTTCGTTCTCACGGGAATGGCAATTTTGTTGCCTTCAAGGTGCGAATAAGTGCGCTTTTTGAAGGTACCGCGGCAAAGAAAAAGTACCGGGCTTCGAAAACTCTGGGCGTTAATCGTTAACTCTGGGCGAATTGTATATAATTTGGAATGGACAGATGCGTCTTATCGTCCATTATGCGGACTACTTACCAAGGTTAAACACCATTTACTCTCAGCCGGATTTATAGATGTTTTAGATTCAGTGTCGGAACTTAACCCTGCGCCCTGTCTTAACACAGAGATTGATTTAAATAAAATAATTTTACATATAGTGTATAATTACAGTATATTTTCTGTATTTTTCACTGTGTATTAATGATTGATGAACCAGATTGATAAATGTTCCAAATGGACTAAAGTTCTCAAAAACTCAGCCAAAATTTTATATTTAAATAATATTTATTAGTAGCAAGTCGCGGGATCTCGAGCCGGTCGTAGCGCAGTGTCACAATTTATATGAAATGACTGTAACGCGATCGGTTGTGGGTTCGATCCCCACTCGGAGGAGTGATTATATTTAAATTAACTTCACTTCCTCGCTCTGGTAAGACAAAGTGCGGCGTTGAGTTCCACCACTTAACACGTAATGTCTGGAATTCGATGGAAAGCGAAGTACGGAGTGTCATGATACTTGTCTACCCTGCTATGCGCGATAAAAGCGTGAAGCTGAAAAAATCTCGGGATAAAAAAAAAAGCAATACATATAAATATTATTTTAATTAAAAAATAACTCCAGTAAATCTAATCTTTCAATTCATATCTAATAAAACTAAATGTGACCGTTTGCCGGCGCTTAACCACGTTGACTGCATTGTCTGTTGCCGCCAGCAAGTCGTCATCTGTGCACGCGTGGACAGCAGGGCAAGCAAAATCGGCCAATTTCCGTTTCCGTTTTGTAACATGGGATAAAGCGACTTCTACATCACCCACATCTCGTGACTAGGGAGTGCGCATTCTAGATAGTTTTACCTTCACGCTTTTATCCCGCATAGCAGGTTAGACAGAAAGTATCTAATGTTAAGACTCTGTACTCCGCTTTCCACTGAATTAGAGACATTTTGTTTTGAGTGGTGAAACTCAACACCGTACTTTGTCTTAACCAGAGCGAGAAAGTGAAAATAATTTAAATATAATCACTACCCCGAGTGGGGATCGAACCCACAACCGGTCACGTTTCAGTTAAGACGAAAATTGTTCCCGTATCCTTTTATTATTATTACCATTATAAATGCAGTATGACATTTGGCATAGACAAACTTCGCATAGAGGAAACGCCAGTAACTAAAAGGATCATCATATTCGCCAATCGTCTTAGAAATATTAAATTCGCTTAAACATTTTTCTTAGGAGCGTCTACCTGTTGCCTTTATTATTATGGAGCAAATACAAGCAAAAATCATTTATTGAAATTAAATATTAATTTAATTTTTAAGTATTTTTTGGTATAGTGGCAACAATATCTCGGTTTACGAGATACAGCTTGTTGACAGACGGACAGACTGACGTATAGCAAAATCATAGTAATAAGATTCTGTTTTACCCTTAAGGAGAAAGACATTTGTATTGTATAAAGTAGAAATATACAACTATCCACTTATTGCAGCTGCACGCGCCAACCCGCATAGCAGGGTAGTCGGAACGAACCTAGTGTCAAGACACTTCAATGACTGCCTTCCGCTTGAATCCGGCTTCGTAGAATACGAGATATTGCGTGCAGAGTGGCGGAACAACGCCGCGCCTTGTATTATCACAGCGTGGAAACGAAAATAATTTTAAAATCCTTCCCCCGAGTGGGAATCGAACCCACAACCGATCGTGTTTACAGGCGGACGCTGTCTCACTGCGCCACTATTGAAAATATTGCTTATAAAAAAATATTAATATTTCAATTTTTTATAAAATTACTATAATAACCAAAATATCCTTACTTTAGGTATTTAATACGTTTCCACTTTTGGCCAATCTCCCAATGTTTGGCCAACTTTTCGTTTTTCCAATCACAGACAGTATCAAAAGTCTAACTAACTCAACGATATTAATATTATTACATAGACGTTTACATATATACATGAGTGGGATAAAAATAAAACAAGCATACACATATTTAATATTGGGCTAATATTTAGTAAAATACCATATTATAATAATAAAATTCATATAAAAATTCAAGTATTTCAGTTTTAAACAATACCTACTCGGGCGATGGGGAGACTGCTCATGTCAAACGGAAACGCCAAACTTGTACCGACCGAAATGGGCAGTGAGAGGAATTAAAAAAAAAGAGTATAAATTAAAAAAAAAATCTAACTTCAATACTATATTATCATATTGGCAGACATCACAATACACTATCAACCTAAAAACAAATATTGCAATTTTCAAATTATAACATACAACAAAAATACTAAACTACATAAAAATATCCAAAAAAAAAAACTAAATGCATTGTGACATCATCCAGTGCTCGCGTGCAATGTCTAATTTGAGTCTAACACCGCCAAGCCGGGCGCCAAAAGCTATTGTTTCCACTCGCGCCCATAACGTCTAGAGTCGCACAGCGCAAACCAAAGCCGCCCCACCGCCACGTTATCACTAGAATACTATTCAAACAACAAAAAATAAACACTCTCAAGAACAAAAAAAACTCCTCAAGTCTACATCTACAGCGATCATTGTTCACATAACAATAATTATTATTATTTACTATACAAATATATAAAAAACAGTACAGCGTTCTCACTTTGGAAAAAATCTTCAAATTATACAATAATACGTAAAGCTCTGATTTTAGAAATTCTGAATCTATATTGAAAACTGTATTTTTACAATATTGATATAATAATTGTTATATAGTACATACATATATATATCTATATATATTCTTATGATACAGCCAATGTGCAAATTTATCGGCAAAGCTTAAAGTCCTAGAATGCAGTGTTATAAATTACTTTAAAAACTATCCAAATACTGAAAAAAAAACGTCATATTACCACTAAAAATAACACTAATCATATTATTTATATATATAATATTAATAATTAATAATAGTTATAATAATAATAAAAAAATGTTATACAAAAAAAATGGTAAAAAATAAATAAATAGGAATTAATATATTTCCAAACAAGCGGAAAAACTACATCTAAACGTCTTGCAACGGCAGTCTGGTTGTGGCGGAATTGAACACTGCACTTTTCGGTTTTAAACCACGAGATCAAAGTGCAGATCAAAACTTATTCATATTTAAGAGTGACTCGCTGTATTATCTTTAAGTAACTTTTGCAAAGGGAAATTAAAAAAAATGAACAAAAAAAAAGCAAAACCGCCCAACCCTAAGCCAGCGTCAACCGAAACAACCACACCGCAGTTGCAAATATAAAAAAAAAATAAAAATAAAAAAGGTCATACAAAAAAATCGAAGCATTTTCACCGTTTGGGAATTGCCGAGTCTTATGCGAGACCCGCTGTCTTTTTGGCAAAAACGTCTTTGGTCATAGAGAAAAAAAAACAGCTCAAAAAAAAAACTTACTTTTAAATGTGACAACACAGTTATGACGTGAGTGGACAAAAAAAAAACACCCAAATACAAAGAAAACAAAAGTAGGTATCAAGTTTTTAAATTCATTTTAATAAAATCTAAATCAATTGCATGTCAAATGAAGGTGGAATTTACAAAAAGCTAAAAAAATTATCATCATACAATTCACAATACAAACTGGTGGAAAGTAAACAACAAAAAAAAATAATAATAAACGAATCCATCTGGTCGCCCCGGCGCGCCGCGCACAGCCAGCGCGCCAAGCGAATTCTCAAAACGATAGTCTCGGGTAGCAAATCATTTTTATTTATATTGTGAATACATTTTAAAATTTGGCTTCAAATGTTACTTTCACGGGGCCAACGTCTTGCCGATATGGCGCCTGACCAACTTGGCCGCCTGGACGTTGCCGGTTCCGGGCGGCAAGTCGTCGGCCGCCAAAACTAACATTGGAAACGCGACACTCTCAACAAAATATTTAGTAGGTATAATAACAATAGAAATAACCGCCTATAAAAATATATAAATCTTAATTTGAAATGATAGTGAGAACCGACCCCTCGCAGAGCGCTCCAATCAAATCGTCAAACGTTTATTTTTACTACACAAAAATCAATTATTAATTCATTTTCTTTTCTAGAAATATAGGCTGAAATTTTAAACACTGCCAACATTAAAAACTGGCGTCCAAGGAGTCGGGTTATAAAGTTTATTAAAAAAATACATTCTTATGCACCATCCCGGCCTGTAATGTAACGTGTTGACAGACAGACAGACAGACAGTGCTGTATGAAACAATATTGTCCGGCAACGTCAAGTTATTATACTATATATGTATATATATATTAATCATCTAGTTTTAGGTTTAATAATGAATTTCTCTACTTTTGCTATTTCTTGCATAATTACGTAATAATTTCACTAAACTCCCTATTAAATTACAAGCCAGCCCGCGTCGAGGCGTGGCGGCCGCTAAGAAAAAAATTACCTAACCTCGGTCCGCGGCCGATGGAAAAAAAACGCGGATTTCGGGAAAACCACCGCTAGACGCGTGCAAAGTGACCGTGCGCAACCGCTCAACCGCTCAACCGCTCAACCGCTCGGGACCAGGCGAGGGGACCACACGCCGAACCGCCAACAACAAACACACCACCAACGTACCAACCAATACACGTCAAAAAACCTAAGAATGCCCCCCGCACGGTGCACGGTGCGCACACCACACCACGTGATATGCAAAATTACTATCTAAAACCAAAGGTAGCAATGGACAGCCATCATAATAATATAGAAAACATCAATATACAACGAGAACAAACGGCGCGAGCCATAAACAAGAAAGGAACAACCTACCAACTAACAAAACAAAGCGAGGCGAGCCGCGGCATCCAACTATACAACTAAAAACGTAACTTCAAATGGTTCTAGAAATAAAAACAAGTATAAACTGCCGCGGCCCGAAACAAATATACGCCGAACCCCTAACAATACGGTAAAAAAACGAAAAACGAGAGGAGCGGCGAGAGGAGTACGCAGCGCAGCTCCTCCGGCCGGCTCCTCCGCCGACACCAACCCACCAGCCCGCGTCTGGCGCCGTCGTGTTACAGATACGTTGCGCGAAAGTAAAAAACATCCGAATTCCACATTAGTTTTTTATAAAAATACAAAAATACAAAATGGGACAGTGCGACCAACCATGCGACAACCACGCTCGCGTACCACTGCGCCCACGGGTAGGGGGCACGTTAAACAATTTATCAAAACGATTGAGCAACCGCGTACTAAATAATCATTGAAAATGCACACACACCGAGCTACGGAGGCGCGTCACCGCCGTCACGCAACACCCGCGCGTCAACCCGTCAACCCGTCAACCGGTCAACCCGTCAACCAGTCAACCCGTCAACCCGTCAACCGGTCAACCCGTCAACCGGCCGGTCGAAGCCGGACCGAGTCAACGCCGGACGTATCAACAATCAAACCGATAGTGTTGTCAAAACGATAAAAAAATAATTAAAAAAAACACACACACATCAAATGCAGAACAATCGGAACAGCACAGCTTGGAAAAAAACCGCGTGAAAGGGATAGAAACAGTGCCGTGAGAGTGAGAAAGATATATCGGGGTCTTATAGAGCGTGTTCAAAATCACCTAAAACTTCTAATTATATTTAAAGAGGAAACCTTCGCATTAATTTCTATTTTCAAATCTATTAATTTAACTATTATTATTATTATCGCACGCATGTGTGCATTTTTAAACTCTGAAATCGCAGCGCAACACTCCATCTTGAGAAAAAATATATAAATATATATATATATATATATATAAGTAATAATATTAAATTTGTCTACAATACAGTACTGTACAGACGTAGTGCCGCGCCGCGCGACTATAGCAAATAATTCCCACTATTAATTACAAATTCACTACTTAACCCATAGAAAAATCGATCACACTCGTCGCGCTTCCAAAATCGATTATTAAAATCAATCACAGAAACGTCACAAGAATATCGATATTAGACCGAAATCCGTGTTCGAGTCAAAGATCGTTCGGAATTCGGCAACCAAAGCACGGGAGGGGTGAAACGCAACACGCAACTAAGGCACTTGCGCCTTACGAACAAACACACGACACGAAAAAACCATCTACAAAAACATCGAATGTTGATAATAAAAGTCATCAAAAAAACACGCGAACGCGAACGTAACGTCCGCCCGCGGTCGGGAAACGCGCCCGTGTGTACACACGCACGCCCGCCCGCCGACCGACACAAACTCGACACAACCGTACAGGAGACCGTAAAAAACCTTCTAAAAATCTAATCTCATCCTGTATTATTTAATTTAATTTATTTTTTTTTCGATTTTTTTACTTAGGAGACCGAAAGAGTCGAAGGCAAAAAATTTAACTATATACACACTAGCCATTTGGTTACATCCTATTCTACCGCTATTGCACTACCCCGGCGGGTCCAAAAATAATTCATATCATACAATACCAATATATTAATATACTTTTTTAATATTACAAAAAAAACACACACACAAATATCAAAAAAAAAAATTGTCTACAGCCAAGATTGGTAACGTCCTTTGGTTTGTACTAAAAAAAAAAAAAACCACCTCCCAGTATAAACGACCACAAGATAGGAACAAAAGTACAAAAAAAAGCCGTCAACAAAGAAACAACCGCCACAATCGATTCCAAATCGATATTCGATCGATCAATGACCCTAAAAAATCGATTCGCAACAATATCCGAGTTGACAAAAAGGAAAACCACTTCATTATAGGAAATTCACTCTAGCTACACAGGTACTTTTTTTTCGAAAAAATGTGAATTCACTTATGTCTTACGTTTAATATCTTACGAGAGACGAGCGGGCGCGTGCGACAAGACGGTCGCGGGCGCGACAAGACGGTCGCAGGCGCGACACTCGTGCCGCAGACGCGCGCCGCGCAATAGCTTACCCACAAACGACAAACTGACAACTACCTAAGTTTTTTTTTATCATTTTGAATACATTTTCTTAAATAGAAACTCCTTTGACCCGCCCCGCCCCCGTCACCCCCCCCCCCATCCCCCCTACTCCAACCCTCCGCCGGGCACCAACCCCCCAAGTGTCGCGCGGGGCGAGTACAAAATTGAAATCGTCTTGTACTTGAATTCAATATATTTACTTTCGCTTAACATTATGTCGCATAATGTCGCCCTGCCGCCGCTCACCGCCACCGGCTCCGGCTCCGGCGCATCGCGTCCGGCGGCGATACAACAGTTCGTCACACTTTTACAGGTACTAAAAGCCGTGATTTGTTAATATATATATTAATTAATAATATCTAGAAAGTGTAACTGTCAAAAATACAGATTAAAAATGTAACAAAGTGTCGTATTGCAAACAACGCACCAGAAACCACCAACTGCGGCTCGAAGGACCGAAAACTTCTATGTAACTAACTTCTAATATATCTCTCAAGCCAGTGTCGCCGGCGCGAGGGGGACCCCACCGTACCCCACCGTACCCCGCCGTACCCCGCGGTACTCCGCCGTACCCCGCTCCACATCCTACTACCTATCCATACATACATACATACGTGCAAGAACTTTTATAATTTGCTATAGAAACATCTTAAACCCACGAACTCTTAGCCTAGCCCCCCGTCCCCCGTCTGCCGCCCGCCCCCGCCGCCCCGCCGCCCCGCCGCGCGCCCCTGCCCCCTCTCCCCGCCCCCCGCGCGCGCCCCGCGCGGCTAACACCAGCGGAAGGGCACGGCGCGCGGTCTGTCGGCGCCCTCCTTGACGAGCGGCTTGTGGAACTCCCTCCCCGGACGCGAGTGGATCGTCGCCCAGCAGTGCTCGCAGTAGTACTGGAACACAACACGGAAAAACTATTCAAAACTGATTCTCATTATTAAACAGATTATCTTTTAAGCTTCACGCTTCAGCAGGGTAGACCTTCGCTTTCCACTTGAATTTGAAACAACACTGCAAAACATGGGGAAACCCAACGCCACGCTTTGGCTTAACAGAGCGAAGAAGTGAACATCATTTTAAACGTAATCACTCTATGAAGTGGGAATCGAACCCACGGCCGATCGCGTTTATATGCAGACGCTGTTCCACTGCGCCACGACCGGCCACCATTAACTTTTTCTCTAAACTTTTTATGATCAGCTAACAAGTCCAATACACAATACATATAATTTAAAAGCTTATAATTGTAGCGCAATTAACAGAAGTAGTAGAGCAACACGTAAGGTTTAAAAAATAAAAAAATGCTCCGCCATCCCGATAAATCCGCCATATTGGATGTAGAGTGACGTTACTCATTCTATACTTCTTATGATAATCATTCTGTAGGAATGCATTGTTAATTATCAAAATCCGCCATCTTGAGTGTTCCGCCATGTTAGTTTCGTAATGACGTCACACAACTAACAAATTGTTGTCCAAGCTAATCAATAAGTATTTAATGTATTTTTGTAGTTTCGTTGTGTGGTGGTGGTGTTGTTGTTGGTGGTGGTGGTGGTGGTGTTGGTGATGGTGGTGGTGGTGGTGGTGATGGTGGTGTCGGTGTAGGTGGCGGTACCTGCAGGCAGGTGACGTTGGCGCAGAAGAAGGGCGCGAACTTGGAGCCGCAGCGCGCGCCGGCGCACTCGTCGCACATCTGGTCGTCCAGCACGTAGGGCTTCACCTGCGCACGCGCACGCCGCGTTACGAGTGTAACCAATGAACAATTCACAACAACGGGAGTCGAACCCGCACATCAGGTCATACATCCGTATCTCAAGTCTAAATTCTTATACGTTTGTTGCAACGTTATTTTTGCAGTTAGTGTCTCTGTGTAGAGATGTTTTACTCATTTCTGCTACAAGTTATTTTTGAGGTCAATTATTTATTATGAGAGTATACCATTAGTTAATATTTAAAAAAACGAACATTGATAACTATCACAAAACATATTATACTTGTATAAAAGTCTTACTTCAAATGTAATATATCATAATCAAGTCATTAAAATAGTAATCTATTTAATTAAAACTGGGCTGTCTATAATTGTAATGAACCCCCGACCTCCACGCGCTTGTCGATGTCGCCGTGCTGGAGCTGCACGAAGCGCGCCGAGATGGCCGCGATGTACGACTGCTGGTTGGAGAAGGCCACGCGGCCCGCGCCCTAAGCGCGCAACAATTACAAAACTCGCTTAAATTGAAGGATACGGCAGATTATAATATGCAATAAAAATGATTTTAATATAAAATAAACATATAACAAAATAAAAAAAAAACACCAAGTCGGTAGTGGCGCAGTGAGACAGCGGCAGACTGTAACTTGATCGGTTGTGGGTTCGAGACACCTGAGGGGGAATGATTATTATTACATACAAACATACATATGCATTTAGTTGTTATTTATATACACATACACGATACATATATTAAAATAAATAATAAAAACAATTTTTCTTTATCTGTCCGTTTGTTCTGGCTAATATCTGAAAAATGACAGACAGATTTTGATGCGACTTTCACTGGCATATAGCTAATGTAACAAGGAGTACCTTCGGCGTACTTTTATTTTAAAATCATAAAACACAGACGCAGTCGCGGGTCGCGGGTCTCACCTTGGGGTACTTGAGCTCGGGGTCGGTGTCGATGCCCGCGTAGCACACGCCGCCGTACAGCCGGTCCATGATCATGGCGAGCTCCACTGGAACACGCACGATACCATACTTTAAATTAAATTATTTTAAAAACATATAAAAATTTGAACCCAGCGAGATGTGAAACCGCGCCTCTTGGACGGTTTCCAGGAGGCGCAGGTTCGAATATCGCTACATACAAAAAATTTATACATATTTTAAAAATGTTTTCTATTCCCAAGTGTGAAATAACACTTTAAAAATAGTTTGAACCCAAAAATCCTTAGCATGATCCGCTTGACAGACGGACTAGCCATATCCAAGTTTCAGGGACTTGTGTGTTGTGTGCATTATTTAAAAATATTTTTACAATGTTTAAAATCATTAAATTAAGAAACCAATACCGGTCAGAAAAATTGACACCTGTCAAAAAGATCAAGCTGACTTGTACGGGGTATACATACAGTGATTTGAAAAAAGTGCATTTCAAATTATAGTGATGCGAAACATGTACAGGCGAGGGTACACCTCTCAGTAAGCGTGCCGATACACTCCTTCGGGCTATGTCACAGACATCCAAACACACTCATAGAAATAAATAAATTGTGGCGATTTCAAAAAAATTTTAAGCCGAAAATTTTTGTGTTTAATAAAAAAATGTATAATTAATATTAATAAAATAATAAACAGTCATTATTGTGTGGACCAAACTAGTGATGCTTCATCTATTCACGGCGTCACATCTGATTCCTGTCTTAGTCTATTCCTTGTATATATATATATAATAAATTTAATATTACGAAGACCGATATTAATATTACAAACAAATATTAACAATAATTGATATGTTCAAAGAATAAAACAATTTGTCTTTCAGCTTCACGCAGATTAATCACGCATATCAGGACTCAGAATAGACAGAAACAACCTAGTGTCAAGACGCTCCGCGAACTATCATCTGTATAACAATCCATATTTTTTTAGCAACACTCTTTTTATTCTTCATAGCAGACAGAAAATACCTAGTGTCAGGACACTCCGTACTTCGCTATCCAAATTCGAGACGTTGCGCATTACCTTTCACTCCCCCAAGTGTGTATCGAACCCACAATCGATCGCGTTTACAGTGAGACGTTGTCCCACTGCGTCACGACCGACCCTCTTCATATTAAATAAAAATCTTATATTACAAAGCAAATATCTATATACTGTACCACGTATACTATATAAGGCTATTTAGTGAAATAATCTAATCTAGAGATCAGATCTTAAAAGTATAGCAAGTCCCCGCCGCGCTGCGCACTCACCGGCCTTGAGCGGGCGCGGCACGCCGCCCACGAACACGGTCTTGCGCGGGTCCAGCGGCATGCTGGCGTCCAGCACGAAGTCGGCGTCGGCGAGCCGCCACGGCCGGATCTGCACCGGCTTGTCGCGGATGGTGGGCGACGACACGCACAGGTACAGCTTGTCGTCGTCGGTGATGCACGCCTCCATCAGCGCCGCCACCGAGCTCTCGTCCTGCGATTGTATTCAATATATATATATAAATGGATGAAATGCGGAGTGCGGAGTGTCTAGACTACCTCTCCTTCCTGTCGAGCTTGCCGTGCGGGATGGAAAAGCGTGAAGCTAAAACAATAAGACTATAAAGGCTCCAGTTTGACCACATCCAGCCAGATGGTGATGCTGTCTAAAATAATACACGCTTTTGTAGAAAATGGAAATGGAAATAAAGTTGCTGCTGATGCTTATTTTTTTTAGCTTCGTGCTTTTACTCCGCGTGTCAGGGTTCATCAGATAGTACCTAGTGTCAAGACACTCCATAATTCGCTTTCTTTGCGTGTCTCTTTGTCTCACCAGAGGGAGAAAGTGAAAGTAATTTACTATAATCACTTCCCCGAATAGGAATCGAACTTACAACCGATCGCGTTTACAGTGAGACGCTGTCACACAAGGCATGACCGGCCTCACAGTAAATTTATTCTAAAATTATATATTTAAAAAGATCAATTGTTAAGTTTGTCTCTTGTTATTTTCAACAATACTTCCTGCATTTTATTTCAACTTTAAATATCATTTAGCCAGAGATAAGTCCAGTAACTAAAATTTTAAAATCTTGTCTAACTAGACAGCAAGGTCCCCTTATACCTTAAATATTATATTACACAGCTAATATTATTTCCCTTGACAAGAGCCATATAGTAAGACTTCGTTTAATTAGGAATAAAGAAGATGGAGAGAAGAAAGAAGATTTTGCATTTTTGGCAACTCGCATTTCTTCTCATGTAAGAAGATGAACGGGCTGGTGTCTCAGTGGGTTTATTTGTAATAGCCATTTTCAGCAAAGAGGTTGCAAAGGGCTTCCACAAACAAGATAAATCATTTGAATTAAGCATTTTTGAAACATTTTTAAAAAACGTATATATTATTAATTTTTATTATTAACACTTTAACACTAGTGAAATAACAAAATAAATAGCATTGCACACGATTATTTAATAATCTTTGCCTAACAGAAATTTGTAAAAATCTCTCTACAGAGATGCTAACAACGCTAATAAGTTATAACAAACGTACAAGAATTTCGATGCAGTCGGTAGTAGAATGCTTAGCGGTAGAGGCTTAGCGGTCAAAGCGCTTGGACGGTATCAAAGAGGCGCGTGTTCGAAATCCGCTGCGTAGAATTTCATACGTTTTTTAAAAATGTTTTCTAATTCTAAGTGTGGAATAACAATCAAATTTGAATCAAACTATGTCAGAGATCCGACATGTGGTGCGAGCAATGTATAACTCACTTGGAAAAGCAGAAAAGCGTATCCCTTGGGCGGAAAGTAACTCTTGCTCTCGGCCTTGTGCGGCCAGTCCACCACCAGCGGGCCGAAGCGTCGGAACGATGATGTGATTTCATCTGAAATTAATACGTCAATACATTAACATCTCTATTTATTAGTTATTTAAAGAGGAAAAGCATGAGGCCGGTCGCGGCGCAGTGGGACAGCCTCTCACTGTAAACGCGATCGGTTGTGGCTATTTCCATTGCCAAGATCTGGTAAGACAAAGGGCGGCGTTGCGTTCCACCACTCAACACGCAATGTCTCGAATTCAGTGGAAAGCAAAGTACGGAGTGTTTTGACACTAGGTACTCTCTGTCTACCCTTGTTATGCGGGATAAAAGCGTGAAGCTAAAAAAAAGATAAATCTGTTTTTTTTAATGGATTTATAACAAAGGTAATAAGCTGACCGGCCTCACGTACATACCATAAGTGTATCTGCAATCTAAAAGTGCCCCAAAAAACACAACAAACGGGCAAGCAAACCCGCGACCATTACGGAACACTAAAAAGCCTATAACCATCCCAATTTCAACCAAAAATAAAAAACCAAAAAAAATATATATATATATCGCGCCCATTTCCATCCGACGCATTCACCTCCAGTATAAAAGGCATAATGGCCACAGTGCAGTGTACGCGAGTTTGACCTAAAAACCATTTCTAAGTGGTCTCCAATACGTTATTATGAAATATTCGGACGTTTGCGCAATTAACGAGAGCATGCCTAAAATAGCTGCTATAGGCTTTTAACCATCGCATAGCAGGGAAAAACTAAGTGTCAACACACTCCGTTATCCACTTTGTGTGTTGAGTGGTGTAACTCAACGCTGCGCTTTGTCTGATAGAGTACCTATATTATAGGAACCTCACCACTCGGATTGTACTTAAAATTTATTGTCTCTAATCCGTTCTGGTAAGACAAGCCGCAGCGTTTCGCCACTCAACTCACTCAACGCAATATCTTGATTCTTGACATTAGGTTTTCTCTGACAATGTTTACTGTCGGATAAAGCGTGAAGCAAAAAAAAATAACGTGACGAATTTATTATTTATTATCATCATTTATTTCATTATTTTCCTTTACCAATTAAACAACAGTTGTTTTAACGTCATCGATCTCACATGGCGCGGCGTTGAGTTTCGCCACCTAAAACTTCAAAATGGAGACCAGACTATCAAAAACGACTAAGTTATGTCTCTCGTGTACACAAAAAAAAAACAAAAGTGATATGAAGATAGAAAAAAAAACTCAAGACTGACCACCACAATAGTGAAATATTTACAAAACACGTGCCATCATCTAATGACTTCAAAGTCCTGTTATGACTGACCACTATGAACAATTAAACGTTATTGTAACAATTCAAATAGTTGAATATTATTGTAGTATAGTTGAGTTCGCGGTACGAGAGGTCGGGGCAGACCTCGCTTGACCTTCGAAAGGTCACGTAAAAAGCACGGGGATTCCCCGAAGGCATGTATAAAGAGGTTAATGATGACAGGACGAGGCGAAAGCATGTAGAGACCTCTTTACCTCGCAAGGGATAAAGCGTAAAGTTACAAATAAAAATATGAAAAAAAACGTCGGGGATCGAAATGATGTACATTTTACAGCTACACGCCTTATCCTCCACACAGATGGATAGTAATAGACAACCTAGTGCCAAGACACGTCACTCGCCACTTGTCTTTAGGGAGAAATAAAAATTTTAATATTTGCCTGATTCGTGATCGAGCCCGCACGAAATCTCACTTACTCTCTACATCTGATTTGTTTTTTTACCGCTTCACGTCTTTATCCCGCATAGCAGAATAGACAAGATTTATATAGTGTCGAGACACTCCTGTACTCCGCATTTTTGCCGAATTCGAGACAGTGCGCTGAATGGCAAATTCAACCCCGCATATACCTTACCAGAGCAGAGACTTGGAAATAATTTCAATTATAATCATTCTGGCGAGTGGGAATCTAACCTAGAACCAATCAACGATGTCGCACTTTATCATACTAGAGAAAATATATTTATTTTTTTCAATCATAATCATTCGTGTAAATGGAAATCGCACCCACAGCCGATTGCGTTTACAGTCAGACATTTATATATATATATATATATATATATATATATATATATATATATATATATATATATATATATATATATATATATATTTATATATATATATATATATATTAGACAAACGGACAGTACAAAAATTGTTACATACGAACAGATATGCTACATTTCAAGTAAATAAGCCAAGAAATGGGTCAAAAGATTGCTACAATTGCAAACAAAAACCAACCGCAAACGACCCGCCGTCACCGCACTAGGCGGCACGAGGCAGGGGCCGGCCTAAACTGGCCACGTCCTGAAAACCAGACCGGAGGCGTAACCCGAGAGAGATGACAAACCGCAATAGTTGAGCATGTGAGATTAGATAAACTCGTCAGTATATGGTCAGTTGGTATTGGCGCCATTTTTGGTACTGACAATCAGGGAAACTGACTTTGTCAGTAACATGTGTTTGTGGTATATAGTTATTCAAAACACGTAATAATACGTTCCTGATACGCCATAAAGAACAATATAGAGCGTACGTAACTAAAATATACTTTAATGTTTCTAATAAATCTATTATTTTGAACCTAACAAATTGCATATATTTGATATTCCAGTAGCAAAGCTTCAAACACTTTACAGTAGTCGTATAAAACGCGTTGAAATAATTTAATTTAAAATATATAAAAAATACAAAAACCAAACATTCTATAACGATTTACTATTTACTATATTTTTTTCAATTTAAAATTGGAACTAACGATATATCCCCCATAGCATGTTGCGCAAGGATCATCTGTCAAGACACTCCGTTGTTTGCTTTCCGTTCGAAATTGAGACATTGCGTGTTGAGTGGCAAACTCAACGCCGCGCTTCGTCTTACCAGAGAAGGGAAATGACAAAATATTTTAAATATATTCATTACCCCGAGTGGGAATCGTACACCCAAGCAATCGCGTTTCCAGTCAAACAACCACTGCACTCTCGCAGGTTCGAATCCGGCATATTAATCAAGCATAATGGGAGTCGTCAAAAATTCGAATTACAGAGTTTTCAACTTAAAAGTTAATTTTTTTTAATCTTTATAATTAAGTTAGAGAAGTATTATAAATACAAATGTTTTCCAAAAAGCCAATCGTGTACTAACACATTGTCGGCAAATTCTTAGACAATCGACATAGAGAGGTCCAAATTAATGTTTTGTGTTATAAAGAGAATATGTACCAAAATGTCTTGCAGAGACTTAGTGATTATTTCGACTAACAAAGGTTTGAGATTTTGAGGTTTTGGTGTTTGAAGGGAAGGAAAAAATATTTTTTCGAAGTACTTCAACTGTATATGATATGTATGAGCGTCTAACTGTAAGAGCGATCGGTTGCGAATTCGATTCCCACTCAGAAATAAGATTGTATTTAAATTACATTAATTTCCTCGCTCTGGTAAGACAAAGAGCGGCATTGACTTCCGCCACTGTCAACCCAAAGAGCAATGTCTCGAATTCGACGTAAAGCGGAGTACAGAGTGTCTTGACACTAGCTACCTTCTGTCTACCCCTCTGTTATGCGAAATAGAAGCGTAAAGCTAAAAAAATAACTTTGCACTAAAACGTATTAAAGTTTATATTAGACGTGACGCCCAGTTACGTAACCTGTCCACTGCAACAACAAAGGGCTATATCTAGACCAGTCTTGCAGTCGTATACAATTGTATTGTATACAAGTTGAATCGCGAATGCCCTAGAATAGATGGAAGCTAGCCTCTTGTTGTATCGGAATCCGCTGTAGAATATCCAGTCTATCTAGATATATATTAAGATATCTAGATTTAAAAAAAACCGAACCAAGTGACTTCATAGCTACATTTATGAAATGTATATATAGGTATTTAAATATTATAGTTCAAATTACTTATTTCATACTTAGAATTGTTCATTCATACGCGGGATTTGAACCTGCGCCTCTTGTTCCCCGTCAAAGCGTTCTAATCACTACTCCATGCGTTTACATCCGGCTGCGTTGATATTGTCTAAGTGAAACTATTTTAAAGAATAATCGAATCTGAATATATTTTGATACCTTAAAACCCGGACGTTTCGAACACTTTTCGGTAGTCCGTGGTCACAGGTAGACCCTCAGGTAAACTGGCACTCACCTTCATCAATATCTGGCGGTAGTCCACCCACAAACACTTTCCGACTGAACCTCTCCCCATGCTCCGACCCGGCAGAGACCGGGGACGACCGAGCTGGTGAGCCCAACGCGCTGACGCACATCGACAGTCCTGGAAATTATACAAAAAAAAAATTATATAAAAAAATGTTTATTGTAACTTAATATTAAAATTATTCTCAATTCCCTTGCTCGGGTAAGACAAAACACAGCGAATTCGGTGAAGTACAGAGTGTCTTGACACTAGATACTTTCCATCTACCTTGATTATAGTTAATTTTGATGTTATAAATGCAAGTTTGTGAGTTTGTATATATATTTGTTACTGTCACGCGAAAAGTACTGAACAGATTTGAATAAAACTTTATACCTTATACATCACGATTATTTCAATTTTGTGGTAATATAACGATGAATATCAAATAATTAGCTTTTTTAAAATTATTGTTCACGCGGACGATGCCGGTAGCATAATCTAATATAAAAAGTGTTAGGTCTTAATTCCAATGCAGGGCAATACAAGAAGTATCCAATTTATAGACACTCCGTATTTTGCTTTCTGCCAAATTCAAGAATGTATATATATATATATATATATATATATATATATATATATATATATATCATGTGGTGGGAGTCAACGCTTCACTTTGCTGACCAAAGCGAGTAAATAAAATTAATTTAAATATAATTCTTCCCCCGAGTGGGAATGCAAACCATAACCGGTCGCGTTTACAGTCAGACGCTGTCCCACTGCGCCACGACCGACCAAACTCTTACGTAATATAATATCGTGTAAAAAAGACACCACTCCACCCTCCACTTTCCTGGCTTACAAATAAAATATATTAAAAACAAAGCAAAGCACTTTGACCAATATATATATTAAAGCGAAATCGTTTGTTGAAAACTTAAGTAATTTCGGACAGTTGGCAATGCTCTGGAGAACTCATAAAACAGCGTGAACGGCATCTTTAAAAGTTCAAAAACGCTTAGAAAATATGAGTTAGAAATTTCCAAATGATAATCATAAGTAGAATATGCTATATATACTATTTGTTGCTCGTGACTTTGTTTGCGTGGATATAAAGATTTTTGCCTCGCCTTTTCAATTTTGATTTCATATATAGTCGACTGTAAAACGTAATGTTCTCTCAGTTCACATCATGGTGACGGCTTCTTAAAATACCGGAGAATCCTCACCTAATAATCATTTCTTAGTATATACTCTCTAATGAAGCTATAACGCTACTCTCCTACTCTCCTTCAGTAACCTACACGTCGCGTGTCATCTCTCTCCGCCTTTACATTTTTTAAAAACTTGATAGAGATCTTTTCATTATTATTCAAAAAGTTACAAAAACAACATTACATACCTACCTTATACTGTAAACGATTACAAAGAGAGTACGATTTACAAAGAGACTATCAAAATGTCCTTCAGAACAACACCACATATTCCAGCCCAAAACCCAAAATACCATCAGATCACTCACCAGCCGCACTGAGCCTGGACACGACGTCCTGCGTCTGGTCTGCGGGTCCCGAGGGTGACCCGGCGCCGGCACCACTCGCCACCCCCGCCTCCTCGACTCCCGGGAAGAAGGGAGATTTACCTGGAAAGATGGGATGGATATAATTTTAATGTTACAGCACGCGTAACTAACGATCTCGTCAAGATTTTCAGAAAATCTATATAAATTTAAACGTAGCGCGGTTTAAACCCGCACCTTAACATACCATCTTATCCTACATATAATTAATAATGTTTTTATAAACTTTACATTAACCCAAATGGTTACTTAAAACTAAACCACTTCTTGATATACTTATTAGAGATATTTGGCGAAAAAGGGCGGAACTCAACACCGCGTATTATATTAGCGTAATTCTTGTTTTGCCATCATATAAATAGTGAAAAAAAAACAAACTACGTTTAGCATTAAAAGGCTCCTATTTTAAATAATTCTCATAATTTAATAAAATAAATGAGAAATTTTGCTTGTTAGCCTTTCACGTAAAAACTGCTGAATCAATTTCGATGAAGCTTGTACATCAAAGTAGTGATTAGGTACGTTTGATTTTGTCAACTACTTTTTATCAACACAGCGCGCGGACAAAGCCGCGAGCGGGCTTTAGTTTAAATATATTTTTATAAAACCTTATACGGATTCGAACCTTGGCCTTCATTTAACACCAGATCACGTCGGCTTATATAAATTGGATTCACAAGTCATCAAGAGACGTCTTCGTATCGCAGTATCAGCGTTGTACACGCAATTGTTGCAGGTTCGATACACACTCGGTGAAATTATTATATTAAATACTCTCAATTCCCTGCTCTATTAAGACAAGACGCTGCGTTGAGTTCCGTCTTTCAACACGTAATATGTCAATTCTGGACGAAAAGTACCAAACGGAGTGTCCTGACACTATAGTCTCTTTAGATAGTTACCGAGATATTATTCAACAGCAAGATATAACAATTATTATTACACAAATATATCTCTATAGAGACCCAGCAACATTACTATGGGCAGGAAGGAGCAAAGGGAGAAGTCAATGACATTTAGCACTGGATTCACGCCAAATTTCAAATTGGGACGATCTTACACGCTGTGAAGCGTGCTCTAAAGCGTGTTGATTTTCATTGCATTTCAGATAATAATACAGCTGAAATGGACCGGTAAAATAAACTACGGCGTTGAGTTCCGCCACGCATTAAGTGAGGTCCTCGTTTTCGAACGGGAAGTGGTACGTAGTGTCTTGACACTCTTATTAGACTGCTATATGATAAAAATGGAGAAACTGTTATATTTTAACAAGTTAGTTACAAAAGAATTCCTACTTGGACCGACGTCACACTTTCCGATTGTAATCAACTATAAAATACACATCTAGTTCTGATGATTATGCAATTATGTATAATCTGTATTGTATGTTATTTAAAATGGCCGCCGCATCAAAATGGCGGATTACCGATTATTACAAACGAAATGGCTTGAAAAAAAATCCATTAAACTATTAAAAACCAAATTAAATATGGCTCTAAAAACCTATTTTTCAATATATGTATATTATATATATTATATTTTAAACACTTGTTTCCTATTGAGTATAATGATATTATAATATAATATAAAAACAATGGAATTGGGTTCAAATCCTTCCGTTCCAATAATTTTGTAAAAACGGGGTAAAAAATGTACCTCGAATCCAGGCTATATACATATAAAGCGGAGAAGAGAATCGTATCACTACTCACAAAATTAATATAAAATAAGACCATTCCTTAAAAGGACGAAACTGTATATAAAAGTTGAACCTTTTTGAACTCACATTGACCTTTAGGGGTTAAAGGTTATCAAACTAGAGTTCAACATTAGGTGTAATGCTAAGAAATTTCTAAAGCTTAACATTTACATATATACAGTATTATAGCGAAATGGAGAGTGTCAAAGTGTATGTAAAGGAAGCTAGTTTGAATCTCTCCTGGGGATATTTTTAGGGTAGTTTGAAATATACCTGTCACTAGATTCCTTAACGAAATTAAAATAACCAGTTTGACGCTTTTTTCCCCATAGAAGGCTAATCAGAAAGAACACAATATCAAGACACTGTGTTTTCCATTTATAGCTTGAATTCGAGACATTGCGTGTTGTTTGCGTAACTCAACGCCACTATATTAAGTAGAAATGATTAAGCATTTATTCATTAGATAAAAATTCTGTCTAAATATTTAACTAATTTTAATAATGTTAAAACCGTAGCCAAATTTCGAGACTACCTTGTATTAAAACGTATGGAGCACGCGGTTGAATGAGGAACAAGAGACGTGAGTTCGAGTCCGGTTGCATTTAAATTTTCATACGTTTTTTAAAAATGTATCCTAAATATTTGATCGTGGCGCAGTGTGACAGCGTCTGACTGTAAACGCGATCGGTTGTAGGTTCGATACACACGAAGGGGAGTGATTATATTTGAAATTATTTTCACTTCCTCGCTCTGATAAAGACGAATAGCGGCGTTGAGTTCCACCACTCCACGACGCAATGTCTCAAATTCGGTGAAAAGCGAAGTACGGAGTGTCTTGACACTAGGTAATTCTGTCTACCCTGCTACGCGGGATAAAAGCGTGATTATCATTTGCAACTGCTACATAAAAACTATTAAAATAAAAAAAATTTAAGAGCAAACTATTCCAGGCACTGGTTGTAGGCAAACTTTTAAAACGACCAAAAACAAACAAAATCCATTTTAATTAAAAATTAAAGACTCGTATAAAATGTTTTCAATTTGAAAGTAACTTTAGTTTTAGAAAACCTTGGTTTAACTGTGCAGTTTGAATCTGGCAAAAAAAAACCAGCTTCACGCTTTAGAGCAATGTGGCCAAGGAAAACCGTATTCTCATCTTCGATACTACGCTATTTATTTGAAATATAAATTCTGCGCGTGGACGTGGTACTCAACGCCGCGCCACGTCTTTATAGAGCGGAGGACTCCATAATACCTCTGAATGGGAATCTAACCCACAACTAATCGTATGTACAGTAGTCAGACAGTTTAATTCATTTCTAGAATTCGCAATTTATGGAAATTAATATCTAAAAAAAACTTTAAACGGAGAGAGGAGAGTCGAAACAGTTGCTTTTTTTTATTTTTTATTATTTTACTTTTAATCCATTATATTAATTGGCATAAATAAATAATATTTTAATTACAAATATTTGAGGCCGGTCGTAGGAGCAGCTTTTGGATTCAATCCCAATTCGGAGGAATGATTATATTTAAATTATTTTCTTGCTCTAGTAACACAAAACGTGACTCGAATTGGACGAAAAGCAACGTAAGGAGAGTCTTAACACTAGGTACTTCCTGTCTACCCTGCTATGCGCGATGAAAGCGTGAAGTTATAAAAATATTATGAAAACGAAGGAGTACGAAATATGACGGAGTCCAAGACAAAAATATTATATATATATATATATATATATATATATATATATATATATATATATATATATATATATATATATATATAAATAAGAGTGTCTGTTTGTAATTACATTATGGCGACGACGGATAAAAGACGGCTTTTTATTAAATTCACATATATACGGTACATATAACAAAATAACAATTATTCCACAATTTTCGTCTGTATGTTTATTCCGGCTAATCTCTGGAACGGCTGTACCGATTTTGATGGTACTTTCACTAGGAGATAGATAATGTAATATGGGAGTCAAATTACTCCTTATACTACTACTTTTGCTAACATTACATACAATACCATGTATTTGACATAGACGTTGCTAAGGTAACAAGTATTATACGCATCAACAGCACCACAAATACAAATAAACATATCGACGTAGAGTTTAAACATGGGCGTAATAAACGTAGAAATTGGTCACTAAGATTAAATCTCTAATAAAGCGAGTTTCATTAAGTAAGAAAACTTTAAACTATTTTAACGGTAGGTCGTGGTCAGTCTACCACCTGTGACCACGGACTACTTGTAAAGCGTTCAAAACGTCAGGTGTCCAAAAATGTATTGTCGAATACTAAAATATACGCGATTGATCCGTTTAAAATAGTTTCATTCAAAATGTGTACAAATCGCATAAATTTAAGGATTTTATTAAGAAGACTTTAATACATGTAAGCATACGTCTCCACTGTGATATTCCCTAGAGCTAAAATTTATGGCTAGCCCAAAGTAATTAGCCCAAGTTCATAATCCTAGACTGAGATAGTCCAGTCTGATAGATCTAGAACAAACCCATTAGGCCTAACACTAACTATTTCAATCAAAAAGCAATTTTGATAACAATATTAGTATAAAAAAGCCTTATCCCGGACTGTAGGGTAGTCAGAGATAATCTAGTGTCAAGACACTACATTGACCGCTTTTCGCCCGAAATCGAGATATTGAATGTCGAACACAACGTCGCGCCTAGTCTCACCAGAGCGAAAAAATGAACATATTTCAAATACAATCGTACTATCAAGTGAGAATCGAACCCACAACCAATTGCGTATATTCTAGTCTAAACCGAATTTTGACTTACAATATACTTTCCTAGTGTCAAGACACTCCTACTGACTGTTTTTCGCCCGAAATCGAGACGTTGCCTGTTCCACGCCGCGCTTTGCCTTACCAGGGTAAAAAAAACATTTTAAATATAATCGTACTACCAAGTGGGAATCGAACCCACAACCAATCGCCTTAATTCTAGTCTAAACCGGGTTTTGACTTATAATATTACTTTCCTAGTGTCAAGACACTCTCGCTTTTCGCCCGAAATCGAGACCTTACCAGAGTAAAAATATGAACATATTTTAAATATAATCGTACCACCATGTGGGAATCGAACCCAAAACCAATCGCATTTACAGTCAGACGCTGTGACACTGGACACGATGGCCTTATGACCATATAAACAAAGATGCTTTTTAAGTGATATTATATTGTCATCGGATCCAAAAGAGTCAGACGGGCGCAACCACAGTATACCTGTGACCACGGACTACGGTAAGTGTTCGGAACGTTGGGGTTTCAAAACGTTGGTGTTTTAAAAATGCATTTTGGAATACCAAAATACGCGCGATTAATCCGTTCAAAATAAATTTATTTAAAATCAAAGATCTTATTAAAAGATATATTTAATATCATGAAAACCAATCGTGTCTAAAGGTATATACATATAAAGCACATATAAACTATTTTCTTTTAAATTTGTTTTTTTTTTAATAATCAAATAAAAAAAAATACATTTTTTTTAATTTCAAGACCATCTAAAGCTTAGGTCAACGACCCGCATCGAGTTGGTCACGGAGAACAAGGAGAACAAAAAAAATCTATATTTAACTATAACAAGGAAAAAAATATCCGTACGTACGTAATGCGTTTGTCAGTTTGTCCGCACCTAGATATTTTTACAGCTTCACGCTCTATCCCGTATATAAGGGTCGTCAGATACAACCTAGTGTCGAGTCACTGTGCTCTACATTTTTCTACATTTTACATTTCTCACCAGAGCGGAGAAATGAAAATAATTTAAATATAACCTCTACTGCTGGGAATCGAACCCACTGTCACGATATTTTAAAACTAGTTTAAATCATGTCTTTATAATTATGTATTTATTTATGTTAATCAATATAGAAAAGAAGTCATCATGTCTTGTGTGTTAGCGTCTTAC
Source organism: Dryadula phaetusa (assembly GCA_032432895.1). Lineage (NCBI taxonomy): Eukaryota > Metazoa > Arthropoda > Insecta > Lepidoptera > Nymphalidae > Dryadula > Dryadula phaetusa. The sequence continues at coordinate 565,973 of JAOYRS010000098.1, read as the reverse complement.
TGTAAACGCGAATGATCGTGGGTTCGATTTCCACTCCGAGCAATTATTTAATTTTCTCCTTTTCGATAAAATGTCTAGACACTAGATTCTCTCTGATTACCTTTCTTATGCGGGATAATATATTTAATTTTTAATTTTCAAACTATAATAATAAATAACTAAAATTACATTCAAATTGACAACATTTTTAATGTTAACGTTTAAATTTTAATTAAAATACGTTTGCCTTGTAAGAAAATCAACAGAAAGACGGACAAGAGAAAGACGACGATAGCAAAAATATTTCACATTTTCCCAAAACCAAATAAAAATACTTTGGTTTTCTTTTAACTCTACTTTTCATCTTTTCTAGAATATTAAATAAAAAAATAATAAACATTTCCTTGTATACTATTTAAAAAACTATATATATATATATATATATATATATATATATATATATATATATATATATATATATATATATATATATATATATATATTACTCATGTATTTACAAGAGATTTCCACTCACGTCTATTGGTTAGTAAACGAAACGCAGACAGCTTCACGCTCTTATCCCGCACAGCAGGGTAGACAGTAAGTACCTAGTGTCAAGACACTCCGTACTTTTCACCGTATTCCAGACATTGCGTGTTGAGTAGCAGATCTCAACGCCGCAATTTGTCTTGACAGTGCGAGGAAATGAGAATAATTTAAATATAATCAATTCCCCGTGTGGTGATCGAACCCACAACCGATCGCGTTTTGTCATAATCCGTCCCACAAGACACGACCGGCCTCAATTATAGTATGGAAACTATGAAAAAAGCATTTTTAAACTTTTAGGCATATATATATATATATATATATATATATATATATATATATATATATATATATATATATAAAACAGACACTGTTTGTAATTACATTATGGTGACGACGGATAAAAGACGACTTTTTATTAAATTCACATATATACGGTACATATAACAAAATAAAAATTATTCCACAATTTTCGTCTGTATGTTTATTCCGGCTAATCTCTGGAACGGCTGTACCGATTTTGATGGTACTTTCACTAGGATATAGATAATGTAATAAGGGAGTCAAATTACTCCTTATACTACTACTTTTGTTAAAGAATTACCAAATAAATATTACGAGATGTCAAACACCAGCACGCCGATCATTACATACCACCACCACCACCACGTATTTGACACAGACGTTGCTAAGGTAACAAGTATTATACGCATCTACAGGACCACAAATACAAATAAACATATCGACGTAGAGTTTAAACATGGGCGTAATAAACGTAGAAATTGGTCACTAAGATTAAATCTCTAATAAAGCGAGTTTCATTAAGTAAGAAAACTAAACTATTTTAACGGTAGGTCGTGGTCAGTCTACCACCTGTGACCACGGACTACTTGTAAAGCGTTCAAAACGTCAGGTGTCCAAAAATGTATTGTCGAATACTAAAATATACGCGATTGATCCGTTTAAAATAGTTTCATTCAAAATGTGTACAAATCGCATAAATTTAAGGATTTTATTAAGAAGACTTTAATACATGTAAGCATACATCTCCACTGTGATATTCCCTAGAGATAAAATTTATGGCTAGCCCAAAGTAATTAGCCCAAGTTCATAATCCTAGACTGAGATAGTTCAGTCTGATAGGTCTAGAACAAACCCATTAGGCCTAACACTAACTATTTCAATCAAAAAGCAATTTTGATAACAATATTAGTATAAAAAAGCCTTATCCCGGACTGTAGGGTAGTCAGAGATAATCTAGTGTCAAGACACTACATTGACCGCTTTTCGCCCGAAATCGAGATGCATATTGAATGTCGAACACAACGTCGCGCCTAGTCTCACCAGAGCGAAAAAATGAACATATTTCAAATACAATCGTACTATCAAGTGAGAATCGAATCCACAACCAATTGCGTATATTCTAGTCTAAACCGGATTTTGACTTACAATATACTTTCCTAGTGTCAAGACACTCCCACTAACTGTTTATCGCCCGAAATCGAGACGTTGCCTGTTCCACACCGCGCTTTGCCTTACCCGGGTAAAAAAACATTTCAAATACAATCGTACTACCAAGTGGGAATCGAACCCACAACCAATCGCCTTAATTCTAGTCTAAACCGGGTTTTGACTTATAATATTACTTTCCTAGTGTCAAGACACTCTCGCTTTTCGCCCGAAATCGAGACCTTACCAGAGTAAAAATATGAACATATTTTAAATATAATCGTACCACCATGTGGGAATCGAACCCAAAACCAATCGCATTTACAGTCAGACGCTGTGACACTGGACACGATGGCCTTATGACCATATAAACAAAGATGTTTTTTAAGTGATAATATTATATTTTTATCTGATCCAAAAGAGTCAGACGGGCGCAACCACAGTATACCTGTGACCACGGACTACGGTAAGTGTTCGGAATGTTGGGGTTTTAAAAATGCATTTTGGAATACCAAAATACGCGCGATTAATCCGTTCAAAATAAATCTATTTAAAATCAAAGATCTTATTAAAAGATATATTTAATATCATGAAAACCAATCGTGTCTAAAGGTATATACATATAAAGCACATATAAACTATTTTCTTTTAAATTTGTTTTTTTTTTAATAATCAAATAAAAAAAAATACATTTTTTTAAAATTTCAAGACCATCTAAAGCTTAGGTCAACGACCCGCATCGAGTTGGTCACGGAGAACTAGGAGAACAAAAAAATATTTATATTTAACTATAACAAGGAAAAAAATATCCGTACGTACGTAATGCGTTTGTCAGTTTGTCCGCACCTAGATATTTTTACAGCTTCACGCTCTATCCCGCATAGAAGGGTCGTCCGATACAACCCAGTGTCGAGTCACTACGCTCTACATTTTTCTACATTTCACATTTCTCACCAGAGCGGAGAAATGAAAATAATTTAAATATAACCTCTACTGCTGGGAATCGAACCCACTGTCACGATATTTTAAAACTAGTTTAAATCATGTCTTTATAATTATGTATTTATTTATGTTAATCAATATAGAAAAGAAGTCATCATGTCTTGTGTGTTAGCGTCTTACTGTAAACGCGAATGATCGTGGGTTCGATTTCCACTCCGAGCAATTATTTAATTTTCTCCTTTTCGACAAAATCTCTAGACACTAGGTTCTCTCTGATTACCCTTCTTATGCGGGATAATATATTTAATTTTTAATTTTCAAACTATAATAATAAATAACTAAAATTACATTCAAATTGACAACATTTTTAATGTTAACGTTTAAATTTTAATAAAAATACGTTTGCCTTGTAAGAAAATCAACAGAAAATATTAAAAAAAAAAGACGACGATGGCAAAAATATTTCACATTTTTCCAAAACCAAATAAAAATACTTTGGTTTTATTTTAACTCTACCTTTTCTAGCATATTAAATAATAAAAAAAATAAACACTTCCTTGTATAATATTCAAAAAACTAAATATATTACTTATGTATTTACAAGAGATTTCCACTCACGTCTATTGGTTAGTAAACGAAGCGCAGAGAGCTTCACGCTCTTATCCCGCACAGCAGGGTAGACAGTAAGTACCTAGTGTCAAGACACTCCGTACTTTTCACCGTATTCCAGACATTGCGTGTTGAGTAGCAGATCTCAACGCCGCAATTTGTCTTGACAGTGCGAGGAAATGAGAATAATTTAAATATAATCAATTCCCCGTGTGGTGATCGAACCCACAACCGATCGCGTTTTGTCATAATCCGTCCCACAAGACACGACCGGCCTCAATTATATGGAAACTATGGAAAAAGTATTTTGAACTTTTTTTTTGAAATTTTACTTCTAGGCTATATATATATATATATATATATATATATATATATATATATATATATATATATAATTGAAATAAATAAAATTAAACTTACTCTTTCTATAAGGATATCTCGGTCCTCGTATGAAGGGTGTTATCAAAGGGATCGTATGTACCGACATATTTATATATTTAAATATATATATATTGTACTATTATTGTAAAAATTTCAAATTGAACGACACGTGCGTCGCTTCACGCGAACCGAAATAAAAGACGAATGGAATTTGTTTTTTTGATATTTTTTTTGTAACAGACTTGTGTTGTTACAGCCAGTGTTCGAAATTTTTAATTAAAAAATTATTAATTTAATTTAATGTATTACATAATAATTATATGAATAATAACATTATATTTTTTAATTTTTTTATGAATATATTTTTTTATAGTCAGTTAATATTTGTTTGTTCTTTTAAAATTAATTTTTTCAATAAAATATTATAGAATGTCATCAAATTTATAATCTATACAGGTTATTTAACATTATTTTAATACACTTCAATTGAAATAAGTACTTAATTATAAATATATATTTTTTTTAAACAAGATAAATTCACAAAAGAAAAATAATGTTTATATAATTATTTAATTTAATATTTTTCTATTTAATATATATATATAATAAAAAAATCTATATTTGAATTAACATATATTTTAAATTAATATTTTAAATATATTTTTTTATAATTAACAAAACAGATTACAAAAACGAAACGTCACAAGCTGTCACTAAAACGCGCGCGAACCGGCGGGTGACTGAAGTTGTTTACAAAAATAACTATTGTGTTAAAACTAAAATTAGATGGATAATATGAAATGGAGCGCTAGTAGGAGCGTTTCTTTCTATGAAAGGTTAGTAAGTATATATATATATATATATTAGTACATGAAGGAAAATCTTTGTATCCCATTTTACGAAAATAACGGGAACAGAGGAGTATGAAATTTGGCACAGTTATAGTTTATATAGAGAAAGAGTGCATAATGATTATATTTTTATAAAATAATGCATAAACATATATTAATATAAACTACCAAGTATTTGACATACACGTTTATATAAAGTGATATACACGTTGCTATGGGAACGCGTTGTCAACTCGTCAACTGGACATCTAGTATATATTAAAACGTAAGGGAAATTTTTAGACCAGCCTTTTAAGCTAATTATGTCGATAGAGGAGTATGAAATTTGGCACACTTATAATTTATATAGAGAAGAAGAGCAGAAGAATAAATATTTATTATTATATAATCAAATATTGGAAATATATTGAGTTAATAAAATAAAATAAACAAGCAATAAACAGAGGCCGATCGTAGCAGTGTGGCAGCGTCTGACTGTATACGCGACTGTTTATGGGTTCGATTTCCACTCGGGGAAGTGATTGTATTTAAATTATTTTCACTTTCTCGCTTTGGTATAGACAATGTGCTGCGTTGAGTTCCAACACTCAACACGCGATATCTCAAATTCGATGGAAAACGAAGTACGGAGTGTCTTGACACTAGGTACTGTCTGTCTACCCTGCTATACGGGATAAAGGGGTGAAGTTAAGAAAAAAATTAGCTACTCTTTAACAAAACATCTGTCATTTTCGTTTCTAACGAACGAACTCAAGTTATAAGACTATACTTCTATACCAATATTATAAATGGGAAAAGTCTGTTTGTGTGCTTAAACGAATTTATCTTAAAAACTACCAGATGACTTTAAAAAAATGTGATAACGATATATAATTTCTGTCAATGGACCTTCCCCATGGACTTTTGGCCATTTGGACCTTTGGACCTTTGTCATGGCCAAATGGCCATGGGGAAGGCTATGGACCATAGAAGGTCACGCTACGTCCAGTAACAGAGGAGCATCAATGGAAGACGTTGCGCAAACGTAGAAAATGTATTCCTTTTATGACAGAAACAAACTTGGGACCAACTATATATATATATAAACAAATAAAGAAATAAATGATTTTTATCTGTCTGTTTGTTCCATCCAATCTCTGGAAAGACTGGATCGATTTTGATGTGACTTTCACTGGCAGATAGCTGATGTAATAAGAAGTAACTTAGGGTAGTTTTATTTTAGAATTATATAAAAAAAAGTAGTCAGAAAAAACCAAGTGTCAAAACACTCCATTGACTGCTTTACATCTGAAATCGAGACATTGCGTGCTAAATGACGAACATAACGCCGTGCTCTGTCTTACCAGATCAGAGTAAAGTGTTTTTTTTAAATATAATCATTTATCCCATGCGTATTGAACCCACTACCAATAGCCCTTACAGTCAGACGCTGTACAGGACGCTAAGGTCACTAATAAATCGTTTTTAATGAGTTTTTAAACGTCACATGACGACATTGTCAACCGCAACATTGATTACAAAGAAATCAATATATCAACATGCCTAATGTGCCTGGTTCACGGATATAAAATATATACGTATATATATATATATATATATATATATATATATATATATATATATATATATATATATATATATATATATATATATATATATATATATATATATATATATATATATATATATATATATATATATATATATATATATATATATATACATACGTATATATATATTAATTATACGTCAAAAACGAGATATATATATATATATATATATATATATATATATATATATATATATATATATACATACGTATATATATATTAATTATACGTCAAAAACGATGAAATATTATCAAAATCATAAAACATAAAAAAATACAGATTTCGGAGGCCGGTCGTGGCGCAGTGGGACAGCGTCTGACTGTAAACGCGATCGGTTGTGGGTTTGATCCCCACTCGGGGGAGTGATTTTGAGTTTCTTGCTCTGGTAAAGGTGAAGTGCGTTGAGTTCCACCATTCAACAATGTCTCAAATTTGATGGAAAGTGAAGTACGGAGTGTCTTGACACTGGGTTCTTTCTGTGTATCCTGCTATGCGGGATAAAAGCTTGAAGCAAAAAGAAGAAATATTCTCGCAGACCTCTGGTAGTTGTTCGTTCGTTCTAAGTAAAGCAAAGCAACTCTATGTTTTATCCCGCATATATATTGTGTGTGCACGTGTACGTTTGTGTACCACGCTCTTATCCCGCATATCAGGGTAGACAAGAATCACCTAGTGTCAAGACACTCCGTACTCCGCTTTCCACCAAATTCGAAACATTGCGTTTTGAGTAGCGGAACTCAACCCCGCGTTTAATCTTGCCGTAGCGAGACTATGAAAATAATTTTAAATATAATCACTACCCCGAGTGTGTATCGAACTCACAAAAGATCGCATTCACTGCACCACGACCGGCCTCTTAAATGCCTGCCTGCCTGTTAAAATAAGTGTGGTGTTTTTATAAAAACGGAGAAAAACAGTGAGTATATATATATATATATATATATATATATATATATATATATATATATATATATCTCCAAATTAATGCCAGCTACAATGGAATTAATATGTAGGGCGTTTAAAGGAAATGATTCGTTAGTACCGACTCGGCGTTATAAAACTATAAAACTAGCCGTATGCCGTACAATATCGTTTAGATCATATTTTTTATTAAAAACTAGATGTGAACGCGACTTTGTCTTTCTAGATCTAGGTAAAACAAAAGTAGCCTAATTTACTCGTTTATATATCGGCTATGTCCCAGTGAAAGTTACGTCGAAATCGGTCCAGCCATTCCAGAGATTAGGCAGAACAAACTGATAGGCAGACAGATGGAAATAGTAAAAAAATATTACTTTAATATATGTACCGTGTATACATATATGCATTTACTTAAAAGCTGTTACTGTAATATTACAAACAGACACTACAATGTTTATTAGTATGCATATTATTAGTACGTAATATATCTCAAACAAAAAACGGCGTTGAGTTTCGCAACTCAATAAGTAATCTCGATATTGAGCAGATGTGCGAGAACGGAGTATTAATAATATTAATTCTTGCCTTCTTTGCTATATACGTAAATGGTAGACAGAGGGAACCTAGTGTCAAGATATTGGGTTTAGTTGCGGAGCTCAACGCTGTCGCTTTGACTTATTAGACTCGGCTTTTAGCTAGACGCTGTCACACAAGACACGATGACGTCACTAAAATATTGTGAGGCGTTTACCTCGAATATCGATTTTACTTTGACCTATATATGGAAAGGCCGTTTAGGGTAGGGGTTCGAAAAACACACGGTCAGTAATTATCCCACATTGCAGGGTAAGCAGGGAAGTACCTAGTGTCTAGACACTCCGCACTTCGCTCTCCGAGGAAATCCGACATTGTGTGTTGTGTAGTAGAAGTCAACCTCGCGCTTTGTATTGTATTACCAGAGCGAGAACAAAAAAATAATTTTAATATATTCAGTCCCCTAGTGAGAATTGAATCTACGACCCACCGTTTTTACAGATAAACACAGCACCATGACCAACCTCATGAGTAATAATAAAGGATAGTCAGAAAAAACCTGAATATGAAACATTAGGTATTGAACGGCGAAACTTAACGCCGCGCTTCTTCTAACCAAGAAGTATAAATAATTTAAATATAATAAAACTTCATTACTCGGTATCGAATCCAAAACCTTCGCAATAATAGTCAGAGTCTGCCTATCTTTTATTTATTTTTAGCTTTTTAGCGCTTTTTATCCCGCATAGCAGGCTGTGCGGGATAAAAAGCGTGAAGCTATAGAACCTAGAACCTAGAACCTACTGTCATCATTGCGTGTTGACCGGTGAAACTCAACGCCGCACTTTGTCTTACCAAAGCGAGAAAGTGAAAATAACTTCAAGTATAATCTATACATGTATATATATATATTAGAAACAAAAAATATAACAAATTCTTTAGAGAACTTTTACTTGAACTAAAGTACTGTCATAAAGACGTCTTCATGTTCCCAAATCTTGCAGCGATTGAGAATGGAATGAAAAGATTTTTACGTTATCCGTTTACTATACGTTTAAGAGCTTCGTGTCGTGTACAGCGTCTGACTGTAAGCGCGATTGGTTATGGGTTCGATTCTATGGGAACGGGGAAAAGAATAGCTTCACTTTTTATCCCGCTAGCAGCTTTGACCTAGTGTGAAAATATTTATGGAAAGACGTATAAATTTTTGACCGCAGCGAGATTCGAACCCACGCCTCTGAAAAACTGCCCTATCGGTTTTAACGCTAAAATATATACGTTATATTTTAAAATTATTATTTTTAAATTATTTCTTTACAACGCTCTGCTAAAACAAAAGCCAGCGTTAAGCTCCATCAACCAATATATATGGAGTGTCTCGACACTAAATTTTCTCACTACACATATGGAATTGAACACGTAACTGTATCTCTACATACATAAGTACATACGTAGTATTGACCACTGCGCCTATAGCAACTTGATAATTCATAACCAAACTAGTTTCAACTTATATAACAACGAGGCCATTCAAAAGGCTATTACGCGGTAATTCTATTTGTCCTGCCTATTACCGTGGAGGTCACCGGTTCAGTTCTTGCACTAACAAAATATTTGTATAATCAATTGCTTATTTAAATATTTATTCGTCTAATAATGTTAAGAAAAAATATTTGAGGTCAGTCGTGGCGCATCAAGACAACGTCCGACTATGAACGTGATCGGTTGTGGGTTCGATTCCCACTCGGCAGATTGATTATATTTAAATTTTTTTTCTTCCTCGCTCTGGTAAGACAAAGTGCGGCGTTGAGTTCCACCACTCAACACGCAGTGTCTCGAATTAGGTAGAGATCAAGGTACAGAGTATCTTAACACTGGGTACTTTTAGTCTATAAAGGCGTGAAGCTAAAATAAAACAAAAAAAAAAAGTGGAGTATCTGACTGTAAACGCGATTGGGTTGTGGGTTCGATACACACTCAGGGGAATGATTATATTTATATTATTGTCATTTCTCTGCTTTGTTAAGACGTTATTACGTCTTATCTCTATATTGAGCTGATAGTGAAGAACGGAGTGCCTTTACACTAAAAACATTTTTGAAAAAACGTATAAAAATTTGAACGCAGCGGGATTTGAACCCGCGCCTCTTGGACACCGTCCAAGCGCTCTGACCGCTAAGCCATGCGTTCTACTACCAGCTGCGTCGAAATTCTTATACGTTTTGTTACAACTTATTTATGTTGTTAGCATCTCTGTAGAGAGATTTTTATAAATTTCTACTACTTAAAGATTATTAAGAAATAATCGTTTAACGAGAGAGATTGCTATTTTATTTTAATATTTACTATTTTTTTTTATTTTTTAAAGTGTTATTCCACACTTAGGATTTAAAAACATTTTTGAAAAAAATTTTATACGTTTTTGTCAAAAATGTTTTTAAATCCTAAGTGTGGAATAACACTTTTAAAATAGTAAATATGCCTTTACACTAGTGTTTCTCTGTCTATTCTGCTTTAAGGCTGTCTTAAAGCTAATAAGAGCTGGCCTGGCTTGGACTCAGGCACGAAGATATATATATAAAAACCTTAAAAAATACGTTTTTATCATGACATCTCTCTTAAATATTACTTTTTTCGATTTTGTAATATCACTTGTTATAATGGCAACAAAAAATTGATCCAACTATCTCACTAACACGATTTATACGATACAGACGGACAGTCAGAAGGACAGTCAGAAGGACAGTCAGAGGGACAGTCAGAGGGACAGTCAGAGGGACAGTCGGAGGGACAGTCGGAGGGACAGTCAGAGGGACAGTCGGACGTACAGTCAGAGGGACAGTAAAGTCGCGATAATAGAGTCCAGTTTTATCTTTCATGTAAGCAAATTTAATTTACATTATCTCTTTGAAATATATTTTTAGAACTCAGTATATACATTTCACAGGTTATTCAGAGACAACCTAATGTCAAAACACTGTGTTCTCCGCTTTCCGTCTGAAATTGAGACACTGCGTGTTGAGTTTTTCAACTTGAGAGGCAATAAAACGCCCTATATAAATTTTGGTGACAAATAGTTACAAGGTCGATGAACCCACGTGGTTGCGCGCATGCGTGGTGGGTAATGATTTAAATGAACTAATTTTTTTCTTATCTACACGCACCTCGTACTACAAGAGGCATTTTTGACACGAAAAATGTGTACAGCGTTAACAATATGAATGTCATTTTATACACAAGTGTATGTCAGACGTGTAATAGTGTGTGTGTAGTGTTTATTTTATTATTATTTCTTTTAGCTTCACGCTTGTATCCCGCATAGCGGGGTAGACAGGAGGTAACTAGTGTCAAGACACTACGTATTCCGATCTCTACATACATAAGTACCTGCATAATATAGACCACTACGCCACGCAACTTAAGAAATTGCCTGTTGAGTGGTGGAATTCAACGCCGTACTTTGTCTTACCAGAGCGAGGAAATAATTTAAATATAATCACTCCCCCGAGTGGGAATCGAACTCACAACTGATCGCGTTTACAGTCAGACGCTGTCACACCAGACGACGACCGGCCTCAAATAACGTATTTATAATGCATTATTATAAAAATATTGAATATATGGCCTTCTTCCCTATATAATTTGTAACTGCGCCAAATTTCATACTCCTTTGATGGTCTAATTTTTGTTAAAAATGGGAGACAATTTTCTTTACGTATTTAAAAAATGTCTTGATGGACGAGAATGTCTTCTAAAAAATTATTTTACCAGTCAAAACTAACCCAATCAAATCGATTGTGTGTTGGGCAGCGTAACTCAACGCTGCGCCTTGTCTAACCAGAGCGAAGTAATAAAAAATATAAAATATGTACAATCAATCCAACGAATGCGTATCGAACCCGCAACCAATCGCGTTTACATTAATTTAGTTCTGCTGCGTTGCGACTTTAATACAAATAGAGTACGGAGTGTCTTGACACTAAGTACTCACTGACTATCACATGCGAGACAGAGTGAGAAGATGTTTTCATATAATTTGAGCGCACATGCTATCTCTTTCTGGTATAATGGAAATGGCGTAACGATTTATGACGTCACAATCCATTAACACATATCGTTTTGGAGTCAGTTATATCAAAACGGTAATAATTTTATTACTTTAGTTATTTTGTGGTTTTTTATGTAATTTTTTTTTATTAAAATCTATATTAGATCAGCAATCTATATTAGACAATTTTTTTATGCCTCATATCTGGACAGGAAGGTCTAGTGTCAAGACTTGGATTTGATACATCGAGTATTGATGGGCGGAAGTCAACCCCGCACTTTGTCTTACCAGAGCGAGAAAATGAAAATAATTTCAGTATAATCATTACTCCGTGTGGGAATCGAACCCACAACTTGTCGCGTTTACAGTCAGACACTAAATGACAATTGAGCCTATGAAATCGGCTTTTACGTACATTTTCTCTAAGTCAAACAAATACTTTTGGTAGGACAAACCGCGGCGTTGAATTTCGCCTGGTTTTTAAACATGTATGTATGTATATTTTGTTATTCTTTCACGTGAAAAATACTGAACAAAGCTATTTAGCCACAATAAAAGTCTGTTATAAATTAAAATTAAACATTCTAAATTAAGTTAAATTTCGGCGTTGTGTTACGCGGCGAAGCCAATAGCGTAATAATAAGAGCGAGAAACAGGAGAAATGTATAACTAGAATTTCTCTGCCTTCAACTTAAGTGTGTCAATAACGTCTAGAGATACGTTGGTAGTGGGTTTGAATTTAGTCTATTAAATATACAAACACAGGATTGTCAAGTGGTATGTCGTTGACTTGCTAAACCAAATCCAGATTGGTAAAATAAGAGCCAAGTTCAATTTAAAGAATATGATTTAGGTAATATTAGGCACAACAGATAATTAGCTGCAGTGTCTTTTTGCTGGCTTGAACTTGGCTCGACATGCTGCTACCTCCAAAAATACTTATATGGAAAAATATACCGTTTCTCTTGTACTTGAAGTTCTACTATAATAAAAAAAATGTACGAATGTATGTAGAGGCCGGTCATGTGTTGATCGGTCAACGCGATCGGTTGTGGGTTCAATTCCCACTTGGAGTAAGGATTATGTTTAAATTATTTTCAATTCCTCGCTTTGTTAAAATAAAGCGCTATGTTGAGTTCCGTCACTCAATGTCTCGAATTCAGCGGAAAGCGGAGTACGTAGTGTCTTGACACTAGGTACTTCCTGTCTACCCCGCTATGCGGGATAAAAGCGTGAAGCTACGGTAGTTATATTGTATATTTTTTACATTACAATTTTTCAGGCGAGTGAAACGGAAAATTGCATAATAATAGATCAAGAGATGTCATTTTATTTGAACATAACATTTGTATGTAAATATGATTTCTTATTACAAATTATTTACTTTTTTGTTACTTTCAGGTAGTGACAGAGAACCTAGTGCCAAGACACTCCGTTCCCTGCTTTTCTTCCATAATCGAGATATAGGCGGTGTTCAACGCCATGTTTTGTACTGAATCTATAAGCAATGGCGTTTACGGTCAGACATGATGGCCTTATAGTATTTTATCACAAGGACTAAAAATTTAAGGCAGTGCCTTGACACTATGGTCTCTCTGTCTACCCTGCTATGCGGGATGGCGCGTGAAGCTGCTTATATATGTAGTATACAGAGACTATAGAGAGGGAGCTCCTCTAGTTCCATGCGAGCCTGGTACAACTCTCTTATTTATTTGATACACTTATTTAATATATAAGCAGTCAACGGAGTGTCTTGACACTAGGTTCTCTCCGACTACCCTGCTATGCGGGATGGCGCGTGAAGCTGCTTGTATATGTAGTATATAGAGACTCTAGAGAGGGAGCTCCTCTAATGTCATGCGAGCCTGGTACAACTCTCTTATTTATTTGATACACTTATCTAATATATAAGCAGTCAACGGAGTGTCTTGACACTAGGTTCTCTCTGACTACCCTGCTATGCGGGATGGCGCGTGAAGCTGCTTATATATGTAGTATATAGATATAATTCTCAGTCAGGTATTTGAAGTAGGCGTTTCGTTCCGACATCCGACATAATGTTTCTTAATTAACGTCAACTGGAGGGAACGTTTTTACTAGGGTTTTATTCAATTCTGTAAATAAGTAATGTAATACTATAACTTAACGCTCTATCCTACATAGCAGGATAGACAGGAACTATACCTAGTGTCAAGACACTTTGTACTGCGCGAGACATTACGTGTTGAGTGGTGGAGCTTAACGCCGCACTATGTCTACTAGAGCGAGGAACTGAAAATAATTTTAATATAATCACTCCCCCACTCCCCCGAGTGGATATCGAACCCAAAATCGATCACGTTTACAATCAGACTCTGTCTCACTGCGCCACCACCAGAACGACAAAATACAGGGTGTTAGAAAAGATGAAATTTGGTTTGTAAGTCCTTTAAAGAGTAGAGGAGAAACACTTGGCAATTTAACTAAAATTATACCGGAAAGAGAAAAAGACGAGGTTTTACGTTTTAAATAAGATATTACAGCAGGGGTTATTATATGCGCCTTGTATGTAGAGGCCGGTCATGTCTGACTGTAAACGCGATCAGATGTGGGTTCAATTACCATTTGCGGGGATTATATTTAAATTATTTTCATTTACTCGCTCTGGTACCAACGGCAAAGCGCGGTGTTGAGTTCCGCCACTCAACGTGCAAAGTCTTGAACTCGTCGGAAAGCGGAGTACGGAGTGTCTTGACACTAAATACTGCCAGTGTAATCTGCTATGCGAGAGAAAAGCGAGAAGCTAAAAAAATGAACACAAGTTATAAGTAGAGCATCGTGACACAGTGAGACGGTATCTGATTGTAAGCGACGATTGCTGGTTAAAGCCTCTAGGTAAATAGATTTTTATTGCCAGGAATAATAAAATGCAGCGTTGAACACCGCTAATAATTTATGTCTCACAAAAAAGGCAAAAACTTATAATTGCCAACTTTACCAATTCAATATGTATGTATATAGGTATATGTATATTTAGTCTATTGCTCTTCCACAATTTGTTGATACAATTATTGTAGCAGAGTAACGTATACAATGGCGGAACTAAACACCGCGTTTTGTCTTACCAGAACGATGAAACGGTGAACTCAAGCGACTTCTAAACAAGACCATTGCACTAACTGTATTGTATAAACATATATTATAAAAAATATAACACAACATGTTTTTTTTTATTCGAGACATTGCATGTTGAGTGGTGGAACTCAACGCCGCTCTTTGTCTTTATCAGAGCGAGGAAGTGAAAATAATTTAAATATAATCACTACCCCAAGTGGGGATCGAACCTACAACCGATCGCGTTTACAGTCAGACGCTGTCACGCTATAAATGGAACACAATAAACAAATAAATAAATAGAGAAATTGTGACTAATTTCTCCACTTTCTCCGCTCTCTCCAATCATACCTTGAACAAAACTCAAATGTCATAGCAAAAAAAAACAATCCATACAAATATTTTCATTTAAAATCCATCATTTGCCACGTCCCGTTATCAACGCGTTATCACCACGCCTTAATTTCTCGCACGCATGCGCGTTGCCTTGACAACCCGGTTGCCATGGCGACCGCGGGATGTAGGTCAGATAGACCCTAGATGACCTGGATTCCGTTACAAGAGCTATTTTTGAAAGCACTAGATTTAGTTCTTTATGTGTTTGTGTGAGGTCTTTTTTGAAATATACATATTAAACATGATTTATATCTAGTAAGGTAAAATGGCGCGGAGTTGAGTTCCGCCAACGGGATATCTTTTGAATTCGAACGGGAAGCTAAAAACGGAATGTTTTTACACTGGGTTGTGTCTCATTACCCTGCTTCACGCTTTATCTTTTATATTTTTCTATAATAATAGAGTAGAAATATATTGAGTTAATAAAATATACCCTATACACACTAACACACGTTTGACACACACTTGTGTACAAAGTGACATACACGTTGCTAATATTATAGGTAAAAACAAAAAGAGATAATCCAGTGTCTCTTTCGCTCATTTTTGAGATTGCAACTGTTGCGCGGAACTAAACGCTGCGCATAATTACGCCGTGTTAAAAAGTAGTTGCTTGAAACAAGTTAATGAATCGCGTTTTAAATGAAATTTAAATTAAGATCATTGATTTTCGTGATTTATAAACATTTTAAATGAAACTATTTTAAACGGATTAATCGCGTATATTTTGGTATTTGAAAATATATTATAGAAAACGAGACGTTTCGAACACTTCACAGTAGTCCATTAACACTGTAGACTACCTCTAAATACATTGAAATTACTTCAAAGATTCCAAACAAACAAAAAATTTATAAATTATTTTCATTCTTCTGTTCTGATGAAGCAAAGCGCGGCGTTGAGTTCCGCAATTCAAATGTCAACGCACAATGTCTTATTCAGGCGAAAAGTGAACTGAGTGTAAAACACTATGCATAACGCATGGTTATAAAAACGCTTGGGTCTGTAAAAAATTATCTATATCTATTTACTTATATATTTTATTTTCTGTATATAACTAAAAGAAGGCATTAATATATACGCCAAAGTCTAGATTTAATATTAAAAAAAAAAAAAAAAGCAAATAAATGTACCGTAAGTCCATAATGAGTAAAGAATCATATAAAAAAGTAATTATTATTATATTCCGCATAGCTGAGTAGATAGAAAGTACATAGTGTCAAGACACTCCGTACTGCGCATTCCACCGAATTCGAGACATTGCGTGTTGAGTGGTGGAACTCAACGCCGCACTTTGTCTTTACCAGAGCGACGAAGTGAAAATAATTTAAATATAATCACAGTTCACAGCGTTTACAGTCAAACGCTGTCCCACTACGCCAAGACCGGCCTTAAATTATTATTTTTTTTTACTCCTTAATTAAAATCGACATCAACCGGGAATCAAACTGTAGCTCCACTTACCGTAATACGTCATCGCCACCAAATGATCGTTCATCATGATTTTACACTTTCACACTGAACACATCACAAACTAAAGATTAGAAGGAAATTATAAAAAATATATATTTATTTAATATAAATTTATACGCATTTATATGTATTTATGTATATTTATATGTATTTATTTACAATTTGTGCAATAAACGATTAATATAGACGATCGGATTATATTATTTAAATTTTTTAATTTTATAAATGCATAGTTTTCACGCGCATTTCATCCCGTATAGCAGAAAGTACTTAGTGTCAAGACACTCTTGGACACGTTGAGACACTTGGGTCTCTATGAGTATTATAGGTTTAGGCGTTTTTAATTGTATAAGAAAAATTATAATAGAAAGTAATCAATGTAACAAAAGGTATGGACCTGTGTCCGTGGTGCTAATAAAAGTATTTATTATATATATATATATATATATATATATATATATATATATATATATATATATATATATATATATATATATATATATATATATATATATATATATATATATAATAAATATTTATATTTATTGTAAATTGTTAACGTCACGGTTTCTCATAATAATACGTATGTATGTGTAAAACGGAGGGTCTTGACACTAGGTTTCTCTCTGACTCTGCTATGCGGGATGGCGTAAAGGTAGAAAGGTGACCGTTACAATGAAAATACTATTTATAATTTAACTCATATTAAAACATAACAAATGCATACAATTATACGTATTTAATAAGAGTTAAAATTTAATTGACGTCTATGAGTTTAATTTAATTCATCTTAACACGACTACTCGTATAGCAGGGTAGTGAGAGAGAGAGCCTACATTTTTGTCCTAAATTCGAGATATAGCGTGATGATTGGCTGAGTTCAACGCCGCACTTTCAAGTAGAGGAAAAAAATAATAATTTAAATATATCTATGAACCCATAATCACCATTAACAATCAAACATATTATATATATTTTTATGTTTATTTTAATATTTATATGTTTACTTAAGAAATTGTTTAGCGTGTCCTTTTATTGAATAGAACCGACGACCTTCGCAGTAATAACGACGTCAACCAACATATATTATTTTAACTTTTATATATATATATCACAATATATAGCAATGATGACAAAAGCCTATAGAAAATAAAATAGTCACGTGTAATAAGTCGATAGATTTTAAAAATCATTTATTTATTATTGTAATTAAAAAAAAATTTGCTTCTATCCCACACATAGCAGGATAGTCAGAGACAACCCAGTGTCTAGACACTGTGTTGCTTTCCGCACATAATCCAGACATTACGTGTTGAGTCGTGAACTCAACGCCGCGTTTTGGCAAATCTTCAAACGCAACATTCAAAATTCTTAAAAATGTGCACATGTGTCCGGAAGACAATACAATATAGTCAGAACGATCATATACAGCGTGTTATGTTTAGTTATTTTTAAACTAATTTAATTTTATTATTATTATAGTAATAAAAAAATCACTGAATCGTGTTTTGTTAAAAAAAAATAAGTGCGAATATCTATAAGCCGTACCGTTATAGAGCAGCGTTTAACTCCACTGACCAGTGCATCATTTACGTTCTCCGTACATTGTTATCAAAATCTGAACACCTGAGCGGGTTTTCTAAGAAGAATCTCTAATAATAATTAAAATGGGATTCGAACCCACAACCCCCTTGTTATTTGAAGCGCTTACAAAACAAAACTAGAATCAAGGTTATATATATTATATTTGGTCGCACGTTTCACAGACGGTTAGTTGGGTATAGCGTGTCAAGGCAGAGTTTCGTAACGCCACGCACAATAGATGCTAAGTAGTTAACTTAAAGTAAGGAAAAAACATAATAAACGTTCACTATACAGTGTTAGGACACTATGTTTTCAGTTTACAATTTAAATTTGAACGGTGGAACTTAACGCTGCGGGCAAAATGTACATAATATAAATATGTATTAGGTTATAAAGAGAATATAGTGTTGTAATCACAATTGCTCTAATTGCTGTTCAAATTGCAGATAGTTTGTGTAAAGTGGCGGTACTTAACGCCGCGCTTTGTCTTTTCTAGAAGAGCTCAGAACTATTGTTTTACATTAAGAGATTCAAACTGGGTCTTGATGAACTCGATAGCGGTCGGGATCATAATTTTTTTAAAGAGTTAGATAATTTTAATTCAATTATAAAGTAACTATCAGAAATTGAGACATTGCTAGATTAGTGACGGAACTCAACGCCGCGCTTTCACTTGAATTTTATAAAATCATTGTACGTTTAATCCACAGCAATGTAACAGACTACAGTTTTCAACTCTGCTCTAATTTCATATTTAATATTAAAAAAAGTATTTTTCATTATATATTCAGTTCAAAAAAATTGTATGAAAAATTAATTAACACTCGACACTGCCACCTTCGGTTGAACAAAATTTGTATTTCTATTTCAGACATAAATTGGTAATAACTATTTAAAATATATATATATATATATATATATATATATATATATATATATATATATATATATATATATATATATATATATATTTTTAAATAGTTATTACCAATATTGGTCGTTGTTTCGATACGTACTCACTATAATTATATTTTAATTTTTTTCCTTTCAATGCTCTGATATGATAAAGCGCGGCGTTTAGTACCGCTACATTACGTGCAACGCCTCAGATCTTTGACTACACTGATGCATAGCATCGCGCTCTATGCGGAACATGGCGGAACTCAACGCTGCACTTCTGATTAACAGAGAAATCTAATTTGTATTATAATTTCCTGTAAAATATAATTATTTGTGTTTATATAGCAGAACTACCTTGAGAATTGATAAAAACATTATAAATTGACAAATGATGTTTTTATATTAATTCATCAATTACAGAAGCGCTTGTAAAAGCCTTTTTGATTAGAACCTCTCTCTCCATCTCTCTCACCTTCTCTAACTATATTTCTCTTACAAGACAACCGTATGGCGTAAATAATAAAATTATAATACAAGTTAGATTTCTCTGTTAAGTTATGCTAATGCGCAGCGTTAAGTTCCGCAACTCAACGTACCTATATATATTTTTTTAAAATGCAACATAAAAAAACCACCTAGCTAGCTATTTCTAAAAGTAAAGCTATACAGGATGTACATTAAAGCTAAAATTGCGTTTCTCATTTTCCAATCTAAATATTGGTTACATTCTCTCTATCTCTCTGTCTCTATTATCTCTTTCTGTATATCTATCTCTGTATTAGTAAACTAAACTCGAACCCACTACCTAGTTGTACATTCACACTACTGTACATAGAAATATTTATGTGTAATCCAAGCCGTTAACCTAATAAATAAAGGTTAATATGTGCTTAGAATATTAAAATTTATATATATATATATATATATATATATGTATTTAAATATATATATATATATATATATATATATTTCATTTTCGTACTATATCCGGTAGAGCAGGGCTGTTAGAGAGAACCTAGTGTCAAGACACTCCATTTTCTACTTCAAATTTTAATGACCTGTGGAATTTAACTCAGCTCAATGTTTAATTCTTATAAGAGATAGGAAATTATATTCGCAAGTTAAGTCTTCTAAATATTTAAATTAAATAATTATTTTCACTCTGGTAAAACATGGTCCGGCGTTGAGTTCCGCCACTCAACACGTAATGACTCGAATTCAGAAAGCGAAGTACGGAGTGTCTTGACACTAGGTAGTTTCTGTTTACCCTGCTATGCGGGATGAAAAGCGTGAAGCTAAAAAACATAAAAAAAATATCGATATCTGACCAAGCGCATCACTAGCAATTTAAATGCAAGGCCATGTCACACAATAGTTCTAACTGTGGGCAAAATCATATCCTAATTACTGGACTGTAGAGGCGTAGTGTTGAAATAAACTAGATTTTTTTAAAACAAATATTTTTAATCTATTATACAATAGTTAAAATAATAAAACAATTTAAAAAAAATATGTATTAAAAAATCTATAGATTATTATTATTTACTATTTTTAAAGTGTTATTCAACACTTAGGATTAGAAAACATCTTTGAAAAAACGTATAAAAATTTTGAACGCAGCTGGTAGTAGAACGCATGGCTTAGCGGTCAGAGCGCTTGGACGGTATCCAAGAGGCGCGGGTTCGAATCCCGCTGCGTTCAAAATTTTTATACATTTTTTCAAAGAGATTATTATTATTTTTTTAGATTCTATTTAGTCTAGATTTTATAGCGTATAGCAGGGTAGACAAGAAGAAACTAGTGTCAAGATGCTTCGTAGTCCATTGTGTGTTGAGTGGCGGAACTCAACGCCGTGCTTTGTCTTATCAGAGCGAGTAACACGATTACGTGGCGACACATTTCGATAATTATTTTCACTTGTATCTATCTATCTGATAGTAGTATAACTAGGTATATATAGCGTTGAGTTCCGCCACTTATACACATTTTTCATGTAATGTCTTATAGTTATATAATGATGCGTTTATGTTTTATATCAAACAAAATATCTTGGAATAGTCAGTCATATAAGGCGCGGCGTTGAGTTACACTCAACGTTAAAATAAATTGAATATTAGTATTTTATTGTTTACGTTTTTTGACGTTTTTCCTATGTTTAATTTAAAGCGAGTTTATTTGACACTCACTGTGAACCCAATTTGGTTGTGGGTTCGATACACAATTAGGGGAATGATTATGTTTAAATTATTATCACATTCTTGTTTTATTAAGACGAACAATATAGACGGCAGAGTGTTTCGACACTAGGTTTTCTCTGGCTATACTCCCACTGTTATGCGAGAGGTGCTTAAATTTGAACCTGTTACCATCGTTTATTTAGAACAATATAGATAAAAACAAAAGTGTTTAATATAACAATTTCCTAACAATTCGCGAGCCTTGTACAAGTGTTTATTGTGTCAAGGTGCTTTACTGTATTGTGTTGTTAGATGTCATTTGTGGGATATTTTTTTTTTTAAAAAAAAAGAAGTTATAAAAACTGTATTATACAGCGGTTCGTTTTTATTAAAATGGATTGTCTTAGTATTGAGATAATTGTGGATTCGATTTTTGTACAGGTCTTGTTGAGACGTAAAATAAAGGTAACCATAGCAACGCGTATGTCAATTTATACACAAGTGTATGTCAAACGTATAGTAGTGTGTGTAGTGTTTGTTTCTTTAATATTGTTTTATAGCTTCTCACTTTTATCCCGCGTAGCACGGTATACAGAAAGTACCTAGTGTCAAGACACTCCGTATTTCGCTTTCAACCAAATTTCAAACATTGCATGTTGAATGACGGAACTCAACGCCGCGCTTTGTCTTACCAGATTTTGGAAATAGAAATCATTTAAATATAATCCTCCGAAATGGAATCGAATCCACAACCGATCGCGTTTACAGTCAGACGCTGTCATACAAGGCCTTATTTTATTAATTTAAAGTATTTTAATATATTATTATTATTTCATATATTTTTTTATATTAACTAAGAATAAAACGGAGAAGTTAATGACTAAATTGCCTCTAAAGGAAGGAGAATTTCGTCACTAAACTCTTTCTATAGAAACTATTATAGATGGACTATTTTGATATAAATAATACTATGATATACTTATCTCTGTTATCATTTTGTTATCTAAAAACGAAAAATTGGTACATCTCGATGTCACTACCACTACGACTTACAAGTGTTAAATTTTTTTTTAGCTTCACGCTTTTATTCCGCATAGCAGGATAGACAGAAAGTACCTAGTGTCAAGACACTACGTACTTCGCTTTACACCGAAATCGAGACATAGCGTGTTGAGTTGTGGAAATTAACGCCGCACTTTGTTTTATTAGAGCGGGGAAGTGAAAATAATTTAAATATAATCACTCCCTCGAATTTGAACCTACGACAGATCACGTTTACAGTCAGACGCTGTCCCATTGCGCCACGGCCGGCCTCAATAATTTTAACATACCCATAGATGCTTATAGGCTACGTAGTCACTAATATCGCAGTCACGTGACCCTAGTGTCAAGACACTCCGTTCTCTACTTTCGTACTACAGAAACAATGATATTTCTACAGAAATTATATTAAGCTAGATTCGAACCTGTGATTATTACATATGTACATAAGTATTTAAAACACTCTTATGTGCTACAAGTCGTTATAGTAAAAATTAAATATATATTGTAATATGTATATATATTTGTATGGGTGTTAGAACACTAGAAACAATGTCTATTTAAATGCGTAACTCAACGCTGCGTATAGTTTAAATAGAATGAAGCTATAGTACTATTGTAAATATCAATATTTCTTTAAATGTTTGAACTCAGGACTATTGTATGAAGATAATTAACTTAATATTAGTTGTTAAAATTAATTTCGTATCTTTTTTTTTTATATCGCTGCATAATATAAAAAAAAATAAACTCTACCATCCTCTCAATTACACAATCCACAAAATTTAGGTCATTGCACAAATTGTAAAAAAAAAATATATAATTTACATTTGTACATAAAAAAATATATCAACCACAGATCATAAATACATATAATAAAATAAAAATAAATAAATTACCGCACAATTTAGTCAATTTAAAACCTCATTTATCCCTTAAAAAAACATAATTCACTGCACTTCACTATATGGGCTGTATAAATAGAAGCCAGTGTCTATTTCTGTATTTAGAAAAAAAAACGAAACACGCATGCGCTCTACCGCGTTCGGCTTTACACTGACTAATGTCAGTTTTAAATTATAATACGACCAAATTGAGATGGACTGTGAAACAGTACGAATGTCGAATATGGCATAACTCTTATATTTTTTGGAAATATTAAAAGTAAAAGATAAGTTTTAAAATATTTATTTTTAATTAAAATAGGGTTAATTAAAACTATAAGAGGTTGATCGTGGCGTAGTTTGGCAGCGTCTGATTATAAACGTGATCAGTTGTGAGTTCGGATCCCACTCGGGGGAATGTTTATGTTTAAATTATTTTCATTTCCTCGCTCTGGTAAGACAGAGTGTGACGTTGAGTTCCGCCAATCAACACGCAATGTCTCGAATGTCCCTCTACACTGCTATGAGGGATAAAAGCGTGAAGTTAAAAAAATTATAAGTACTTTTAAATTGCAATATTTTCCCATTTTGCTTGATTCTTTATTATTTTTAATAATTCTGTTTAAGGACTTAAGACTTAAAATATAAACATCTATTGCGTATTAATTAAAAAAAGGTATACATTTTTTATTTTTTTAAATATTTGGATGTGAACGTTTTTTACTTGATATAACTTTTAATTCATTGTAACAAATAAACTCTCTTAAAAAATAATAATTTAAAAAAAAAACATTAAATTCATAAAAAAAATCAATCAACTTAATAAATTTAATTTATATTTAATATATATTATATTAATTTTCCTGAAATTGCAACTAACGCCATTTTGCTTTACGCCTCTCGCACCTCAATTTAACAGTGTAACACAAAAACTATTCGAACGGCCATGTTGTTATACGACCGAATTAAAGAGTCGACTGACCTATATACCACCATATAACTTATATACATATTTAATTAAGTAGATTATTAAAAATTTCATATATATATACATTATATAATATATATATAAAAGGAAACAACGCTTAAAACTTTAATTTATTAGTATAATTGATTATTTAGTTTATACTGCTAATTTTAATTGTATAGGTTTTCAAATACATCTCAACTTGACAGGGTTATGTTAGTCACGAGATGTCTATTTATATATTACAGGTGAAGCTAAATGAAGTATTACAAAATATGTCTTTTTTTGTGTATTTACATTCAGTTTTATTGATTTCACCTCTATATTGATTATTGATATAATGTGCGGCGTTGAGTTACGCCGGTTAACGAGTAATATCTCGAAGTTGTACTGAAAACAGCGAAATGTCTTGACACTAGGTTAACTTTGATTGGGATAAAGATATAATTATAATATTTCAGTCTTTTTTTTTCATTCAGATGGATAAGTATATAATAGATTTTATAATTTTCCACAGCAGGGTAGTCAGAGAAGCTAGTGTCACGACACTTACGACAAAGTGCGGCGTTGAACACCTAGTGTCTTGATTCTCTCTTCCTAGCTTGCTATATGGAAAAAATGAACATCCATTAAATACTTAAACTATCTAATATTATTATATATTTACATCTGAAAATAATAATTAAAAAAACAACTAAATATATTTCGTACAAAATCTAGACAAAAAACTAGTGCCAAAGTTAGGCATTTCATAATTAGGTCAAAATCTAGGTCATTTAAGTAGGCTACGAGATTGTGAAGCGTGTTCTCTGGAAATTTTTATTGTGGTTTTTTTTTAATTTCAAATTTTCAATTTGATCTTGTTTGTGGGTTCGATTCTCAGTCGGGGGAATTATATTTAAATATTACGCTTCATCCCATAAAGCGTATAGTCATATATGGATAGTGTTAGGACATACCGTTCTTTCGTTATCAAGACATTGCGTGGTGTAACTCAACTCCGCACTATCTTATACAAAAAAAGAATATATATATATATATATATATATATATATATATATATATATATATATATATATACATATATATATATATATATATATATATATATATATATATCTTTTTTTTTAAATAACAAAAAATGATAATTTACAAACAAACAGCACACGTTACAAACAAAACTTCATATGTTACAACAAGCGTCTCTTGCGCAGTTATTTTCTATTCCAACCAAATATGATCTCTATTTCATTAGAATTAAAACTGCTTTTTGTGTAAAATAAAAAGAAAATTATACAGGAAATGATAATTTAACATGATGTATTTAGCGGTACGGATGTAGTGGTTGTAACACACCTGGGTTGCAGGTTCGAGATCTGTTTGATGTAATTTTGAGATAGTGGAACAAAGCCTGTCTACACGATTGGTTGTGGGTTCAATACACACTCGAATCACGAGGGAATGATTGTTTGATTATACAGATGCAACCTCGATATAACGAAGGATGATATAGAAAATGATTCGCAATATCAAGTTAATTGTTACAACGAGGTTAGGTTGGTCTACGATTAGTCATAACGGGGTGAAAATTGTGCAATGTAGATAACTGATAGAAATCGTTATAATGAGGTTGTGACTTGACGAAATTATGTAAAATAGAGGTAGATAATACTTTCTATTATATTTTGCAAGGATTGAAGATTCTTTTGAAAAGGATATATTAGTCAAAAAGACTTATGTAGGTAAATGAGGCCGGTCGTGGCGCAGTGGGACAGCGTCTGACTGTAAACGCGATCGGTTGTGGGTTCGATCCCCACTCAGGGGAGTGATTATAGTTAAATTAATTTCACTTCCTCGCGCTGGTAAGACAAAGTGCGTCAATGAGTTCCACCATTCATGACGCAATGTCTCGAATTCGGTGTACGGCGAAATACGGAGTGTCTTGACACTAGGTACTTTGTGTCTACTCTGCTATGCGGGATGAAAATAAAAAATAAGTAATGTTATAATTTGTATTAACTTTTATGGCCAGCTGTAGGCAATTTCTAAAAAGTGGACAATTTTCAAAGTGAAGTGGAAACTAGAGAACGGAGTCAATCAATTTAGATCTCTATCTTTTAGATATTAAGTGCTTTATATAGTCAAAAGAGAATTATACAGGGTGTTTCACTATTTTTAAAGTTTTATTCCACACTTAGGATTAGAAAACATTTTTGAAAAAAAAGTATAAAAATTTGAACGCAGCGGGATTTGAACCCGCGCCTCTTGGAAACCATCCAAGTCCTCTGACCGCTAAGCCATGTGTTCTACTACCAGCTACGTTGAAATTCTTATACGTTTGTTACAATTTAATTATGCTGCAAGAAGCGCTTAGTCAAAGTGACGACTCAACTCTACGGCGATAATAATTTAACGTAATATATTTAGCGATACAGCCAAAGTGTCTATATAATAATTTCTATAAAATACTGTCTATAAAATACCTGGGTAATGGGTTCGAGATCTGTTTGATGCAATTTTGACCTACCTTTCTAACCTAGTATATGGAAAAAAAGAAAGATTCACGCTTTGCCTCGCACAGCAGGGTAATGAGAGACAAACCTAATATCAAGACACTTCGTTGAGTGCTTTTATAAACGAAATCGAGACATTGCCTGTCAAGTGGCAGCGCCGCGTTATGTCTTACCAGAGTGGTGAAATGAGATTAACTTTTAAATATAACGATATATACAAAATAACTTTAAGATTTAACTCTATGTTTATCTTTTTATAGTAAAAAAGAGGTAAAGAAACAGAAGAACCAGATGATGGAAACTGGTCACCTTCGCCCATTAACATCTACAATATTAGAGTTGTGGATGCGTTGCCAGCCTTGAGTGTGAAGGTGTCTGCACATCCTTCAGAACCCCCACATCATAGCGCCCAGAGGAAACCTCACCAGAAAGACCATTTCCCAACACTTTACATTGGAATAAATATTTTGGTTTTTTTTAAAAAAAAAAAACTTTTGTTCCTACCTTTTTTTTAGTCTGTGGGTGAGTACAGAAAAATTATTGACATAAATATATTGAATATAGGACGTCTTACTAGGCATTGTTTTATTTATAAATCACAGTTAAGAATAAGAAATGCAATTGAGTTTTTTTTAAACTTCACGCTTTTATCCCGCACAGCAGGATAGACAGAAAGTACCTAGTGTTAAGACACCCGTACTCCGCTTACCACCGAATTCGAGATATTGCGTGTTGAGCGGCAGAACTCAACGCCGCGCTATATCTTACCAAAGTAAGGGAATGTAAATAATTTAAATATAATCATTCGCCGAAGTAGAAATTGAAACCACTACCGATTCCGTTTCCAGTCAGAATTTGTCCCACTGCGCCACGACCGGCCTTTTGATAATTGACTTGTAGAATTGCCATTTTTGGTATTTCTTGTTTAACCAGAGAAAAGAGACACTCATAAATATTTAGCTTCTAACCGTACCATACCATATGAGGATATTTCTGAACACCTTATAGGTTGGATAGATCTATCCTGGGATAGCTCTATCCTGGGATAACTCTATATCGAGCTATCCCGCGTAATTAAAAGTAATATTTAATAGAAAGCAGCTTGATGTTTATCAAATAGTTTTAGTACTATTTATAAAATAGTTGTTTTAGAAAAATTATTTTTTATAATATCAGCTATTTAAAAGAGAAAAACCTATCGAAATCGGTCCAGCTATTCCAGTATCATTGTAAATAATGTTACTAAGGTATATGTACCGTGTATATATATATATATGTATATATATATATATATATATATATATATATATATATATATATATATATATATTATATATAACTTACCTTTCATGTGATCTGAAGTATCGGCCCG
The DNA here is from genome assembly GCA_032432895.1 of Dryadula phaetusa. Taxonomy (NCBI): domain Eukaryota; kingdom Metazoa; phylum Arthropoda; class Insecta; order Lepidoptera; family Nymphalidae; genus Dryadula; species Dryadula phaetusa. The sequence continues at coordinate 537,700 of JAOYRS010000098.1, read as the reverse complement.
CATTATATCTGTCAAGTAGTGTTCCAGTGACCTCATGTTGTCCAAGCCGCTTCGATCCTGAAAACAAAAATGTTAATTAAAAAAAACAGCCTTTATATATATAATTTCCTTTGGATAAAGTACTGAAAACGAAGAACGGAGTGTCTTATCATCTGTCCTAGTGTTAAGACACTCTGTATTTCACCGAACTCGTGACATGTCGTGTTGAGTTGCGGAACTCAACGCCAGCGCTTTGTCTAATAAGAGCGAGAAAATGAAAATCATTTAAATATAATCATTCCCTCGAGTGGGAATCGAGCCCGCCTTAGCTGTTAGACCCGTTCCCACTGCGCCACGACCGGCCTCAATAATAAATAAATATATCGTTTTCATTGCTCTTATAGAGAGCTTGTTGTCTTTAAGTTTTACCTAAAAGAGTCCAGGAATTATAAATAGTTGCTTTTAAATACTATTCTTCATTAATACTAAAAATAAACACAAACGATTCGAATCCAAACCCTATAATTCAAAATCCACCACTGAACCCTACAGTACAGTAAAGCAAAGTAGTTCCATATAAGACAATCCAAAACCCCCAGATCCCTGGCAACCTGGAACGGTTTCAGGGCAGGAGGCTCAAGCAAACTGGTCACCCAATGACCTACTTACCCTTACGCAGTATGACGTCAGTGTAGCACTGCGCTATTAAGTGCGAACACACTGAAAAATATATCTTACCACCCGCAAAATAAAGCTCAAATTCAATTACAAGCCATAATAATGGGAAATAAAGCTGAATTTCGTATGGCCAATAATATTCCACCCTGTATATACTATGTCAGTTGTATTGTTAGCTTTTCTTTGGAATAGGGGTGGTTTTCGCTTGTTTTTTTGTTATGTTATTTTTGGTACGGGGATGGGGTAAAGGTCATGTTCCGCTGCATTGCGAAATTGTATACTAGAGGTTACTTGACCTTAGTTATAATTAATTAATATTTAAATTTCAACCTCTTTTTTGTCATCCTATTTTGCGTTTGTCTTCCGCATTGCAGAGGAACTGCTCCTAAAGGCGTATTTTCGTGGTTATCTTGTCAACATTTGACGTTTAATGTGTAAAAAAACAAATAATTTTAAGCGTGTTGCTTAGACATTCTTTTTAAATCCAAATTGCTATTATTATCTACATATGTTTTCAATCAGAAGCTATTTACAAAATAGAGACGTGTAATTTGGTGTCGTAACTCAACACCGCCACCTCACCAGTTTGCAGAAGAAAAACAATTTTAGATACAATCACTCCCTCGTGTGTATCGAACCCGCAACCAATCGTGTTTACAGTCAGACTTGACTTTGAAAATATTATAAAATTATATAATAGTTATTTTTATTTAACTTCACGTTTTATCCCTTGCAGGGTAGAAAAGATGGAGCGTTAAACGCTGAGTTCCCTGCAAACCTCTTTCGCCTCGTCCACAGTCATTATCCTCTTCAGGCATGCCCTTCGGGGGGTCCTCACACTTTTTACCTGACCTTCCTCCAGTATCTTCGATACTGTGTTTTCGAAGGTGACCCGAGGTCTCCTCCGACCTCTCGTACCACTCACCTTGGCTTCATAAATCTTTCTTACCATTCTTTCATCGCTCATTCTCTCAACGTGCCCAAACCACCCGAGCACGTTCTTCTTCATTCTTACTATGACATAGTTAATTTATTCATCTATATAATGTATCATAGATTATAAAATCAATAATGGAAGGCCTTGATCGTGAATAAACTACTTATTAAATGTAAATATGTATCTATAAAGTGTGTTTGTATGTATAAAGGTAGCAAATTTTACGAAGATATGAGAATAATTTAGCAGCTTATATTGATTTATTATGTTTTTTTTAGCTTCACTCTTTCGTCCAGCATAGTAGGGTAGACAGGAAGTGCCTAGTGTCAACATACTCCGTACTTTACTTTCCACCGAATTCGAGACATTGCGTGTTGAGTGGTGGAACTTAACGCAGCTCTTTGTCTTTACCAGAGTCAGGAAGTAAAAACAATTTAAATATAATGACTCCCCACTCGTGTGTATCGAACCCACAACCGATCGCGTTTACAGTCAGACGCTGTCACACGGCGCAACAACCGGCCTCTGGGCTTAACAGAGGAAGGAAATGAAAATAATTTAAATATTATTATTCCCCCGAGTGGGAATCGAACCCATAACCGGTCGCGTTCATGGTCAGATGTTATCCCACTGCACCACGATATATTCTTACAAATTTAAAATTAAATTTAAAGGAAGACCCGTTAGCGCGTAAATACCCGTTGCCTTAGTAACGTGTACGTCACTTTATACACAAGTATTTGTTAAGCGTATAGTGGTGTGTGTAGTGTTTATTTTACTAATTTAAACAATTAGATTAATTTTCAACGAGTTTTAATTTTGAACTTTAATTGTGATAAATTTCTTACGCCTTTGTCAGCTTAATATTTGCAAAAAGAATCTTAAGTTAAGGACTGAGTAAAATTCATTCAAAACGCATTATATATATATATATATATATATATATATATGAAAGTAAATATAAAAGTGTTAGAGGGTAGGGAATTGGGGAGGATTTCCCAGAATTCCTACGAAAATGGAAAAACCAGGATTTTTTTTATTTATTTATTATTTTATGTTATTATTTTAAATGACATTTTTGAGGCTGTCATATTTTTTGACACAACACCTGATTATAAACGCTATTGGTTATGAGTTCGATTCCTATTCTGAAGAATTATATTTCAATTATTTTTTTAACTCAACTCCACTCAACGCGGAATGTTTCGAATTCGAGCGGAAACTGGCGACCGAAGTGTCTTGACACTGAGTTGTCTCTGATTATCCTTCTTTGCGGGATAAAGCGTGACACTGTTATATCTCGTATATAAATATATAAAATAATATGTTTCAACATTTTAAACTTATAAAAAAAATAAAATTGAAAAATACTCTTTTGCTTATCTTATCTATGACCGATTACAATACAGAGCAAGCTATCGACAGAGGCTGTGACTTTTAAGTATTAATTTTATGCCTATTTGTTATCATAATAACTTAGTGATAAATCATTGTAGTTTTTTTCAGCTTCACGCTATTATCCCGCTTAGCCGGGTAGATAAAATGTGCCTAGTGTCAAGACACTCCATACTGCACTTTCAGCCGAATTCGAAACATTGCATGTTGAATGGCGAATCTCAACGCCACAATTGATAAAAATTTAAAGATAATCACTCCCCCCAATAGAAATCGAACCCACAACCGATCGCGTTTGACAGTCAGACGCTGACACAAAACACGACCAGCCTATTAGTTAGTAATATTTATGATAAAATAATACAAATATCTTTTTTAAAAATGAAACGAATACAATAAAACAAACAGTTAATAGTTAGTCGGAGTTACGCAAAATGTTTATATAAAAAACTTTATAATAGTTTTGTGATTTTAACAAACACACAAATAAACAAATACACGAAAGTTCCACCACTTAACACGCAATGTATAGAATTCGGTAGAAAGCGAAGTACGGAGTGTGTTGACACTAGGTACTTTCTGTCTACCCTGCTATGCGGGATAGAAAATGTGATGCAAAAAAAATATAAGTACAGATTTCATTTTTTTTAATTGATTTTTAAGCGTCTATCTGTCATTTGTTTCCCAATGCAGGATAGTCAAAGAGGACTTAGTGTCAAGACACTTCGTTGTCTTACTATGATATTTGTTGAGTGATAGAACTCAACGCCCTAATTAGTGTTCGCAGAACGGACAAATGAAAATAATTTAAATATAATCAATTCCCAGAGTGAGAATCGAACCCATAATCAACCACGTTTACAGTCAGACCATGTCTCTCTGCGTCTAGTTGAAAAAATATTGAAATGTTGAGAAAAACGATGTCTAAAATGTTGATTTATCTTAAGATAATATCTAATTACATACACATATCAATTTTTTACTTTATTTCAATTTTTTAACTAAGACATCCTGTGTGACCGGTTGCGGGTTCGTTTCCCATTCGGAGAATGATTATATCCCAATTATTTTCATATCCCGCTAAGGTAAGACAAAGCGCAGTGTTGAGTTCCACCACTCAACGTGCAATGTCTTGAATTCGTCGGAAAGCGGAGTGCCTTTACACTATCTTAGTGTAGATATATGCGGGATAAAAGCGTAAAGCATTTTTGAAAAAACGTACACACACATATATATATACATATATATATATATATATATATATATATATATATATATATATATATATATATATATATATATATATATATAACACCTGTGAAATTATAAAAATATACGAAAATATTTTACGCATCGGTAACATTCTATTTATTGAATTACAAGCATATTGTTATAATTAAAGGAGTTACGTGAAGCGGCTCTTAACACTGTCCTCGTCTTAACATAACGGAGATAAGTAGATACCTTGTTGATGTGTAAAATACATGTAACCTTAGCAACGTATAGTAGTGTGTGTAGTATTTTATTACTCTAATACATTTCTAGTGAATTATTATAAACAGTATGGTCTTCTTTATATATGTAAATTGTAACTGTTCCAAATTTCATACCCCCTTTCCTTATTGCGCTTATTTCTTGTAAAAAAACGGTCGAAAAGTATTCCTTCAGGTAATAAAATGATAGATAATAAAATATTAATTAACATACATTTTTAATTGGAATTTTTTCGATTATTTTTAACGCTTTATTTTATTCTAGTATTTAAACTCTTTCATCTAATTATTGGATTGTATAGAAATGTATAATCCGCCATTTTGGTCGCGGCGGCCATTTTGGATTAACAACGAAATTGATTATATACAATTCCATTGCAACCAGAACCGAAGTCGCAATACAAACGTCCTCAACCGATCACTTCAAGTGGCTCGCGTTGAGCTCGCTACACTTCACACACACTAGCTTGTAATTAAGTGTGTATCGAACCTACAACCACCGCCCTTACTGCGATGACCTCAAAAATAGTTAAAATTTATTATCTATGTACATACATACAAACATACATCGCGAATACTCCATTTTCATAATATTAGATAAGCCACTTGTTGGTACAGGTGATAACCTACTTGCAAGAAACGAAAATGTTTCAACTACGTCATATTCAACCTGAATTTTAAGTAATTACCTCATCTTATTTGTCCACTGTAGTAAGACAAAGTGCGGCGTTGAGTTCCGCCCCTTAACGTGCAGCCCCGAATTCGAGAGGAACCCATGAATGAAGTGTTATGACAGTACAACCAGGTATTCAGGATAAAACCGAAAACTGCTGTTGTTTATTATTTCTCTTTATTACTTTATGTTCAGACTCTCCATTTTCTATTTTCTAAAATAATTAAACTACTTAGTGATAAAAAAAAAGAAAAGCTACATTACGAATATTATTCTTAGCAACTCGTATGTCACTTTATACACAAGTGTATGTCAAACGTATAGTAGTGTGTGTGTAGTGTTTGTTGTGTCAAGACACTCCGTACTTCGCTTTCAACCGAATTGGTAACATTGCGTGTTGAGTGGTGGAACTCAACGCCGCATTTGGTCCTACTAGACCAAGGAAGTGAAAATAATTTAAATATAATCTCCCCCGAATGTGATCGAACCTAAAACCGGTCGCATTTACAGTTCGGTGCTGTCCCACTGCGCCACAACTGGCCAAATTTCATATTACCCCTTCCGCTATAGTTTTTGTAAAAAACCTAGTTTATTATATGCGTATTAATTAATATAGATTAAAACTTAACTTTTTTTAGTGTTTTTTTCTAATTATAATTAATTCATGTTAAATCTCTCTTACCATCCATCCCTTAGTCTAGTTCAGTAGAGATATACTCTACTATATGTTTTTTTTTAGCTTCACGCTTTTACTCCGCATAGCATAGACAGAAAGTACTTAGTGTCAAGACACTCCGTACTTCGCTTTCCACTGAATTCGAGACATTGCGTGTTGAATGGCGGAACTCAACGCCGCACTTTATACTACTTTATACTCATTATACTCTACTTAGTTCAAAAATAACAGAGTAACGTGACACTAGATTCTCTCCACACCGAATTCCCTTCAATAGAGAAGATATTTGTTTACAAACTTAAAAAATTATTTTTAGAATCTGTCTCTGTCAGATACGTTATCTGTGTCATCGATCATGATAAAGATGCCGTGAACACTTGTTTCACCCAAATATGTATGTATGTATGTATGTATGTATGTATGTATGTATGTATGTATGTATGTATGCATGTATGTATGTATGTATGTATGTATGTATGTATGTATGTATGTATGTATGTATGTATGTATGTATGTATGTATGTATGTATGTATGTATGTATGTATGTATGTATGTATGTATGTATGTATGTATGTATGTATGTATGTATGTATGTATGTATGTATGTATATATACATGTATGTATGTATATATAGAGTATAATTCAATTGTTTTTCTTAGCTTCACGCTTTTATCCCGGAGTACTTATTGTCAAGACACTCCGTACTTCGCTTAACACCAAATTTGAGGCGCGGTATGCGTTTCTAGTGGCGGAGCTCAACGCCACGCTTCGTCTTAGGACATGAAAACAATTTAAATATATTCGTTCTTACGAGACGCAATATATGTTTTTTTTAATATTATAATAATTTTGCACTCTTTCTCTACATAAGCTATAACTGTGCCAAATTTCATACTCCTCCTCGGGTTATTTTTGCAAAAAGGCATACAAAGATTATGTTTTTGTTTTTTTTTAATATATTTAATAAATTTATTTTAAGTGTGTCGAAAATTGTATGTATGTATGTATGTTTATCAGTTGCCTTATCAAGTTACCGCAGGTTCTGCAGTTACAATGATGTTTGATAACTATACGTGTTTTCAGTATTATTTTAAACTAGCTATATACAGCGGCGTTGAGTTCCGTCAGTCGAACGCCGAGAGCGTCGATTTGATGCTGAAAATGGAGAACGGAGTGTCGTACAACGTTGTACAAGAGGCGTACAAAGTATCTTGACACTAACTGTCTGTTCTGCTAAAACATATAACACACACTACCATGTGTTTGACATACACGTGTATATAAAGTGATATACACGTTGCTAGGGCAACCTGTTGTTTACGTATCAAAGAGGTTTTCTAGCCAATTGGTAGCATCGAATACGGAATATCCAGCAGAGTTATTTAACACTAACACCTGAACCTTTATAGTTCAATTATATGAAAAATACGACGTGTATGTCATTTTATATAAACGTGTGTGTCAAACACGTGGTAGTGTGTTTTACATTTATTTTATTAATTTAATATATTTATATGCATTATTATTAAAATATATCATCATTCTGGATTCCTTCTCTATATAAACTATAACTGTGCCAAATTTCATATCCCTCAGTTCGGGTTATTTTCGTAAAAAGGCTTACATAGATCTTGCTTCACGTATTAATATATAGATAAAAAATCTTATCAGTATGACAGGCAAGTGACAGGTTTAAATAAAAAAAAACAATGAATAAGGATCGATAGTGTCTTGTGTGACAGCGTCTGACTGTAAACGCGAACGGTTGTGGGTTCGATTCCCACTCGGGGGATTGGATTTATTTAAGATTTATTTTCATTTTACCACTTTGGTAAGGACATAGCGCGGCGTTGAGTTCGTCATCCACCACGCAATATTTCGATTTCGAACGGAATGCAGTCAACGGAGTGTCTTAACACTAATTTCTCTCAGTCTACCCTGTTATACAGAATGGCGCTCCTTAGGCTTTTATAACCTAACCTATATTATATATATAATGAATAGATTATACAGGGCTCCCATATACGCTTTCATCCCGCATAGCAGGGTAGACGGAAAGCATCCAAGTGTCAAAACACTCCGTACTTCACTCTCCACCGAATTCAATACTTTGACACTAACTCTATTATCTCTTAAAAAAATAATTAAAGAAAAAAAAAACCTAAAAGTGAACACAATAGCTTAGTGTTAAATCAATAATATTGAATGCCTTACAAATGTGTTATACACCCGTCTCGCTCTGCCCACCAAAGTGCGAGCGAGATAGCGCCATACAACGGCCTTGAATGATACTGATAAGAGTTGAAAACTCGACGCGAAGCTGAAAATAGTTTTTGAAATTTTTTTTCTAACAAACTGAAGTTAATTCCTTTTAATTTTCTTTGTTTTTTTTTTTTTAATAGAAAGGCTAGGAGGTGTGTGGGTTCGAATCGCTGTTGTGGGATGGATTTTAAATAACACGCCAATGAGCCCGTCGTGTCTTTTGTTGCTGTTATTGGTAGTGGGTTCGATACACACTCAGAGGAATTTATGTTTAAATTTAGTTCTTTTCAACGGTCCGGTGAGACAAATAAACACTTAATGTCTTGTATTCGAGATTTAAGCGGAGAACTGAGTGTCTTGACTCTAGGTTCTCTAACTACCCTAGGAAAGATAAAGCATGAAGCTAAAAAAATATCTATTATTTAATGATTCTAAATTCTACTTCTCAAACCCTTTCATTTGATACTCATATAGAGTGGATTGTACAAAAAAATATAATCCGCCATTTTGTTGCGGCGGCCATTTTGTGCTACAAACAATACAGATAATATATAATACATAGAATTGTTAATAGAACTGAACGTGTATTACATGTGTTATCTGAATGATACATTGTGGAATATCGTAATTTATCGCATAAAGTGTATAACGCAGGTAACGTAACCTAACGCCGCAAGTAGAAGAGAAATGATCAATGTAATATGATCATTCTTAACGATCGTAAACACGCCGCCATATTTAAATTGGGTCAATTAAAAAAAAATCAAAACACGTTATCTACAATAACATAAATTTGTATTAAAGCGTTTGATAAAAATATTTATTAGTGGGTTGTTAACCTCCTTATCAAATTGGACACGAAAATGACCGCATACGTTCAATAGACATAAACTTATATACGAGTAACAGGTTCAAATGCCATTTTAAAATAGTTCAAGTACTATTTTTTTCCTTATAACTTTGTTTTACTCTCCTACTCTCCTTCAGTAACCTACATGTCGCGTGTCATCTCTCTCCTCGCAGTAGTGTCGTCTGTGCGTGTTATATTAGATACTATACCTCTACTAAACGTAGTGTCAAGACACTCCATTGACTGCATGAAGATAATTTGGAGTGTATTTTAAATTTACATTATTCTTTCGAATGGGAATCGAATCCTCAACCAATCGTGTTTACAGTGAGACACTGTCACACAAGACACAATGGCCTCATTGTCATGAGGTCCCAGTCTCTATATATATATATATATAGAAATGGTAATAATCGGGCAAGGATCATAAAGTCACAAGCTGTATCTATTATTTAAATAAAAGACATATTAAGCTAAAAGCCTGCACAGTTTCAGTTGAATTATTTAAATGTCTTTAGAAAAGGAGTGCTTAATGAAAAAAGGTTTTACATGTTTATTAAAAAAAAAAATTAAAAAAAAATCATGTCAAGACGTAGATATCTAGTGAGTAATTTCTCTGTTGTATGTGTTTTAACGATCCTGTCTCTCTCCGGATTGATCGAGGACCTGGTCAGGATCGCGGGCATCCTCTGATGCTGGAGGTGAGCGATGTGCAGAGACCTTTGTCCATCAATGTAATCGCTGATGATGTTTATCGTGAGGCCAGTCGTGTCTTGTTGACAGCTGTGGACAGTGTCTGGTTGTAAACGCGATCAGTTGTGGCGTGGATTCCTATCTATATAAGACAAAGCGCGGCGTTCTGTTCCGCCACTGGTAATATAATGTCTTGAATTCAGTTTTTACACAACGCACTGTTCCTGTCCTACTCTGCTACGCGGGATAAAGCGTGAAGCTTTTTTACTTGAAGTAAATAATTTCACTCATGGTTACTTAAATAACAACCTTACCCATATATTTTACTATATGTTAAAGTATTATTTCACTTAGGAGCCGAAACATTTCTTGTAAACGTATAAAAAAATTGAATGTAGCGGGATTCAAACCCGCACCTCCAGTTCCTAGTCCAAGCGCTCTAACCGCTAAGCCATACGTTCTATATCCGACTGTGTCGTTTGTTACGACATTATGTATGTGGTCAGCATGAAATAAGCGATTGTGACGGGGAACTAGAGTCACGGGTTCGAATTCCGTTGCGTTCAAATTTTTATATCTTCTAATGTAAAAGCTTATTCAGAATCTCCAATTTGTGTGTTTAACGTCTCCAGTTATTAATATATTTAAAATAAATAGAAAACCGACCCCTGTTTAGAACGACCCTATTTTTAATATGAGAAGGACGGTTCTCTATAAAATTTGACACAATTACACTTTATATAGAGAAGAAATGCATATAATCAATATTTTCAATAATATTGCATAAGAAATATATTAAATTAATAAATAAAAAAAAAACACTACACGCCCTACTGTACGTTTGACATACACTTGTGTGTAAAGTGACATACACGTTGCTATGGTTACATGGATTTTACGTGTCAACCAACCCTTTAATTTTTACATAAAACATCTCGCAGGACTTTTTAAATTGTCCTTGCATTGACGATCAGTTACGTGAGTAATGATTTTAATTTTTTTTTTTTTATTTATTAGGCAGGTTATAGAAAGTCTTCTTTCAATCGTATATGTATATAAAAAAACAGAAATAAAATGACAGAGGGAACTCCTTAGCATTTTATGTATTCACTGTGGGATATCCATGTAAAAAAGAGAGGAGCTCTGAGCAGTGTTTGGGGCATTCAATTCAAGTGTAGGCTTAAGAGGCCCTTTAAAATGCTTATTATTTCACGAATATACTGTGCTAGCTCCACTCTCTACCTACACTAGGTAATGTTAGTTATAAACCAGTATATCCAGTTGCGAAACACTCCGTACTCCGCTTTCCTCCGAATTCGAAATATTGTGTGTTGAGGGGCGGAACTCAACGCGGCGGTTTGTCTTACCAGAGAGAAATGAAAATAATTTAAATATAATCATTCAGTCCGAATTTTCCGAGTGGGTTCGAACCCACAACCGATCGCGTTGGCAATCGTACACGATCGGCCTTCTTTAGTAGTAATTGATTATTTATATTTTTAATTTCTCAATCTATCTTTTCTCCACTTTCCACCTATAGAGATGTATTTTATGACATTAAAAAAAACAAAACAAACACAGATAATAAAAGCGTGAGGCATTAATAAGTTGTTCCTTTGCCTTACCAGAGAGAGAGGGTAGGGAAAAAAGCAAAATCCACGACCGACCAATCAGAGGCGTCGCATTGCGCCCGCATTGAGCGGGAAAACTAGGTCACGTGGTTGCGGACGATGCGGCGCGGCGTCTTGCCGATTGATACAGATTATACAATATGTGTAGCACAGAATATTAAGTATATATATATATATATATATATATATATATATATATATATATATGTGTGTATATATATATATATATATACCATTTATTATTATATACATATTATGTAGAGGCCGGTCGTGGCGTAGTGTGACAACCTCTAACTGTAAACGCGATCGGATCTGGGTTCGATCCCATTTAAAAATGATTTTCACTTCCTCGCTCTTGTAAAGACAAAATGCGGCGTTGAGTTCCACCACTCAACACGCAATGTCTCGAATTCGGTGGAAAGCGAAGTACGGAGTGTCTTGACTCTACCCTGCTGTGCTGAGTACAAAAAAATATAAAATGTGTATGGACAAAATACACCCTTATTTTTTCTATAGTAAATTTATTGTTGTAATGATTAATTTAGATTATAAAGAAATTTCTGGCACAGAACATTAAGTGTATATAAATGTATTTAGGGGTTGATATTTTTTTTTAATATAAACAGAGCTCTAGTAAGTTGGTTTTGTATCTCTGTGTTGTTTTTTTTTTAATTTAAAACTTCATAATATATACAGATTGTATAAAATATATAGAAGAGAATCGCAAGTTTATGTGTTAGGGGTTGATATTATTTTATTTTTTTTATTAGTTCAGTGTATATGGAGAGTTAGTGGGTTAGTGATTTATTTCTGTGTTTTTTTAGGGTTGTCATCCTTTAAAGATAAATACAGATTATAAAGATATTTGTGGTAGAAAATATTAAGTTTTTAATTCTGGGTTGGGTTTTTTTATAGATTATACAAAATATTTGGCAGAGAATATTTAGTATATGTTTTAGGGGTTGCTTTTTTTATTTATTTTGGTATAAGCAAAGAGATCTTATGTCTCTTGATTCAATAATTTGATTGAAAATTTATTTTCGATTTTTAAATGTATATGTATATATATATATATATATATATATATATATATATATATATATATATATATATATATATATATATATATATATATTATATGAAGTATATGAAAATTAAATTAAAGAAGTTAATATCATATAAGTTTGTTTCTTTATTTTTATCGAGTTTATAAGTAAATGATTTTTACTCTGTTTTATTTACCAATTGACACAGATTTTTAAAAATTTTAATACATTTCTGTAACACTATTTATTAACTGTGTCTATCTACATTTATCTTTATTTTTTAAGCTTCATGGTTTCACGCTTTTATCCCGCATAGCAAGGTAGACAGAAAGTAGCTAGTGTCAAGACACTCTGAACTTGCTACTTTATGTTAAAAAAAACTCTTTTTTGAACCATATCTTGTTTGCTTGAAAAACGTACACATGATTCCGGATCCGATGACATACAAAATTCTGTTATAGTACGAACCTGGTCAATGCCAGTACCATCAAGTTAGCGAGGTAATACGTTAAAACGTGAAAACGGAGTGTCTAAACACAAAACCTCTTTGACTATCCTGTTGTAAGAAAAGAAGAGTAAATTGGAAACTGTTATTATTTATTTTATTATTTCTAAAGTGTTATTCCACACTTATAATTAGAAAACATTTTTTAAAAAGCGTATAAAAATATAAACTCAGTGGGATTCGAATCCGCGACTTTTGAAAGCCGCTCAAGCACTGACCACTAAGCCATATGTTCCGGCTACATCCGGCTGCGTCGAAATTCTTATACGTTTGTTACAACTTATTTACGTTGTTAGCATCTCTCTGCTAACAAGGTAAATAACATTGTAACAAGCGTATAATATTTTGAATTAACAGATTAGAACGTATGGCTTAGTAGTAGAGACGGTAAACAAAAGACACGGGTTCAGATCACTTTAAAAATTGTAAAAATTTATTACAGTGCCTTGACTTTTTTGTTTTTTTTTTAATTAATACCTTTTGTTACATATGATGTATTTTTATTATTATTATTCTTATAAAATTTAAAGTCCTTAAGCTTATTAAACTCATAGAGACTCATAAAAAACATAGTGACACTAGTCTCTATGTTTTTCCTAAGATAGTCTCACAGGCATCTTGTTAAAATAGTAAGCGTCAAGCGGAGAGTCGTGACACTGCATTCTTTCTTGCTATAGACAGTCAAGATGAGCTAATCTAAGGGAAAAAGTATAGCAGAGCAGTAAAGCGAACTTAGTGTCAAGAAACTAGTGTCTTACTACGTAAAACCGTGTTGAGTGGCGAAACTCAACTACTCACATATAACAATAATACTAATTTATAAGTTGCGGAACTAAACGCCGTGTTTTGATGAAAAATAATTGAAATGTATCGCTGACTGTCTTTTCAACTATATTGAAACGACCAATGGAATAATTGACGACTATTTGACGTTCAAAATAGAAGCATGAGACTAACTAAATACTATAATTGTAAGGTAATCCCGAAATAACGGGGGAACCCAACGCCGTGTCAAGTAATGTTCATTATTCTTGTCGGTTGAACATTGCCGAAATAATCGCGGAACTCAACGCCGCATTGTATTTTGTAAACGTTATCTTAGGCTAAAGAGAAGAAATTTGTTATTTATCCCCTCGTACCATGAAACCGGTGTATCATGTAATGCAAACAAGAGCCTATCGCGCTATTGTCGAAGAAATGTTTTGTAAATGCCTTTTTTTTTGTCAATAAACTCTCATTAGATTGCTTAACAATGTAGAGAAATGTTTTTTTTAGCTTCACGCTTTTCATCCCGCATAGCAGGGTAGACAGGAAGTACCTAGTGTCAAGACACTCCGCACTCCGAACTCAGCAGCAGCGAGGAAGTAAAAATGATTTTAAATATAATCACTCCACAGAGTGGGGTCGAACCCACAACCAACATTTACAGTCGAACGCTGTCCCACTGCCCCACAAGACTTTTTCTTAGATAAACGCCATCAGGTCTACTGTGATAGCTTCTGCTTGTAAACGCGATAGGGTGTGGGTTCGAAACACACTCAGGGGAGTGATTATATTTAAAACGAGCTGTGGTCTGGATCTTAATTTTATAATTCTAAAATAAAAGTCCCCTCAGTTACTCTTTATTATATTAGCTATGTGCCAGTGAAAGTCTCATAGAAACCGATGCAGCCGTTACATAGATTAGTCGGAACAAACAGACAGACTGATAAAAATATAAAATAAATATATTTTGTTACATGTACCGTTTATAATATTATTTTAATATTACAAATAGATTTTAATGTTTGTATTTATTTTATATATAGAGATATTTATTTTAATTTCTCCGCTCTGGTAAGACTAAGCACGGCGTTGACTTCGCCAGTCAACACACAATGTCTCGATTTCGGATGGAAAACAGTCAACAAAGTGTCTTGACACTAGGTTCTCTCCGACTACCCTGCTATGCGGGATGGCGCGTGAAGCTGCTTATATATGTAGTATATAGACTATAGAGAGGGAGCTCCTCTAGTTGCATGCGAGCCTGGTACAACTCTCTTATTTATTTAATACACTTATTTAATATATAAGCAGTCAACGGAGTGTCTTGACACTAGGTTCTCTCTGACTATCCTGCTATGCAAGATAAAGCGTGAAGCGTGAAATATTAATAGCTTATTAACTAATAACAGAAGGGTAACGCCCACTTACACTATCCTATTGATTAATAACAGCTACGCAATAGCTGTCACTTAAATACTCAGCATTGCCGGCGTTGAGTTACGCTTAACATATAAAAAATACTTTAAATTAACAGAAAGTTATATAAGAATATGATTATGAGATAGGCTTGGGGAACAATTAGTACTAATACAGTAAGTAGTGAAGTAAAACTTTACGGCGTTCAATTACGTACAAGAAAAAATTGTATTAGGAGTAACTAATAAAGAATTTTATACTTGAAAAAAGCAAATAAATCTGTTGAAAACAAAACACGGCGTTTAATTACGTTAAACACACAAAATATATTCAATACAATAGAATTATGAACTAAACTAAAACCCCCTTAAATCGATTCAAAATTCACAGATCTACCATCATTACGGAGAAAATCGAACCCAGTACCACGTGTTCTATGTATATAGAGAAACCCTAAAAGCTTCGAATCCCGGCACGCTTTAATCCGCTGCGACCTTACTGACCCAGTTCTAATATCGATCGGGCGCCATCGCGCACTGCCTGTGGATAATGTTGTGTGTTATAACGATATAGTCATTTTTTTTTATTATTTTTTAATAATTTCCTTCATAATATAGGTCAGAATGATGGAGGATATAGTGACTTTATTCTCCGTCTATATATAAATATGAAAATAAATTAATTTATATATATATATATATATATATATATAAATTAATAAGATAGTCTACGTCCTCATTTAATCTAATATATCTAGATTTTTACTATATAAAAGATTTTTAAAATAAAAAAGATTTGTACTCCTTATTACATCAGCTATTTACCAGTGAAAGTCCCATCAAAATCGGCCCAGCCGTTCCAGAGATTAGCGGGAACAAACAGATAAATAAACAGACAAAAAATTTAAAAATCTTTTTTTTTAGTAAATATATAGTGTACATATATATGTATTTAGTAAAAAGGCAATTATTTTAATATTACAAACAGATTCTATAAATCAACTCAAATTGATATATAACATGTAGTAAGGGCCCTTACGACACGTAAAATATATGTAACCATAGCAACGTGTATGTCACTTTATACACAAGTGTATGTCAAGGGTATAGTAGTGTGGGTGATGTATTTTTTTGCATAGCAGGGTAGACACAAAGTACCTAGTGTTAAGACACTCTGTACTTCGCTTTCCACCGAATTCGAGACATTGCGTGTTGAGTGGTGGAACTCAACGCCGCACTTTGTCTTTTACCAGAGCGAAAGGAAGTGAAAATGATTTACATGTAATCACTCCCCCAAGTGGAGAGTCGAACCCACAACCGATTGCGTTTACAGTCGGACGCTGTCACACAAGACACGACTGGTCAAATGTTTATTTTATTATTATTAATTTGATATATTTCTAATGTATTATTATAGAAAATATTGATAATAAACACTTATTCTAAGTTTTGCTAAACTACAGGTCTTAAGCTCGAAGAAAAAAAAAATTTTTATGAATTTCTTTTTAATATTATTTATGATATATTGAAATTTATTGTTATATAACTATCTTATACTAAATATTAACTTTTCTATTTACAAAAGAATCAAGAACAAAGCGTAACTTAACGCCGAACATGTCGTGAAACCATCGTAACGTGTGTAACCACGTGTGACTGAAAATGGGATGGTTCTGGGTTCGAACACATTCAGATTATAACTGTATTTAAATTAGTTTCATTTCCTCGCTGTGGTGAGACAAAACGCGGCGTGGAGTTCCGCCAGTCATGCAATGTCTCAGAGTTGGCGGAAAGCGCAGTACGAAGTGTCTTGACACTAGATACTTCTGTCTATCCTGCTACGCGGGATACAAGTGTGAAGCTAAATAAAAATTATAATAATTAAATGAATATTAAGAATTTTAAAGGGTTAGATGTGCTGTTTTAGGCAATTTTATATTAAAAGCAAACATATCTGAAATACATAGAAAGTGAGTCTACCTGTGACCACGGACCACTGTAAAGTGTTTGAAACGTCAGGTGTCCAAAAATGTATTTTCGAATACCAAAATACACGCGATTAATCCGTTTAAAATAGTTTCATTTAAATTGTTTAAAAATGGCGAAAAACAAAGTGTTGAACGTAGTGTCTGAACACTACATTTTCCTTTGCCTACCCTGCTATATATCAAACCAAAAAAACAGGTAATCTATATAAATAAAAAAAACACAGCGTTACAGCGTCTGACTGTAAACGGCATTGGTTTTCGATTCGATACTCGCTCGAGGGTATTGTTTTGTTTAAATTGTTTTTATTTTCTCGCTCTAGGAAAATGAAGCGTGGCGTTGAGTTCCGCCAATCAACACGCAATATATCTAAATGTGAAAGTTAATAAAAATGTTTCTGATAGAAGTTTAGATTAGGAAAGAATTTATATGTAAAATTATTATTTTTTCTCCATTCTATTAGGACAGTGCGGCGTTGAGTTCCACCACACACGCAACGTGTCTAAATGTTGAAGTTAATAAAATATGTTTCTGGTATAAGCTAAGGTTTGATAAATAAAATATAGTTTTTTTTTAAACAGTCATAAGAACATCTTTTCTTCAGGTAAGTTTTTTAATACGGAAAATGAATAAAAACGCAACTCTCTTTATACCGTCTCAGGGTATTCAGAGAAGCAGAGAGAACCTAGTGTCAAGACACTCCGTTCAACACGCCCCGCCGGTCAAAGCATTGTATTGTATAAAAAAAATAGATAAATTTATAAAAAAATGAGATTATTTTAAAAACAATATAAATATCCTGTATTGCCATTAGCCATCTTTCTAAATTCACGCTACCACCAGACACATATTTTACTAACTTTCAGATTTAGAAACGGTGTTTGGCGGAACTCAACGCCGCCCTATGTCTTACCAGAGCGGAGAAATAATAATATTTTTTATATATTTTTTATTCATCAACCGACATGTATTTTTAATCTACTTTTTATACCTTCATACTTTGTACCACATAGCAGGGTAGACAGAAAGTACTTAGTGTCAAGACACTCCGTACTTCGCTTTATATAATTGACAATAACCGTTAGGAATACAATTATTTTACTATTTTTAAAGTGTTATTTGGACGCAACGAAATTCAAACCTGCGCCTTTTAGACGGTTTTCATGAGACACGGGTTCGATTCCCGCTGCGTTCAAATGTTTATGCGTCTTTTTTAAAAAAAGAACACAATTTATAATAAATTTTTGATAAAAATTTGAGCTAAAAAGTCAATTTCATATTAAATGCTTATATTTCTCGAAAAAAAAAACCATTTAGGAACTCTATATAACATCCACATTTAGATATATTGCGTGTTGAGTGATGGAACTCAACGCCGCGCTTTATTTTGCTAGAGCGAAAAAATGAAAATAATTTGTTTAAACACACACAATTCCCCCGGGCGTGTATCGAACCCATAGCCGATGGCGTTTAACATATTATATATATATATATATATATATATATATATATATATATATATATATATATATATATATATATATATATATATATAATCGATTTATATTTAAATAAATAATCGATTATAATTTCAAAAACAAACTTCGCCTTAAGAACTCTACGTAGTTAATAGACAATACTTGAAATAACATAAACGTTAAAAAAGCATCAAAAATAATTTAATATATTTTTAATTACGTTAAATTAATTAAATATCTAGGTCGGACGTGTCTTGTGTGACAGCGTCTGACTGTGAACGCGATTGGTCGCGGGTTCAATACCCACTCGAGGAAATGATTATATTTAAATTCTTTTCATGTCCCTTGCTCAGGGTAAGACAAAGCGCAGCGTTAAATTCCAACACTCAATACGCAGTGTTTTGAATACGTTGGAAAGCGGAGTACGAAGTGTCTTGACACAAGGTACTCTCTGTCTACCCTGCTATGCGGGATAAAAGCGTGAAGCGAAAAAAATTTTCTAGTTATTTTTTTTCATCCATACATCTGTTCCGTATAACAATTTAATTAAGATAAAAAATGTTATTTTTCTAACAGTAATAAAAGATTTTTTTTTGAAATACCCCCACGCGTTATTCCACATAACAGAGCACTTAAAGTACAGAAAGTGTCAAGACACTCCGTTCTCCTGTTTTCAGCGAAATTTATATAAATTATTAACACTATAATAATAACCGAATTATAATCTAGTATTTCTAGCTTATTATATAAATAAATATATATATTTTAAAAAAGACACAGAAGAAATTATTTAAAAAAAAATTGCCAAGCGTTAAAATCGTTAGGTTGAAATAATTAGACAATATATTTTAAAATCTCTACATATAGACCCAAAAATAGATATTTAATATAATTTTTTTTTTAAATTAATTCTCAACTCTACATTTTTAATTTTCACGCACTGACGTAAGGCATACAGCCGTAACTCTGTTGTTTAACGAGTCACGTTCAAGATGTCAAACTAATATACATTATAAAAGGTGTTTATTTTTCTCAAACTGGCACACCTTTAGCTGTATATTGATTTGAAAATTAAGAAAAAAAAACCATATGTTATATATATTTTTAAACAGAACATATGATTCGTTCAAAAATTTATAATTACATCAATTTCGTTCTGAAATAAATGTAAAAAAAAAAATATTATAATAAATATAGAGTTTCTCAGTTTCCTGTCATAATAATTTCCTCACCTGATACGGCTCCTCTGGTTTGCCAGGGTACGATGCACTGCGTCTGTAATCAGGTGGTCGTGGCGGTGCTGGTGCTCGCCTCCATGGGGCGAAGGCGGAGGGCTGGGGGGGCTGCGGTGCTGGCCACCGGTATTGTGGGGCACGTCGGAACGGCGCCCGGTACTGTCTCTCATCCTCAACGACGCTAGGAGCGCCGGGATATTGTAATTCCCCCATACGTCCACGTATACGTCCGACCGTGACGGCGGTCGGATCGACACTGGCGATAGCGCTTATCGGGTCGATGTGGATGCGCGCGCACGCCATTGTTAATTATTGCGACTGGCAACTCTGGCCGTCCGAAGGCTTTCAGTTACTAAAATTATATTTACTGTTAATATTTTAAAATTCTAACATATAAAAACTACAATGATTTTAATATGTATTATCAATTTTTTTTCCAATTTTGGACTTTATGATTGTGTATAGGGTGGTATTATTGTTACAGGGGTAACACTCTCTATCATATTGGGCCGTTGTTTAATAAGATATGAGGTCGGTCGTGGCGCAATGGGACAGTGTCTGGTTGTAAACGTGATCGGTTGTGAGTTCGATGCTCACTACACCCTCCACCCCCCTTCTGGTATGACAAAGCGTGTCGTTGAGTTCCGCATAATTATAGGTAGAAACTGCTTATGTATACATATAAAAAATAATTTTGTTTTTTTATTATTTACCCTTCAGGTTTTAATATTAAGCGAAGCATTTAGATTTTTTACAGCAATATTGCGGGTTCGATTCCCATTCGATGCTATCATTATATTAAAAAATATTAGAAATATTTTCATTTCAGTTTTTAACGGAGTGTCTTGACACTTGGCTGTCTCGGAATACTCTGCAATGCGGGATAAAGCGTGAAGTTTATCTCCGTTCTAATAAAACAAAACGACAAGTTTATATGTAAAAGGAAAACAGAGAGTATTAACATTATAAGAAGAAATATTTCATAATTGCTTAATACGAGAATATTTGGTTTTTAAGAGGTTCACGCTTCAAATTTCGTCTATATAGCAGGGTCAAAGAGAGTGTAGTGTCAAGACACTCCGTGACACTTACGATCTGAGTTAGAGACATATATACGTATCACTAGGGACAACCAGACAGTATATAGGTACATACATATATATATTTCAAGGTGTTTTATGTATAACACCTTTCAGGGTCTTTTCTACTGCAGACAAGTAAGTTAGCGTAGATTGGCGTTAGCGTTTTCAAATTGCTTGTTAGGTAATTTTTTTTAAAAAAGAAATATATGTATTATTATAAATGAATTTAGTGACGCATTTCTCCTTTTTTTTCTCCTCTCGTTTTTCTCTATGTACATTATATACAGTGTGTTGTGTTATTGGTCGTTACATAAAGAAAATTAACTTGATTTTTTATTTTGAAAAATTTAAAAATTACTTTAAACAAAATCAAATTCAGGGAATAAATATATTTAAATTATTTTCACTTCATCGCTATGGTAAATTATATCGTAACGCGGCGTTGAGTACCGGCCGCTCAACACGCAATGTCTAAAATCCGGTGGAAAGCGGAGTAAGAAATGTCTTAACACTAGGTAGTTTCTATCTACCCTGTTATGCGGTATAAGAGCATTGAAGCTAAAACGGCCGCGCTTTGTCTTTGAAAATAATTTTAAATTTCCATTCCCCACGAGTGGGAATCGAACCCACAATCAACCGAAATGAAAGCGTGAAGCTAAAAAATATATTAATTTTTTTTTTAAATATCTAGGACAAGTTAAATAACAATATCTGATGCGTACATCGGGTATCTGCATTGGACCAAATTTTGGCCTAGAACTGTTACCGGTTTGCAGTTACGCTACAGGTGGGAGCTCTATATATAGCCATTTATATTGCATCTATAATAAAGCGTTTTCACGCTAGCAGGGTACTTAGAGACAGCCTAGTGTCAAGACACTACGTTTAACACCTTTTATTAGAATTACAAGATTTTAAGAGTAATGTGGCGGGTTTAAACACTGTTTTTGTATTGTTAGATCGAGATAATTTAATTAAACACTACGCTTAACACCTTTTATTAGAATTATGAGTTTTCGAGTGTAATGTGGCGGGTTTAAACACCGTTTTTGTCTAATTAGCTACGCTTAACACCTTTTATTACGAATTTTTGAGTGTAATGTGGCGGGTTTAAACACTGTTTTTGTATTGTTAGAACGAGATAATTTAAATAGACACCTTTAATTAAAATTACAATTTTTTTTTGTGTAATGTGGCGGGTTTAAGCGTCGTTTTTGTCTTATTTAAACGGCGTTTTTGAAGTAATTTAAATATAATAAGATCTTTGATTTTCGCGATTTTTATACATTTTAAATGAAACTATTTTAACCGGATTAATCGCGTATATTTTGGTATTCGAAAATACATTTTTGTACACCTGTCGTTTCGAACACTTTACAGTAGTCCGTGGTCCGTGGTCACAGGTAGACCTCTACCTGTGACCACGGACACACAATATACGCGATTAATCCGGTTAAAATAGTTGCATATAATTTAAATATAATCGTTTAAAACTATCGCGTTTACAGTCAGAAACATTTTAAAATTATTTATACTATAAAATTAACTATAATATTACTACTAAATTAAACAAAAACACTTAAAATAATTGATATTATTGCTACGGTCAAAACGCTGAGTTGAGTTCCGCTATTCAACACACAATGTCTCGAATTCGGTGGATAGCGAAGTACGGAGTGTCTTGACACTAGGTACATTCTGTCTACCCTGCTATGCGGGATAGAAGAATTAAGCTAAAAAATATATCTATCTATCTAATATATTTAAATTATTTAAATTGTATACATAATTAAAAAAATCTCTTACGTCATAAACGCTTTTCTAGGAAAAGCCGCTAGATGGCGGCTTTTAACGCCATCTAGTGAGTACATAGGGCTTCACGCTTTATCCCGCATAGCAGCCAACCTAGTGTAGTGTAGTGTCAAGACACTCCGCTATTGCTTTGCGTACAAAATCCAGATACTGCGAAATATGGTAAAAAAAGTAGTAATTTTAAAATATTCGCATTACTGAGTCGGACTGGCCTTTCCAATTGGGAATCGAACTCACAACCGAACACGTTTTTAGTTATACCATGTACAATGTTATTTAAGAGTTTACACAAGATGGCGTGACATTAAATATGACAGTACTTGACAATTATAATATATAATAAATTGACTAAGATCTAACTCCGTTCATCTTATTCAGTTAAAAATATTTTACGTATTTTAGGCCAGTCTGATGGGACAGCGCTAACTGTAAACGCAACTGGTTTTGGGTTCGATTCCCACTCGGAGAATCTTGACACAAGGTACTCACTGTGTAAAGCGAAAAAAAAACACGTAAGTAAATCATATTAAATTTAAAACAGAATACAATATTTTTAGTTTTAGGAGAGTGGAATAAATTGTAGGAGAAAAATGAATTTATGACAAAATTGATTTTAAAATACATTATTTTAAACGGATTAATCGCGTACATTTTGGTATTCGAAAATACTGTAAAGTGCTCGTAACATCCGGTTTCCAAACATGTATTTACAAATACCAAAATATACGCGATTAATCCGTTTAAAATAGTTTCATTTAAAATGTATAAAAATCTCGAACATCATAGATCTTATTAGAACAAATATAGTTAGAATCTCACTCGTGGAAATGATTGTGTTTAAAATTTATATTCATTTCTACATTTAGGCAAGACAGAGCGCGGCGTTGAGATTTTCAACGGATTATTTTGACACTAGGCTGTCTCTGTCTACCCTGCTATACGGGATAAGGCTTGAAGCTGCTTTTATTGTATTAGTTTTAAAACATGACATAAGATGGCGCTTTGTAAAAATATTATTAAATTGGCAACTTCTTCTAGAAATATATTTTTACTCAACTAATATGAATACATTTTTTTTTATCTTCACGTTTTATCCCGCGTAGCAGGGAAACTATTTTAACCGGATTAATCGCGTATATTTTGCTATTCGAAAATACATTTTTGAAATCTGACGTTTCGAACACTAGAATTAACTCAGCCTGCTCTATTTATATTATAAATTTATAAAATAAAACGCAGACATAGTCGCGGGTACAGTTCGTATACAAATATAAAGAAATTTCTATTACAGTGCGGTTTTGTAGGAATTTCCTTCCGCGTGCCATACAGCTGTGGAACCTACCTGCGGCAGTGTTTCCAGGTCGTTACGACATGAACACCTTCAAAAAGCGCTCTTATTCCCACCTTAAAGGCCGGCAACGCTCCTGTAGCTCCTCTGGTGTTACACGGGGCCGTGGGCGGCGGTATTCACTTACCATCACGTGACCCGCACGTGCGTATGCCTTGCCTGTCTTATAAAAAAAAGATTTGCCGCCAAGTTCTCTGTATCATGGAGAAATATAAAATCTGAAATCATTTATAATATTAATATGTAATTCCTAAGCTTATAGTTAACGATTAGAATTTATTGTTTTATTAAAGCGCGATAATTTTTTTTGTTATCTATACGTCCAAAACTTTTGTCACAGACCAACAAGTATGTAGAACTGACTAAATAAAAAAATGTATTTAAATATTAAATGTTGTTGAATTTTAAGAAATACTGAGGCCGGTCGTGGCGCAGTGGGACGGCGTCTGACTGTAAACGCGATCTGTTGTGGTATCAATTTGCACCCGGAGAATTGATTATATTTAAACTATTTTCACTTCCTCACTCTCGTAAGATAGAGTGCAGCGTTGAGTTGCACCACTCAACATGCAATGTCTTGAATTCGGGGGAAAGTGCAGTACGGAAGGGTTTAACGGGTTTTGAGTCTATACGGGATAAGAGCGTGAAGCTCAAAAAACCTTTAGTTTTAGTTTATATGGAGAAAAAAAGAGGAGTGAACGTCAATATTTTGTATAAAACTGCTATAATTACATCCCCCCTCCACATAGCAGGGTACTAATGATAAACTACCTAGTGTCAAGACACTCTGTTACCTTATTTCCGACCAAAATCAAGACATTGAGTTGAGTGGCAAGCTCAACAACACGCTTTGTGTTACCAGTGTGTAGAAGTGTGAATATTAGCTACTTTAATCATTCCGGTGAGAATCGATGAATTATTAAATTAATAAAATAATACACAGCACACCATGACCAATATGTATTTGTCATATATTTATGTAAATAATAAGTACGTAGCTAAGACTAACGTGTTCATTTTATTTTATTTTTATTATGTTTTTTAGCTTCACGCAAAGCAGGGTAGACAGAAAGCACCTAGTGTGTAGACACTCTGTACTTTACTTCCCAAAACCAAATAAAATTTGTGACATTGTACATATAGAGACAAAAACTATTTAATGATAAATAGATAAAGATATTTTTACGTCATAAAACAATTATATCTTGTATAGAAAGAATCAAGCGCTGCATTGAATTGTAAAGAAGAATTTTCCGTGGAGATTAAATATTATATGAATATCCTTATGAAGGTTGATGTGAGTTCAAATACGTTTTAAGGAAATGTTAATATTACTATCGATTAAGATCGACAAGAACGAGGAAAAATAATATATAGTGATACATTTAATTACATATATATAATAATAATAATAAAGCAGTATAAAATGTAGTCCCTCATAGCAGCGTAGTCGGAGAATATCTAGTGTCACTCGGGTTGACCGCTTTCTGCCTGAAACGAGATATTGCGTGTTGATAGCTAAACTCAACGCCGCACTTTATCTCTATATATATGTTTTAAATTCATATAAACACACACCCTAAATTTTAATCGCTTTTAAAATTAGACGCTGTTCCCTCCATAACAATATTTTTTATATTTACTAAAGTATTTGTTACAAATACAGTCTACTATAAATTTCGTATTTTTATCTTTGTTTGTAAAAATAAATGTATAATAATGATATAATATTCATAATATCAACAATTTGTTCTTAAAAATTGTCAATTTTATAATTCAATCCAATTAAGTAAATTTTAGAGGCCGGTCGTGGTGCAGTGGGACAACGAACGACTAACTGTAAACACGATCACTCGTAGGTTCGATTCCTATTTGGGGAAGTGATTATATTTAAATTATTTTCGCTTTCTCTCTCTGGTAAGACAAGAGTGCGAATTCAGAGGTCGTCTCGAATTCGGTGGATAGCGAATATTTCTTTTCTAATGACCGCTCTATTTCTACTTTAGTCTATGTGCTGATAACGCAAAGCACTTTATCTAATATGGTAATAAATAACACGTAGTGTTGTAAAAACTAAATTATAAAGATATCGATGTCATTATCGATATATATATATATATATATATATATATATATATATATATCGATATATATATATATATATATATATATATATATATATATATATATATATATATATTACTAAATGAAATCATACTGTTCCTGAAAATATACTGATTTATATAATTATTGCGATCTTTACATTAATTTTGAGCATAATATATTCTAATAAAATATTTTCCTAATATCTGTTTGGCTATGGTGGCTTGCGAGAGGTCGTGGGACGCAGTCGGAGCCTTTTGCGAGGCAGTGGTGCTCGCGAACGACGCGGCAGAACGGATGAGGGAGGCCTCTTCCGAACTCGCCATCCGGCGCAAGCGACCGTGTCTTCGTAGGATGATTCACAATCGCCGCCTTCCGCCCTAACCGTTCAGAGGGCGGTCAGCTTGGTGATGTTGACCACCTACTCACCTAGCACGAGTAGGCGCGCGTGGTTACTCCCGCGCGCTACACTGAGCAGGCCATCAAGGGTGACCCACACCCTTGACTCCACGACGTGGCTAGGCATCTCCCGCCGCCGTGACTTACGGAAGGATCGGGGGATACCCGAAGTCCCGGCTAATGGGGGTCGTGGAGGAGCACCCTGAGGTTTTAGTGGGTAAACGGGGTAGCCTATATCTGACACTCCGGAGTCTTATACGTAAAACCTATCCCGTGTCCCCAATCAGGAACGTACCCAAAAGGGGATTTCATATCGTTAAAAAAAGAGTGTGTCGAACCCCTCAACACGATTTCAGCCAGACACTGCCTCAGTCACGATGACTTCAACAGCGAAACTGTGGAACTCACTGCCAGTGTCTATATCTTCAAAATCTTATAATCCCATCTTCATTTAAATTCGGATTGTCCGGATTAAAAAAAAATATCATGAGGCAATTTCTGGCGTCAGATTCCGCCTCAAATTGAAAAATAGAGGACAGAATATTATCATACTCTCCTTTTGTGATATAACAAAATATTTTTTTTATTTCCAGAGTAATGTAAGAGTGACGCCATATATAAAAAAGTCGATTATTTTGTTAATTTTCACACTTTATCTATTTTCTAGTGAGTAAGTCAGAGAGAACGAGACGCCACTCACTAAAATTATCTAATATTATATATTACCTTCTTTATACATACTATTTCTATTATTCCTCAAGTATCATTAACACTGTGTTCTCGATGATCAACCGAGTTCTCCCTCAATATAAAAAATATTAATATCGATATATTACACGATATGTAAACATCGATACTAATTCATCACTTCACTACAGAACGCCCTCCAGTAGAGGGCATTCACGATGCAGAAGTTTGAAGCTACAGGTTAGTTTTTAGACTAAAATATAAGAAATAAAATCTATAAAAAAATCATAATAAGCCTGATTTATGATTTTTTTATAGATTTTTTTATATTAAATCAATGTATATATTTTGTCCATCTGTTTGTTGGTATTTTAATTATTAATTTATACCCTATTAAAAGGAAATAAGGTATATTTTAATTTTTTTATATAAGAAAATAGAAATGGTTCTATTAATTATAAGGCCATTTCATCAAGATATATATATAAATAATTCACATTTATTAGAAATTTCTTAAATTATATATTAAATATGTCATAGTTATATATGTATATATAGTGACATCTAATTTGACATTTAGTATTGCCAGTTGTGTCATTTCTTTCTCATTTAAACGTGTATACGTTGAAAAAATTAAAATAATTAAACTAATAACATTTTTTCAAATGATGGTTTTTTATAGAAATTATCTTCGTGTAGTAGAAATTTGTAAAAATCTCTCTACAGAGATGCTTATAACGTAAATAACGTTGTAACAAACATATGAGAATTTCGTTGCAAACGGATATAGAACGTATAAAATAGTGATCAGAGCGCTTGGTTTCCACAAGGCGCGGGTTCGAATACCGAAGCGTTCAAATTTTAATACGTTTTTTCACAAATGTTTTCTATTACCAAATGTGGAATAATACTTTGAAAACAGTAAAATATCTCTCAGCTCTGTTCGTCTGTCACTGATAACAACTGAACGAGGTTGTCAATATAGTTTATGGCATCAGCCAAGAAACATAAAATATAGAACTATTGGAATTTAACATTAATATAGCAGAAAGTATCTAGTGTCAAGATACTCTGTACTCCGCTTCCACCAAATTCGAGACATTGCGTGTGGAGTAGCGGAACCCAACGCCGCACTTCGTGAGTACTGTTGATGCTGTCCCACTGAACCGCTAAATAAGAATATAAATAGTGCTTAAATATCTATTTATATAAAAAAATAATACATTTTCTTTTAATCTCCAGAGCATCAACACGTAAGATACAATCCATTGAAAGATGAATGGATCCTGGTATCTCCCCACCGCTGTAAGAGACCCTGGAGTGGTCAGACTGAGGACCCACCGGAAGACCAACCTCCAGATCCCAACAATCCTCTACGAGCTGGTGCTGTTAGAGCAAATGGACAGGTACCTTATTAAGAAAAAAATTTAGAGACAATCTAGTGTCAAGACACTTCGTTGATTAATTTTCACCCGAAATAGAGACAATGCGTGTTGATTCGCAACCTGAACGCCGTGTTCTGCCCTACCAGGGCGGAGAAATGAAAATAATGTAAATATAATCGTTCTATTAGAGGTCGGTCGTGTCTTGTGTGACAGCGTCTGACTGTAAACGTGATCGGTTGTGGGTTCGATCCCCACTCGGGAGAGTGATTATATTTAAATTATTTTCACTTCCTCGCTCTGGTAAAGACAAAGAGCGGCGGCAAATTCGGTGGAGAGCGGAGTACGGAGTGTCTCTACACTAGGTACTTTCTGTCTACCCTGCTATGCGGGATAAAAGCGTGAAGCTTATCATCCTACCGTGTGCGAATCCAACCTTTACAATTTTCATCTGTCTGTCTATATGTTACTAATCTCTGGAACGGCTGGACCGATTGTGATGCGACTTTCACTGGCAGACAGCTTATATAATACGGAGTTACTTAGGCCACTATATTAATATTAGAATTGTATAGCAAAATAAACGAGTTGTTAAATTCCATGCGAACATAGTCTTGGTCAGACCTGGACTTGATTTATATTAGCCATCTATTTTTCTCCACAGCGAAACCCAATTTATAAATCAACATATGTGTTCCCAAACGACTTCCCCGCTCTTCTAGAACGAGTGCCAGAACCACCAGCTCCAGAACATCCTCTGTTCCAAAGTTCTCAAGCTAAAGGAACATGCAGGTGAGAAGTTAGAATATAAGACAGTATCTGACTGTAAACGTGATTGGTTGTAGGTTTGATTCCCATTTAGGGGAATGTTTATGTTTTTTTTTTATATAATAATAAATGTATTACACCAAGGACTTGGTCTGTACCTTTTTCTTGTTTATTCTTATGTTATTTCTCTTATACAAGTTACATTAATATAATTAGTTACTTTGAACTAAGTTTTATACATAAACGATCATCTTATAATAATTATATTTAAATTACCATTTCTCCGCTCTGGTAGGACAAAGCGCGGCGTTGAGTTCCGCTACTTAAAATGCAATATTTTGAATTTGCAGAAAAAGCGTTAAAGTTTTTGCACGTTGGGGTAGATTACTCTGCTGTACGGGATAAAGACACTATTAATAGTTAGACAATTCTCGGCGTTAAATTCCGCTAGAATGTGTTAAAATTTTACTAAAAAAATTAAAAGCTGAATATTATCATAGTCTTTTCTTTTTTTATATAGTATTTTTTTTTAATTTCCAGAGTAATGTGTTTCCACCCTGACTCCAGCATGACAATCCCGTTGATGTCGGTTGAAGAAATAATAGCTGTGATTGAAGAGTGAGTTTATTATTTACTTATAAAAGATTATTTATGAACAAATATATCTTATATTGTTCCGTTTGTATAATACACCGCACAATGTCTTGATTTTGAGCAAGCTCTCAACAGAGTGTCTTGACACTAGGTTGTGTCTAACTGTCTGCTATGCGGGATAAAGCGCGAATAATTTTTACTAGATGCCTATATTTAGTTAACTTGCACGCGGTAGAGGTATTCGCGAGATGTATTACAGCGGTATATTTGTATAATCTAGGAAAAGATCTCAGTCTGATCTCAACGGAGAATCTAAACTCTGTAACAAAATTTAAAAAATCAATTATCTTAGATATTTTTAAAAGAATGAGATGGCGGTAGTTTGATATTACTATTTTTTTTTTATTTCACGCTTACTATCCCGCACAGCAGAGTAAACAGAAAGTACCTAGTGTCAAGACACTCCGTACTTCGCTTTTCACCGAAGTCGACACATTGCGTGTTGAGTGGTGGAACTAAACGCCGCACTTTGTCTTTACCAGAGCGAGGAAGTGAAAATAATTTAAATATAATCACTCCCCCGAGTGGGGATCGAACCCACAACCGGTCGCGTTTACAGTCAGAGGCTGTCACACTGCGTCACGACCGGCCTCCGCCTTTTTTTTATTATCTATATTTATCTAGGTTACCCTTTTACAACAGCTATCTGCCAGTAAAAGTTTTATCAAATACTGTTCAGCCAATCCAATAATACAATACATAACCTGGAACTAACAGATACATAGATAAGTATGAAAATTAAGTTATTTTGATATATATACCGTGTAATACATACATATGGACCTATTTTAATATTACAAACAGACACTACAATTTTATTTATTTCTATATATATAAAAAAAAATTTCAACATACCCAGATGGATCAATCAGATGCAAGAGCTGGGCCGGAAGTATACGTGGGTTCAAATCTTTGAAAACAAAGGAGCTATAATGGGGTGTTCCAACCCTCATCCACATTGTCAGATCTGGGCGTCGAGCTTCCTGCCCAACGAGCCACGAGTTAAAGACAGGTAAGGAATAGTGTTTTTTTCTTCATTTTTTTTAGCTCCAACAGGCAGGAAGACAGGAAGTACCTAGTGTCAAGACACTACGTATTTTGCTATCTGTTGCATACAACACATTGCATGTTGAGTGGTGGAACTCTTATCAGATAATAAGGAAATCAGATCAATCTGACTGTAAACGCGATCGGTTGTGGGTTCAATCCTCACTCAGGGGAGTGATTGTATAGGTAAGGCATAGTGCGGCGTTGAGTTCCACCACTAAACACGCATTATCTCGAATTCGTTGGAAAGTGAAGAACGGAGTGTCTTGACACTAGGTAATTTCTGTCTACCATTGCACATTGGAAAAAGATAATCCATCTATTAAGGCCATGGTGTGACAGCATCTGATTGTAAACACAATTGGTCGTGGATTCGATTCCCATTCGGAGGAATGTTTATAATTAAAATTTATTTTAATTTCTTCCCCCTGGTCAGCGACGTGTTGAGTTCGCCACTCAACACGCCATGTCTAGATTTTTGGGGAAAATCAGACAACGGAGTGTCTTGACACTAGGCTGACTTCTAACACTTCTTTAACGAATTTAGCTCGTTATAAATAAAATTTAGAACGGTTTCATTATATTATTTTTTTTTATGCTCACTGTTTTTTGTCTATTTTCAGATGTCAAAAGGAATATTATACGAAATATGGTAAAAACATGCTAGCAGACTATCTCGAACAGGAGTTATCGGCCAAGGTGAGATTTGTATCACTTCTCCATCATCTCCTTCTACATCTTTAACATCATATACTTAGAACGACAAAAGACCAGCTGACAACTGATGTAACTTAAAATTTACGTAAAAGTGAACAATTATAAGTATTATATTAAATTTCTTTATTTTTAAAGTATTATTCCATACTTAGGATTAGAAAACATTTTTGAAAAAACGTATAAAAATTTTTTGAACGCAGCGGGATTCGGACCCGCGCCTCTTAGATATCGTCCAAGCGCTCTGACCGCTAAGCCATGCGTTCTACTACCAGCTGCGTCGAAATTCTTATACGTTTTGTTACAACTTATTTATGTTGTTAGCATCTCTGTAGAGAGATTTTTACAAATTTCTACTACTTAAAGATTATTAAGAAATAATCGTTTAACAAGAGAGATTGCTATTTTATTTTCATATTTGTTATTTTTAAAGTGTTATTCCACACTTAGGATTAGAAAACATTTTTGAAAAAAATGTACAAAAATTTGAATGCAACGGGATTCGAACCCGCGCCTCTTGGATACCGTCCAAGCGCTAACGCAAGCCATCGACGGCTTATGTTTATTCAATAATGTTGACTTCTGCCTTATATTATTAACCTCAAAGCTGACTTTAACTCTTCGAATATTTTAGATATCCTTGGACAAAGGTTACCACTAGCCAGCAGGTAGACCTTTCAATCTGTTGCTACATTTTTTCTATAAAAAAAATTATATATATATATATATATATATATATATATATATATATATATATATATATATATATATATATTCTGTTAATATCCCTAAGTGATCCTAAGGTTGAAGAAAATGACTAGATTAGTGTATCTAGTGTCTCGTCTAGTGTCAAGACATTCCCGTTCTCTTCATTCTGCCTTTTCATAGATACTATTTTTTTAAATAACTAACTTAACTATTTTAAACGGATTAATAGCGTATATTTTGGTATTCGAAAATATATTTTTGGGCACTTGACGTTTCGAACACTTTACAGTAGTCCGTGGTCACGGGTAGACTGAAATAGCTTCATTGAAATCTTACAATACCTTCTTGTTAATTGGTATATTATAAAATGATTTACCTAACTAAGTTTACTTGTTCTAAATACAGTTTCCTTAGAGTACATACATTAAAGAATATCTGTGGACGTAAGCAAACTTGACCTTTGAACGACTCTGTTGACACGTAAAATACGTGTAACCATAGCAACGTGTATGTCACTTTATACACAAGTGTGTGTCAAGCGTACAGTAGTGTGTGTAGTGTTTGTTTAATTATAAAAAGAAAAGACTATCCAGTATTTTTTCACCATATAAATTGTAACTATGAAAAATTTCATACATTTTTTTTTTTTTTAGGAACGCATTGTAGTACAAAACACTGAATGGGTAGCTTTAGTACCGTACTGGGCGTCTTGGCCTTACGAGACCATGCTTTTGCCACTGAATGGCAAGCCACAGAGAATGACAGATTTAAATGACAATCAAAGGCGAGAATTGGCGGGAATTATGAAACAATTGTGTACAAAATATGATAATTTGTTTAATTGCAGTTTCCCGTACTCTATGGGGTGGCATGGTGGGTAAAAGGATATATGTATTTTTTTTATCGGCTTTATCCTGCACAGTAGGATAGTTCGGGACAAACTAGTATCAAGACAATCTAGTTATTGCGTTTACCGCAACTCAACGCCACATGTTGTCTTAAAAGAGCAAGAAAAATGAGAATAATTTTGAATATAATCATTCCCCAGAGTGTGTATCGAACTCACAACCAATCGCGTTTATGGTCAGATGTTGTTTATTATTTTTCTAATAATTTCTTAACTGCCAGCCCAAAAAGGTGTTATTAGTGTTTCGATGTTTACGTGTGTCTATCTGTCGCATCGCAGCTCTCCAAGGAATGGAAAATTGATCCAGTGGCTTAAGCAGTCCACACAATTCTTCAACAAAATAATGAAAAACATTGCATGACATAATATGGCAACAGAAAACTTTTTTTTTTATTTTTCTAGGGGTTTTTTTTATTTAGTTGTAAATTGCTTTACTATTATTAATTTTTGTTCTCACAGGAGCACCAACCGGCCCGTCAGCGAAACCGGGGGATTCCCTGCATTGGTTATTCCACGGCACTTACCTCCCGCCTCTATTGCGTTCTGCTACTATTAAAAAATTTATGGTTGGCTACGAAATGTTGGCACAACCGCAGAGAGATTTGACACCGGAACAAGCGGCGGAGAAACTGAGAGAGTGTGATAGTGTACATTACAAATTAAAAAAGTAATTTTATTATTATTTTTTTTTAATTTTAAGCCTTTTCCTATTTAAAAGAAGGCTGAGAGAACGAAACCTCTGTACTTTAAATGCATTTACCACCATAATGTGTTCTGATAATTGTTATTAAATAAACGTATAACATATTACAGTTACTGTTTTTATTTATTTATTTCATATTTTATAGGATAGTTGAAAAAATGCTAGAATGCATAATAGTGATTGGAATTACATTTTTTTTAACCGAGGTTTGTTGTGAGTTCAATTCCTACTTGAGGCCTGTCTTTCTTACCATTTCTTTCCAGTTCATACATTTCACTATAAAGTATGATAAATAAAATGTCACCCAAGCACTTATCCAAGTATGTAAATTATTTTTACTTTACATTATTCATAGATTATATTCATAGAGGCCGGTCGTGTCTTGTGTGACAGCGTCTGACTGAAAACGCGATTAGTTGTGAATTCGATTTCCATTCAGACGAGTGATTATATTTAATTATTTTTATTTTCTCGCTCTGTTAATATAAAGCGCGGCGTTGAGTTCTACCACTCAACACGCAAGGTCTCAAATTCGGTGATTGGAGTACAGAAGGTACTTTATGTCTACCCTGCTATGCGGGATAAAAAGCGTGAAGCTAAAAAAAATGTAAATTCATATACACAACTTGATTATTAAATTTGTATGAAACCCAAATGTAACAGGATTTAAACCTGTATCTTCTGTATCAATTCAGCATTTTATACACGGCGCTCCAAGCGTGCCAGTAGAGCATAAGTCACTTCGCCAATGTCACGTTGTATGGCCGTTGGAAAACACATAGAGGATATTGTATGGCCGTTGGAAAACACATAGAGGATATTGTATGGTAAAAAAGAGTTACTGCATGTTAAAAAGAAATCCAGTACAAATAAATATTGATAATGAATATATATATATATATATATATATATATATATATGTATATATAAAATTGTTAGTAATAAATAATATTTTATAAAGGTATTAGCTTAAGGGGTAAATCTGATTAGGAACGAATTAGTTTGAGACACCTAAGAAGGAAACAATTGTAAGAAAAATATTTAGTGCATTCTTTTTATAACGAAAAATAAATAACATTAACACAACAATAGTATTATTAGACATTAAAATAAAAATGAAAAACTATTTTTTTAAAAATTATATAAAAATATTGTACTAATTCCTAAACGAAACGTCAATGTCAGTTGTCATGTGTCAAACAAACGCACAAAATGGCCGAGGGAAAGCAATGAAGCTTCCATTCGTGATAAATATATTTACAAATAACATTTATTGATTAAAATGAAAGAAATTAATATAAATATAGAAGGTTACAATGTAAATGGCATTTGTGTCGGCTGCTTGAATTACAATCGCCGCATGTTTCGCAATAAACATGTAAAAGAATGCTTTAAACAATTAGCCGACATCGATGTGAGTATATTTAAATTATTA
Source organism: Dryadula phaetusa (assembly GCA_032432895.1). NCBI lineage: Eukaryota > Metazoa > Arthropoda > Insecta > Lepidoptera > Nymphalidae > Dryadula > Dryadula phaetusa. The sequence goes on along the minus strand of JAOYRS010000098.1, from coordinate 502,252 downwards.
CTTGTAAATGATTGATTAAAACACAATTAACGTGTTTAAAATATTATTTTTAATTTACAATTGCTAAGAAATGGTGGTATTTTGTTTTGTTTTTATGAAAACGAACAGAACAAAGCCATCCCTGGATCCGCCATTGTTATTTTTATTGACGCACAAAAAGACATACGAGTTGTTTCTTTTTGATTCCTACAATATTTTTTTAATATTATTTAATAAGTTAAAACCATTGATTGAAAATAATTATTTTGCAATTATAATTATAATACAAACATTTTATTATATTGCATAGTAAATATGTAAAATAGTTTGTTTTTTATATGATCTTTATCATAATGTAAAACGGCAAATAAAAATCTTTTTATATACACATAATTTAAAAAGCAAAATCAAAAATATATATATCAATTTACTATATTATTAATATTTTGCCGCTCTAGTGACACAAATAAAAGCATTCAATTCTGTTATAGTAGAACAGAGTGTCTTGACACTTCACTCATGGTTCTCTCTAACTATCCTGCTATACAAAATATAAACTATATTTTAATATTATTTTTTTTTCCTAACTATTTCAGATCCCCGAAGGCATAGTCATCCAAATATGTTGGGAATGTGACGCGTATATAAATAATTACATAAAATTAAAACAAACCATTTTAAAATCTTACCAAGTACTTATAGAATATTCTGAAAAGGTAAATATAGGTTTAAATATGTACACTAGCACTTTCCTCTGTGGCTCAGTGATAGTTTCTGATTGGAAAACAATATTTGTAGGTTTTCATACTCACTCAAGGCAAGGATTCTATTCATATTATTTTTTTTTTCTATTCCCTTAAGATAAAGCCCGTCTGAATAGTCTATAGGCTGTTTACTTTTTATTTTTATGGTGTCAAATATATCAGGTGTCAGTAGTAACCTGTTTACTGAAATTGATTAAGGAAACCAGATTCAACGTCAAATTATAATCTATTTTTGATAAGATATTTTTATACTAATTAATATGGAAAAGCACTTAAAAAAAAGTAAATATTATTTGAATTTTGCAATTTTTACACTGTTCTTCTTTCTTCTTTATTCTAACTTCTTTATCAGTCTCAGTCTTTAGTTCAGACAACTCTAGGCTGGTTAGATCTTTATAAAAGTCTAGTCTATTATTATTTTCTTGATATAATTCTTCTTTAACAGTTTACCTTCTTAATAATTAAACCTAAATTAGTAATTTAGCAAAATGGCTAACTTACCAAAATGGCTAACTTAGCAAAGTAGCTAACTTAGCAAAATGGCTAACTTAGCAAAGTGGCTAATTTAGCAAAATGGCTAACTTACCAAAATGGCTAACTTAGCAAAGTAGCTACTTAACTTAAATTATGAACAAACTGAAGACCTGGTTCCCACTTCGGGGAGTTACTGATTATATTTAAATTACTTTCATTTCCTCAGTCTGGTAGGACAAAGCGCGGCGTTGAGTTTCACGCAATATCTCTAATTCGGCGTAAAGAGGAGTACGGAGTGTCTTGACACTAGGTGTTACCTAACGACCCTGCTATGCGGGATAAAAGCGTTAAGCTGGAAAAATATCTTTTTTTAAGACAAGACATTCCGTACTTCACTTTCCACCGAATTGGAGACATTGCGTGTTAAGTGGTGGAACTCAACGCCGCACTTTTTCTTACCAGAGCGAAGAAGTGAAAATAATTTAAATATAATCACTCCCCCGAGTGAGGATCGAACCCACAACCGATCGCGTTACAATCAGACGCTGTCCCACTGCACCACGACCGGGCTCATTATATTTAATTATAAACATATTATAATTCCAGCATACTTTTTTAAACGATCCAACGGATATATCAAGGCAGGCAGTACAAAATCTCACATGCCATTTCTATTATGATAATGAAGAGTTGAAAGAAGAACCCGCTGACAATGTAGTAGATGTTATAAAAGAAGAAATAACTGAATCCTTGGATAAAATTGAATTAGGTAAGAATTAGGTAACATATAGGTAAGTTGGGTAAGTTTTTTTTTAATTTATATATTTTGTTTTTTTTTTATCTAAATAATAAGTCATTCATACAACTTTTTTAACAAACAAGTTTTATACTATTTAATTTTTATAAATATACATACATATATAATCTGTGATGACTGTTGTTTGTATACAATTATTTAACTATGTACTAATTTATAATTACTTATATATTTATATATATATATATATATATATATATATATATATATATATATATATATATATATATATATATATAAAAAGATTTTTTTCAATCTGTATAATCATTATTATTTAAGTTTTTAAAATACTTTTTTGTAGAGGTTGACAATTTTTTTCTTATATATATATATATATATATATATATATATATATATAAGAAAAAAATTGTCAACCTCTACAAAAAGTATTTTAAAAACTTAAATAATAATGATTATACAGATTGAAAAAAATCTTTTTTTTTAATAAAAAATCTTTTTTTTTTCCTGTCAGAAATTCCAGAACCATCGGAATTACCTGAAATAGATGTTAAAGAAGAATTCCACGAAGAATTACAAGCAGAGAATGTTAGCTTAGACTTTTACGAAGACCTGCCTAGACACAGCGAGAGCGACGACGACATAGTGCTGTCTAAACTGAAGACTGATAAAGAAGTCAAGAAAAAGAAGAAGAAAAAGAAGAAAGAAAAGAGAAGTAAAGAGGAGAAGGTATTTTTTTGACTGTTCTTGCATTATTTTTTTTTCTTTTTTTGGGTTTTCTTATATTTAATACCATATTTTGGAATTTATATAATATACATAATTTTGAATTTTGCAAAAAATAATTTAATAACAAGAGGTCGGTCGTGGGCCAATGGGAAAGCGTTACAGACTCGGGGGAACGATTGTGTAAGACAAAGCGCGGCGTTGAGTTCCGCCACTCGACACGCAATGTATCGAATTCGACGGAAAACTGAGTACAGAGTGTCTATACACTAAGTACTTACTATCTACAAGCGTAAAGCTAAAATTAACTACTTTCATAATAAATATGTTTTTTTTTTCTGTATTAACTCTTATTTATTATTATATTATTTTTTCAATTAAAGAAACAATTAAAAGACAAAAAGACGCGAAGGTTACTCAATTTGCCGGAGAAACTGGTGGAATTGTACACAATGAGCGAGGAAGAGATGTTCAAAGTGAGAGAGAGAGATCTCTCCAGCAGAGAATTCCAGAAGTTGAAATACAAGTGTGAACTGTGCCTTATTGGATTTAATACGAAGAAGTTGAAGGACTTCCACGACACTGGCAAGCATTTTTCGGTCAGTCGGATTCTTTTTTTTTTGAGTCGGAATAATTGTGTTCAGTCGATTTGTTTTTTTTTTGTTTGGAATAATTTGGAAATTAATGTTTTATATTTTTTTTAATTATTTCTTGTCTTTAGTTTTCTTTTTGTGTTATTTTGACCCCTTTATTATAAGTTTCGTTCTTTTTTTCTTAATTATTTCTTATCTTTAGTTTTCTTTTTGTGTTATTTTGACCCCTTTATTATAAATTTGGTTCTTTTTTTCTTAATTATTTCTTGTCTTTGGTTTTCTTTTTGTGTTATTTTCACCCCTTTATTATAAGTTTGGTTCTTTTTTTCTTAATTATTTCTTGTCTTTGGTTTTCTTTTTGTGTTATTTTCACCCCTTTATTATAAGTTTGGTTCTTTTTTTCTTAATTATTTCTTGTCTTTGGTTTTCTTTTTGTGTTATTTTGACCCCTTTATTATAAGTTTCGTTCTTTTTTTCTTAATTATTTCTTATCTTTAGTTTTCTTTTTGTGTTATTTTGACCCCTTTATTATAAATTTGGTTCTTTTTTTCTTAATAACAATTAAGAAACACCTCTATAGTTGCCAGTGCGAGAAATATAAGACTCCTTTGATAAACTCACGTAGAAATATAAGCAATCTAGCGCAGAAAGGGTTGTTGCTGGGCTTGTGTTGAGGATAATGATAGTCACTAACTGGTTCACGATTTATCAACAAGACGGTACAATTATACAGACTGAGACGCACTGGTTTACATATTTAATATTTATATATGATATCAAAGAGTAAGAGATACACAGATGTGAAACATTATAGTCATAGAATATGTGAGCTTTATCAATTGTTCACTTTAATACCTATATGCATATACGGCACAGGGTTAAAGTAATTTATCATTACTATCAATTACACAATAAATTTTTATATAAAATAAATAAATATTTCTTCTTTAATACAATATTGTTATTGACATTTTTTTTAACATATTTTTTTTTAATTAAAAAATCATAAATTCTAATAATTATTTTTTTTTTGTATGAGTGTTTTTTTTTTTTTTGCAGAAATCACTCCACGACTACACTTGTGACGTGTGTAAAGCACACTTCTTGACAAAAGAAAATATTAAATATCATAGAAAGTTGCACTTCTCCGCGTTCAAGTGAGTATTGTATGGCGTCTGAGTGTAAACGCGATCGGTTGTGGGTTCGATACACGCTCGGGGGAATGATCTGGTTAGATGAAGCGTGGCGTTGAGTTCCGCCACTTACATCTCATATTCGTAACAAATATTTTAAACGTACATACAAACTGGTGATTGAAATAGAAAAAAATAACTATATATATTTATTAGTGTTAAAGGCTTAAGGCGTAAAATACATGTTACCATAGCAACATGTAGTAGTGTGTGTCTGCTTCGTGTATATATATATATATATATATATATATAAACTAGAAAATACGTGGGGCCGGTCGTGTCTTGTGTGAAACCGTCTGGCTGTAAACGCGTTCGGTTGTGGGTTCAGACCCTCTTGGGGGAGTTAATATATTTAAATTATTTTCACTTCCTCGCTTTGGTAAGACAAGAGTGCGGCGTTGAGTTCCGCCACTCAAAATGCAATGTCTCAAATTCGGCGGAAATTGAAGTACTGAGTGTACCTTTATCTTTTCATACAAAAAAATGAATCATACAAAAAACTTTAAATAAAAAAATTTTAGGCTATATCTTTTTTATAATCTAGCTTATCTTTGGAGAGTTAATTATTTCAATTTTAATTAATTTAAAAGTTAATTATTTTAAAAGTTAATTATTTCAATTACGTTTAATTATTTCAATAGTGTATAATGCCCTTAATTTGTCCAGTGTCTTTGTTTTTATGTATTTTTTTTATTTATTTTTTTTTAATTTTTCTTGCAGATGTCGCGAATGCAATCTGGTAACTACATTGAAAAGGATAATGATAGAACATGATTGTGCCAAGAAAGTGCCGGGATACGCGTGTCCTGACTGTCCGGATAAGAAATTCAGGTATTTTGTATATAGTGTATGAGAGGTCGGGGCAGACCTCGGTTGACCTTCGAAAACACAGTATCCAAGATACTGGAGGAAGGTCAAGTAAAAAGTATTAGGACCCCGCGAAGGGCATGTATGAAGAGGATAATGACTGTGGACGAGGCGAAAGAGGTATGCAGGGACTGGAGCGTTTGGCGCTCCGTGCTCTCTGACTACCCCGCCAGGGATGGAGCGTGAAGCTAAATATATATATATATATATATATATATATATATATATATAGTGTATACGAGTTGGTTGCGGGTTCGATGCACACTCGGAGGGGTTATGTTTCAACTTTATTTTTGTTTTTCACTTTGGTAAGACATTGCGCGGCGTTGAGTCGCCACGCAATGTCTGATTTTATAGACACTATTATTTATTATTTTTTCTAACCACTTTCAAAAAAATTTTAATTAAATTTATATATATATATATATATATATATATATATATATATATATATGTAAATATATATATATTCGCCAAACTATAATTACCTACAAATAACCTTTGTGTAGGGGAAATTTGTAAAAATCTCTCTACAGAGATGCTAACAACGCAAACGTATAGGATAGAGAACGCATGGCTTAGCGGGCAGAGCGTTTGTTTGGGGAGCAAGAGGTGCGGGTTCGAATCGCGTGTTGAAATTTTTACACTATACTTGTATATATATGTATATTATATTTATATTTATACATATATTTTTCTACTCACTCACTCTCTTTTTTTCTATTTAACAGTACAAGATCCAAATTATCATACCATAGGACCGTTTCACATCAAGAGAAACCGCAATGCGATTGTTGCGGGAAGATATTTGCCAATAAAATGACGCTTAAATATCATTTGAAGTAAGTATTTGATTATATAAGTAGTTTAAATTGATTATTTCCACTTCCTCGCTATAGTTACGACAAAGTGCGGCGTTGAACGCCACCACTCAACACGCAATGTCTTGAATTTGGTGGGAAGCGAAGTGCGGAGTGTCTTGACACTAGGTATTTCGTGTTTATAAAATAATATCTGACTGTAAAGGCGATTGGTTGTGGACTTTTTTTTAGTCTAGTTAGATAAAACGCGGCGTTGAGCACCGACACTCAGTATATCTATTATAATCTTGGACCTAAAATGTACAGATGACCGGTTGTACCCTGTGTGCCAGCATCTAACTGTAAACGCGATCGTTTGTGGGTTCGATTCCCACTCGGGGGAGTGATTATATTTAAATTATTTTCACTGCCTCGCTCTGGTTAAGACAAAGTGTGGCGTTGAGTTCCGCCACTCGACGCGCAATGTCTCGAATTCGATGGAAAGCGAAGTACGGAGTGTCTTGACACTAGGTATTTTATGTCTACCCTACTATGCGGGATAAAAGCGTGGAGCTTTTTTAAATTAAAAATGCATATATTTTGAAATTAACTTAATACTGGCTTATAATGTCTAATTTGCCCCAGTGTCCTAACGCGGCGTTTAATTGATAACGGAGTGTCTATCCTAAACTCTCTGAGGAAATATAGAGAGACACTGGGGTCACTATAAGTGTTATAAACTTAAGACACTTAAAATAAATTGTGAAAAAAAAAAACTAAAAAATACACATTTTAAATGAAACGGATCAATTGCGTATATTTTGGTATACGAAAATATATTTTTGGACACCTGACGTTTCAAACACTTTACAGTGGTCCGTGGTCACACTTGCGGGTAGACTGTGGTGGCGTTCGTCTGTCAGTTGATACAAAAAATTAATTATATCAAACTACCCACCATCCGTTTCTTAGTTGCCTGCCAATTAATTATTGTTAATTATATAGTTTGTAAATAATTTAACGTTTTAAAAAGAGAAATGTAGCGTTTTTTTTTTCTCCCCCATTATTACCACAGATTATTACCAAATAATAGGGAAGAGAAGCCGAACGAGAAAATGTACATCCCATGCAAGGGCTGTAACAAAGTGTTTCACTCTAAAAAGAGCTATAGATCGCATGTGTAAGTATTTTTTTTTTTATTATTTTAACGTTTTTATATTTTAATTGGTAGGTAAGGTATATTTACTATTTTTTAAAAAAAAACTTTATTTTAGTTTTTTTTTAAAAAGACATATAATGGACATGGATAGCGTTCTATCCTGATTTTTTAAATCGACAAATATTATTTTTAAATAACACTCCGAGTAAAATTCTATTTTTATGGTGTTTTTGGTCAACCAAAAAAATATTTGTTCCCTCAAGTTATGAATTACACGTAATAAATAAAGAAATGGAGATAAAAATCGCTAAATAAAGAATTTTCTTTGAACAGTTTAATTTTCTTGATAAAAAAAATCAATTCAGAAAAAAAAAATATATTTTTGGCTTTGTTGAGACATTTTTTTAAATCAAGTCACTTTGATAACATTTATGTAAAAACAAAAAAAAAACACAATTTATTTTAAGTTTAAAAAATTGCATTTTTTTTTTTTATTTTTTTAGTGTAATAAAAAAACCATTAGAATTATTTCTTTTTTTTAATTTTCAAGTGTCATCCACTAAGCCTTAATGCATGTGTTATCTGTGCCAATATGTCAACTATAAGATAGGAAAGAATTCTTGTCAAAAAAAAATACGTAGTTTTTATATAAATTATCTGCTTGTTATTTTATATCAAAACATATAATAAAAATATATATATTTTCTGAATTGATTTTTTTTATCAAGAAATTAAACTGTTCAAAGAAAATCTTTTATTTAGCGATTTTTTTCTCCATTTCTATATTTATTACGTGTAATCCATAACTTAAGGGAACAAAATTTTTTTTGGTTGACCAAAAATACCATAAAAATAGGATTTTCAATTCAAAAAATCAGGACAAAGCGCTATCCATGTCCATTATATGGCTATCCATGTCCATTATATGATATATATTTTGGAATAATGTATGAATTAATGGAAAAAAACGCAAACAAGCCACCACAGAGAGAATAGAAAGAGAGTGTGTTTTTGTATGACACTAATACATAAATGTTATCAAAGTGACTTGACTTAAAAAAATATCTCAACAGATTACATAAATAATTATTTTCTCATTTCAAACCAAAAAAAATTAAAAAAAAAATTGATTTCTTTTCAAGTTAGTTTCCTTTGAAAAAAAAACGTTTACTTTAAAAATTTTTTTTGAAAAAGCGTATAAAAATTGAATGAACGCAGCGGGATTCAAACCCGCGCCTCTTGGATACCGTCCAAGCCATGCGTTCTACTACCAGCTACGTATTATACGTTTATATTCTTATACTTTTGTTACAACGTTATTTATGTTGTTAGCATCTCTGTAGAGAGATTTTTACAAAGATTACTTAAATATTATTAAGAAATAATCGTTTAACAAGAGATATAGCTATTTTTTTAATATTTGCTATTTTTAAAGAGTTATTCCACACTTGGGATTAAGATTGGGATTGAGATGCTAACAACATAAAACGTATAAGAATTTCAACGTAGCTGGTAGTAGAACGCATGGCGCACGCGGTCAGAGCGCTTGGACGTTTACTTTCCTAAAAAAACAGGAACTAGAGAGTGTCCAAATAAATATTAGATGAATGTCGCCTAAATAAACAATTTTTCACTTTCTACACAAAAAACATTTAAAAAAAACGTAAATAAGTCATTTTTTTTTTTTTCAATTTACCTTTAAAAAAACGTTTACCATAACAAAAAAAAGCTTTGGAAAACGTCAAAAATATGCATTATTTTTTCTTTATTTTTAAGAGTAATTCACGAACTTAACTTGAGGTAAATTGAGGGAGAGAAAGAGTGCAAAGATTGCATAGATTCCAGTACTATACATATGAATAAATATTGTCCGTAACACATACCAAAAATGTTTAATTTCTCTTTTTGAACCAAAAAAATCTACAAAAAAGGGTAAAGGCTGGATTTTTTTCAAGTTTTGTTTGAAAAATAGTTTGCCATATCAAAAAATCGTAAAAACGCAACACACGCACGCATATTTAAAAAAAATGTCTCAACAGATCACATAAATAATTAGTTTCTCATTCTAAACCTAACAATTTAAAAAAAACACCAGATTTTTTTTTCAAGTTACCTTTAAAAAAAGATTACCATCCCGAAAAATCATTTTTTTAATACGTAATCCACGAAGGCGTAACTTACTCTTGTCCCATTTGCGGTAAACTATTTCAATGAAAGAGAAACGCCCATACGTAACACTAGAAACCACAGAGAGGGAGAGAAAGAGTGCAAAGATACTCTTCCCGCACTAATATTATTATTTAATATATATATATATATATATATATATATATATATATATATATATATATATATATATATATATATAAAAAATGTGTCAACAGATCTCATAAACATTTAGTTTCTCATTCTAAACCCAGAAATATCTAAAAAAAGAACAGATTTTTTTTTCAAGTTTACCTTTAAAAAAACAGTTTGCCATCCCAAAAAATCTATTTTTTTTTCCTTTTTTTTTAAAGCGTAATCCACGAGGGCGTAACTTACCCTTGTCCCATATGCGGTAAACTATTCCAATGGAAGAGGAACCTCGCGCGTCACACCAGGAACCACAGAGAGAGGGAGAACGGCGCCCTCTACCAGTGCAGAGAGTGCGGAAAGAGTTTCTCGAGCAGAGACTGTTACAACAATCATATGAAATTGAGCAAGAAACACGTCGACGACAGCAGCTACATGTGAGTATTGGAAAAGATATATTTTTGTAAAAAAAAAAAAATTATTCCATTTTTTTTGGTTGGTAATTTTTTTTTATTTAATTGTGTTTTTTTTTTAATTATTTAGGCTGAAGTTAATATTAATCAAGTTTTGTTTAGCCAGATAAAGTTAGGTGGGTCGCGTGACAGCATATGACTGTAGACGCGATCGGTTGTGGGTTCGATTCTCACTCGCGGGAATGATCAATTTCATTTTTCTCCCTCTCACCAAACCGCAGCAACGAGCTCCGCCACTCAAAACGCAGTGTCTCTATTTCGGTGGCAGAGTGTCTTGACACTAGGCACTGCTTTATGTCTAACCTGCTATGCGGGATGAAAGCGTAAAGCTAAAAAAACATAATTGCCTTTATAATATTTCCAGTATAATTTAATTTCATACAAATTTCAAGCCCAAAAGGCTTAAAGGCGTATTGATTTCAATTTTTTATACTATTTTAATTTTAAAACTCAATTTTTAATCCTTTTTTAATACAATTTTAATTTTGAAATTCAATTTTGTTACAAATTTCGAGCCCAAAAGGCTTAAAGGCATACTAATTCCAATTTTTTGTATACAATTTTAATTTTAAAATTAAATTTTTATACAAATTTCAAGCCCAAAAGGCTCAAAGGCATATTGATCTCAATTTTTTTTAAAACAAATTCCAGACACACGTGCAATTTTTGCGGAAAAAAATTCGCCACAAAATGGTGCATGATAGACCACATCGATTGGGATCATTTGAAGCGGATCAAATATCAATGCAGGGTTTGTTTTAAGGTAAATAACAAGCTTTGCTTATATAAAAAAATCGATTTTTTTTTCTCGATTGGTGGCGTATAATATTTGTTTCCATAGCAACGTGTATGTCAAACGTGTAGTAGTGTGTGTAGTGTTTGTTTTATTAATTTAATGTATTTTTAATGTATTTATAAATTTTACCTTTGCCAAATATTAAAGGAGAGTGGTCGTTTTTTGTGGGACAGCGTCTGACTGTAAACACGGTCGGTTGTGGGTTCTATACCAGTTAGGGGGGATGATTATTATTCAAATGATTTTCGTTTCTTCGCTCTGGTAAGACAAAGCGTTGCGTTGAGCTCACAAAATTTTAATTAAAAGCCGAGTACGGAGTGTCTTGACACTAGGTACTTCCTATCCTACCCTGCTATGCGGGATAAAAACGTGAAACTAATAATAGATCAAATTCTTTCATTCTAATATTTTTCTAAAAACGTGTCCGTCAAAATTTTTTCTTAACTCAATTACATTATATTGTTAAGGATTTTTTTATTTGTATTTAATTTTTTTTTCAATTTTTTTTTTTTTTTTGAAAAACTAGTTTTTTTTTTCATTAGATAAATGTAAATAAATGTTACCAATTAAAACAATAGAAGCAAGTTCGTTACTCACTTGCAGTGAAGTTAATTTTAATAGTTTAAATATATATATATATATATATATATATATATATATATATATATATATATATATATATATATTCATTTGCAGCCATTTAAAACAGCTAAAATAATGGTAGCCCACATGAATAATATTCACGAGGGCAAGAATAAAAAGGAACCAGACGGAGAGCATTTGTGCGATGTGTGTGGAAAATCGTATAAGGTAACATATATACATATATACATACATATAAAACAACCTGCGGTGTTGAGTTCCGCCACTCAACATTGCAATGACTTGAAAGCGGAGTACAGAGTGTCTTGACACTAGGTACTTTCCGAAAATACGGGATAAAAGCTACAAAAAAAGTTTACACTATAAAAAAAATTAGTTCAAATATATATTTTTTTTATTTTTTTTTTTTTTTAAATTCCAGACAGTAAAACGTCTGAAAGGCCACGTGTGGGCGATGCACACCAACAGGTCGAACACGAAGAGCTTCAAGTGCTCGCTCTGCCCCGCCACCTTCTCCTGGCAGACCTCCATCTACAAACACATGAAAATGATGCATTTTAGTAAACGGGCCAAGGTAATTATTTCTATATTATATTTAAAACGCACCAATTCCGTATATATAAGTAGACGGTCTACCGGCCAAGGTAATTATTTCTATAATATATTTAAAACGGATCAATCCAGTATATACAGGTAGACGGTCTACCGGCCAAGGTAATTATTTCTATAATGTATTTAAAACGGACCAATTCCGTATATATAAGTAGACGGTCTACCGGCCAAGGTAATTATTTCTATAATATATTTGAAACGGAACAATCCCGTATATACAGGTAGACGGTCTACCGGCCAAGGTAATTATTTCTATAATATATTTAAAACGGAACAATCCCGTATATACAGGTAGACGGTCTACCGGCCAAGGTAATTATTTCTATAATATATTTAAAACGCACCAATCCCGTATATACAGGTAGACGGTCTACCGGCCAAGGTAATTATTTCTATAATATATTTAAAATGGACCAATCCCGTATATATACGTAGACGGTCTACCGGCCAAGGTAATTATTTCTATAATATATTTAAAATGGACCAATCTCGTATATACAGGTAGACGGTCTACCGGCCAAGGTAATTATTTCTATAATATATTTAAAATGGACCAATCCCGTATATATACGTAGACGGTCTACCGGCCAAGGTAATTATTTCTATAATATATTTAAAATGGACCAATCCCGTATATATACGTAGACGGTCTACCGGCCAAGGTAATTATTTCTATAATATATTTAAAACGGAACAATCCCGTATATACAGGTAGACGGTCTACCGGCCAAGGTAATTATTTCTATAATATATTTAAAACGCACCAATCCCGTATATACAGGTAGACGGTCTACCGGCCAAGGTAATTATTTCTATATTATATTTAAAACGCACCAATCCCGTATATACAGGTAGACGGTCTACCGGCCAAGGTAATTATTTCTATAATATATTTAAAACGGAACAATCCCGTATATATACGTAGACGGTCTACCGGCCAAGGTAATTATTTCTATAATATATTTAAAACGCACCAATCCCGTATATACAGGTAGACGGTCTACCGGCCAAGGTAATTATTTCTATAATATATTTAAAACGCACCAATCCCGTATATACAGGTAGACGGTCTACCGGCCAAGGTAATTATTTCTATAATATATTTAAAATGGACCAATCCCGTATATATACGTAGACGGTCTACCGGCCAAGGTAATTATTTCTATAATATATTTAAAACGGAACAATCCCGTATATACAGGTAGACGGTCTACCGGCCAAGGTAATTATTTCTATAATATATTTAAAACGCACCAATCCCGTATATACAGGTAGACGGTCTACCGGCCAAGGTAATTATTTCTATAATATATTTAAAATGGACCAATCCCGTATATATACGTAGACGGTCTACCGGCCAAGGTAATTATTTCTATAATATATTTAAAATGGACCAATCCCGTATATATACGTAGACGGTCTACCGGCCAAGGTAATTATTTCTATAATATATTTAAAACGGAACAATCCCGTATATATAAGTAGACGGTCTACCGGCCAAGGTAATTATTTCTATAATATATTTAAAACGCACCAATTCCGTATATATAAGTAGACGGTCTACCGGCCAAGGTAATTATTTCTATAATATATTTAAAACGCACCAATTCCGTATATATAAGTAGACGGTCTACCGGCCAAGGTAATTATTTCTATATTATATTTAAAACGCACCAATCCCGTATATACAGGTAGACGGTCTACCGGCCAAGGTAATTATTTCTATAATATATTTAAAATGGACCAATCTCGTATTTACAGGTAGACGGTCTACCTATCTGTCTACCTGTGACTATGGACTACTGTAATGTATTCGAAACATCTCGTTGTCTTTAACGTATTTAAAATACCAAAATATACGCGATTGATCCGTTTAAAATAGTCTCATTTAATCAATTGTTTTATTTCTATAGTAATTCTATGCTTAAGGTAAGTAATTGGTAAAAAACACAGCGGTATTTGAACTGGCGCCTTTTATCCGCATCCAAGCGCTGTGACTGCTAAACCATACGTACTCTCCGGCATAAGGTAGAATGGTTTTCAGTGTAAAACTACAAAAACAATATAATTTTTTAACAATTTCAAAAATTAAAGAGAAGCCAGTCGTGTCTTGTGGGATAGAATTTGTTGTGTTTGATTTCCAATCGGAGGAATAATTATATTTAAATTAATTTCATATCCTCACTCTGATATTTCAAAGCGCGGCGTTGAGCTACGCTAATTAACTCGCAGTGTCTCGAATTCTTGTCTTTACATTAGATACTCCCCGACTGCTCTGAAACGAAAGAAAAAGAAAGAAAAAAAATTAAGCGTAGTGTATAAACATTTAGAAAGTGACCGTCAGTCGCGGGTTCAATTCCCGCCGTTTAATAAAAATAGAATTTTCAATTATTTCTATTCAATTTCCAGCAAAGCAGAGTGCCAGCTAAGAAACCCGACCAGTTTCCCGAGGAACGCGTTCAGTTTTACCCCCAGATGGGTACAATACAGAACCCACCTATATTAAATATTAATATTGTACCCAATGTCTTATAATATACTGATAAACATACAAAAATAATATATACGTACATATATATATATATATATATATATATATACGAAATATGTAGTTTTTTTTAGTCCTGTACTGACTGACTGACTGACTGACTGACTGTAAACGCGGTTGTAAGTTTGATACACACTCAGGAGAATGATTATAATTAAAATGTTTATATTTTCACGGTCTGGTAAGATAACGTAACGCGGCGTTGAGTTCCGCCATGCAACACACAGTAATATTAAGTTTGTTTATTTCACCACAAACAGTATTCACAATGTAATTGTTAATATTAAGTTGGCTACAATGTCGCCACTGTCGCCGTACTAGGAGAGCTGGAATGTTTTGACAACAGTTTAATATGTTAAACAGTATAATACATACAGTTAATTATAGATGAGAAATTATTATTGCTATAAATATATATATATATATAAGATTTTCTTGTCAGTATACATAATGTCAGTATTGTCAGTAATACTTTATATATATATATATATATATATATATATATATATATATATATATATATATATATATAAAGTATTACTGACAATACTGACATTATGTATACTGACAAGAAAATCTTGATTAAACAAATATGTAATTAAATATATATATATATATAAAGTATGACTGACAATACTGACATGTCTACTGACAACAAAATCTTGATTAAACAAATATGTAATTAAAAATATTATAATATAATGACAACGGCGATAAGAATTAGTTGTCAAATTGGAAAGAAGAAAAAAAAACATTTTTTTAATTCTAGTCTAACCAATAATATATTAAAAAAAATATTATACAGATTATTTCATATATCTCGGTAGACGGTCCGTAGTCACAGGTAGACCTTTCCGTCTACCTGTTACTACGGTCTACCGTAAAGTGTTCGATACGTCGTGTTTTCTATCATATATTTTCGAATACCAAAATATACGCGATTAATCCGTTTAATTTAAAATTAAATATTTTTAAAAGGAAAATTATTTAAAAAAAAACCGAAACGTGAGAAATAAAACAAATAAATGCGAAAAGTTAATATAATATATATTTATACTTATTTTCATACAAATCTTACACACATATAAATACAATATTATATATTTAAAAAAAATCCAGACGTGTCTTGTGTCTGACTGTAAACGCGATTGGTTGTGGGTTCGATTCTCACTCGATAGAATGATTATATTTAAACTATATTGATGTCCACGCTCCAGTAGGAGAACGCGGCGTTGTGTTCCGCCGCTCAACATGCAATGTATCGACATATTACATGAAAAAAAATTGTAAAAGAAATTTAGTAGGTCCATATGGACCGAATGTAGTGAGAAGACACTCCTTACTTTTAAAAATAAATATTAATTGACCAATAATTATTACTTTTGTACCAAAAGTGCTGAATTTTATTAAAAGGGTACAAGCACTATAGCGGGGTCGGAAGGGGGTAAAACGGGGTTAAAAGAACTTAATATTTTATTATTTATAAAGTGTTATTCCATGCTTAGGATTAGGAAACATATTTGAAAAAACGTATAAAAAAATTGAACGCAGCTTAGCAGTTAGCAGCCTTGGACGGTTTCCAAGAGGCGCGGGTTCGAATACCGCTGCGTTCAAATTCTTATACGTTTTTAAAAACTAATTAAAGGAACCTAAAAAGATTGTTATAATCGGAGACGAATTTTATTAAAAGGATTCAAATATTATATAAGCACTATAGCGGGGTCGAGTTTATTCGAGATTTCTTATTTTAGATGACATGGGGGGTAGAGGTAACGTATTATCGGGGATACATATATACCCATATAAAAAAAATTATACATCATTCAAAAGCAATTTCTTACAAGAAATTTAAACAAAAAATGCAAAGTGACATTAAACGATTTAAACTTTAAAAAAACCTATAAAAAACACATACAAAAATCTATATTAAATTATTATCTCTCAAAACTGACATACAGTTCAAAATTAACCGGAAAGGAACAAAAGAAAACCCTTAAAATAATTAACTTTCAACAAATTTACGGCTGTAACCTTTCTTTTCGCTTAAAACTTGTTCCCAATTCTTTGCAACTGTACAGTATAACTGCATGGCCGCTTTAGCGTCCTCTACAGAACTGTGCTCCCCGTGTTGAATGTCTATATTTAATATTTCCTTAGCTAGCCTCTTTAGTGAGGGTGTGCTGCCTTTTGTTATCTGTGAAACAAAAAAAATAGTTATAACACGGTGGTCAGAGACAATGAGATAAATCAGAAAAAAAAATTAAAATAAAACATTCATAGAAACAGGCAAGATAATAGTGTCAAGACACTCTGTTGATTGATTTCCATCTAAACTCCAGAGATTGTGTGTTTAGTGGCTATGTTTTGTCTTACCTGAGTGAATATTTTAAAAAATATATGTTTTTATATAAAATAAAAATAATATTGTCAGGAATATCTTGACACTAGGTACTTCCTGTCTATCCTGCTATACAAGATAAAAAGGTAAAGTTAATATAAAATAATTAGTCATTTAAAATGAGACCGATACTGGATCGAGGGCTGGTTTGTGGCACAGTGGGACAGCATCTGACTGTTAATGTGATCGGTTGTGAGTTTGTTCCCACTCGGAGGAGTGATTATTTTTAAATTATTTTCACTTCCTCTCTCTGGTAAGACAAAGTGTGGTGTTGACTTCCACCAATCAACACGCAATGTCTCAAGTTTAGTGGAAGCCAAAGTATGGAGTGTCTTGACACTAGATACTTTCTGTCTACCCTGCTGTACGGGATAAAAGTATGAAGCTAAAAAAAAATAAGACCATGATATCTGTAAACAAGTACAAGGGTACAATCACTATACAAGGGAATGTTTATATTTTGATTGTTATTACTTTTTCATGTAGCAAAATGCGGTGTTAAGCTCTGCTTAAACTCACAATACATATCATTTGAGGCACAAAGTGAAGAAGATACTGTATCTAATAGTTGTGATATAACATGCTTTAATTTGAAGGTATACATTCAATCATTACCCAAAAATATATAAATACAATGCTTATATATACACACACACACACACACATACATATATATATATATATATATATGTATATATATATATATATATATATGTATATATATATATATATATATATATATATACTAAATTGGTAAGACAAAGCACAGCATTGAGTTTTGCTGAACACAGTACAATGTCTTGACACTAGCTACTTCCTGTCTAAATTACTGTGCGGAATAAAAGTGTGAAGCTTCATAAAAAAATTTAGTTTCACCTTTCTAAACGGTTTATATCTCGACGTGTCCCGTATATTACGTTTAGGATGAGACAAAAACAGCACATTCAAATCGTTCTTCAAAGAATGTCCGACCAGAATCCTGCCTTTGATTATCTCTGACACCTCCTGTTGAACCACAGAGAAATCCTCTCCTTTCAACAGATCCTCCTTTCTAATACCACTAATGTTAGTCCTATAATCCACCACTTCCTCTCTGGCTTTAACAAACTTATCATATATGCAGTCGCCAAACTTGTTGACTATAGACACTCTAGCTAGCATGTGGTCACTACCATCGTAACCCACTCCCACCATCTCGCAGTCCATTGCTACAAATTTAGTTAGATTATTCTTTTTTCTCTCTACGTTCTCTTTTTTACTACTTCCACTGTTATCTTCTTTGCTAATATCAAGAGTTTTTATATTGACATTGTTTATATCTTTGTTTTTCTTTCGCGCCCTACGAAATGTTCCCGTGTAATTCGTTTTGGTTTCTACTTTCTCCTTCTTCTCCTCCATTAGTGAACTGGTCAACAGTTTTTGCCAATTCGCATCTATAGCGCCTCTTTTATAAACAGTTTGGTTAGACGTTTGATTTGTATTTCTTTTACGTTTCTTTAGTTTTTCAGTCATTTTAACATCGAATATGTTTTCTATAATAATTATTGCAGTATATACGACGTAATTTAACAGAGAAAACAATGTTTTTATTATTAAATTTAGTATAGAAAATAGTAAATAACTCGCGTGTGAGTTGTGACGATCTGACATCTCTTTCTGACTATTCCGCATGGCATTTACATTGCAGACGTTTTTAGTCTATCAATAAATTATTATAATATTAAATGTATTTAATAATGAAATAAAATGTAAATAAAATATTTTAATAACGTTTTTAATAAAAATATATATTTTAAAACTAAAACTAATTTAGTATGTAATAATATAAAATAATAAATTTGCTAATTATCATTGGTCGGTTTAATTGAAAAAAAAAATTTTGTTCCTTATATATATTTATTTATATTAATTTTTATTATTTCTTGTATTTAAATAACTATTTAATTATTATTTAGAATTTAAAAATTCCTAAACGAAACATCAAACGTCATTACATCAAACAATTGACAGCTGACACGACGGTACAATACATTAACCGCTCAAAACTGACACTCGTATTCAAATATGGCACAAAACGTAATGTAATTAGAAAAATAATCGAACACAATCTGACGTAACACGTTTACACCATTCACAAATGTAAATAAACATAAAATTCCAAAATGTTACTTAGAACGACGTGTATTTTACCGACTGTGGTGGGGTGCGCTAATGTAACACGGCGGAGTGAGCCAGTCCGCACTTTCTAATCGGAGCGGTAGGTTTTAAAATTATTACAACTCGAGACGTTCGCGCATAATGTCGTTCGAAAATATTAAGGAGCACTTGAGCGCCCACGGCCAGGATCACCTCGTCAAATATTGGCCGGAGCTGAACGAAAATGAGCGGGAACTGCTCTCCAATGAAATCCGTAAGCTGGACTTCGTCGAAATCAACGAACTCTTCCACCGCGCTATGGACACTACTAAAGTTATTCTAGAAAAGTTTGACCACGATTTGAAACCCATACCGGAGGCCCACTACGAGTCAGTGCCAGGACTGTCTCAGGATAAAATTGAAGAGTATGAAAATATTGGATTCCGTGAGATTTCTGATGGGAAAGTTGGAGTTTTGCTGTTAGCTGGTGGTCAGGCTACCAGGCTGGGATTCGGACACCCGAAAGGTATGTATGACGTTGGTCTACCATCCCATAAAACGCTATTCCAAATTCAAGCGGAAAGAATCCTCCGTGTACAGCAAATGGCTGAAGACAGAACTGGAAAGGAAGGTAAAATAACTTGGTATATCATGACTTCTGAACACACTAGGGCTCCAACAGCTGAATTCTTTAGAAACCATAATTATTTTGGCTTGAACGAAGAAAATATTGTTTTCTTTGAACAAGGAAGACTGCCATGCTTTGATTTTGATGGAAAAATATTTTTGGATGAGAAATATCACTTGTCATCAGCTCCAGATGGTAACGGAGGTATTTACAGAGCTCTCAAATCCCAAGGGGTTCTGAAAGACATAGCAAATAGAGGTGTTCTTCACTTACATGCTCATTCTGTTGACAATCTTCTTATCAAAGTTGCCGACCCCGTCTTCATTGGTTACTGTAAAAGCAAAAATGCTGATTGTGCCGCTAAAGTAGTTAGAAAATCATCACCAATTGAACCCGTAGGCGTAGTATGCAGAGTCAATGGATATTATAAAGTAGTGGAATATTCAGAACTGACTGACGAAGCAGCCGAAAGAAGGAACCCAGACGGCCAACTCACTTTCTCCGCTGGCAACATATGCAATCACTATTTCTCATCTGAATTCCTAGTTAAAATATGTGATTATGAATCAAAATTGAAACTGCATGTCGCCAAAAAGAAGATACCCTACGTGGACGAGAATGGTATCCGTCAGAAACCCTCAGAACCTAATGGTATTAAGATAGAGAAATTCATTTTTGACATATTCGAGTTTGCCGAAAACTTTATCTGTTTGGAAGTCGCTAGAGATGTTGAGTTCTCGGCTTTGAAAAACGCTGATTCAGCTAAAAAGGACTGCCCTTCTACAGCTCGGGAGGACTTGCTTAGGCTGCACAGGAAATATATAAGAGAAGCTGGCGGTGTCATAAATGACAATGTCGACGTGGAAATTTCACCACTACTTTCCTACGGAGGTGAGAATTTGAAGGAGTTAGTGGAGAATGAAGTGTTCACCATCTCCCCGTTCCATTTGAAAAGTATGTGTGAGTCAACCGCTAATGGTTTCAATGGTAACCATTAAGGGTAAGTCATTACAATTAACGTCATTATATAATATTATAAATTAATTAAGTAATTACATGCAAATGAAAGGCAATAATTAGTATAGATTTCTTGCATTGTTTTATATTTTCAAAATTATTATTATTATAATATTTTTAATGCAATTGTAAAGAGACCTTTAGTACCTGAAGAAAATAAATTAATTTGATCACCATTTTTTTTTAATTGTTGGAAAAAAAATTATGAGTACTTAATTATTAAATATTATAAAGGATAAATGATATATATGTTTAAAATACTGTATTATTATTTTATATTTCCTATTATATAAGTTTATAAATATTAATATGATTTTATTTTTACCTGTTTCCGTAAGTAAATGACGTTGACAAAGATTTTGGCGCCAAAAATTTTAACTACAGATGACATAAGTCTGAAAAGTACAGAATATTAATAATAAAAAAAAATTATAGTGGATATTTTTTTTTGTAAAATATTGATTATACCATTTCTAAATATAAAAATTAAATAAACTTTAATGAGATAAAAAAATAATAATTTGATAATCAATCACTCTGGTAAAATAGAAGGCGGCGTTAATATCCGCCAGATAATTGAACTTACTAGAAAGTTGACATCATGAAGTTGTCATACATTAAAATGCATATAATATTTTTTAAAATAAAAAATCATACGGGAATTGAACCTGTGACTTTTTAATTAGTATTATATTAAGTAAATGCAGTGAATAATTTTGCAACATAATAGAGAACGAGCGAATTATAAAAAAAAAAATAATTCTTTTAGCCTTGAAAAGATAACAGCGGCTTGTAAAAAGATAAGCGTATTATGACATTATATTGTAATTAATTTTAACTAATTTACAATACAATTTTTAGGCTAACGGATTCGATTCTTGTTTGAAGGAATAATTAAAATGATAGTGGGAAATTTTTTAATCTGGATTTTCTTAAAGGCAATATTGTTTTTTAACTAGCCGTAGACAGGAATTCGAGACGTTGCATGTAGAATGGCGTAACACAACGCAGCGCGTTGTTTTACCAGAGTCAGGAAACTGCAGCGGCAATCGAACCAACAACCGATCGCGTTTACAGTCACATACTGTACCACTGCGCCACGACCAGCCTTATAATATTTATTTTTTTATTAATTTAAAACTATAAATAATTTTTTTATTAAAACAAGAGTAAATAAACATTGTATACTTTTCGCGCGCTTTCTATAAAGAAACGTCAATGTCAATTTAGTTTGCTTTAAAAACAAGATATTTGACATTTTAAAAGCGATTATATCTTGTGTGACAGCGTCCGACTGTAAACGCGATCGGTCGTGGGTTTGATACACACTCGGGGGAATGATTATATTTAAATTATTGCCATTTCCTCGCTCTGGTAAGACGAAGCGCGGCGTTGAGTACCTCCAATACATACGCTATGTCTTGATTTTAAACGGAAAGCAATCAACGGAGTGTCTTGACACTAGGTTGTCTCTGACTATCCTACTATAAAGCGTGTATACAACATGAAAACTGAAGAAAATATATGAAAGTATGACGTCATATGGTATTACAATATCCATTATAAATTTTAAATTGAATTTACATATATATAGTTGTTTATTATAAGTTAATTATTCCACGTTTAATGGTCTAGGTAAAGCTAAAGAGATAAGTAGATTGGCGATGTATGATATATATATATATATATATATATATATATATATATATATATATATATATATATATATATATATATATATATTTATATATATATATATATATGCGAAGCAAAATCTTTTTATCTGTTTTTACGAAAATAACGCAAACTCAGGAGTATGAAATTTGGCACAGTTATAGTTTATATAGAGAAGCAGTGCAGAATGATGATATATTTTTATAATAATGCATATAAATATATTAAATTAATAAAAAGGCATTATAAACAATTGAATGCAGCGAGATTCGAACCTGCACCTCTTAGAAACTATCTAAGCGCTCTAATTGATAAGCCATATTCTTATACGTTTTCTTACAACGCATCTCTGTAGAGAGATTTGTAGTAATTTCTGCTACAAAAAGATTATATATAATATATAAAGAAATAATTTCAATAAACCAAGAGACGCGGGTTCGAATCCGGAGCGTTCACATTTTTATACGTGTTTTTTTTTAAAAATCCCTCTTCATTGTCATATTAATATAATGAATCATAATAAGAACTTTATTTTACGCAATTTTTACACATTTTAAATAAAACTATTTTAAATTATATTATCGTATTAGAAAATACATTTTTGGACGTGATCTACCCGTGACTGACCACGGACTACTGTACTGTACTGTAAAGTGTTCGAAACGTCAGATGTCCAAGAATGTATCTTTTAATATCAAAATATACGCGATTGATCCGGTTAAAATAGTTTCATTTAAACAGTTTCTGTTTGTAATATTAAAATAATCGCTTTTTACTATATATATAAAAATGTATTTTCAAATACCAAAATATACGCAATTGATCCGGTTGAAATAGTTTCAAACATATCAATCGACTTTATAATAAGAACAAATTTATATATATTTTTGTCATAATTTAACGTTAAAATCTTATTTAAATATGATAAAAAGCTTTGGTTTTGTTTATTTGATTTTAATTTGATAATTTTTCTTCCCAGATTGTTTACCGTATAATTAGAGATCTAAAGGCCAATTAAGGTCATAGTGTCTTGTGTGACAGCGTCTGACTGTAAACGCGATTGGTCGTGGGTTCGATACACACTCGAGGGTATGATTATATTTAAATTATTTTAATTTCTATTTCTCCGCTCTAGTAAGACGAAGCACGGCAATCTCTTGATTTCGAGTGAAAAGTCAAGGGAGTGTCTTGACACTAGGTAGTCCCTAACTATTCTACTGATGTGCGTGTACTGGTTAGTTTATAGAGAAAAAAATACTTGTTTTAAAATTGAAATTTACCACAAATAAGATTCAAACCTGCTACCAGTGGATATATTTCGACTAACTATGTAAGTTTTGAATAATTATACGATCTTTGACTTTCACTATTTTTATACATTTTAAATGAAACTGTTATAAACGGATTAATCGCGTATATTTTGGTATTCGAAAATACTTTTTGACCTGACGTTTCGAACAATTTTACAGTGGTCCGTGGTGTGACCACCGTGGTTCATATATATATACATATATATAGAAGGATGACTTTATATAAACGTGTGTGTCAAACACATGGTAGTGTGTGTTACATTTATTTTATTAATTTAATATATTTATATGCATTATTATTAAAATATATCATCATTCAGCACTCCTTCTCTATATAGACTATAACTGTGCCAAATTTCATACTCCTCAGTTCGCGTTATTTTCGTAAAAACGGGTGCAAAGATTTTGCTTTACGTATCAATATATAGATTTCATCCGGAAAATTCTTTATTTTAATAGAAATATAAACATGACATTTTAAAAGCGAGTGGTATAATCGATATTTTTTGCAATTTTAATATTTTTTTTTTTTCAATACATTTTTTATTTTTTTTTCTTATTTAAAAGGAAATATTAATTCTAAATTTTGTTTATTATTATATTAGTATAAAATTATTAGTTACTTTTTGCCCTTTCTTTTGTCATGCGCCTAAAGAAAAAAAATAAAACGTCAACGGGGCAATGAAAAGTCATTCAACATAATAAGAAATTTATTTGAATACTTTGACTTATTTATAATTTGTAAATGTCAGAATTGAAATGACCTAACCCAAAAAAAGTACATTTTAAACTTTTATTTTAAACCTTTATAGACAATTTTTATGAGAAATTATTGAAATTTAGAGTTGGTTTTAAAAATCACTTTGGTTTTAAAAACGTGATATATTTATCTGTCATTAGCTTACCGTAATACTGTACCGTAGATTTTATTTGTTAAACTAAATAATTTTATATTAAAATAATATGTCTTGTTTGACAGCGTCTGACTGGCGATTGGTTGTGGGTTCGATACACGCTCCGGGGGAATGATTATATTTAAATTACTTTCTTTTTTAAGTTAAGAAAAAAAAAATCGCCACTCAATGTCTCAATTTTGGACGTCAAGCGGATAACGGACACTTGTTTCTTTAAAATATAATATATTAAAAGAAAAATGGTAGAAACATAATAATAATATAAACAGAGGGGTTTTTTCTTTATAAATATCTGTTTATTAATTAATTGTTTTTTTTACAAGTTTTTGTATAACTCGCCGTGTTAATGTGTGTGAAGGGTAGCGACCTCAACGCGAGCCACTTGCCAGTGACCCGTTGAGAGGACGTTTGGACTACAAATTCAGTTCTGACTATAAAATTATATATAGTGAAATTCATTGTTAATTTAAAATGGCCGCTGCGACAAAATGGCGGTTTGCAACTATTTCCACAACCAATTCCAATATCTGTATCAAATGATAAGGCTTGATTTGTAGAAAATATTATGTATGTACAATACATTATGGAAAAAGAATGTTTTTTAAAAGGTATTTTTTAATAATTCGTTTATTTATTTGGCGTATAAGACTAGGATCATGAAATAAATTGACAGCATCTCTCCTTTTTAGTATCATGCTTTTTTCCCGCATAATAGGGTAGACAGTAACTACCTTTGAGACATTGCGTGTTGAGTGGTGAAACGCAACACGCAATGTCTCGAACGCCGCACGTTGTCTTACTAGAGCGAGGAAGTGAAAATTATTAATTTTAAATATATTCACTCCCCTGAAAGGGGTCGAACCCATAAGCGATGGCGTTTACAGTCACTGGGCCACTACCGTTCACTACTTTTTTTTGGTACTTCTTTACTATTTTAAGTAAATAAATAGAAAGTCTTAAAATTAAGCGTGAAGCTGTTTAAATCTTTGTTTCACGTCATTCCGCGTGTTAAGAATATTAATTTCAATTGTTGTTATTTTGTATGCTGACAGAATATTCTAAAATTGGCTCTGTATTAAACCTTATACATGTAATGCCTTTGCTTATTTTAAGTATTTGTATTTTTTGTTAATAATATCAAAACGTTAATTAAAATTATTGGTCATTTTTTGTTCTACTTTTTTTTAAAAAAATGTATTTTTTATTGCTTTTGCTTATTTTAAGATATTTAGACATTGTTAATAAACATAATGTGCTTTTGGCGCTCTTTTTAAACGTCAAATGTCAATGTCAAAAACTTTTATAAATTTGTACTTTGTACCGTTTGTACTTAAAATAGTGATATTATGAGATTTTCTACGTTCCTTATATTAATAAATAGATTTAGATGAATAAATATTATATAAGTATATTTTGTGTTTTTTTTATCTACAAATATATTCTTGTGAAAGGTAAGGAGGTATTAGCTTATTAAAAATGATTGTAAATATCTGAGGCACTTTTTATCTCTTCTATAAAAAGATAGAAGAGATAAAAAGCGGCGTGGAGAACCGCCATTTGAATATTTTATTATTAAATGTTTTTAATTCTAAATTATATATCTATATAATGCAAAATTTCCAGTGTTAATATACAAAATTTTACCCAACTAGAAGTCCGTTGACACGTAAAATACGTGTAACCATAGCGACGTGTATGTCACTTTATACACAAGTGTGTGTTAAACGTGTAGTAGGGTGTGTGTAGTGTGTATTTTATTAATTTAATGTATATTAATGCGTTATTATAGAAAATAGTGACTATGTGCATTTCTTCTCCATATAAATTGTTAACTGTACCAAATTTCGTACTCCTTCTAAACGGTTTTTTTACTGATTTAATTTCAAATGTTTGCAGGCTAAAATGATTGCAGTGTTGAGTTCCGTAAAACGTAACTCAAATCGCACGTGTTTCCGGTTAGATAGAAAGAAGAAAGTATAAAACTACAGATGGTTTGAAATTAATAAAAAAATAACAGCTAAAAAATTGTGTGAAAGCGTCTGACTGTAAATGCGATCGGTTGTGGGTTCGATTCTCACTCGCAGGAATGATTATATTTATTTTCATTTCTCCGCTCTGGCAATACAAAGCGCGGCGTTAAGCTTGCCACTCAGCACACAATGTCTCGATATCGGGAAAGCAGTCAACGGAGTGTCTTGACACTAGATTGTCTCTGACTACCCTGCTATGCGGGATGGCGCGTGAAATTGTAAAAGGAAACATTATATTCGATTAGTAAAATAATATATTTATACTAAAAGATTCTGACATTCATATACCTGTCACCTCAGGAATGGTGGAGGCGTGACACGTCTTTCTAAAACGCCGAAGGTCACAGGTTACTTTGTCTGTTTTCAATTGCTTTAAAGTCAGCGTACTGTCTATACCAAGATATTCTTTATTAAAATAATCGGCCGACTTTGAGATATTGCGTGTAGAGTGCGAAAAGTCAACGCCGCGACTTATCTCACCAGACGAGGGAAATGTAGTTTTTTTTTTTAATTTCAATAAAATAAACACTGCATACACTACTTCACGTTGCCTAGGCAACGAGTATTGTACGCGTCAATTTTTATTTATTTGATTTGAGCTGAATGAGTTTTTTATTGAGTTTAATGGCGGAACTCAACGCCGCGTTTTCTTTTATCTGAGCGAGGAAATGAAAATAATTTTTAATATAACAATTCCCGGAGTCCACAGAGCACTTAATTATAATCATTAATTAAAATATTATTTAATATTCCAATCGTCACCTTAAATATTATTTAAATGGCAAAGTTTAAAGAGCGTTTGGGGGTCAGTCTTAATGTCATTTGATAGGAAAAAAAACCAGCTGTAATAACTACCTGTGGGGGGACGGGGTAGAATCCAATTCCCCTCTGCTGCTGGGTAGCGTCCCGTAAGAGGCGGGTATCCCGGTTATTTGGTAGTAGGAGGGCTCACCCACCGACTGGCTCGCGACCACAATCAGGACAAAAACGATCCCCCAAATATCTGATGAAGCCAGCTCTCCTTATTCCCACCCATCATTTCCCTCATCTCCTTTCGCTTCCATCCCAAAGCTGGCAACGCATCTACCAATCTAGCTTTGTCCATGAGTGAAGATGGCCTGGCCACTTACCATCAGGTGGCCCAATAACGATATCTATAAAAAATCTACCTTATAGCAGGGTAGACGGAGAGAATACAAATACAAATAGTGTCAAGACACTCTGTCATTTCTCTTGCTAGAATAGGCAACGGAATTCGAAGCTGCGCCTTTTGGAAACCGTCCAAATAATCTGATTACTAATTCACACGTTCTATATCTTATATGTAGAGATACTTATACGCTTGTTACAACGTTATTTATGTAATTGGCTAAGAGCTAGCTGTTTTCAATATTTTTTTTTTTAGCTTCACGCTTTTTATCCAGAGTAGACAGAAAGTACCTAGTGTCAAGACACTCTGTACTTCGCTTCCCACCGAATTCGAGACATTGAGTGTTGAATGGTGGAACTCAACGCCGCACCTTGTCTTTTACCAGAGCAGGGAAGTTAAAATAATTTATATATAATCACTCCCCTGAATAGGGATCGAATCCACAACCGGTCGCGTTTACAGTCAGACGCTGTCCCACTGCGCCACGACTCGCCTCTTCCATATTTTAAACGTTTTTTCGTTTTAATATTTACACTAAACAAAGCGTCTTTCGTAACCCGCTACCTCCAGCCGCATTCCAACCACTGAACACATTTGGTGGTTAGTTGCAAAATATCCATAACGTCGGAAAGTATATAATTTTTAAATGTTTTGCAATGAATTTTGTAATCGATTGCACTCGAGCTCGGAACCGGTCGCGCTCAGTTCGCGCCATGACGAAATATTCCTATAACCCGAATCATAGACTATTGTTGTAATTATACGTACACACATATCATACATTTATCGATACGCGGCGTTCAGTTCCGCCACTTACTACGTACTTAGGATAACGGTGTGTATGTAAAATATAATTTTAGGTAGATTTCATCAGCAAGTTTCATCACCTTTGCATTTAAATGTATTTTTTTTCCGTTCTCTCCTACTCTCCTACTCTCCTTCAATAACCTATATGTCGCGAAACTTTGTTTATAATTCTTCTACAATTATTAATACGAGAAGCAAAAATCTTTGTATTTTATACGAAAATAATGCGAACTGAGGAGTATGAAATTTGGCACAGTTATAGTTTATATAGAGAAGGAGTGCAGAATGATGATATATTTTAATAATAATGCATATAAATATATTAAATTAATAAAATAAATGTAACGCACACTACCGTGTGTTTGACACACACGCTTATATAAAGTGACGTACACGTTGCTATGGTAACGCGTTGTAAGTGTCAAAAGAACAGTAAATATTGTAATATTTACATCTCGGCTCTAGTTCTAAACATATGAGAGTCGCGGGTTCCAATCCTGTTATTTATGTTCAAAATCTAATAATATATTTTTTTAAAGTCGGTCGTGTGTTGTGTGACAGCGTCTGACCGTAAACGCGATCGGTTGTGGGTTCGATCCCCACTCGAGTGATTGATTATATAATAATAAATTATTTTCATTTCCTCGCTCTGGTAAGACAAAGTGCGGCGTTTAGCTCTACCAATCAACACGGCAACACTAATTCGGTGCAAAGCGAAGTACGGAGTGTCTTGACACTTGACACTTTCTGTCTACCCTGCTGTGCGGGATGGAAGCGTGAAGCTAAAAAAAAATTAATAGTTTTAAACATTAAAAAGTAATCCAGAGCAAATAGTTGATCATTATTGTGAAATTAAAAAAAAAATATTTCACTGAAGTCATTAGGCAATTACTTGTTTACGTAATTTTTTAATTACTTTTACGCTAATTTTAAATACGTTCTAATTTAAGACCATCGTAGCGCAGTGGCACAGCACCGTCTGAATGTAAACGCGATCGGTTGTGGGTTCAATTTCCACTCAGTCTAATGATTATATTATAAGTGTTCGAAACGTCATGTTAACAAAAATGTTATTTCGTATACCAAAATATACGCGATTAATCCGTTTAAAAATTATGTGTTGTATGTAAACATTATGTGTTGCATATTTATGTATATATATTATGTCGGAACTGAACGCCGCGTGTGTTTCGAAGTTGCAATACTCGAGTTTTTTTAGTGTTTACAATTGTGAGATAGATGCAATTTCACAATGACACACGCAATCGCAATATAGATAAATTTATATATATATATATATATATATATATATATATATATATATATATATATATATATATATATATATATAAATATCGGGCAGAACAGTGTTATAACATCGTCTGTCAATCTGTTTGTCTGAAATATCTATTTAAGGCATTGAAGCCGGTCGTGGCGCAGTGTGACAGCGTCTGACTGTAACGCGATCGGTTGTAGATTCGATCCCCACTCGAGGGAGTGGTTATTTTTTAATTATTTTCACTTTCTCGCTCTGGTACAAAGTACAAAGTGCGGCGTTGAGAAGCGAATTCGGTGGAAAGCGGAGTACGGAGTGTCTTGCCACTAGGTACTTTCTGTTTAACCTGCTATGCGGGATAAAAGCGTGAAGCCAAAAAAAATATTGTTTTATATAACAAAAATACAAGGTCAGTAACGCAACCTTATTTGGAAATATGTTTCTATGAAAATTTGCAATAAATTATATTCACTCAATTGCGTGTGAAATTTAATATTGCGTCCATTCCACAGTGTGAAGTACACTGTGAACGGGAGGGTTGTGGGTGCGACACACACGCGGCGTTTAGTTCCGCCACTTAATATGCAGTGTTTTTTCAGTTAAACACTAGGCTATCTCTGACGACTTTACTGTAGGATAAAGCGAGAAGCTAATTGATTATTATTTTCCGGCCCCAGCTATAGAAAGTGCGACGTTAAGTTACGATAATCAACGGGTAATGTCAAAATGTATGTAAAATATACATCAACTTCATAGTAGGCTAGACAGGGAGAACCTAAATTGAAACTGACAAGCACTTTCGTATTGTCAGTCAACAAAAATGTCAGTGCTGTCAGTACAACAAGCCACCACCAAATCGGAAGGCAGATCAGGTTTCTGACTGACCATCTACTCTACATCTACATTTAATTCCACACATTAACATCAATGTGGTATTCGTAGATATAATAATATTCTTTTTATCCCGTATAGCAGGATAGACTGAAAGTACCTAGTGTCAAGACACTCCGTACTCCACTTGCCACCGAATTCGAGACATTGCGTGTTAAGTGGTGGAACTCAACGCCGCTCTGTCTTTGACCAGAGTGAGGAAGTGAAAATAATTTCAAATATAATCACTTCCCCAAATGGTGATCGAACCCACAACCGATCGCGTTTACAGTCAGACGCTGTCACACTGCGCCACGACCGGCCTATACAATGATATATTTTGTCCAATCACATAATGCTTTTAATTTTTATTACAGCTGCTTGCTTTGTACGGCCGAGCAGACATAGTGTCAAGACACTTCGATAACCACTGCCATAGCGGAGAATAATATTTTAAACTGAAATGAATTATAACCGGATGAATCGCGTATATTTTGGTATTCCAAATTTTTGTATCAAGACAGACGAATGCCACCTCAGTCTACTCGCAAGTGTGACTGCGGACTACTGTAAAGTGTTCGAGACTTCAGGTGTCCAAAAATATATTTTCGAATACTAAAATATACGCGATTAATCCGTTTAAAATAGTTTCATTTAAAATGTATAAAAATCGCGAAAATCAAAGACTTTATATATATATATATATATATATATATATATATATATATATATATATATATATATATATATATATTGATTTTAAAATGTTCTTCTTTCTAGGAAAGTCTTAAATTGTTTGTGGATATTGCTTGCTATATATTGCAATAAGTAAAAAAAAATGTCCACACAAATATTAGAACAGCTTCACGCTTTCACGCTTTATCGCCGCATAGCAGGGTAATCAGAGACAACGTAGTGTCAAGACACTCCGTTCACTGCTTTCCGCATGAAATCAACGACGCGCTTTGTCTTACCAGAGCGGAGAAATGAAAATAAATACTAAACATTAATTATGAGCCGGGCGTGGCGCAGTGGGACAGCGTCTGACTGTAACACGATCGGTTGTCGGTTTGATCCCCACTTTGGGGAGTGATTATATTTAAATTATTTTCACTTCTGCGCTCTAATAAAACAAAGTGCGGCGTTGAGTTCCATCACTCGCAACACGCAATGTCTCGAATTCGGTGAAAAAGCGTGAAAATACAGCTACAAAAAAAATTTATGTTCCCCCCGAATGGGAATCGAACCCACAGCCAATCGCGATTACAGTCAGACGCTGTTCAAGACACAATTGCCTCTACATAATATGATAAATAACAAAAGTTAGCAATAGTGAAAGGATCGCAATAAAGGTCGAGTGTTTGAAATATTTGCAAGGAATAGGTCAGTTGTATATGTATATACATATATATTAGAATGTACACCATTACGTCTTGTGGGACAGCGTTTAACTGCGACGGTTTTGGGTTCGATACACACTCTGAGAAATCATTTATTTTTTCGTTTCTGAACACTTCTATACACGCAAACACACACATACACACACACAGGTATATATATATATACCTATATATATATATATATATATGTATATATATATATATATATATATATATATATATATAAAATCATCTTACGGTAACTTTCCCGATACAGGTATTTGAAATGTCAAAAAAACAAGATTTTTTTTTACATAAAATGTCAAGGTCACTTCAAGTGCCACTCTTTTAATGAACAATATCGAATCGATGTTTTTTTATAAACTAAATAATTATATGACATTGTTTGAGCTCATCTCAATGGAAGGGAGAGAGAAGCTAGTGTCGAGACACTCCGTTCTTCATTTTTTGCTTATTGTGGTGTTATTGCGTGAAAAGCTTCACGCTTTATCCCGCATAGCAGGGTAGACAGGAAGTACCTAGTGTCAAGACAACACCGCACTTTGTCTTACCAGAGCGAGGAATTGGAAATAATTTAAATATAATCACTCCCCCGTGTGGGAATCGAACCCACAATCGATCGCGTGTACAGTCAGAAGCTGTCCCACTACGCTACGACCGTCCTCTTACCAATATTCCTCATGATATACACAAAACATTGAAATGGAAATACATGGACATAGCGTGGCGTTAAATTATGTGGAATTGGTAAACGAAACGCCTTGACACCGCCATCTCTAAATAATTGAAATTTAGTTCCGGTATCAAGTACTGTACCTTTGTACGGACATACAGACATACAGTAGGGTGTAATGACCCCTTTGCTTTATATATTATTAAAGGAAGCACGTTCAAATTCAAATTTCTTATAACGATATTCATGTCATCGTGGTAGCGTCTGTTTGTAATCTTAATTGTTTGTGGGTTCGATTCCCGCTCAGTACACTAAATGTCACGACACTACACACACAGCTTTCCTAATTCAAGACATTGCCTGTTGAGTGGCGAAACTTAACGCCGCACTTTGTCTTAACAGAGCGAGGAGATGAAAAATAATTAGATTGTTATCTATCTATCTATTAACGTTTGCTATTTTAACCTACGTTTTACCGTTTGATTTATTTGAAAATAATGCTCTTGTGTCCGGATATGATTGCAATATAATATTGTCATAACGAGAACCTGATGTCCTTGCCAGAACGAGCCGGATGCAAGCGGATATTTGAAGGTGTTTTGTAGGACAGCGTCTGTCTGTATGCGCGATTAGTTGTGGGTTCGATGTACAGTCGGGGGATTGGTTATATTTCAAAATTTTTTTTTAGATGGAAATTACTTCACGGAGTGTCTTGACACTACGTTGTCTCTTGCTATCCTGCTATTCGGGATAAGGCGTCAAGCTGCTTTATTTAAATTACAATAAATTATTAACGATAAGTCATTAATGTTTGCTACTTTTTTACATAATTTAAATAAAATTATTTTGAACGGATTAATCGCGTATATTTTGGTATTTGAAAATATATATATATCCGTATTGAAAGCCCGACGTTTGAACATTGAAAGACACCAGAGAGCAAGATACAGTCAACACACAGGACAGTACGCGAGGCAATTAAGAAACAGATGTAGGATAGTTTGATATAATTAATGTTTAGTATCAACTGACAGACGAATGACATCTCAGTCTACTCGCAATCGTGACCGCGGACTACTGTAAAGTGTCCGAAACGTGTCCAAAAAAAATATTAAAAAATATAAATAAGCGATTAGCTTTACTTTTATCCCGTAAAGACACTCCGTACTCCGCTTCCCACCGAATTCGAGACATTGCGTGTTGAGTGGTGGAACTCAACGCCGCATTATCAAGCGATTCATCCGTTTAATTTTTTAAACTAAGTTTCAATATTTACTATTCTTAAAGTGTTATTCCACAATTAGGATTAGAAAACATTTTTAAAATAAACAGCAAAACTAAGTTATAACAAAAGTAAAAGAATTTCAACGCAGCTGGTAGTAGAACGCATAGCTTAGCGGTCAGAGCGCTTGGACGGTATCCAAGAGGCGCGGGTTCAAATCCCGCTGCGTACAAATGTTTATACTTTTTTTTTCGAATAATATATTCTTAATTTAATTTAAAACAATAAACAATATTACAACAGGAAACACATTTTAAATATTTCATATAAGAAATATTTTATTTTTTGTATGCATTTTATTTTAAAAATTATTTCTCATTTCACTACCAACAATAAGGAAGTAGGAAGCCTTTGAGATAAGTATAGTTTTCACGCATAGTGAGATCGTTAGTGAAAACCTAGTGTCAAGACACTACGTTCTATTATTTACCCTTGAAATTAAGACATTGCGTGTTAAGTGTAACTCAACGCCGCGCTTTGTCTAACTAAAAAATAACAATAACAAACTTCAAATCGTTCCCTCTCGTGAGAAAGTGATTATACTTAAATTATTTTCTATACTTCCTTGTTCTAATAAGACAACGAGCGGCGTTGATTTCCGCCACTCGACACGCAATGTACTTCCCGTCTACCGTGCTGTGCGGGATAAAAGCGTGAAGCTGAAATAAAATACTTTATGTATAATATATTTATTTTATTATTATTGTAAAATAAAATAAAATTTGGCAAACATATATAAAATTAGGCAACTCGCTTATCAGTATAATATTGTCAGAACGTCAAGGCTGTCCATTGATTTTGAGATATAACACATGACATTTTGATTTTAGATATTAATTATTTAAATTTTTTAATCTGGCATGAGCGGTTCACTGTAAACGCGATCGGTTGTGGGTTCGATTCCTTGGGGAAGTGATTATGTTAAAATTATATTCATTCGCTCTGTATAGACATAGGTATATAGGTTCGCCAGTGTATTGATTTTGTAGCGGAATGTGACAAATGAAGTGTTTTGACACTAGGCTAGGGTCTTAGGTTTTAACTTTAGGTTTAAAAGAAAATAGCAAGCAGCTTCACGCGCCATCCTGCATAGTAGGGTAGTGTCAAGACACTCCGTTGACTGCTTATATATTGAATAAGCATATCAAATAAATAAGAGAGTTGTACCAGGTTCACATGAAACTAGAGGAGCTCCCTCTCTATAGTCTCTGTATACTACATATATAAGCAGCTGCACGCGCCATCCCGCATAGCAGGGTAGTCGGAGAGAACCTAGTGTCAAGACACTCCGTTGACTAGGTAATTGAAAATTCAATTTATCAGCAGTAAATAATCTTGACTAGGTATTTGTATTTTTCTAAAGGTATTTTGAAAATAATTGTTTAGGTCTGCCATAGTAGTTAGTCCCTTTCGTGTGACCTTTCTCAAGCAATGTCACACTTTGTCAGCCCCCCTCCCTCCTCCT
Organism: Dryadula phaetusa; assembly: GCA_032432895.1. Lineage (NCBI taxonomy): Eukaryota > Metazoa > Arthropoda > Insecta > Lepidoptera > Nymphalidae > Dryadula > Dryadula phaetusa. The sequence continues at coordinate 466,565 of JAOYRS010000098.1, read as the reverse complement.
TAACGAGTGACGTCATATATGGAGGGCCCTTTATTGTACGTAAATAAATATATAATCTATAAGTCATTTCAACAAAAGCACAGATAAAGATAAGATATTGTTAAATCACAATTTCAAATAACAGATAAAACAATAACAATTTGATATTAACGGAGGTCGAGTTTCTATTGTTTATTTATAATACAACTAGCTATTTGATTTGACTTTACGCGCCGGAAACAAGGGATTCTACATATATATTTTTTATATACACCATGTCTGTTTGTATGTACACGCTAATCTCAGAAACTACTGAACGGATTTTAGTAATTCTTTTTTTGTTTTGAAGCCAGTAGCTCTGGGCACAGTATGTCATTACGGTGGATAGTCTCCATCATGTGGAACCCTAAAAGCAGAGAGAAATATCATATTAGCAAAACTTACCGAACGTCAGTATCATAGACAATTTTTGATGACAAATAAAATATCGGAAATAAAGTGGGATAGTGGGCAGTAAAGTAAGTAGAGATTTACTAGATTATAATCTTTATCTTCTTCTTTTTCAACTTGGCATTTGTCCCGGTCTATCCAGGGTCTTACTTCCCGATCAACCTTTTCCACTTTGCGTGAGCTTGAACGTCCTCTGAATAGGCTCATGTCTTGCATCACGACATCCAGCCAAGGCTTCCTTGAGCATCCGAGGCGTGTGACTCCAGGGATAGATATGGTAGGGAATTTTCTATGAACATAATTTTTAGTTAGCGCAAAACATGGCCATACTATCTCAGGCGACGCTTTTAGAGCTTATCCTTTGCGTCGCGGACTCCAAGACTGACCGACTTAATGAATGGATTGCGTATATGGTCAGCCTGCGTCACGCTCACATCCACCTCAGCATCTTCATCTCTGTAACGTGAAACTCTCGAGAGTACCTAAGTAGTGCTGGTCAGAATTCGCTGCCTTAAAATATCTGGCAGGAAAATGCACTTGTATATCAGTCTCTGTAACATAATATTTATATTGAAATATATATTTTTTGGAACTTAACGCCGCACATTGTCTTTTACCAGAGGGAGGAACTGAAAATATTCTAAATATAATCACTCCAACGAGTGGGGATCGAACCCACAACCGATCGCGTTTACAGACAGACGCTGTCCCATTGGGCCACGACCGGCCTCATATATATAATTAATTTAATTTTATCATTGAAAGTGACTGCGTTGTAAATATTTCTTTGAAGCGTTTGTTGATAAGCCCTATCCCTATCTGTATATCTGACTCAAGTATAATTGAACTTCAAATGTATAAGATTATTATCAAGTGGCTTTTATTTGTTCTCAAATACCCGTTATTAATGTCGCTTAAAACAAAGACATGACACGCGACATGTAGGTTACTGAAGGAGAGTGGGAGAGCACAGAGTGTGTGACAGACAACGCGCAGACGACACTACTGCGTGGAGAGAGATGACACGCGACATGTAGGTTACTGAAGGAGAGTGGGAGAGCGTAGAGTGTGTGACAGACAACGCGCAGACGACACTACTGCGCGGAGAGAGATGACACGCGACATGTAGGTTACTGAAGGAGAGTAGGAGAGCACAGAGTGTGTGACAGACAGCGCACAGACGACACTACTGCGTGGAGAGAGATGACACGCGACATGTAGGTTACTGAAGGAGAGTAGGAGAGCACAGAGTGTGTGACAGACAGCGCACAGACGACACTACTGCGCGGAGAGAGATGACACGCGACATGTAGGTTACTGAAGGAGAGTGGGAGAGCACAGAGTGTGTGACAGACAGCGCACAGACGACACTACTGCGCGGAGAGAGATGACACGCGACATGTAGGTTACTGAAGGAGAGTAGGAGAGCACAGAGTGTGTGACAGACAGCGCACAGACGACACTACTGCGCGGAGAGAGATGACACGCGACATGTAGGTTACTGAAGGAGAGTAGGAGAGCACAGAGTGTGTGACAGACAGCGCACAGACGACACTACTGCGCGGAGAGAGATGACACGCGACATGTAGGTTACTGAAGGAGAGTAGGAGAGCACAGAGTGTGTGACAGACAGCGCACAGACGACACTACTGCGCGGAGAGAGATGACACGCGACATGTAGGTTACTGAAGGAGAGTGGGAGAGCACAGAGTGTGTGACAGACAACGCGCAGACGACACTACTGCGCGGAGAGAGATGACACGCGACATGTAGGTTACTGAAGGAGAGTGGGAGAGCACAGAGTGTGTGACAGACAACGCGCAGACGACACTACTGCGCGGAGAGAGATGACACGCGACATGTAGGTTACTGAAGGAGAGTGGGAGAGCACAGAGTGTGTGACAGACAACGCGCAGACGACACTACTGCGCGGAGAGAGATGACACGTTACTGAAGAGAGTAAGGTGTAGGTCGCAATAAGAAAATTTCCCAAAAACAGTATCTAGTATATTACAAAACTTAATATTCATTTCGCGACATGCAATGTCTACCTATTCGAAACATACACAGATAATACATTGAACCGTTCTGTTAAGATAAAACAAAGCTTCGTTTCAATAAGCGCGGCGTTGAGTTCCGCCCTGCGCGTTATGTCTCGAATACAGCGAAAAGCGTATTTTGATACACGAGTCTCTTTCTTCCCATGTATCCTGCTAAGTAGATTAAAGCGTGATGCAGGTAAAAAGGTAAATCACGGCGTTAAGCTACGCTTGGCTTCCCAAGATGAGGATAAAATTGCACACCTATCATTTTTTGAATAGACAAAGCGTTCCTTTGTTTGAAATCGAAACTTTCATGGTCTAAGCAGTAAAACATGTAATAGTACTGTATGTATATAAAAACAACATTCTTGCATTCTAATGTCATGTCAAAGAATATTCAATTTACGCAGATGTAGCATTTTTTTTTAACTATACGAGGGTAAGTAGATTTTGGCAGGTTTCCCCAAATTTGAGGTCACATTATGAATGGCGGAACTAAACGACGCATTTTATCTAATCAGATAGGAGAAATGATAATCTGTATATATAAGATGTATATATATATAAGAATTTAACTGACTGCTGTCTGTATGTGCAGGATTTATTAGAAAATCTATTATTGGGGGCATTTATTAATGTAATAGAATTTTTTTTAGTAATCTTCCCATAACGTTTAGTGTTTATTTTACTGCAATATTCAGTTTATAAATAAAATAGATTTTGTTCAATTTATAGTTTTTTTTTAACTTCACGCTTTTATCCCGCATAGCAGGGTCGACAGTTTATACCTAGTGTCAAGACACTCCGAGCTCTGCTTTTTACCGAATTCGAGACGTTGCGTATTGAGTGGTGGAACTCAACGCTACGTTTTGTCTTACCAGAGTGAGGAAATGAAAATAATTTCAATATAATCATTCAATCGAGTGGGAATCGAACTCACAATTACTTGCGTTTACAGTTAGACGCTGTTCCACAAGACACGACTGGCCTCAGAACATATTTTGTCCGACAAAATTGTAGCAAGAATCAAATATACGTGAACGAAGTTACGCATATATACTAGTGTTTTTTTTAGTTTCACGCTTGTATCCCGCATAGCAGGGTACACAGGAAGTACCTAGTGTCAAGGCACTCCGTACTTAATGTTGAGTGGGGTAACTTAACGCCGCACTTTGATATACGACGACGCTATTGATTTTAATATAATTAATCCTCCAAGCATATATATCGTGTGACGCTTGGGTTATTAATTATTTGTTTTTTTTTTATCCAAACGCTTTTCTCTACAGAGTGAATTCTGAAAGTTAGTAATTTTTATTTCTACCCTCTGAGAAGACGAAAGGCGTTGGAGTTCATCACTCAACAAGCTATATCTCGATTTTGGGCACAAAGCCAGCTATGCCTATATATATATATATATATATATATATATATATATATATATATATATATATATATATATATATATATATATATATATATATATATATATATATATATATATATATATATTTATATATATATAAAGCATCAAAACATAACATTATATATATATATATAATAATTTACTATATATATAGTAAATTCAACTTTCTAAGTTGTCAGTTTGTTATTTTTTTTTTTGATCTGCGGCAAGTGCATTGACAAGGAAAAGGTCCGGACGGCCTCGTTGTTTGAAAGTAAATGACCTTAGTTATACGGAATCAATTTTTGTTTTACAATCACTTTATTATTTAGTTTTTATCCTTTTATCCCGAAATCCCCTTTCATTCATTGTGTATATCCGTGTGTTAGATAAACATCCTTGTGTGTCCGTGTACCCATGTCACGTTATCCTCGTGTACCCCAGTACTGCCAGAGAGATGCTAATGTCATGCCACTCCGTTCTACATCCCACATACCAGGGTAGACAGAAAGTACCAAGTGTCAAGACACTCCGTACTTCGCTTTCCACCGAATTCGAGACATTGCGCGCTGAGTGGTGGAACTCAACGCCGCACTTTGACTTTTACTAGAGCGAGGAATTGAAAATAATTTCAATATAAATACTCCCCCGAGTGGAGATCGAACCCACAACTGATCGCGTTTATAGTCCAAATCTGTCCCACTCTGCCACGACCGGCCTCATACATAACGCAACATAACGCCGCTTTGTTTTAATAAATGAAGTAGTTTATTTTTATTTTAACTATTTATATTCATTCTAACACATTATCATGATTTTTTGTTGTTTTTATCATGCATATACAGTTATTGTGAACTTCCTGTAAATAATGTATTTTTTTAACTTGAAGAAATCGCATAACGGATACCTTTCCGATTGGGGACTCGGAACCGGTCATGTGGGACTCTGGATTGGTAGATATATTATATATAAAATTCCATCTCAACCTCCACTAGCTGAAGTCCGGGAACCCTAATTTCAAATTACCTCGGCGGCGGGAAGTCTAAATATATGACAATATAGGTATCTTTAAACAAAATATAATATAGCCTAGCAGAATCCAGCCGCAGTGCTCACGGAAGACTGGTGTTCCCGAGACCCGGTAAGTAGTGGCCTATGGTAATATACCGACGGTGTATGTCAATTCAGAGTCCCAAGAAACCGTCCCGAGTCCCGAGTCCCGAACCAGGAAGGAGCCCTTACAGATCTTCTAACAATATTATAAAGAGCTCCACCCTCTATCCGCACCAATCCTTAGCCCTCCAAGCCACACGCTGGTCACATGATGTGGTTTGAAATCAATAAAAAAATGCCAAAACCTTCCCATTAAAGACTTTTATTTAATAAAGATATATAGATTAATAACCCACAGTGTTGTGGGACAGCGTCTGGCTGTTAATGGGATTGGTTCCAGCGTTAAGTTCCGCCACTCAACACGTGAACTTTCGAATTCGGTCCGTTTCGAAAGCATACGGAGTGTCTTGATACTAATGGATAAAACGCATCACGCTAGGTGTAATATCCTATGTATAGGATACTTAGATAATCTTAGCTTCTATTGAAAATTTCTTGCAGTTATATATTTAAAAATAATATATATTTATAAATTTATAAATACAATATAATTATATATTATCATAATCATATTAAATAAATATGCACCAACCATGAGAGTAAGAAGTAAAATTAAAAAGCAAACGTAAAATACTCTTTATTGTATTTAAAATAAAAAATATACACAATCTATCTTTGTATTTAAATAGTACAATAGGCGACCTTATCGCTAAACGAGCGATCTCTTCCAGGTAACCTTTGGGTAGAGGAGAGAATGAATGAAAAGGGGAGGGCGTACAGAGTGAATACATATAAATATATAAATACATATGTAAACAAACAAACACATACATACATATATATATATATACATAAACATATACAATACATACACACATACATATACATACACACACATAAACATATACATAGATTTTTTCCTCTACTTATATATATATATATATGAATGTATGTATCTATATATACATACATTCATATATACATACATAAATAGAAAAAATAATGCAATAGATTTATATCTGTGTTAAATAAAAATCTTTTAGCTTTTTTTTAAAAGTTTGTAATGTTTTAGCTTGTTTGACTCTCAGTGGTAAGGAATTCCATAAGCGAACGGATTTTATAGTGAAGGAATTTGTATAGAAAGAAGAAGAATGGCGAAGATTGGGAATGAAAGTATTTGATTATATTTTAAGCTTTATTATTTCGCTTTTTACAATTTGTTATATTACTGTTAACAGATTAAAAAAACACGTTATAATAAAAAAAATAAAAAATATACATATAAAAACATAGGACTGTAAACACGACTGGTTGTGGATTTGATTCCCACTCGAGGGAATGATTATATTTAAATTATTTTCATTTACTCCCTTCGATAAGACAAAGCGCAGCGTTGAGTTCCGCCACACTACACGAGTGTCTTGATACTAGTTGCTTTCTGTCTACCCTGTTATACGGGATCAAAGCGTGAAACTAAAAAAAAAAAAGAAAAAAACATATAAAAATATATAAAAGGGTAGTCATATATCTAAAAGTGTTCACATATTGACAATCATCACGTTGGCGTGTTAATGCGTTACCATAGCAACGTGTACGTCACTTTATATAAACGTGTTGTGTCAAACACACGGCAGTGTGTGTTACATTTATTTTATTAATTTAATATATTTATATGCATTACTTTTAAAATATATCATCATTCTGCATTCCTTCTCTATATAAACTATAACTGTGCCAAATTTCATACTCCTCAGTTCGGGTTATATTCGTAAAAAGGGAAACAAAGATTTTGCTTCACGTATTAATATATATATATATATATATATATATATATATATATATATATATATATATATATATATATATATATATATACAGAAAACATTACGTATGCGTTTGACATACACTAGTGTATAAAGTGACACGTTGCTATGACAACGCTTATTGTTCACGTAATTTTTTTATAAGTAATTAAAAATTAAGGCCGGTCGTGGCGCAGTGGGACAGCGTCCGACTGTAAGTCGATCGTTTCGATGCTCAACCGGGGGAGTGATTATATTTAAACTATTTCCACTTCCTCGCTCTAGTTAAGACAAAGTGCGGCGTTGAGTTCCACCACTCAACACGCAATGTCTCGAATTCGGTGGAAAGCGAAGTACGGAGTGTGTTGACACTAGGTACTTCCTGTCTACCCTGCTATGCGGGATTGAAGCGTGAAGCTAAAAAGAAAATATACTCAAATATTAGTTTTAGGTGATTATTGATCCAATGACCTTGTAATTACAGTCATATGGTAAATGATTTAAATTCAGTTGATTTTGTAATCTGTTACGAAACAGTAAAAGTATTATAAATTAAATTACAATTAAAGCAATACATTTAAATTTACAAAAAAAAAGTAACTAAAAGTAAACACTTAAAATTATTTTTTTCCCCAAAATCCCAATACGGATATCTACTTGATTGGGGACTAGGGTCGTGTTATGTGGGGTTCCAGTGGGGCTGATATAGGCCTCCCAATGGACCCACATAATCCTGACGTCCTCTATCTAGACCACGATTAGCTGAGGTCCGGGAACCCTAGTTTTCTGGCGGTTATAATGGTTTATTAGTGTATCTGATAGTCCTTGCTATATTGTACTGGCATGAAGTGACCCCGGGCGTATTCAACCCAGGGAACACATTTGCCTTAGATTGATCGTCTTCCTGTATCATTGGGGAATACAATAGTATACCAACTATAGACAATATTAAAGGCATTAGGTTTTCTCTGCCTTCTCTACTTTAAGAGATAATAAATCATTTGAAGAGATAAAACTCTCTGTTTAAACGTAAAAGTTAAAAAAAAACGTTGAAATTTTAATGCGTTCCTAATACTATGTAGGAGAGCACTGAGAAAAGATGTCTTGGAATTCTCATAGAAACAGGAAATATTGGGATTTTTAGTAATATTTTAAATATACTTTTATTTTTAGTTTCACGTTTTTTTCAGATTGGAAGTATCAAGTCAGAAGCGGCTGAAGGAGGTAATGAAAATAATTTAAATATAATACCTCCCCACGTGTGGGAAGCGAACCCACAACCGATCGCGCTTACAGTCAGACGGTGTTCCGCAACACACGACCGGCCTCAATAGATAGGTACATACAAATATCAATAAACGCTTGTTAAAAATACTGTATAGGTACTTGAGTAAATAAAAAATATAATAATATAGAAATGTAAAAAGGTACGAATCTAGTATATAAAGAACACCAACCGTTCAAAGAACGAAAAATATTGGAATTTTAAGTGTAGCCGGTTGTGACTTGTGTGACAGCGTCTGACTTGTTGTAGGATCGATTACCACTCGGGGGAGTGATTATATTTTAACTATTTTCACTTCCTCGCTCTGGTAAAAGAAAGTGTGGCGTTGAGTTCCGCCACTCAGCACGCAATGTCTCGAATTCCACGGAAACCAATGTACGGAGTACCTCGACAATACGTACTTCCTGTCTATCCTGCTATGCGGGATACAAGCGTGAAGCTAAGAAAAGGCGTGAAACTCCGCAAACGATGTTGTGGGCTTTAACTAGTACATGATAAATCCTCTCGTCCCCTGTCGAAGTGTCTTTACATTAATTTTATATCAAATGAATGCATAAGTAGCCATTCATGTTTTTTTTTAAATATTATTGCGTTTCGAGAATGTCAAGGACGAAAGAGAACGTGTCTAAAGGTGCGGTTTTGTTTGTACGACAAAATTGGCGCAATGATCTTATAAGATTTTTTAAATATATACTTTATTCTGCATAGCATAGCTGGGTGGAGAGAACACAGTGTCAAGACACTCCGTTTTTCATTTACAACCCGAAATCCTGACATTATGTGCGGCGCTTGACTTGCCTGGGTGAAGAAACTGTTAATAATTCAAATATAATTTTCCGATAGAAGTTGGGGGAGATCTCGGTTGACCTTTTGTAAGCAAAATATCAATGATACTGGAGGAAGGTCACGTGAAAAGCGTAAGGACCCTCCGAGGGGCGTGTATAAAGAGGTTGATGATGAATTCTGGACGAGGCGAAGGAGGTATGCAGAGATCTGTCTCCCCTCTGACTTCCCCGCAAGGGATAAAGCTCCATTGGGTTTAACTTAAAATATATATATATATATATATATATATATATATATATATATATATATATATATATATATATATATATATATATATATATATATATATATATAAAAAAGGTTTACATTCTTTTCCAAGAGCTATTTCGCATTGTAATGATAGGCTGTTCCAGGTCTCCCATCTCCACCTCTTAATTCCATTTGATATAGTAACCTGTTCAACGTCACAAACTTGATTACTCAAGCCACAGTTCGTTAAGACTTTTCATCTCCTATATATTTTCTAATATTTGTATCGAATTTTTATTTTTATAAAACAAACCAATAATTAAAGCCGGTAATCGCGATCGGTTGTGGGTTCGATTCACACTAGGGGAAGTTATTATATTTAAATTATTTTCACTTCTTCACTCTGGTAAGACAAAGTGCGGAATTGAGTTTCGCCACTCGACACGCAATGTCTCGAATTCGGTGGAAAGTGAAATACGGAGTGTCTTGACACTACGTACTTTGTGTCTACCCTGCGATTACCCTGCAGGATAAAAGCGTGTAACTAAAAAAAAATCAAAAACTAATACATAAACCGTCCATTTTTTTTAATACCAACGAACAATCCAAAGATATTATTAATTATGCTAAAGTAATATTTTAAAAAATATCAATTAAGTTGATTGCAAGTCCAAATCGAAAATATGATTCATTTATCGTTATTTGTGTAACTAAAAAATAAATTAATTTTTATTTATAATTAATAATTGAAAACATAATATTGTAAGGTCATTGACAATTTATGTATTTTGATATCTAGTTTTTTTTGATTATGACATATATATATATATATATATATATATATATATATATATATATATATAAATTTTTATTTTAAGTACTATAAAAAGTATAATATTATTAAAAAATAAAAAAAAAGTAGTTGTATGTACTTTGTTTTTTTTTAAATAAAAAAATACACTTAAAAATATTGAAATAAGATTAATAATTAGGTATAGGTAATTCTGATATTTAATTAATTATTATTTCAAATAAGTATAATAATACAACTATTACATTCAATAAATATATATTTAATTATTACAATACAATATTTTAATTTATATTTTAATCAATTTAAAATTTCCTCGATCTAAAAATAGTGGCGGAGCGCTCAATAAACTTGTAAACACATGCGCTATCGAACTTCTAGTATAAGACAATAAATTAAAGATGTACACAATACTTATTCACGACTTCACATCCCACCGCTTTTAAATTTAGCCGTGCTACATCTACGTAAATCCACCATCTCGCTCTATCATTGATGACTGTTTATACCCGTCTCGCTCTAATAAGGCACAGAAAAAAAATACTACTGATTAATGGCCGTACTTTGACATTTGGACGTATTTCGCTAAATGTATCAATTGTTTTAATTTTTATGAATTAAAAGTGAATTTAAAATGTAGTTCTCCATTGTTTTAACGTGTAACAAGTTTTTGTGTATGTTATAATTGTACCAAATATCAAATCGCGGGAGCTAGTCAAGTGTATAAACCACTGAGGTGTCCTAAATCTTTTCAACCGTACCTGGATTACAAATTTTTGTATAATAACTCGATAATATGTCTTAATTCGGCTTTTGTGAAGAAATAACTAATAAAATATTCTAGTGCCGTGAAGTATTTATAAAATAAAACCGTTTTTAATGTAAATATTTGCTTGAGCAAACAGTTATTTGTTGAAACAGTTAAGTTATACTTTTATGGCATTGTATCTTCATAAAATTATATTTAGAGCTATTGGTGATGAAGTGGCTTAATCTAAATAAAAATAAATATTTCAAAATATAATAAATATATTTTAAAAACATATAAAACAATATAAATTATATATAATTAAATTTAAAATAAATTTGTAAAAATCAATTAGATTGAGCTAATTTCAAGCTAATTTTTCTAAATCATTAATATAAATACAGGCATGAGACATAAGGAGTGATTTTTAATAATTTTGTGAGTGATAAAATTGAATTACCATGGTTACGATGAATTCTTCGGAGAAGGCGCAGAAAGCCTGTCAGCAGGGCCCTTCGAGGTATGACCGATATACAATAAATACATATAATAAAAAATAATCATAGACATAAGCACTATTGGGGAACTCTTTTCAAATATTTTTTTATCTTTATATTTAAATTAATTTTATCAATATGAAATATTAAAATATATATTTATTATACATGCCAGTAACATTTTTAAATTATAATAACTAAGCGTTCCCAGTTGAAAGAATTGTAGCGAGTTCAAATATTAATAAGTCTTAATATTTAGTCTTCGATGTAAAAAATATGTTGTTACCATATTGGCGAATATTAATAAAAAAAACATCTACAAGTGTTGCTAGATTTCTTTTATCATGTTTAGTATAAAAGGTATAATAAAGGTATAATATATAGGTTTAATAATATCTTTGATTATTGTGTTTTTATACAATAAATAAAACTATTTTTAAAATATATTTTTGGAAACCTGATGTTTTGAATGCTCTACAGTAGTCCGTGGTCACAAGTAGGTCACAGGTTAATCTACCTAGTTTAGTCGTTTTTCATAGGTTTGTACAAGTTTTGAACATGAAATTTAATATATATATATTTTTTGTTTTAAATTAACTAAATTTCTCACAGATATACTATATTAACTACCTAATACTACCTCAGACAATATTGAGATGTCCAAGGTAAATAGAAACACCACAATATCCTAAAAAATAATAAAAATATATCAGATTATCAATTTCCTCCTAGCAAAAAGTGTGTTTTATATAAATAAAAAATGAGAGTGTGTTTTATATAAATAAAAAAATGAATTCCATCACTTTTTATTTAAAGTCAATTAATTTAAATTTCAAAAAGCTAAACTGAAACAGATGGTAGTTATGGTGGATAAAAAAAATTCTAAATGGTACAAAATATTTTAATTTTTGTATGTTCGTCTGTTTGTTTGTTACGGCTAATCTCTGGAATGACTGGAAAAAAGTGTGTTTTATATAAATTATAAAACAAAAATATTGAATTCCGTCACTTAGCAGGTAATTTATTTAAAGTCAATTAATTTAAATTTCAAAAAGCTAAACTTTTTTCAGTTGGTAGTTATGATGGATAAAAAAATTCTAAATGGTATAAAAAATTTTAATTTTTGTCTGTCCGTCTGTTTGTTTGTTACGGCTAATCTCTGGAATGACTGGACCAATATCATTGGGACTTTCATTGTCATATAGCTGATACAATAAGTAACATAAACAACTTTTAGAAAATAGAGGTCCAGAAATATTTATTTTGATATCTTTAAAATCTTATTCCACACTTAATATTAAAAATATGTATATAAGAATTTAAACGCAGCAGGATTCGAACTCGCGCCTCTTGGAAACCATCCAAAATCCTTGGATTGTATGTCTTCGTGCATACAGATAAGTGAGAATTTCCATCATGTACAGATATGATATGGAGTTCTTCTACAGGACTCGGATGGATAGCAAGAGGCGCGGATTCGAATCCCGCTACGTTTAAATTTGTATACAATTTCTTTTTTAACCTGACCAGAAATTTACACACAGTTATATTATAAACTAACAAATACAGCAAAGACATCCAATGCTTTAAAGTATTTTTTTAAATCAAAACAAACAGTGTCTTGTGTAAGTTAAAAAAATGAACTTGTAAATTTTACTAAAACTATTTTGATGAAATTACAAATAAATAATAAAAACCAGAGTATTCTTAATACAATATACAAATGGCATTGTCTTGTGGGATCGCTTCCAACTCTAAATGCGATTGCTTGTGGGTTCGATTCCCACTCGGGGGAATCAATACATTTAAAAAGGTATTTTCATTTCTCCACTCTGGAAAAATAAAGAGCAATGTCTCGATTTCAAGCGAAAATCAGTCAACGGAGTGTCTTGACACTAGGTTGTCTCTGGCTACCCTGTTATGTAGGATAAAAGCGTGAAGCTAAAAACATACTTCGCTACCTGTTTTGTCTCACCAGTGCAAGGAAATGACAATTATTTAAATATAATCATTCCTTCGAGTGGGATTCGAATCCACGACCCAATGCGTTTACAGTCAGACGCTGTCCCAGAAGACGCGACTGGCTTCACTTTTAGTATAGCTTCAAAAATCTATAAAAATTTAATTTGTTTGCTTTATTCACTGTAGCGATCAAGCGCTCGCCTAGAATCGCTTATGTTAGCTAAATATTTCAATGGAGTATTTAATAACGATAATTTTATTTAATATAATAATAATACCAATTGAGATCGGTCGTGTCTTGTGTGACAGCGTCTTACTGTATACGCGATCGGTTGTGGATTCGATTCCCATTCGTGGGAATGAATATATTTAATTTGTTATCCGAGTTACGCCACTCGACTCGCGATGTGTCAAATTTGGCGGAAACGTTGAGTACGGATTGTTTTGACACTAGGGTACTTTCTGTCTACCCTGCTGTGCGGGATAAAAGTGTAAAGCTAAAAAAAAAAATTTATAATACCTATATAGCTAAATAAATACTTTGACTATAAACAAATTTTAAAACCGTCTGTCCCGTTCGGCTGCTCGGACAAAAGTGACGAGTGATGAGGCCTTTTCCCGTAAAAGTGAATCTACCCTCATAAAATCACAATATTGCCAACATTTAAATAAATACAATTTCATATAACAGGGATACAACAAAATGCACGAAAGACGACAAGGAGAAGGGCAGAGAGAAGAAAGAGAAAGAGAACATGATAACGAACTTGCCCCCAAGCGTCCAGGCCCTCATATCTACGATACCCTCGCCTGAGGAGTCGCCCAACTATCTAGTTTATAAGAAGGTAAAAAAAAATACTTTCAAAAGCCAAATAAATAGTTTATCGTATAATAAAAACGTAACTGAACGCCGTCTGTGCATAGAAGATATATGAGAGAAATTATTATTGGGAGTTATTTTTTTCTAATACATAGTTTCAAGACACTCCGTAATCTGTTTTCCGCTTTTGTTTGAATGGCGGAACTCAACGCCGCGCTTTGTCTAAACAGAACGAGAAAATGAAAATAATTTAAATATAATTCGCAATTATTGGTGGTATTAATCAATATTATATTATAGAAATCAAACCATTTTTTTTCTGTTTGTTTGTTTGTTTGTCTGTGCGTTTGTTCACGCTGATCTCGGAAATGGCGTAAAGAAATTGTAACATTATAATTGCAGATGGAAGCAGTCATAGAGAAAATGCAAGATGAAAACACAGGTGTGCCGGTTCGCACTGTCAAGAGTTTCATGACCAAAATACCATCGGTGAGTTCACACCAGTGATATCAAGAAAACATTCCGAAAGGCGCGGGTTCGAATCCGCTGCTTTCCAATTTTTTTTTTACTTTTTAGCTTCACGCTTTTATGTCGCATAGCATGGTAGACAGAAAGTACCTAATGTCAAGACTCTCCGTATTTCGCTTTCCACCGAATTCAAGACATTGTGTATTGAGTGGTGGAACACAACGCCGCCCTTTATCTTACTAGAGGGGCCTTTGTATTCAAATTTTTCTTTAAATATATCAAAATAGTTATACATCTTTTTTCCATCAGAACAAAGATTAATTAAAAAAAAAGTTTACGGTTTCTTCCTAGGTGTTCACAGGTTCAAACCTAGTGATATGTTTAACTCGACATTTTAATATAGAGGAGAATAGGGGTTTAGAGTCCTTGCAATTTAGTTTTGTTCAATTTTTTAAATATTCTTTTTTTCTAGCTTTCAACTATTTTCTAAGTAATATTTACTATTTTTAAAGTGTTATTCCACTCTTAGGTTCAGAAAACATGTTTGAAAAACGTATAAAAATTTGAACGCAGCGAGATTCGAACCCGCGCCACTTTGATACCGTCCAAGCGCTCTGACCGCTAAGCCATGCGTTCTACTACCAGCTGCGTCGAAATTCTTTCTTTTAAAATATTATTGAAAATAGTGTTTCTCGGTTTCTCGTCAGGTGTTCACAGGTTCAGATCTGGTGACTTGGTTGACTCGACATTTCAACATAGAGGAGAATTGGGAGGCTTTACATTTGGCTCACCTGTTGGCCGCCCATGGCTATTTATTTCCCATAGACGATCACTGTTTAACCGTCAAAAATGATAACACGTATTACAGGTGAGATTTTGAAATGATTTTTTATGGTTTTAGCCTTTTTTTTATAGAGGTCGGTCGTGGCGCAATGTAACAGCAGCGTTTAACTGTTAACGCGATCGATTGTGGGTTCGATTCCCACTCGGGGGATTGATTATATTTTAATTATTTTCCCTTCCTCGCTCTGGTAAAGACAAAGTGCGGCGTTGAGTTCCGCTACTCGAGACGCAATGTCTCGAATTCGTTGGAAAGTCAAGTACGGAGTGTCTTGACACTAGATACTTTCTGTATACTCCTACTAATATTATTGTAGTATACGCACGCTTGTATTACGCACAGCAGGGTAGACAGGAATTACCTAGTGCCAAGACACTCCGTACTCCGTTTTCCGCCGATTTTGAGGGGTTTATTTTTTTTAAATAATTTTATTTCCTAAAAATCATGTAGGTTTATTTTTTGTTTTCGCAATATTATATATATAGAAAACGAGCTCTGCCTGCGATTGCGTTCGTGTGGAATATAACGTCTCTAAGTTACTTCTTATTACATCTGCCAGTGAAAGTCACATGAAAATCGGTCCAGCCGTTCCAAAGATAAGCCGGAACAAACAATATAAGTTTAAACATCTTTGAAAAAACGTATAAAAATGTTGAACGCAGCGGAATTCGAACCCGTGCCTCTTGGATACCGTCCAAGCGCTCTGACCGCTAAGCCATGCGTTCTACTACCAGCTGCGTCGAAATTCTTATACGTTTTGTTATAACTTATTTATGTTGTTATCATCTCTGTAGAGAGATTTTTACAAATTTCTACTATTTAAAGATTATTAAGAAATAATCGTTTAACAAGAGAAATTGCTATTTTATTTTAATATTTACTATTTTTAAAGTATTATTCCACACTTAGGATTAGAAAACATCTTTGAAAAAACGTATAAATTCAAAGATGTTTTCTAATCTTAAGTGTGGAATAACACTTTAAAAATAGTAAATATTAAAATATGAGTTTAGTTAAGAGCGATTATTTTAATATAACAAACAGACACTTCTATACTATTTATTTGTATAGATTATGAACGATAAAGAACGAATTACTTTATCATATAATTCAGTGATTTCTCTTATAAAAAAAAGGAGAACGGAGTCACTATAACATGTACACTATACCCTGTACACGACAGCTTGATCTTTTTGACAGATGTAATTTTTTTTCGATCGACCTAACTTTGTAATGGCGATCGTGTTGTTTTTTTTTTAATTTAATGTTTTAAAAAAACAAGTCGGCTAGGACGGTCGTGACGCAGTGTGACAGCGTCTGACTGTAAACGCGATCGGTTTTAGGTTCGATTTCCATTCGGTGATATTATATATTTATGTTTTTGTCAGTGCGGTGTTGAGTTCCACCACTCAACACGCAATGTCTCGAATTTGACGTGAAGCGCAGTACGGAGTGTTTGAACAATGCGGGATATAAAGCGTGAAGGTAAAAGAAAAAATTGTAAAAAAAAGATTCGTGCGTTATCCGGAAATTTTATGACTTTATAAACGGATCAGAGTCTGTCAAACAGATCAAGCTAACTTGTACAGGGTATAAAACATGTTATACTTTGTTCACAGATTTCAAACTCCGTATTTTTGGCCGTCAAACCAGTGGGAGCCAGAAAACACCGATTATGGTAAGTATTTATATTTATAAGGCAGGGTAGCCAGAAAGTACCTAGTGTCAAAACACTCCGTACTTCGCTTTCCACCGAATTCGAGACATTGCTTGTTGAGTGGTGGAACTCAACGCAGCACTTTATCTTATCAGAACTAGGAAGAATTATTTTCAATAATTGGAATATAATCACTCCCCCGAGTGGGGATCGAACCCACAACCGATCTTGTTTACAGTCACACGCTGTAACACAAAATACGATCGGTCTCAATTGAAGTCAACTAAAGTCTATTGCACACTTTAAATAGATTGAGCGGATAATAACATTATTTTCGTAATAAATGTACAAAAGTGGCCTTATCGCGCCCGAGAAGTGATATCTTTGAAGCACCCTGTATAATGTGGTACAAAACATACAAACAAATTAAAATTAAACTAGAAATAGATCACTACCTGTAACCATGGACCACTGTGAAGTGTTCGTAACGTCAGGTGTCCAAATATGTATTTTCGAATACCATAATATACGCGATTGATCCATTAAAATCACCAACATCAACATTCGGGAAAGTAAAAAAAACACTCGGAGGTATGATTGTATTTACAATTTATTATCATTTCTTCGTTATGGTAAGACATAGCGCGGCGTTGAGTTACTCCACTTGCGAGTACTTCACGCCGAGTTTCTCGCCATATTATGAATGTTCTTTATTTATCCATCTAATTCTTCTGCAGCCGTCTACCTCTGCAAGAGGACAATGCAGAATAAGGCAAGACTCGAGCTGGCCGATTACGAGGCGGAGTCTTTAGCGAGGCTCCAGAAGATGTTCAGCAGGAAATGGGAGTTTATATTCATGCAGGCGGAGGCTCAGAGCAAGGTGTGTTGTGAATGGCTGTGAATGGCTGTAAACGGCTGTAAACGGCTGTAAACGGCTGTAAACGCCTGTAAATGGCTGTCAACACTGACGTCTTTCCTTCGACCTCCCATTTTATTCAATATATAAGAAAAATGATGCTCAGAGATATATATATATATATATATATATATATATATATATATATATATATATATATATATATATATATATATATATATATATATATATATATATATATATATATATATATATATATATATATATATATATATATATATATATACTTGATATATTAATTTTCCTTGATACAGATCCAAGATTTTATAATTCTACAATAAATATATGTCTAAAACATTCCTTATCACGTCAGCTATATGCCAGTGAAAGTTCCTTCAAAATCAGTCGAGCCGTTCCGGAGATTGGTCGGAACAAACAGACAAAACAAAAATACATATGCATTCAGTAATAAAGGCGTATTTTAATATTACAAACAGACGGTCAAATTTTATTTGTATGTATAGATTATAATATTTTTCAGGTGGACAAGAAACGGGATAAATTAGAGAGGAAAGTGTTGGATAGTCAGGAAAGGGCCTTTTGGGACGTGCACAGACCGATGGTATGATTTTTATTTTACAGGAAGTACCTAGTGTCAAGACACTCCGTACTCCGCTGTCCACAGTATTCGAGACGTTGCACGTTGTGTGGCGGAACACAACGCCGCGCTTTGTTTAACCAGAGCGAGGAAATGAAAATCATTTAAATATATTCATTCCCTCGAGTGGGAATGGAACTCACAACCGTTTGTGTTTACAGTCGGACATTGTCACACAATGAGGTCTTGTCGAGACAATGCTTGTTGAGTTGCGCAACAGAACGCTGCGCTCTGTCTTGATAAGACGTAGAAATACGTACATATATATTTTTTTACGTATTTTAATGACGATCGTGTGGCTTAATGCTCATGGCGTTTAAACGGTTTCCACAAGGCGCGGCTTCGAATCCCGCTACTTTATTTTGTTTATATATACTTTTATTATATATATATATATATATATATATATAATTTAAATTATTTTTCAGCCTGGTTGTGTAAATACAACGGAAATGGATCCAAAGAAGTTATCAAGAATAACGGCAATGAAAGCTAAGAGGCTTAAACAAAGACAAGAGTTGATATTGCAACACAATTTGAAGGTAATTCCGTGCGACATGGCGGAACTTAACGCCGCGTTAATAATGTGATGTGATGGTAGTGGGAGAGTGTTAACATGTGATACTATATAATGGAGTTTTATTACGTATATTTTACAGAAAAACCTCGTTAAATCGAAAACTTCGATATAACGATTTCTTTTTTCTCTTCCTTTCAAACACCAAAATCTCTGTTACTCATAATCTTGAGATTTTCTTTGGTAGTCGAAATAATCACAAAGTTTTGATACATATTTTCCCTTCGTAACTCGAAAAAATTATTTGCACCTCTCTATGTCGAACTTAGCAATGTTTTATTTTACAATTTGATTATTTGATGCTCATTATTTATATAAAATGAAGAAAAAATATTAACATAGGTATTTGCCAACAATATTTCAACTCTAATTGAAAATTTTAAAAGTATTATCCTCGACCCCTTTAAGTCGAGTCAAAGCCCGCTTAAGTCGATCCTCCCTTGAATTTTGAAGTCAAAAGTTTGTACCCATTTTTACGCAAATTAAAAGAATAGTATGACATTCGGCACAGTTATAAATTATATAGAGGAGGGTAGAGTTGTATATATTTTTAATTTTTCAAAAAAAAAAGCATTAAAATAATATTTTTTTTTACCCTTCTGTCCCGCATAGCAGGATAGACAGAAAGTACCTAGTGTCAAGACACTCCGTACTTCACTTGCCACCGAATTCGAGACATTGCGTGTTAAGTGGTGGAACTCAACCCCGCTCGTTGTCTTTACCAGAGCGAGGAAGTGAATAGATATTGAATTAAGTATAATGAAACATCATATTTTTTAAAGGCAATCGTGTCTTGTTGTGGGTTGTGGGTTCGATTCCCACTCGCTCTAATGATTATATTTCAAATTGTATTTTCATTTCTCCGCACTGGTAAGCCAAAGCTCGGCGTTAAGCTTCGCATTGAACGGGGAACGTTGCCTGTTTTTTTTTAAGTAATATTATTTTTCTTTCTAGAACAATCCAATAGTGACAATAACAAACGCCCAAGAGAGTGAAGAGGCGATACAAAAAAATGCAGAGAAGTCGAGTGAAGCGGCTGTCAAAGAGAACGGTAAGTGTCGGTTCGAATTTCAGCTAGCTAGTATTTTTATTAAAGGAAATTTTATTTTTTTGGCGGAACTTAACGTCGCGCTTTATCTCGCCGGATCAAAGGAATGGTAATTTTATAGTGTCATTGACTAACGCGTTATGTATGACAGCGTCTGAGTGTTAACGCGATTGGTCGTGGGTTCGATACACACTGAAGGGAATGATTATATTTAAAATTTATTTTCATTTCTACGCCGTGTTCATCACTCACCACGTAATGTTTCGATTTCGGACGGGAAGCAGTCAACGGAGTGTCTTGACACTGGGTTGTGTCTGCATGCCCTAAATGTCAAGGTGTTTTTTTTTAAATGAAAATAGTTAAAATCATACAATTCGTCTCACAAAAATGCCAGTATGAAATTCCAGCGGTAGAATTAGGTCACTGTTTTATCTAATTCATTCATATTTATTTATTATTTGCATACAATTATAGTTATTGTATTTAAAAAATATTTTCACTTCCTCGCTCTGGTAAGACATAGTGCGGCGTTGAGTTCCACCGCTCAACACGCAATGTCTCGAATTCTGTGGAAAGTGAAGTACGGCGTGTCTTGATACTATGTACTTTGTGTCTAACTTGCTATACGGGATAGAAAGCGTAAATCTAAACAAATATATATATATATATATATATATATATATATATATATATATATATATATATATATATATATATATATATATATATATATATATGAACCTATTATATATTCCAGGTGAAACATCTCAGCAAGCGGAGGCCGTGGAGAACAACGAGAAGTCAATAGAGCAGCAGATAGAGGCGGCGAAGAGGCAGCTGGCCATCTTGAAGGCGAGGATGGAGAGGCGTAACGTGAGGGTCAGCAAAGTAGCTGAAATGTAAGTGTTACGAAAAGGACTCGGGAAGGGTCGTGTGGGACTCCTTATCGACATTAGGACTCGCTCGTACTAGAGATTATTATCTTTATTGTTTCTAGTAAAATCGCTAAACGTGTATTATGTGTTAAAAAAATTTTGTACGTTCCTTAAAAATGTATGAGGCCGGTCGTGGTGCAGTGGGACAGCGTCTGACTGTAACGCGATCGGTTGTGGGTTTGATAACCACTCGTTGTGATTATATTAAAATTATATTTACTTCATCGCTCTAGTAAAAGACAAAGTGCGGCGTTGAGTTCCACCACTCAACACGCAATGTCTCGAATTTGGTGGAAAGCGAAGTACGAAGTGTCTTGACACTAGGTACTTCCCGTCTACCTTGCTATGCGGGACAAAAGCGTGAAGCTGAGGAAAAAAACAAAAAAAACATTAAAATATTTCCTAACCCACTAAGAGTGGATTTACACACACTAAATCTCTTGTGGGACTGTAATTGCGACTGATTGGTTGTGGGTTCGATATTGCAATTTGAAGATTTATTTTCAATTCTCCATTCTGATGAGACGAAACGCGGTGTTTAATACCGCACTTGTT